>NW_004624768.1:3848892-3882631 GCF_000247695.1 Heterocephalus glaber
GCACTCACCTGCGGCGGCGGCGGGGTCGGGGCGCGGGTCGGCCGAGCGGCGGCTGCGGGCCGGGGTCGGAGGCCCGCCTCTGCCCGTCTCGGGCGCGCGTCGGCCCGGCCCAGCACTTCCTCAATCCTTGGCGGGGAGGGAGCGCGGCGGGTGGGCGGGCGGCGTGCAAAGCGCGGGGCAGGGCCGCCCGAGGGTCGCCGCCCCGGAGCGGGCGCCCGAGGCCCGGCGGTCACCGAGGAGTTGCTCGGGTTCCCTCCTAGCGTCCTAAGGGCCTCCGGGACCCTGGTCTCCCCGGAGCCTCCGGACCTTCGGGCCGGGGTGCGGCCGCGTCCCCTCCGGGGTTGGTGACCTGCTCTCTCCCGGGGCACGCACGGCGAGGAGACTGCACACCAGCGTTCACACTGCTGTGGTAGAGCAACGCTGACAGATTTGTGTCCAGCTCCTTAGAGAGCAGTACAGAAATATACGTATTATTAAAGTTAATCTTGTGCAAAGTGTACCTCTTCCATCACACGAAATTACTAATTTACTCACAGATGTGTGCAAAGATATTGAAATCTGGCGAATCATATATTTTATATATATATACATATATATATATATATATATATTATTTAATTTGTTGAGACTAAGTCGCCCTCTATTGCCCAGGCTGGGTTCCAACTCGTGGGCTCAAGCGATCCTTCTGCCTCAGCCTCTCAGAGTGCAGGGGTTGCCGGCAGCGCCTCTACGCTGGGCTTGGCAAACCATTTCTGATTGTTTCCCGGGGGAGTGACATACAAAACGTGGTTTTAGAAGGTCGGGAATTATCACGTCTGGATTCGTGGAAGTACGGGCATCACCACGCCAGTGGGGCAATAACCAGCGCGCCCCAGCACACCCGCGCCCCGCGGCCCACCTGCGGCCGGGAGGGAATTGTGCTGCGAGAAAGCGGGGGCCCCACGCCCCGCAGGACCGGCAGCCTGGGTCCTCTCCGGAAGTGCCTGTCAGCTCGCTAGTACTCCCGGGACCCTGCACGAGGCCCAGAGAAGTCCGTGACCGCAGAGCCTCTGGGGACCCGGGACGCCTCGGCCGGAGACGTGGAGCCCCGCCCTGGGTCCTCGGGGCAGCTCCGCCGTGCTCGAGAGGCTCCCCGCCGCCCAGCGCCCTGCTCTCCCCGCTGAGGTTCTCATGGCAGTTTGCGAGGGCAGCAATCTGAACGCCACCGAAAAGCCCCCGATACTTTACAGGGCGTGACGTCCCCCGAGGTGAGCGAGACCCGCGACCGCCGGTGGCGCCTCGAGGGCGGCCCGCCCCGCCACCTAGCGCCACCGGGAGGAAGCACACGCCCCGCGCCAGCTCTCACAAGAGGGGATGCGGGAAGCCCACGCGGAGTGGGGCGACTTACGTGCCTTTACTTAAAGGAGCGGGGGAATTGGCTAGGAAACGCGCCCAACGTAGGAAACGTCTGGAGCGTTCGACACACGAACGACCTGTCTTGACCTGGCTATACCCCAGCATTTAACTCTGTGCATTAGGGATGTGCTATAGGCACGGCTTCCCATAGGAAGGTGGTTACAGGACAGTTAAGATTCCTTTCCACTTTTTTCACCCCTGCCCACCCCAGGTCTTCCCTCACCTCACGTTCTACTCAGCTTTTCTGCAGCCTCAAGCTGGAACGCTTCCTGTGAGGGGCCACTGGGAAGCCTAGTCCCTCCCTGAACTAACAGTCTTGCCTTCAGCAGGCACATTGGATTCATGTAACTTTGGGTTCTTTCTTCAGCTGGGTACTCAGTTTCCTCAGCTATTCCTCCCCAGAAGAAATTTAAACACTCCTCATTATCCATTGTCAAGCAGAAGTCAAGCTTGGAGCAAGGAGCAAATCCATTAGAAAGACTTCATCCACCAACAGGAGACGCTAGGACCTTCCAGAGGGCCCAGCTGTAGAGGAAATGCCCACCCCCACAGGTGCACAAATGCACACACACACATACACACACACACACAACCAGATCCTGTGATCCTATTGTCCTCAGAATGGTTCCCTTCAGGAAGTCATGTTCTGGTAATCCAAATAAATGAAATGTCATTTTTCTATCATTTTTCTGCTCACATTTGAATTGAGAAGTCAGATGACCCCAAATACATCAATACATGTGTAAATGCATATTTTGATCTAGCCTCAGCAGCATCTCCCAACTTGGTGACTGCGGAGGCTTCTTGCTAAGTTAAACTCAAATACCTAGACTGCCACAGAGGGAAGTGCTCATGGCGGGAGGATGCCATGTCTTCCTTTAATTCCTATTTTGTGTACTCAAGTCTTTACCACTTTACAGTAGTCTTGGGCAGCTTATGTGATGCCTCAAACTCAGGCCATAAGACCTAAGACCTCTGAGGCCAAGTCCTCCACCTCGTGAAACCCCCAAAGCCACCAAAATGGGTTTTACATTCAGACAGGGCACTCGGTGTGATTGATCAAAGAAATATAATTTGATTTATGGTGCTGATACTATTTTATTACAAGCCATAGTGTACAGCAGGTATCGGAAGGAGAAAAGCTTGCCACAGAATTAAAATGAGTTTGGTTGATGAAAAAAACATTTCTCAAATATCTAAATTTATTTTATCACTGTTGAACACAGTCTGCAGTTGGGATCAGAATTCCCAGTCTGATATTTTTTTAAACCATACCACAGGGGTAAACCTTAAAAGAAGTGAAATCTAACATTATATAGATTTTCATTTCTAAATACATTATATTACAGAAGGTTAAATATACTACCTCTGTGTACTTACAGCTATAAAAGACACATTAAATCTACCAATTATAAATAATGTAGCATTTCATATTAAAGACATTATTGTACAGTGAAAGAGTAGGAACCCTCTAAGGTACTACAATGACGGTTAGGGTCTATAGTTTCTTGGGATACTGAAAATTCAGTGTGAAAATCAAATACTGTTTGACAAGCTATTGGTAGTGTAAGTGATGTGTTCACTGATGGAGCAAAGAAGGTGAATTGCATATTTTATATCTCTGACTAGGATGATATCCTAATTCATATATAATTTTCTTTACACACACATTGGTTCTGACATAGACCTTCACTTTATTATTGTCTCTCCAACTTAATCTTCAAACATAAGCACCATTTTTCCAGTTAGGAAAGTATTGGTTTAGTAAAAGTACCTGAATAACACAACTTGTTTGGTTTTGTTTTTAAAGCTATATGGGAATAATTTCAGTTTTCTAAGTTAAAGCATGGAATTGCCCATAATTTGGATACACAAAAGAGGAAAAGAAAAATTCCTAGTTTGTTAGTGAAATACTCAGATCACTTGGATGAAGATCGAGTTCCTCCATGGAATCCGGAAGTTATTTGTTAACTAATCAGAAATCAATACCAAAATAAAACTTAAAAAAAAAAAGGGGATGAATTATAACAGCAGTCTTCCCAGGTGTGTGCATTTTACTAATCTAAAGTGGATAACAGAGCTGGAGAAAAGGAGAAGTATATAGGCTATTGTAAACCATTACCAAATATGCTAAAATATGTAATTTGAAAAAGTGAATTATGGTTCTGATTTTCCAAATGCAGCACTGAGTTATCCTAGGATTTGCTCTGTTGTTGTGCTGCCAGCACAGTAGGTCCTCAGCAGCTATGGTGATACTGACAATGTCTCCCACATAAGAAAGTGCCTTGGTTAAGGTGAACTATCACAGATCTACAGTAAGCTCTTTGGGATGTCAATTTGGTCAGAGTCCAAAGGCCGTACTGGTTTCAGCGTGAATCCCATAGTCAATGTCAACATGCAGCCCCCCCCACTCAACCCTGTGCGTGCCCAGGGCCTCTGGTACCCTTGCCTGATATGTGCTCCCCCAAATCTCCCCGTCATAACCTCAAAATCCTTTTCTTACTTTTTAACTTGGTGCTAGTCTTTTCCTCTGGAATGGTCTCACCCCTACCTCAGAACAAGGAGGGGCTTGTGCACAGGTGACCGTGAGGGGACCACAGGTGCGGGGCTTGCAGATCATGTGGGAAGCACTTTCCAAATTCTCACTGGAGTTGGATTCAGCAGAGCATCTTGAAGCCCCTGCTAGACATCTGGATTTCTTGCTAACAGAGCCCTGAGAATCTTCACTGTCTCTCACACTTGGTCTAAAGGCAACATCAGAAATGGCCAATAGCGCCCTCCCCAGGTGGAACTGCAATTTCACACACAACATATGGGCATCCAGAGTCAGGTCAATAAAACAGGAGTGTGAGAGAGGAAAATAAAACCCAGCTCCAGTAGACTGAAAGTATCCGGAAGGGAGTGTTCCAGGAAGGTCAGTCCTGTAGTTTTTCCCTTCAGCAAGTCTGGTCTGCCAAGGGAGGTGTCCCGTGTTTGAGAGCCCCCTTTCCTTCAGGGGTTCTTGTCCTCGAGCTTGATGGTGACAGTTTTCACTTCTGTGTATTCAGCGAGGGCATATTCACCTCTGTGAGGACAGAGAAGAGGACACTGAAACTGAGCATTTAAACTGGCAGCTCTGGGGAAATCGTGCTCTTTGGGGCAGTTTGGGGTTTGGAGTTTATGCAAAAGGGCAAAATGTGATGCCCTGCTAGAGGAACAGCCTGAACTGTGACGTCATTAATAATTTTACGTAAATGAAATGTTTAAATACCAAGTTTCTGGTGTGTGATGATTTTGAAACAGAGTAAGAGTTCGCTTTTGAGGAATGAAGGCAATTAAAAACCAAACATGAGGAAAATTCTCTGGGACTGGGAGGCGAGGGCCTGGGTGGGTGAACAAGGAGGAGTGGGGAGCAGAAATTATTACTCTAGGACGTAAGTCTTAGATGGTGACTTGGAGCCAACTAAGAAGACAAGAGGCCAAAGTCCACAGTTACTTATGATGTGGCCAGGGGACCACAGGGACAGAGCGCTGAGGCCTCAAGTTGGCCTTGGAGGGCACAGCTGGGGACCAGCTGTAAGAGGAGCGAGGCCAGCCCGGACGTGGGGAGGCCACAGACCTGGATTCGGTGTCCTTGCCATCTTTCCTGTCTTTAAGTCTTAGAGGGGCCAGGAGAGCCTTCCCAGGGATCCTGGGTCATCCTCGGGGGAGAATCCCTTCCCACAACCCAGAGGCAGCTTTGGCTGGATTAAAATCCTCCTATAGGTCGTACTCTGCCGTTAGGGGAAGAAAATGAATGCTTGTTAGGAAAAGAGGTAGAAGTAGAGGTGCCCCTGGAGGCTCAGGACTAGAAGACCTGAGATAGAGTCCTGCCTCATCCCTTAGATCAGGAGGCCCCCAACTGTGATCCCCAGACCAGTGCCATCAGCCTCAGCTCCAAGCCTGATAGAAATGCAGATGGCCAGGCCTTTCCCAGACCTAGAGGGCAGGCAGAATAAAAAACCTTCTGCCTCCCAAAGCATCCATGTCCCACTGCCCGAACCTGTGAATTAAACCTGTGGATGGAATCCAAGTGACTCATCAGTTGATCTTAAAATAGCGAGATTATCCTGGATTCCGAGTATTCTTAAAAGCAGCATAAGAAGGCAGAAGAGTTTGAGTTAAGCGAGACTCTAGACATGGCTCAGAGAGCTGCCACAGTACTGGCCTTGCAGGTGGAAAAAGGCCACTGACCATGGAATGAGCTGGAGAAGTCAGGGAAGCACCCTCTCCCTATGCCCTGAGCAGACTGCAGCCCTGCTGACACCTTTATTTTAGCTCAGTGAGACCGGGTCAGATTTTTATCCCACAGAGCTATAAAATTATAGGTGCATTTTGTGTAAGCCACTAATCTTGTGGTAATTTGTTTGGCACAATAGAAAACTAATATGCTCAGTGGTTCACAAATTTCAAGGCGATTTTGATGTCTTTCCAAGTTGGAGAAACCTCTAGCTAAGCACTGTATAGGTTATTTGAAGTCATTGCCTTTCCTGAGCCTCAGTTTCATCATCTTGGATGTGGGAAAATCATCACCTCCTTGCAGTTCTAACAGTTAGAGATAATCCATGCAGAACACCTACCATGTGCTAAGTAAAAAGTGAATAGTGGAAAGTAATATCCTTATTTTATTAACAATGTGCCACTGAGGCTTTTAATTAGTTTCCTAAAACATATAACTTAAGGACCCATGATAATAACAACAGAATTATTTTGTAATCTTTTCTAGACATAACACAAAACAGCAAAGCCATAAGCAGACTACTAAATTCAACTTTTGTAGAACAGATAATCCACTTAAACTCCAAGAGCCAAACTAAAAATAATTTACAACTCTGTGTGAGAAAGAGTGCCGTTTCCCTCAAGGTACAAAGAGTTCTTAAAACCAACAGGGAAAACACAAGCAGCCAGGTGGAAAAACTAACAAAGGACATGGTCAGTTTGCAGAAAAAAGAAATACAAATTCCAGTAATTGTAAAAAGGGTACTCAGTCTCTCAGTTAAAGCAATGTAAACCAAAACGGTGGTGAGCCTATTTCTTGTGTGGCAGACTATTCAATTCTAGTAATTTATTCTGAAAATAATTTCCCACAAATACAGAAAGATTTATACACAGGGAAGTACATCAGTATGGTTTATAAGAGCAAAAACTGCCTGAAAGTAACAAATGTGGATTAGAAGAGATTACCACTAAAAAGAAGAGAAGTGTACCCAAAACCCATTCTTGTGAGAAAAAGTTAGTTTTCATTTAATTAAAAAGCAGAAAAGGACACAGTTGTCTGCATCTATTATATGCAGAAAAAATGCAAAATAAGCTTTAAAAGTAAATACATAATGCTGCATTGTAAAGACTCAGTTGTTAATGATCAACTTAATAAAACAAGCAAATAGAATGTTGCAATCGTTTTGAATTAGCACATAACTAATAAGTCCAGAATTAAAATTATTCTTGTAAGAATAACTCCCGGGTTCCTCTCTTTCTATTTCCACAGTTGTCCTACTTCAAATTCTCACTGTTCTTATTCAACCCAATGCAGCAGCTCCTAGACGGGTTCTTGTGCAATCTCATCCCCCTTGCTAATGAAGGCCAACTATGAGCCCAGCCTTTCTCCCAATAAATCTCATCAGAATATCAGGGGAGCTGTGTGGTGGTGCATGCCTGTAATCCTAGCATTCTGGGACTGTGAGACCGGAGAATCACAAATTTAAGTCCATCCTGGGTAACTCAGTGAGGCCCTGCCTCCAAATAAAAAAGGGCTGGAGATGTAGCTCAGTGCAAAAGTCTTGGGCTCAATCCCTAGTACTGGAAGAGAAAAGAATATGGAGTAGACAGGAACTGGCAACTGTGCATTCAAAGCCTAGTCATGCCTACAATGTCAAAGATGCCCAATAAATATTCGCCAAGTGAATGAATGAATGAACAAATGGAATTACCTCTAACAAATGAGTCTGAGGAAGGCCTTGACTCTCCACATGTTTCTACTGTGTGGATATATTGGTTACTGTCTTTTATTACAAAGCAAAACAAAAGACTAAGAAGAAAAATGCCCAGGAAGAAGAGGTTGGGCCCAGAAACAGATCCCAGAAGGGCCCTGGGCGGGTGCCCCAGGGATGGGGAAATCCGTGGAATTCACCTCACAGTGCTCCAGCAGACCAAAGAGGAACTTCTTGCAACACGAAGACAGCAATTTGAGACAACAGAAAATGAAAATTGGTTTTTAAGAAAGTGCCCTTATGAATTATTTTTAAATGTTTTATCAAAAGTCTTGAGACAATACATGCCAAAGGTCCAAAAACAGAGATTTAAAAAGTCCCCTGATGGCTGACCAGCAGGATAAAATACGGACTGTGCATAGTGGATTCTCACCTAACCCTGCTCTGAAAGGGCTGCAGGCACTGCCGGGTGGCGGGAAGGGAGGCTGGGGTGAGGAACCACACAGTGAGTCACCAGGGGGAGGTCCTGCAAAGCAGGTGTCAGGGGGACCCCACAAGCCTTCCCGCAGCTTCTGCATCCCCAACATTTGCGCTGGGGACGGAGTTCCCACTGCCGTGCCTGGCCTGTGGGATGAGGGCTGTGTGGCTCTGGCTTCCCCATCCCTGGCAACCTCACTGACTGAAGGCAGCAGATCAGAGGAGATGAATGACCACTCAGGCCCTGGTGGTTTCATTCCAGGTGACTTACAAAGGCCACCTCTGTCTAGCAAGGCCCTATGCTTGGGAGTCCAAGGACCAAAGTGGCCAGTGGTCATTCCTGGCTGTCAGTCACAAGCTCCCTAGGCTGTTTGTTCATCTGAGAGCAGCTGTCCCCCCTCAAGGACTGTCACAGAAGGACGTGAATTAACACATGGGGACTTGTCTGTGTTCAGCAAATGCTGTTGGAGGACCCTGGGGAGCAGGCAGGTCTCAGAGGTAACGGAGCAGAGGCTCAGAGGATGCAAACACAAACACACAGGCCACCAGGGGGAAGAAAGAGGCTTCTGCAGAGTCCTTAAGGCCATGCACTTACTGAAGTTCCTGGAAAGGGAAATCAGGCACAGGAGTGAAAAGGAGACTGAGGGATGCTGGTCACACTGATGTGCAGAGGGCTCTGGACCATGCAGAGCAGCCTAGAGCAGCTCCTCAGGGCTGGTGGCCACCCTGTTCCCCCATAACATCTTTAAGAATCTGGAGGTGGAGCCACCCAAAGTTCCCAGCAAGGCCCATGCGGAGGGGAAGTGTTTAAGTCTGTTTCCCCTAGAGGATGTGCAACAAGAACAAGGTAGTACATCTGTACACACGACACACAGTGTTGAAAGAAAAGGAAGGACGTGAGCCCTCAGAGATATCCAGGCACAGCCCTGGGGTATTGTCACAGATGGTTCTTTGGGAACATTAAGCCTGCAAGATGTTTGTCCACAAAGGCTTGTAAAACCTCGAGCAGCACCAAGAAGGACATGGAAGGAGAAGCCAGGGTCCAGCTGGAAGGCACAGCGTCTCTGCCCCCAAGACACTCCATCCAGTGCTGGGCCTGGGCCAGATGCAAGGAGCCTGTCCATGAATCCCCACGGATGGGCCATGGAGGCCCAGCAGGAGGAGGCTGCTTATGCCTCCTGAGAGGCATTGAGAAGGAAGCTCAGCTGCCCACCACGTGTCCCTGGGTCAGAATCTGCTTCCTGCTGGGAGTGGAGACCCAAATGGGCAGTGACATCCCACCTCTGGCAAGAAGTGCACCTTACTGTGTCCTCACTCCTCGAGCCTGTATCAAAGATGTACTGAATGTCCCTGGTGTATAGGTACTGGGCAGGGCACAGAGCTGAGTCTGGAGGTGGGTTCTGGGGCCTGGAGGAGGCAGGCTGAGGATGAGGGAGGGTAAGGGCAGAGTGGGGGCAGGAGGAGAGAGGGGAGGAGGAATTCGGAGGAACCCCAGAGGGAAGGGGCCACAAGCCTTTGTGACAGAGTGGCCCAGGACAGAGCAGAGGGATGGGGGACCATTGGGCAGGAGTTCTAATCACTGAGCTGCAAATGTAGCGTATCTCTTATAAACCCCACCAGCAGGCCAGGAGGGACAGAAGCACTTACAGTTCTCTGCCATTTCCCGACATTTTAAAGCCACCAAATGGAGCCTGTGCATAGAGTGCATTGTAGCAGTTGATCCTAGAAAAAAAAAGTGAAAATATGTTCACAATTACCTGGAGAAGACCCAGCTGAATCCTGGGTGCTCCAGCTGTTAGGCACTTGATGCAGTGTTGCCTACCACACGACCTTTGAAAAACTTTCAATGCAAATCTGCGACCAGAATTGTGGAAAGAATTAAGTTCATGAATCAAGGTACCACCATAATTAAAATACAGTGCGCTTGGGCAGGGATTTAGCTCAGTGGTGCTGCCTCCTGCCTCACAAGTGCAAGATCCTAAGTTCAATCCCCAGTACAAAAAAAAAATTATATATACATTGCTCTCTTGGCTCATGCCCTGGAGCCCGCTCTGCTACACACAGCTGGCTCTTTGAAACCAAGGCTCTGGGTTCTCAGTTTCAACCAACCTTGATGGAACAGATTTGAAAAAAATGATTGCATCTGTACTGAACATGTACAGGTTTTCCCCCCTTGTCATCATTCCCCAGACAATAGAGTATAGTGACTATTTACCTAGCTAGCATCCATAATAAGTATCATAATCATCTAAAGATATTTAAAGTACACATGCCCAGGTTATGTGCACATACTATGTCATATTTTATAAGGGGCTTGCGTAACTATGTATTTGGGAATCTGCAGGGGGTCCTGGAATCAATCCCTGTGGATGCTAAGGGATGAGAGCCCTACTTGTGCTATTTGGGGCAAGTTACCCAGCCTCTCTGTGTCTTGATTTCCTCCCCTGTGAAGTGAGGTGCTTAACACTACGAGGGCACCCGTTTCAGAAGGTGGTCATGAGGATCCAGCAAAGCGCTCAAACAGTGGGTGGCATATAACATCCAATTTAAAACTCTGTTAGCAGAAGACTACAAAACTGTTAGTGAGCCAGTCGGAGCTGAAACGACACTCCACTCACCAGACTGTTCCTGATTCCAACGCAGAAGCCAACTTCAGGGCTTTGTCCAGGTTTTTTGTGAACACGGCTGCTGTGAGTCCGTAGTCTGTGCTATTTGCTCTTTTTATCACTTCTTCGATGTTTTTGAACTTCAGTATTGGCTGCACCGGTCCAAAAATCTATGATTAATTGCAAGAACAGCTATGAGAGGTATGTTGGGTGGAAATGCAGGCTCTGAGCAGGTATTTCTTTGGTTTTATGTTTTTTCTAAATACCCTGGGTCCACATGTGCCTGGCAACAATGACTAGACAAGAAAGATCATCAAAGATTTTTTTTAGCTGTGTGATGGATGAAATTGGAAGGGGAGGATTAAAATGGAACAAAACCAAGAAATGATAACTGAAAAATACATTGTGTTTCTCATTCCTCATTGTCATCAGGGTTTCTGGGAACTCCAGCCTGAGAGTCTTGGGGTGACCCATGCATGTCGGGATACAGAGAAGTCAAAACTTGGGGGTGACTTTCTGTAAAGTTATCTCAGAGGATTCACAGGTAGGGCTCCAGAACCATGTGCTCTGACCTCCCGTGTTCTGCACCAATGAGGATGCTCTGAAAGGTTTCCAGGGTAACCCCCAGGGGTGGGAATGGGACAATGTTTCCAGTCTACCACACAGCACCGGAAAGGCAGGGAAGAATTAAAGGGGTTAAAAGGGAAGTTTGAAGGGAGCTTGTAGTTGATCAATGCTGGACATGATTCTGCCTCACTACGCCAGTGCCCTGTCTCTGTAAACACCTCCCCAGGTTCCTTGGGACCTTTCATCATGGGGATGATTAAAGAGCTGGGCTTCATGCCACCATGGCAGGGTTAATAAACCATCAAAATCTCAGGAAGCAAGTCTGTAAGATGCCTGTACCAGGAAACCCCCAAGAGTGTGTATTCTTTTACAAAGCTCCACAGGTCACCTCTCAGGACCCACCCACTCAGCACTGGGCTCTTCTTTTACAAATCCTGTGCAGGAACCAGCTTCCATCTCCTTCACAGTAGGATTGAAACACAAAGGTAGATCTACACTCTCTTGGGTGTAAATCGTCATTCTCAAGGATACCGAGGATGGAAAATGTAATGGGCATTCTAGCTGGGACACAACTCTTGAGAATCTGTCATTTAAGGTCAGTCTGGGGGGACCGAAGGCAGCCTTGGTTGTGAAGCCAGAGCAACAGCTCTCCACAGCCGGCTGCATGACGAAGTGAGGGGCAGGAGTCCTGCCCCCCAGAGACCAGGAGCAGTGAGCAGAAACTGAGTCTTGAAAGAACTCTGCAGTCCTTGGGGTTTGCCAGAGGCTCGTGGTAAGTTGGTGCTCCTAAGGACCCCAAAGGATAGGGGAAAGGCTACATAGAAAAAGAAAACCCCACCCCACAAAGACTCCTGGGCCCGCTGGGTCCCAGAGGAGAGCAGTTTGGAGGGCTCCTGGGCCACTCCTACCTCCTCCTTGGCAATCCGCATGTTGTCAGTAACCTCTGAGAAGACAGTGGGTTTGATGAAGAGTCCTCTGTCTTCCATGGCTGAGCCTCCACATTCCAACTTGGCTCCTTCCTTCTTCCCACTCTCAATCAGCTCAAGGATTTTGTCAAACTGTTTTTGATCGATCTGCAAAACATTGTAGGAATTGTCACCAGCTTCCTTGTGGCAGTGGCTACCACCTTAGATTTTCAGCACCATCAGCCACCCTGCCCTGTGTGTTCTTGCTTAGTCCTAAGTCATGGAATGAGTATGCCTTGCAGGCAGATATTCTTCTGATGCACAGATCCGGGCTCCTCTGAGCAGGACAGACACAGGGAGATAGACTATTCCCACCCTCTCCAGGACTGGGGTTCACTGCTGTGTCTGATTCCATTCTCCATGCTGAGAAGCCAGTCCAAGGTGCACCAAGATTGGAAGTGGTCACACTCTGTTCTCTCAGTTTTTTTGCATCCTGCTAGGGTTGTTGGATTTATCAAATAAAAACACTAGATGCCTACCTAAACTTGAATCTCAGAAAAATACCACCAATTTGAACATAAATACATCCCCAATACTGTTTGAGATATGCTTTATGCTACAAATGCCAACACTGTCTATCTGAAATTCAAATCTGAGTGTCATGTATTTCACCTGGCAGCCCTGCACCCTGAACCTTGACTCCATGGATCAGAGGAACACTTACTGGAATTCTCCCTTCACAGTGCTGAGCAGAAGTGAGCAGGAAAGCTGATCACCTTTCTCAGCACCCTTTGAAAGAGCCATGTGAACCTCAATGTGGGCAAGGGGCTGTGCCTCGGCCGGTGGGGGATCAGCTCATCAGAAAGGCTCCATCTTTGCTACCTTGCCTATGAGTCTCATTGGCTGGACTGTGCCTTGTACTACAGCCTAATACTGAGCTAACAGCCAGCTGTTAAAAGGGTGCCCCTTTGGGAGACCCCTCACTGGGTGCAGTGCTCTTCCTGTCTCCTCTACTGGCCTTTATCCTGAAATCCGTGGGAGCTCTGATCTTTGTCCTGGGCCTGGTGACAATCCTCTTCCTCTTGGGCGGAAGAGACAGAGCTTTAATAAGATTTACTGTCACTGAGACTGTTAGATAGAAGAGCTGGTTTCATTTCAACCATGTTAAATAGAAAAGTAAGCAAATCCAATGGTGCATTTGGATAACTGTTTGTCTGTCCCCGAGGAGCAGGCTGACTTTTTTGAAAGGAGAAGATATAAACCAGGCAGGTCACTTGTCTGACCAATGCATGATATATGGACCCAGTTGTAATCAATCTGTACCTCACACCTTATTCCAGGAAAAGTCTAAATAGATCAAAGATATAAGCATACAAACTGAAACCACAAAATTCTTTCATGTGGGAGACTGATCTTACAAAATTTTCTTCTCTATGACTCAAAGTACAGAAGCCAGAAAAGAAAAGACTAATAAATTTGACCACGTTTTATAGAAAAAGGCCTGGGGATATAGCTCAGTGATGCAGTGCTTGTTTCACATGCGTGAGTCCAGGGGTTCAATCCCCAGAAGAAGGAAGGAAGGGAGCAAAGAAGGAAGGAAGCAGGCAGGCAGGCAGGCAAAATCATCATAAGCAAAGTCATAGGGCAACACAAGTTGAAAAAATATTAACAAATCACGTCATAGAAAACTAATCTTTGCAGTGTGTATGTAAAGCATCTTAGAAGTGACAAGAAAAGTGGCCAACAATATGAGAGAAAAATATGCAAAGCAAATATCCATTTGATTGAAAAAGAAACATAAATGTCTTTTAAACGTATGATAATGTATTCTATCTTACAAACCTTGGAAGGTAGAATGTATATTAAATGATATCATTTTTAACTCTCAAATGAACAAGAATTCGTATCTGCTGATAATGCTGAAGAAGCAGACAAGCTGCATGATGCTGATAGGAACATGGTATAAATTGGTTCATCCGCTATGACAGGTGTCCCCAACCACTGGCCATTGTCCAGTACCATGCTATGGCCTGTTAGAAACTGGGCCGCACAGCAGGAGGCGAGAGGTAGATGGGTGAGCAAAACTCTATCTGTGTTTACAGCCATTCCCATCACTCGAATCATTGCCTGGGTACCGCCTCAGGTGAGATGATCATTGACCTTAGATTCTCATAGGGACTCAAACCCCACTGTGAACTGCACAGGTGAGGGACCTAGGGTGTGTACTCTTTTGAATCCTCACAAAAATTACTCCCTTCTTCCTTCCTGAACTCCAGCTGTGGAAAACTGTCTTCCATGAAACAGTCCCTGGTCCCAAAAAGGTGGGGCCTGCTGCTCCATGGAATGTAATTTGGCAGTGCTTACAGAAACTACAAATGTGTTCCCACTTAGCAAACCTACTTTGAGCCCTTCCCATGGACTTTCTCTGAGCGTGCATGCGTGCGTGTGTGTGTATGTGTGTGTTTGTGTGTGTGTGAGAGAAATCACCTATTCTGGGGCATTGTGTGTGATGTATATGCCCACGTGTTCATCAGAAGATGTTATTTAAATCCTGGTGACTTTCAACACCAGAATTGTACATGCATATGAAAAAGAACAAAACAGGTGTCCCCAAAAGGAAAGAAGGGAAAAGAAAAATTATGAGAAAAGAAAAAAATAGAAACAAAGTCTATGTAAATAGGGAAGGGTGGAGGGGGTGAAGGGCGCACAGGTAATGGGGAAAAAATAAGAACCAAGATACATCATGTACAGGTACAAGCACCCAATGATAAACGTAAATGTATTGTATATTTGAAATGTATCATTGAAAGAATTTAAGCAAAAAAAAAAAAAACCCCAAAAATAAAACAGGTGTCGCCAGACAGGTATAGAAAGCTCTTTGAGTTATTAGGGAAAGTAAACAAGATGCAAAATAGTAGAGCTGTCATGGTATCTTTTGCATAAAAATAGGGGAAAAATCATAATATATAACATATTTGCTTGTATATACATAAAGAAATTCTAGAGGGATGCATCAGAAACTAAGAACATGGGGTACTTATGGTGGGGGAGGGTGAGAGCTGGGTGTATTGATGGGGAGGGGTCTTCTCGCAGGAGTGGGAAGCAGACCGTGTGCGTGTTCTCCTGTACCCCACTTGTGAATGACAACTGCAAATGGATCCCGTAAGAGCTCAGGGTCCTCTCAACTTTTCTCTGCGTGAACTAAACCCTGGATTAAAAGTTCCAGAGCTTGCAGAGCCTCCTTCCTTCTACCTGGGGCCAACAGGGCTCCCTCGAGGGGCTCCCTCAAACCACAGGTCCTGCTTGGGTGCTGATCCTGTCCTGCCTGGACGACCTCATCTGTCCCTGGAAATCCTGCACATCTGACTCCTCTCCCTGGTGAGTCCTTACGAACACACTGTTCAGATCTCCCAATCATCCATGAACTATCAGCTGGTCCCTCACAGAAAGGAAGAAGGGCCTGCCTGGAAAGATGACAAGAAGGGGCACAACACCAGAGACACGGAAATATGGCCCCTAACGGCGGGCCCACGGCTACACTCGGCTCTCTGCCAGGGACGACACCTCCAGATCCTGTCCCAGCCAGGTGACCTGTGTAATGTGCATGTGGCTGCTGGCTCACTTGCCAAATAAACCTGATGATTTCGGAGCCTTCCAGCAAGCAGCAACCCAGCAGTGGACCCGGATATAGGTCAGCCCACTTTTTTACAGGCATGAGACAGACTGACTATTTAGACAGCTGTAAGTCCTCTCAGAGTAAAATCTTATTACTGTAGATGAAAAAGCACCCGGGAGAAAAAAAATAAAACCAACAGCATCCTAAAATAATATGCTGAGGTTAGGCAGCTTAAGTGAGCTTTCAAAAGGACTTTGAACTGCGCCATAAAAGTACAGATGAAATCAACACCCGTTCTCCTTGCAGCTGCTTTGGGGACAGCTTCGTGTATCTGGCTTCACAAGTCAAGACTGGAGGCTTGGAAAGACTTACAAATAATAACAGGGTAGAAAGGGGCCCTCAGGATCAGGGATCAAATCACATATGTCCCACTGGTTCTGGATTAGCTGTAAAAATCATGGTAGATTCGATAATGACTTGTGGTCATGTTTGCATTCAGATCTGAAACCCAACCAAGGCCATTGATTACTTTATGCCACTGGGTGCCAAGTTAGGGGCCACAAATGAAGCTTCTTCTCTCCTATGGCATCAGAGTTGCAGAACATGTGAGCTGGGGCCTGGGAGGGGAAACTGAGGCCAGAAAAGCACCCTTCATCCCTTCTTCCCCAACCACAGTGTCCCCACAGATGACTAGGCAAAACTCTTGAACACAGCCTGAAGTCCCATAGGCTTTCATGCCACCTAGGTCAGAGGGCTGTCATTTAATGTCCCTCCCCCTTGAAAAATAACAAAAAACTACCCTGTATTGAGTACTTCCTAAGTACCATGAAATTGTCATAATATTCTTCCATTACTCCCATTTTCCAGGTGAGGAAACAGAAGTAAACGGAATGTATGACTTCTACAAAGCCACAGAACCACATCTGACCTCAGACCCACAGCTCCCTGTGGAAATACGTGGTGCCAGCGCAATAGGCAAGCAGGGAGCTTCCCCGCCAGATGCCAGTGGGTAAGTCCTGGACATGTGTTTTGAAACTTTAGGGCTAGGGCAGGACTTTGGCTACAAGTAATGGGATTGCTGCTGAGCTCCATTTCCAGAATGCATGGGATGGTCAGACTGCTCTCTCTCTCAAATATTTACCCATCTGCTTCACTTCGTAATTAGCTAGAAAGTGATACATTTTCATCCTGTCCTTGGCTGCCCAAACCAGCCTGCAGAGACACGTGTGCCTGCCTGGAGCCCATCCATCCCCACAGCCCTTCCGCCCTCCCTGCAGGGTTCTTTGGGGTTTGTTTTTTTTTTCTTTTTGGTACTGGGAGTTGAACTCTGAAACTTGCGCTTGTGAGGCAGGCTGCGGCACCACTAAGCTAAACCCCGGCCCCTCTTTTGTTTTTTGAGGGTCATCTTGTGCCTTAAGGCACTTGGGCTTGAGGGCCTCAGAGCCCAGACGGCTATCTGGAGATGTCCGTGGCTCAGAAAGAGGACAGCACACCGAGATGATGCCTCCTCCCAAGCCCTGTGCCCCTGCTGAAATCCGATCGGCTTCTAAACAAAGGCCTGAGCGGCAGGCAGCATCAGTAGGCAGCATCAGTCAGCAGTGCTTCCTTTGAGAGTGACCCTGCGTAGCATCCCCGAGGCAGACACATGGATCGGTAGGTTACCTGGGGCCCCTGTTCGGTCTTGATATCAAAGGGGTCTCCCACCGGCCGTTGCTTGGCGTACTCCACGCTGCGCCTGACGAACTCCGCGTAGACCTGCTCCTCCACGAACACCCTGGAGGCAGCTGTGCAGCACTGGCCTTGGTTGAAGAACACTCCCCGATGGGCACACTCCACTGCCAAGTCCACTGGATTGGCCAGGGGTGCGGCGAGGCGCGAGGCGAGAGGAAGCGATTAAGTTGTTAGAGTGGGCTTGCTGACAGCTGCAACTCTAATTGCCCACACAAGAAAACAGGCCCCCGGATGGCTGCGCTTCAGAAATTAATTTTGTTCTCAGCATTTCCCAAATAGAGAGGATGGGAAAAAGGATTTTCAGGTTCACCAAGTCTGGGGTTAAGTAAGTCCTCTGACTGCAATAGGATAATGAGCCCAGACTTGGGTAAATAGGAGCCCAGGAATGGGTACCACTCCCCATTTCACTCCCCATTTCCAGTGAGACCCTTTCCTTCCCTTCTTCTGAAGGAAAAACTAATGTTCTCTGGGAAAAAAAAAACTTTGGTAAGTAGTGATGAAGGCAAGAATTTTTAAGGAATCCACACTTCCCACCTTGAGTGGAGGAGGATCTTAATAAGTAACCTAATACCACCAGGGCCGACAGACTGAGTTTGGAGCTGATGCTGAGTTAAAATCAGCTACTGAAACCCAGCTAGTGGACTGCTCAGTCTGACCTGAGGGGAGATGCTGATGGGGAGAGTTGGAAGTGGGGTGCCCTTTACACTGCTGGGGGCACTTCTAGAGCTCCACGCCTGGCTGGCTCCTCAGCAGCCCCTACACCGTTGCTTGCTCAAGAAAAGCAGTTTGCGTCTGCACGCAGCAATGGCTAGGAGCACAGGAAGGCGACCCGTCCAAACTCGCCAGGCAGCTCTGAGGGACTCTGCCCTCAGCCTGGAGGAGGCCACTGCTCCCGGGAGGGCCATGTGTGTAAACTAGTGGCAGCAGACAGCATTGTCACAAGGTCCCCAGCCCTCCCCGAAGACAGAAGATTCATTTCCTGCATCCTGATGGGAGTCAGGGGTGTTGACTGAAGTGGCAGGAGAAGGATGGTGTGGTATACATCAGGGTTTGATTGTGTGGAGTGGCACCACCTGGAGAAGGAGCCAGAGGAGGGAGAGAAGGTGGGGCAGGGGGAGGAGACAGTTCTGCAACATGTTTTCATGAGTTTCATAAAGCCAGCCCCCGAAAGGGGCACACCCTGGGCTTTAGCTGTGGTTTTCCTCAATGGGAGAACAAGAGCGTGAGCTGAGGTGCAGGTGGGGTCCTCAGTACAAAACTGGAGTCTTTGGGGTGGGAGCCAGAGGCTCCAAATGTGGGTCACAGCAAGGCAACACCCAAAGCAGCCCTGCGTGGCCCCAGAAACCCTTAGCAACACAAATGACACTTCCACTAGGGAGCAGCAACCAGGCAAGAAGAGGGCAGGCTGTCTTCACGCCCTTCCCTGGAGCTTGTTTTCCCTCCTTGTCTGTTCTCCTATTGAAAATCAGCTTCAGGGAAAAGAAGTAATGTCAGGCATTTACAGCTAAGTTGAGAAATCTGGCCAGGGTCATTGTTTTCTCTGGGATATTTGCACTCTAGTCTTATCTGAGTGTGGACTGGAAGCCTTTGTTCTCTGTGACAGGTATTTCTGGCAGGAGGACAGGTGGTGGCAAAGGTGCTTCAAGCTACTTGGAAAGTCACACCTTTTGATAGCTGACCCTGTCACAGGTGAATAAATGCCCAGCTTCGTCTTTTCTGCCCTCTTCTGGACATGGTAGCCAAGAATAGCACATATTGTACAATTGTGTCACGAAGCTTTAGCAAAACGCAAACTGCTCCCAAGCTGCTGGGCAAGTAATTGGCTTTCCCAGGCAAGAGGTGGTACAGGGAGAGGCAGCACACAGACCACGGTTATTGCTTCTGGTTATTTTTTAAGGGTCAGTGCCATTGTCAGACCAAGACAAAGAAAGAAGAAACAACTCTTATCAATCCCCACTGTCACTGCTCTTCAGAGAGCCTGAAAACACTCCACTGACTCAAAATGGAGGGCAACAAAGTCCAGGAATGGGGAGCATCTGCCCACCCCTTTCTCCTTATGCTCTTGACCAGCACCCACAAGGGGATGCTGGAGGAGAAACTGGACCTCCATGCTCCTCATCCCCCAGCTCCAGCAGGACAGGGGCAAAAACAGGCAGCCCATGGCTGCCACCTAAGCCATGTTCCTTTCCAGTGCAGCTTTCTGTCAGCCACAAAGCCGGTGCTCTGATCTCCCCCTGCCTGCTCTAGGGTGGCGGGCAGACTGACCTAAGGCGGAAAAGAGCCCCACTGTGAGTCTGTGCCTGCCTGTCTCTCTCTCAAATGGATCTGAATTGGGGCCTGGAAGTGGGCAGAGATCTAAGGGTGTCCTAAAGGCCAAGTCGCACCCAGGCCAGGCTGAGACTCACGGTCAGCATCAGCACACACGATGCAGGGGTTCTTCCCCCCCAGCTCCAGTGTCACCCTCTTCAGATTGCTCCGGGATGCAGCTTCTTTAACCAGCTTTCCAACCTTCAGGAGGAGATACAGGCCTAATGAACCTGGACGAGGCCTAACCTGGCTCAAATGCACACATCCGCGAACATTCTGGACTAGCTCAGGAAGTAGCAATGTGTGACCAGGGCCATCTGCCTCTGCAGGGTGCCTAGGCCTTGCCACAAGCTGGATTCACTCCCTGGTCTTGGGAGCACCTGCTTGCAAACCAGACCGAGGCTCCTGAAGTCCATGGTCTTAGCCGATTCACTTCTAGCAGTGGGTGGGGGCTCCTGGGAACCCAGTGATTTCTCTGTAGACACAGCTATCTGCCCACCTGCTGGGGCATAGCCCCAGTGAGCCCTGCCTGCTGTCCAGCGAGGCTGGTAAAGGGCTCAAGGCACTGAGGGGCACCTGTCCCAGCCTTGCTGGTAACAGCTAAAATCCTGGCAGCCTGGGGTGGGCATTGTCTGTGTGGCTCTGGTGTAATCTGAGGGAACCTTCCAGAGTCAGAGAAGCAGCAAGGGCAGTGACTCTCAGGAGAAAAGGAGCCACCACTGGAAACAGGCTGGAAGACCGTCACAGGTAACAGGGTCATCTACTGGACAACAAATAGCAAAGCTCAGCCTCCCATGAGCGGGCACCTCACAGGGCTTCTCTGTCTCCATCCACTGCTGGAGAGTCGGGCTGGCCCTATGCCCCCTGCTGACTTATCCAACAAGTAAACGGTAAAGCCAGGTGCCTGAAATTCCAGCACTCAGAGGCTGAGGCAGTAGCATTGAAAGTTTGAACCCAGCCTGGATGGGCCTTGTCTCAAAAAAAAAAAAAAATCTAGGGCCACACACAGAAGCATGCTTGGCCTGGCCTGTAGCTCAGTGGCAGAGCCCACTTGCCTGTTTCCAGAGGTTGGGCTGTGTTCTTACAGCTGAAGACAGCAGGGCAACCCAGGCAGAAAAGCACCCCATAAGCACCCCATTACCGAGATGCCTGTGGCTGAGCAGTGCCGGGGGCGTTCTTGACGCTGATTGCTAAGTGAGGAGGACACCACCCAGCTGGACCCATGGTCACTTAGAGAGTGCTCAGGATGTCTGCAGAGAAGTTGGGCAGGGGCAGGGGCAGGGGCAACTTTGCTACTGGGTGAGGTGACAGAGGAAGACGAGGACGCACTGGGGCAGGAGTCAGGCCCCTGTCCCTGAAGCCAGGGGTAGAGCACCTGCTCTGGTCAGCACTGACAACCACTGGCTGTTTTAATGCTGCACTCGGGACAAGGCGGCTCTAAGTTAGGGCCTCATCTGACCATGACCTGTAAGGATGACCACCCTGGCTGCCAAGGAGGCAGCGTCTCCTTCGGGGCTGCAGGAAGGGGCTGTGGGCTCCTGGATGGACCCAAGAGGAGGGACACGGGGACACTGACTGCATGGGAAATGTTCATTCATTTATTTTAAGTACAGAACTTTCTCATTCAAAATAATTTCATAGGTAGATGTGTATAAATTAAAAGGGGATCTGTCTCCTCTCACTCTAACACTCAGGACACACCCCGTAGGTGGCCATAGTAATTTCTTGGGAATTCTTCCAGAGAATTTCTATGTCTACACACATACACACACACCCCACTTTTACTACTGGGATCCTATTGTAGATGATTTCCTGTGGTTGGCTCTTCTGTACCTCACAGTAGATCACAGGTATCTTTCCTTGTCTACCTAATGACTGTAAGACATTTCAAAGGTCAGGTATGACACATTGGAAAATATGCTTTTGAATGCTCATGGGAATATTTCTCCAAATACAGTAGTTTCTTTGAAATGGGATCTGAATCAAAAGTTTTTCACTTTGAAATGTTTGATCGATATTCCTAAATCTCACCTCCCACCTGAGGAACAGTGTAGGTGAGATCCTATATTCTTAGTGACACCATTTCAGTTTTTACCAAATTAAGAGATAAAAGGAGAGTCTGATTTCTACGTGAAGGTGCATTTCTCTGACTGTTGGTGACTATCATTTCTCTGATTACAAGTCAACTAATTTTATTGAGCGTAGAGCATTCATATCCTCTGAGCTGCCTGTCTCACCATTCCATTTATCCCTTTTCATTGATTTGTACGACCACTTCACACAGGAAGAGCTGAACAAGATGCCTGCTTTCCTCTCAGCTTATTCGGTTATCTCTTAGCCTTAATTATGATGTTTGCCATATGGATGTTTTACATTTTTATTTTATCTTATCTCAGTCTTTTCTTCTAAGGCTTCTACTATGTATTTACTTAGTTTAGAAGCTAGATCAGTGACTTTTAACCAACCTTATTATTAAAACATGGTCAAATTTAGGAGAAAACAAGTCACATTCGAGCTTCTCCAAGGAGATGCTGGGGGGTCTAGGGTAGGTACCCATGTTGCCCCTAGCCTGGGGAGTTACCTCTGTGGACCCGGTGAAGGCTATCTTGCTGATCTGAGGGTGAGAAGAAATTGCTGCTCCCACCGTGGGCCCAAATCCTGGTACGATGTTCACCACGCCTGGAGGGAACCCAACCTGGGGAGAATGGAGCCAGCATCAGAGAATGAGAAGCTGCGCCCTCGGCAGGGAGCACAGCACAGCCGCTTCACACAGAAACCCAGGACTCAGGCACGCTCGGCTGCAGGCACCCGGGGGCTGGCCTGGGGTCCTCACCCCTGCCGCTGCCCAGGCTGCAGGCTGGGTCCTGTGGTACACCCTTCCCCTTCCAGGCCCTGGGCAAATGTGCAGTGAGACCACAAGGTGGCAGTGGTCCTCGTGTAGCAAGGCACCTTTCAGTGCCTGTGTGTTGTGTGAGTGTGCGTGTGTGTGTGTGAAAGCTTGTGTGCCTATGTATGCATGCATGCACGAGTAAGTCACACATATGAGCGTGTGACTATACTATCGTGTGTGCACTCGTATCGGTGTGTGGAAGACAGTGTATGTGAGTGCATCTGAGTGTGCATACTGAGGGAAGGAGAAGTGCCTGGCCACACCTCCCAGGCCCCAAGGCGGCTGCAAACACTCCTCTGGAGCCATAGCATTCAGTTTTCAATCTGCCCCATTTATGTTCAGAATGGAACAAGAAAGCCATCCCCTCTGTGTCCTCTGCTTGCTCATCCTGGGTCACGCTGAGGATGAACACACCTGGTTCTTTCACACTCACACCCATGTTTGCACGCACAAGGCCCCCTCCTTCACAAGGATGCCACAAACTGAGTGAGGTGGGGGCATCTCCCAAAGGTGCCCCGCATCACACTGAAAACGTTATTTTTAAAAGCCAAGATTTTAGTTTCCTAGCCACCAATTTTTAACGCTGTGATATTGGGACCCTCAAGCCTCATCACTTGGATGATCATGCTCTCTATCGTCAGTCGAAGAGAAGTGAAAACTGGTTGATTATTGCTTGTCCGGCCTTGATCTGGGTATTAACCCAGACGAGATGAAATGAATGGATCTTTTCTCCTGTCCCTCTTTTCCTACAGTCTCTTTCCTCTCAATCTTTGCTACATACAAGCTGATGATAAAATGACTAAAATATGTTGCCAGGTGTGTCTGGGAGAAGGTGTCCCTTTGGGCCGCTGTTTCCCTGAGTTGTGGCTATCTGGGCGAGGGTGGGGATTGCCCACAGGGCAGAACAGAAGGTGCTGATCGGGAGGCGGGCACTGCCCCTGCTCCTGGAGAGAAAAGGACCATTTCATACCCCAGCAGTGCAGAGCCCAGGAAGCTACTGGACCTTCGGCTTTCCCTCGGGTCACCCCCTGCAGACACTCTAGACAAAACACGGAGCCCTAAGCCATAGGTTTGAGCCCATAATAAGAGTGACGCGTTCCCATTAGCACCACTGGGAGGAAGGGCGCTTCTTCCAGCTCAGTGACCACAAGCAGGAGGAAGACAGCATAGCCACCAGGCAAATCACAGGCGTCATTCCCTTCCCTCTCTGCAGGAGCTGGCTGCCACTGTCACGTCTTGGGACGCTGACCTGGTTCCCAGGAGTGGGAATGTTATCAAGAGCACGTAGTTTCTTTTCGGACATCTTACCTCTTTGATCAGTGAGCCGAGATAAAGGGCAGTGAGGGGAGTCTGCTCGGCTGGCTTCAGGACCACGGTGTTCCCACAGCACAGGGCGGGTGCCAGCTTCCACGCCAGCATCAGCAGGGGGAAGTTCCACTGGGACAGAGCACAGGGAAAAGCCTGGACCCACCCTCCCAGGTGCCCAGTGATGCCTCCGCGGAAGGCATGTGCCTTTCATCTAGATTTGGGGCTTTAGGGATAACATAGGAGTAGGCAATATCAGAATTCCTGCCCAGCATCCTGGGAATTGCTAAGCTGCATCCTGGCGAATGCTAACTGGCAGCCTTTGCAAAGAGGATCTGCTGCACGTGGACTACTTCAGCCCCTCCAAAATGTTTGCTGCCCTCCTGATCGCCATAAAGCACTTTTTCAGCCCTTCCTTCCTGATGCCACCTATCTCCCCTGTTCGCTGCCCAGCTGCCATTGCAGTGGCCCGGCGCTTCCCAAAGGGATGGGGAGCATTGTTGCATTCCCCAGGCTCCTACGAGCATCCCATGGTTCAGTGACTAAAGTCCCCATCCCTCCTTGGCAGCCAAGGCAGCTGAAGCTGGCCCAGGTCACCTGACACACGAGCTCATCCCCCCCACCCGCCCAGCACCAGCATCGCCACCACCCCCTTCTAAGTGGGCCACATCTTTGCTCAGGCCATTCCTACTGCTTGGGAAGCCTTTCTATCCTTCAGGGCCCAGCTGAGAGACTGGCTCCCTAGGGACCTTGTCCATGCCTGATCCCTCCAACTGGGACCCACCATGCCTTCTGGTGCCCATCTAGAGCCAGGGTCTTACAGCAGCCATGGGGCCTAACCCATGTCAGGAACCCTTGACCACTGAGCTCCATGCCACCAAGCAACTCCTCAGTAACAACGGTGCTGTGGACAAAGCACACCAGAAACTGGTTCCAAAGGATGCAGGGCAGTGGGGTACTACCTGTGTTGGATCTCTCAGGAAAATCTGCTGTACTTACTGGAGTGATGGCCCCACACACCCCGACTGGCTCGTGCCTAGTGAAGCACACAACATTGTCATCTGCAAGAGAGGTGACAGGCGGGGGACAGACTCAATCATTTAATCAGGGTGAAGAATTTCAAGGATAGAAAGACAAAGAAACCTAGAAGCCCACAAGGGTTCCTGTCTTGTCTATTGCACAAAGAAGTGATTTCAACTCAAGTTCATAGTGAGTGAAAGGGTTAAAGGAGTAGCTCAGTGGAAGAGTGTTTGTCTAGCCTGTGTGGGGTTCTGGGCTCGATCCTCAGCATACTGGCCCCCTCAAGGTGAATAAGTTTCTTAGAAGAAGACTCAGTACAGTGCCACTGGGGGAGGGAGAGACCAGTAAGGAGGCCCAGCAGGAGGAGGTGACAGAGCCCCAAAGAGACCCCAAAGGAGGGGAGAGTCTGTCCTGTCTTGGCTCACCTGTGGGGATGGTCCTGCCCTGGATTTTGTCTGCCCACCCTGCAAAATATCTGAAGGTCTTAATGCAGCCCTCCAGGTCAATGAAAAAGGCATGCAGGAAGGGCTTCCCGGTATCCATCGTCTCCAGGGTCTGCAATGACAAGATGACACCCACTGCAGAAGTGGCTTTCCTTTCTTTCCAACTGTGAGCTTGTCAAAGGTGTGTGTGTGTGGGGGGGACACAGTCCTAAGACATTGCTGTTTAGATCTCAGCCCCAAATGTCACTTCATTTGTTTTGTTTTGTTTTTTTGTCTGTTTTTTCCAGTACTGGGGATTGAACTCAGGACCTTGCACTTGCGAGGCAGGTGCAGCGCCACTGAGCTAAATCCACGGCCCCCAAGTGTCACTTCAGAAAGCACAACACTAAACTGAAATCCACCTGTCCCAGATCAGCAAGGACCACTTTCATTCCCAAAGCCCTGAAGCTGGGGGCTGAGCTGCAGCATGGACTACATCCCCTGCAAGGCTCATTTGAAGCCTTGGTGGGAAGGGATCCACATGGGTGTTGGGGGTCTTCTGTCCAGGGCCCAGAGGCCTCAGCAGTGTGACCTGGACACCTGGGCTTGTGTATCTCAGGAGCTGAGGACAGAGTGGCTTCTTTAACCAAAGCAAGAAGGGCACTGGTTCTTCCCTCTCTGCTCAGCTGGAAAGAGTGACAGCTCAGAGGGTCAAGCCACCAGCACAAAGATGTGATGCTTTCCTAGTGTGCCTCATAGCCGGATGCAGCGTCAGGCGAGGAGCATGCTGGCTGGCCGCAGAGGGAGGTGGTTCTCCAGGCGAGCAGTGGGCGCTCAATGGCAGGGATTCTTTTCTATTTCCAGCCTGGGTAAAAGAGAACTCCTTTGTCCCTCAGACAAGCAGCCCCAGTGGAGCCTGCACTGAAACCGCCAGTCATGGATCTCTGCAGGAAGTGGCCACCCTGACACATAGCCCAGGGCTGGATTCCTGCTGAAGCGTCAATGGAGTGAGATGATGCTGTAAAAAGGAAGAAAGGGCCCTCCCTTCTCCTCTGACCCGGATGCATGCATAGGTCCCATTCTGAGCTGGACGCCTCAGTTCCCACTTGAAGGTACAGATATTTAGGCTAACAGAGCCCGGTGACTCAGCCATGACCACTGAGATAGCCAGCACTGAATTCAGTGTCTGACGTCCACCGCGCACGCAGTGACCACCCCAGGGCGCACGCACCTTGGAAGGCTTGAGATGCTGTGGCCTCCTCTTATCTGATCTCTGCCACAGGGCTGAGCCAAGTCCCCTCTCCACAGGAGGCAACCACTTCTGGCGAATGCCAGCTGAGTGGCCTGGGTAAGTCCCTGAATTTCCCCTCCCCCCGCCTCAGTTTCCAAATCTGCAAAATGAGAACAATAATGGGACCTCCTTCCTAGAACACGTGTGAGAGTCAGGGAGGTCAAAAAACATGAGCACCAAGCACAGTGTGGCCCCAGGTGAGTACTGTGCAAGGGTGCATATAATGATCGATGAAGACTGTAATTTTCCCTCTAGGCACAGACAGGGGCTTGGCAGTCTTTACCTAGGGGACAAAGGAGACAGGGCTGGGAGCTACCAGGGGTGACAGGACCGGCCTGGGCCCTGGGCCCAAGTTCCACCCATAGCAGTTACACTCAGGGAACAGGTCAGTTCAGGGTGACATCCAATAAACTGTGCCTTGAGCGTCTATGGACGGACATTCCAAGTTGGACTTTCATTTTCCCAGGAGAAGCCTAGCAATGGCAAATGATACCAAAAGGCCTCCAGGACTTCGCTGTTCCAGACAATGTCTCTTCTGGGACAGGACAACGAAGAGGACTTTGATGTAGCACTGTGAGTAAGTTCAGGGCATGAAACCAATTATCTGCTTTCAGTTCTACCTTTCTACCTCAGGCAGAGCGAACGTGGACACGTTGCTTATCCTCTCTGGGCCTCAGTTTCCTCATTTCTGAGATGGGAAAATCAATGCCATAGGTCAGGTGCCTGCAAACCAGGCACACGGTGAGTAGTTAACAAGCATTAGCTGATTATTTTTTTTTATCATCAGCTTGGCCAAGGAGCAGCGATAACATAATTTTTCAAGGCTGTTTTTATGGAATTGATCCAAGCAAAACTTAGGTCACAATAGTTTTAGACAGAAAATTCTTTTAAAAAAAAAAAGAATTCACAGGTGAATGCACTCACAGGACTGAACCTGAGAAATCAAGCATTTGCTACTTAACGGAACAGTTGCTTCCTAAGCTTAGACTTATTGTTGTGGTTCAACCACTAGTAAAGCAGAGCCACTCCTAAGATTATTTCCTTTAAGATTTTAAGGGAAAAATGTGCCTTCTGAAAAATTAATCCATGGCAACTCTCAGATGCTGAGGAAGGGTGGAAAAGCACTGGCAGCATTGCCCCTGTGCTGCCAGCATGCCCAGGCCTAAAGCCAGGGAGCCCAGAAATGGCACTCAGGTTGGAAAAGAGAATATGCAGGGAGCTCCCAAAATGAGCAGCTCGCAAAGAGCCAGAGCCTGGGTCCAGGGTGGCTTTGCAAGGGAGAGAGTCAGGGGCCACCAGACCGGCCCACAGGTGCATGCAGACAGAACAAACACCCAGCTCCGTCAAACCACCGAGGTGGCAAGAGTACGGTGGAATGAAGCACTTTGCTGCTTAAGGCAGGAAACCATATCAAGATGGAGCATGAGGACACCTTCCTAGGATGTGGCCAGAGTTTTAAAACCATATTTGCCAGTCATTCATTGTCTTATCCCTTTCATGTTGTGGCAAGGAGCTGGATTTTATTTCTTGTGGGCACCCTAGTCCCAGGAGCAGAAGTGATTTGCTGGGTGGCCTCCAGAGTTCCTCCAGTGCCCCTCTGTCTGCTGTCAAAACACAGTCATGCTGGACAAAGGGGCAAGCTGAAGGGGAAGGTGGCCTTGCAGGGCTGCACCCAGGGTGACACTGACACTTGGGGACAGGGCAGGGAGGGGTGCCCAGGGCACATCCTCTGAGCCTGCTATTAGTCCACACGGACATTGCAGACTGATGAGCTCATGCTGAGGAAAACAGAAATGTTTTTGCAAAAGCCAGTTTGGCAGCTTGAGAGTTGAGGCTGGCTTTCAGGCGGGCACAGGAAGAAACCAAGGGCTCTGTGGAGAGAAGCGCTACCCTGGGAGGGAAACACCTTCAGTGGGATTTGGGTGAATGTGGCCACCTGCAGCCAGGGAGGGAGGGAGAGAGGGAGGCAGCAGCAGGCAGGCAGGCAGGAAGGGAAGGAAGGAAGGAAGGAAGGAGGGAGGGAGGGAGGGGAATTTGTTTCTGCATAGATGTGTCCTCGGGGAAACACCCAGGAGCTCTTCTACCCCCAAGACGCACTCCGGGACAAAAGCAATTTCGGTGTCCTGGCCAACACTGGCCTTTAAAGGGCTGGTCATTCTACTTCTTGTTCCCAACCTCAGAAAAACCAATTTTCCAAATCAAAGGCCAAAAAGGAGATTTCCTCTCCTACAAACTTGGTGTCAAGGTTTGGAACAAGTTTTAAAAACAGAAGTCCTAGCTGCTCACCAACTGGATGTGTTGGTTGTAGTAGAGCTCAAGGCCCCCAGCAGCTCCAAGATGTCCTTCAGTCTCCACCTCGGGACCCAAAGAAGTTCTGAAGATGGTGTCAGATAACGTGTTTACCACTTACTCAGGCCTTCTCGGCCCAGTCTCCCAGGAGCAGTCTAGTGTCAGGGGCTGGGCAGCATTAATATCCCCATTCCACAGCTGAGGAATTAGGAGACTTAAACATTACAGGCCGGCAAGGCACAAAGTGGGGTTGGAGCCCGGGCTTCATGCAGCATTACTATGATAACACTAGTACTGATGATAGCAATCATCTAGTTAGTGCCTACTGTAACACGCCGGGGACTCTGCTGAAGGCCCTAAACGGATTGTTGTCACACAGTTAGATATCATTATTAGTGATAGTTTATGCAATAAACCCAGAGAACTGCAGATAATACCTAACTCCATACATTTTGTTTTTTCCCATACATACATACTCATGATAAAATTTAGCCTATAAATCAAGCACAGTCAGAGAATAACAACAGTAAGAATAATAAGATAGAACAATAACAACATACTATAATAAAACTCACGAATGGAAATTTCCATTTAATGTCTTTGACCCATTGTTAACTGTGAGTAAGTAAAGCCATGGAAAGGGAAACTTCAGAGAAAGGGGGACAATTGCACTTAGGATGAGGTTAAATTGAAGTTTAAAAGAAAGTTAATGTGAAAAAACCCCGTAAGTATCCAAAACCCAGGTAGGACCAGGGTACTGCCCAGCCCGTTCCACGTCTGGGAGATACTGGTGCAGCTCAGCTTCCTTCAGGCAACTTCTCCGTCAAGAAGCTGAATGGCAGGGGACAAAAGTCTGACTTCAAAATAAGAAAGATGAAGTCTGGCAACATGGACTCCAGCTGCCTCAAAGGACCAATAGGTCCACGGCCACTTACGGCCAGCACCCCGTGAAAACAGGCCCCAGGGAGGGCCCTCCTTCCGTGCCTCCCTCCAGGCACCTGTACTCACGGCCAGGATGGCTCGGTCCCGCTCCAGGAGGTTGGCCAGCTGCTGCAGCAGCTGGCCTCGGCTCAGAGCATCCAGCCGGCGCCACGGGGAGCCCCTCTGGAAGGCGGCTTGCGCGGCCTCCACGGCCTTGTCCACATCGGGCTGAGTGGCCAAAATGACACAGAGAGAGAGAGTGTCACCTCTGAATGCAACTGCAGTTTGGGACCGCTTGGCTACGGGGCCCAGGGGCACAGTCCCTGTCTTGTGGCAGAGCAGAGGAAGGAGCGAGTAGCAGATTAGCTGCAAGCGCCAGTGAGTTGTTCAATTGCCTAATTGGCTGGGGGCTTTCAAGTGATTTTTTTCTTTAAGTCTTTTTCCAGATTTCCATAATGGCCAAGAGTTAGTCCCCTGATTATAAGAGCATTTCAAAACATAGTCACCGACCTTGAGTATTTTTCTTGGTAACCTGAGGAATGGAAAGATTTCCATGTGCTAGCTAGTTTGAACGCATGAACTAGGTGGGACGTATCTGTCTGGGTTTTCATTCCCGCTGAGAATGGTGGTCTGGGAGTGAGAGTGGAGGATTCTCGCTTCTGTAGACTGAAGAACTGAGCACACTGGAAAAGTCTGCAGGCCAGGAAGGGCTTTGGTGGCCAGGAGGCCTTTGCTCTTCCTTCAGCCTTTCATACCCCGTGGGGACGGAATTGTTGCAGTGTTGTATAGACAAGGATAGAATAATGATAACAAAACCCTTTCTGTTTTTTATTTTTTTGCTGTGCTAGGATGGAATGAAGGCTTTGGGAGAGCTGCACTCTAGCCCTGAGCTTTCTTCTTAGAGTGAGATCTATTCAGAGGGGCAACACTTATTGCTGTTGTCACAAAAATAAACTTCCCGGGTCTGTCTGCTGTCGAACAATGGCTCATCCCCAAGGGCTCCCTCTGGAGACAGGCAGCGACTCCACCAGAACTCTGTCTCTAAGCTTGCTGGGTGGGGGGCACAGAAGCTTTGGCCAGGGAAATGCAGGGACACTGGATTCCCTGTTTGGGGTTCTGGGGTGGAGGTCAGGACTTCTCCAGCTGCAGGGGACAGGGTGGCTTCTGCCTCCAGGTGCTCAGAGAAGTTACCCAAACAAGTGGAAAACCAGTGCCTGGGAAGGTCTGGGCTTCCTCCGAGACACTGTATAGGGCCCCTCCCTCCTACTCAGCATTAGGCCCTCCCTGCCAGGCCCTCACAGCTTCCCATCTGCTCCTCTCTGCCACCCTCTTGGTCAGCAGAGCTCAGCATGAGGAGCCAGGTGGAGGAAGATCTAGGAAGGTGTGCTGCTGGCTACTGTACACGAATCACAAAACTGCCACAGCTGGGAGGAAAGCTTTACCCACACATACTGCACCCCACACATTCCGACATCATCGATGCACAGATGAAGAGTATCCACCTAGCACCTGCAGGCCCTGTAGCCCCACTACTCAGGAGGCTGGAGGTTTGCTTGTTTTTCTTTTTCTTTTTTTTTTTGTACCGAGGATCAAACTCGGGTCCTTGCACTTGCGCAGCAGGCAGCAAAACAACTGAGCTAAATCCCTGGCCCCGAGGCTGGAGGTTTGCTTGCGCCCAAAGTTCCAGGCCAGCTTTGGCAACATAAAGAGGCCTTGTTGCAAGTAAAAAAATCTGTCCTGTGCTCAAACAGTGAGGAATCATTCACGTTTCTTTCTACAGAAGACCTTAACCTTTTCTTCAATGGCTCTCCCACTCAAAATTTACTTTATGGCTTTGAAATGTACCAAGGATATATCCAGAAGTCCCTCAGCTTCTCTGAATGATACAGGCCCTGCACCAGCCCAGAGGGCTGTACAGACTATAGCTTTCCACAGACATGTAAGTGTCCAGTAGGAAAGAAACCTTCTGCGTATGCGACATTACTGCCACCCTGCATATCACGTGAGGAGCTCGTCTTTCTTCCTTCAGGTTTTTAAAAAAGTATCTCTTACCAGAAAGCTCCATTTGGTGAAACACACCAGCCGGAAATGCTTTCTGGGAAGATTCTTTAATGCCTCCAGGTTCAAATAATTGATAAAAACCTTTCCTTTCACTATGTGACGCAGACCGCTGAGGTCATCCTCCGGGATGGGGAAACATCTATCAAAGGCAGGGACTCTCTGCAGAAGACAGTCTGTAATTAATCCCATGTTGGGCCTTGTGACTGAGCTGCACATGGTGAGGACTGACTGCAGTGGCTCCCCAGGCCCTACCAAGGGTGGGGCCAATCTACCTCATAGCTAAGCTGCAGTGCTTCCTTATCCTTCACTTATCTATAATTGAATTACTTGGGGGGGGGACCCACCTTATCTCCTTCTTCTACTTCACATATTTTCTCCAGAGTTGACGGGTTATATGTGGCAAACTTCTTTCCACTCTTGGATTCATGCCAGTCATTGTTGATAAATATCTAACCGGGAAAGGAAGTGTAACGAATTAGGTTTAAATCAAAATCATATCATTTCAACATGCTAAGGACCTTAGGTAACGTCTTGTCCACCAGCTTCCCCACCGCTGCCTGCTTCCCTGGGATGTTTTACAGATGAGATGAAGGCAGACGGGACGCTCAGAGTCACCTGACTACGAGACCAGCCTGGGGCAGATCACAAGTACCCAAGTTGTCATAATAAGACCAAAGTCATATAACAATAAGAATAATTATTATTAGCAACATATGGATGATCACTGTATCATCTTATACCTAATAAAAGCCAGGGTTGGAATACAAAGCTAAATATCTGGGTTAGAAAAGTCTTCAAATTATATTAAATGATAGAGCAAATCACCATTGAGATCCAGAACTCGAGAAATAACCCACAAAAATAGCTTCTCTGGGAGCCTCAACTATCCAGAATTTCAGCTGTGAATAAGAATGTTTAAAAACAGAGACACCCTAAAAAAAGCAAAACAAAACAAAACAAAAACCAGAGACACCCCGAACAATCCAAGAACAATTCATGAAGTCCTCATGCTGAAATGTACATACTCTTTACTGTTAGGGTGCTCTAAGTTCCAATGGCCTGAAAAAGGTGACATTAAAAGAGAAGGGTTTGGGGAAAGAAAGAGGAACATAACTGATGGATAATACATGAAGCCTGTTCTGGCAGCACAGGGGGCCTGGCTGCCCTGAGAGGGGATAGACAGCTGCTGCTGCACCTTTGGGGGCCTCGGCACCTCAGCCCCTCACAGCTCAGGAAAAACCCTCCTTACAGAGGTGGCACAAAACATTGCGCCCAGTGAAACACCAGCCATCATTTCTAAGGACAGACCTACCTCATCCAATTCCACTTCTACATCTAGATACATAACATACACACAGCTCTAATTCTGCTTCTTTTTGAATTGTTTGGAAGGTGAATTGTGCCACCACAAGGCTAAGTTCAAAGACTATGAAATCGATTCATCCAGAACACTCCTGGATGAAGACAGACAGAACAGAGAGGGACTGTCTGCTCGTGTCTGCAGCTTGCTTACGAGCTCTCCAGCTCTGCGGTACACTGGGGAGGAAGCTGAGGCTGCCCCTTGTGGGGACCATGCACAGAGGACAGGCTCTGGCCGGGCAGGTGGCTCCAGTGGGCCGGGCCTGTCTGACTTCTGGAAGCTCAGCACCTTCCATGTGAGGCCAGGCCCCCAGGGAAGTCCACTAGGAAAAGGCCAGGCTACAATTACAGGTTTTTTCTTCCAGCTGAAACCAAATCCAAGCGTTCACTTTTGCCATGCAGCAAGTATTTACTCAGTAACAGGGAGAAATTAATAAGTGGAGAAGAGGAGCTGCGTTAGTGTGGGGAAGGGCAGCCACGAAGAGAGGCCCATTTGTAGGAAGATGAAATTTCCTGGGTTAGATAATAGAGCCCGCCAGGGGAAACTGCTGATTCTAGGTTCTTCCTGGTATCAATTCCAAAGGGGAGGGAAAATGAGAAGGTGGCAAAATGGAATATAAATGGGGGGG
>NW_004624768.1:3886089-3911799 GCF_000247695.1 Heterocephalus glaber
GCTCCGGGGCCCCAGTGCCTCGGCCCCGTCTGCACCCGCGGGACAGACGCCCTAGCCGGACAGCCGAGGGGGCGCTCTGAGCTCCACACCCCGAGGGCAGGAAGCCGAAGCTAAACCTCAGCCTCTGGACCTCTGACCTTCACAGGCGCTCACGGCCCTCCAGCCCGAGACCTGAGTTGCAGCTATTTTGCTTTTTAAATGCATAGATAACAACTCGATTAAAAATTGAAAAACAAAACAAACACAGGAGACCTTTGTCGCTAAGTGTTCTCAGAGTTGAACCTCTAGTCCCGAGTGGTGCTCTAACTCTCCGGAGGCAGAGGCACGTCAGGCGCCTCTTGCCTCTCGGTTCACCAGTTGGGACTCGCGGACTTGCCCGGGCTCCATCTAAAACATGGAAACGGCCTCTCCTGGGTGCCATGGACGCCTCCCCACAGCAGTGCTTTCATCCTGGGGAGGCTCGGCCTCTTCAGTCCAGCTCTGTGTAATGTAATTCCAAGAGGTATTCTCAGAGGGGAGGCTCCTTCTGTATTAGGGACCTCGATGTGCATCCTGTCCTCTGCCTCCCCTCTCACTGCAGCATCAGCAAGGAAGCTTTGGGGAGCCCTCACCTGGCCACCTGGCCTGGGACGCCTTGCTTCTGCTGTCCTGGGTGGGAATGCGCAGCTGGGCTGGGGAAGGGGACCGAGGGACACTGGGCGACTCTGGTGCTAGGCTCACTGACCCTGGTGAGGCCGAGTGGAATCACCTGTTCCTCAGCTGCTCTCGTCTGTTTCTGGGCTCCCTGCCATCCTGTCCCACTGGACCCACGGCTCCCATCTAGTTCTCCTGAAGACATCGGGGCTGATGCCTTCCACCAGGACTCGTGGCTGGGTGCTGAGCCCCAGGATCCCCGACCTTGCAGAGTCTATGGGTGGCCCTCCCTGCACAGGGGCTGCGGGCCCAGGCCTGGGGGTGGGGGTGCATCCCGCACGAGCAACTTGAGAAGTTTGTACACAACTCTTGTTCAAGAGTTTATCTGGAATCCTGGATGGGTTGAACTTAACATCACTCGGCCAGGTCTTTCAAAAAAAAGAAAACAAACTTGAAAATGAAGAGAGGAAATTGTGTTGATTATGTAATTGCTGGATCGTTGGTGGGAAAGCATGTGGGATTGGGGCTTAAAACTCTTCTTCCTTTAGGATAAGAACCTGTTTGCTGGACAGAAGTCCAAAGACACCCTCATGACCCGAGGCATCCTGCCCTTGGCATCCACCTGCGCCTCCTCCCACAGGTGACCCACATGACCCTGGGAGTCTGAGATGGGAGCCGAGCACCCAGCCACAAACCTTGTCAGAGCAGGAGGCTCTTAGAGAGCAGGTCTGGAGGGCGGGCCCAGCTCCAGGCTTGTCTAGGCCAGTGGCCTCCACCTCTGCTCCCTAGCATGTTCCTTGGTGGCAGCATGAAGGCAGCATGCTCCTCTCCCCATTTTACAGGTGAGTAAACAGAGGCCTGTGGATGCTTGCCCCAGACACCACCATCTTGGAGGAACCATGGGCAGACTGTGCGGGGTTGGCAGGGCGTGGAGGAGGGTGGTTGTTACACTCCTGTCCCACCCATTCACCTGGGGGGGAGCACTAGTTTCCCAAGGGGGCCCCATAAGGGCCACATAGGACACAGGGAGGGCTTTACAGGTGCGAACCAGTGGAAACGTCTCTCCCAGCTGTGCCTTCCCTAGGAATCAAATCCGAAGCCTTGGCCTCCAAAGCGGTGACCACTGGGCTGGAGGAAGAGTAAGGACTCATTTTGCTCACAGTGGCTCACTGGGGTCTGGGGTGGGGGTCGCCTGAGCATGGTAGGTGGTGAAGGCAAGCTCTTTCTGACCACATTCCCGCCCCCATTCTAGCTGTGTGGCCTTGGCTCGGAGGCTCTCCTTCCCCTTTGCAGTGTGCAGGGAGGCTCGAGCAAGATAACACTATGAAAGATGGCTTTATAACCTGCAAAGTGCACTGTACTTGTCAGTTTTTAATTTTCATATTCTTCCTGGGGGCTGGTTCCTTTTGTTCTCCTTGGAATTCTGATGCAAGCTTCCCTCCCTTCTCTCTGGCTTGTGGAAGCATCTCCAGTCAAGGATCCCTCTGCTGACTTCATTGTGAAAAAATATTTTTTATTTTTTCATTTTTTTTGCAGAGCTGAACTGTCTGCTGCCTGCTTTCTTGTTATGTCAAAGGATCGAAGTCTAAGGCATTTCATGTTGAAGGCCTTTGTTTGATAAACGCTTAATAAAAATAATCAAGAATGAAAGAGAAGTCAGAGAACCTCCTCCAAAGCTCCTCCTCATTCCATTTTTAAACCCTAAGCATTAGTGGGAAAGGGCCGAGCCTCATAGCAAAGGTAGTTAATAATTGTGATGAGGATAGCAGTAGAGCCCAAAGCATTTTACTCTAAGTCTGGTTCCTGAGCTGCTCTGAGGGGGGGTCCTACGCCTCCCCAGTGTCCCCCAGGCCCCTCACCTCACTCAGTGCCTGGGAGTCAGGATCAGGCCCTAGGACCTGGGCATGGGATCTGAATCCTGTCCAGGAGAGCCAGGCTCCTCTGGGGAGGGTGGATTTTTGATGCAGAGAGGCCAGTGCAGCTTTGAGGTGGCCCCTGGTGACTTAGGCAGGTGACCTAGTCTCGGTGTTCTTGGCTATAAAATGGGGTGAGAGGTGCCCTGGGGTTGAGGGAAAGTAGACTTTATCATGAGCACCTCCCTGTTGCTATCAGTGAAGTAGATTCTTCATTTTACACGAATTGTCCCCTGTTGCCCAAACTTGAATGAGCAACTACTTACCTTTCAAGCTCACTCGAAATGAAGACCCAGCAAGTCCCCTCTATTCTACATCACTATTCTACACTCAGGGACTATGTGAAAATCTGTTGACCTGAGTTTTCATCAGTGTGTTCATCAGCTATCTGTTACTGTAAGAAAACCCCTGAGACAATAAACATAGAAGGAGGGACAGTTCTGCTTCAGCTCATGGTTTCGAAGCTTCCAGTCCATGGTCTCAGCCCTGTTGCTTTGGGCCTGTGGAGGCACAGGATGTTGTGGTGGGAGTATGGGATAGAGGAGGCCTGTTCACCTCATGGCAGCCAGGAAGCAAAGAGGGAAAGAAGAGGGGCCTTAAATCTCCCTTCAAGCCCACCCCCCAGTGAACTCACCCCTCTCACTCCCTCCCTTTAGCGCCCACTTCCTCAAGGTTCCACCATCTCCCAATAGTGCTGTAAGCTGGTGACACATGGGGGAGCAGGGGACACTTGAGTTTCAAAGTATAGCACTCAGTGATGGTAGCAGAGGCAGGAGTTAACCAAGCAGAAGGAAGATGAGCTGACTGACGTGACCGGGGCATGGAGAAAAAGGCAATAGTATCCACTGTTTCATCCAAACACTTTCTCTTCAATCCACTGGCCCCGTTGGGCCCTGAGGGAAGAGCTTCCACACACAAGTTAATCTGAGGTAAATGAGACTTGTACACCAGGCAGAAGCAAACAGAAGAGGCAACATCACAATATCTATGGGCTGGGCCTTGAGTTGACCTCACACACACAGAGCCTTCCAGGTCATGGCTTCCAGAACTTTGCCCTGGGTCTACCACGCAGTGGTTAGGAGTTGACACAGGCCAGGAAAGAGCATGGTGGGGACAAAGCTGACAGACTAGCTTTGTTCCCTATCCCCTAGCTTTGTTCTTTTTCTTTTCTCGCTCATGGATTTGCGTATTATTGAGGGCAGCGATGTACTTTGATACAAGATACACACAAGATTCTCTTACAAGCAGGAGAGATGAAAGAAATATGGGCTAAAATCTTGATTTGAGCTTTTGCGGGGCAGTCAGTGGAGAGGATTTTTTTCCTTCCAGCTGTCTGGACATAGACATGAAGGCTGGGCTCTGGTAGCTATGTTCTGGTGATAAAGCACTTTTGAAATGAAAGTTATATGGTTAGAAAGTTGGAGCAGACACAGGAGAAGAGCCTAGGTCTTTGATGGCCCCAGAACCAGACTTTTCAGCTCTGGATTTTCTTCCTTGGGTTTTTTTCATGTAAGGTAGATTCCTGTCTTGTCAAAGCCTCCTTCTTGGGTTTTCCATTCTGTGTAGCTGAACGTAATCCTAAACATATCCTGTCACGAGAAAAAGAAAACTGAGTAAAAAATTATGTCATTTTATAGAAAAGAGCAGCACATGAAAAGACATCTTACCATCATTCTACTATTTTGACTTTAATCAAGCACTGTAGATGTACAGTGTTTTTCGCATGGAGTAAATTTTAAAGGCAAAACTAACTCTAATATGTAATAGATGAAGCTATTTCATTGATCAGTTCTCAGCTTCAACACCTACATTGGATGTTGAGGTCCTACCTGGGTGGAGAAGCTCCGTGGAGCTGGGCAGGGAGCCCTGTGTCCTGTGGTGGCCCCAGGTGTTAGCTGGCGAGGAAAAGTGCTAACACTGAGAGAGCAATGGTACTGTACAGGTCCCTGACCATCAGGTCTGGCAGACGCTTGGCCAACCCAGTGCTCCATCTAGGCAGCAAGAAGCCAGACGCTTGGTTTCTAAGAATATAAAATGTCACTGAGTATAATCACAGCGTCTTGCTGATAGCACTCTGCTCTTCTCAATGCCGGACAGTCTCAGCGACACGAGGAGTTGTTTGCAACTTCTGACCTTCTTCAGCATTCAAGGACTCTGAATTTTGACCCAAACTTGAATCTTTTGGGGGGCTTGAGTTCAATTTGTTCTGGGCAAAACACACTTCCTGTTTAGAAGGGAAATCGTTTAAAGGGGCTTATGAAATAAGAGATTCGGAAAGATTCTTGGACACAAAGTGATTCTCACTGAACAGTTGTGCTGAGTTCTGCCTAAGTGAATCAGAAACATACATATTAAATTTCCTTTGAAATACACATGGGTCCAAAAATGTTGGGAAAAGAGGCTTAGCAAGATGCATTTTGCCAAACACAGAATGTTTGAAAAATAATTTGGGTGTGTTAGGGTTTGGCAAATCACTCCTGGTTCATCTCTCCTGGTCTCACAGCAGTAAGGCTTCCCCCTGCCCTTCGGCGGAGACCTCCTATAAAGGAGCACCCATAACAGAAGACTCTTCCTTTGGATTTTTGCCATTACGTGAATGCTGGGTTTGGGACAGGAGGAAGAGATTGTCAGAATCTGCATTCTCGTGAGAGTTCCCAGCAGTCCTCTTATGGTAATGCCCTTGTGATATGAAAACAATCGGGCCAAGAGTGTTCATTTCCCCAGTGACCAGAAGTCTCTATAAAGCCCACCACATCTTATTATATGTACAAGGCAGGACAGGCGTGAAGACTCTTTACTTACATTGTCCTCTAGCATTTTAAGTAGCATTGTGACAATTCTAAAAGAGCCATCCCACTCCCAGGGGACTCGAACAATGATTGTACCGCACTTACACTCTGTAATGCTTTTGACTGTGGAACATGTCTTCAGTCATTGGGTTTTCATTATATTATATCGAGTTATATATCATTTTATGTTACTGCAAACAGTTTATTGACAATGAATTGAATATAGTGTGTTTTCCTTTGGGGTAGTAAATAAGCATAAACATTATAAGATGACTGAATGTACATGGCTTTAATGTACTTCTTATGAGTTCCAAAGATGCTTCAGTTACTGTGACTTTGGGCTCGTCTTCTAGTCTATGCTTTTGCACCTGTTCATAATGCCCAGGGATTCCACTGCAATTCTCCTATTGGCCACTAGATGTCATGGGACCAAGGTGAGTAGGAAGTTGCCACTAAGTATGTTCTGTGAGACACGGGCTTTCCCCAATTTACATTGGTTTTGCCCCGCCAATTTATATTACAAATGTAAGTTACAAATTATACACTTGATCTTAGCCAAAAGGCCCAGAAGCGATAGTTACAAATTATATTAGTATGTTCTACATTATTGCAAACAGTTTGTCAAATATACTATATTCAATCCATTGTCTCCATTGGTAAGCCACGTTTGTAATAACATAGAGCATAGGATAATATGTAACACAGCCTGATATAATATAATGCAAACTCAATTGTAAGCTACATTTGTAAGTTGCTTGCGTAGTGGAAGTTACATTTGTCACTTGCATTTGTAATGGAAGTTAGCAGTACATAAGCTTATTAATTGTATAGCACCTAAAACTTCAGTTGGATGAATCCTAACTGGTGGTTAGTGGCCAGCCTGTGGCACAAAAGCCCCCTCATTTCTGGATAAACCCTAAAAAGGGTATCTGGCTTTGAGGTCAGACAGACATGGATACTCTTCTCTGCCTAGAATGAACTTGGCCCTGGCACCTGATCTTTGTGAGGCTCTTCCTCTTCTGAAAATGCGGTTAATGATTCCGGCCCAGCAAGGGGTCAGGAGAGAGCAGGTGTGATGTGCCAAGCATATTTGCAGTGAAACAGATGGGAAAACACTCTGGGAGGTTGAGGCAGGAGGATCACGAGGTAACTGACAGCCTGTCTCAAAATAAAAACAAAACAATAAAAAGGCTAGGGATGTAGCTCACTGTGAAGCCCCTGGGTTCAATCTCAAATACCACAGAAACAAACACAGATAGGAAGACGTCATCGCTACAGCCTGACTCCAGGCAGCTGACAGCTCAGCCCAGCCCCCTCCCCTGTCTGTCCTGGCTTTCAGGTACCACCCACTTGGCTGCTCTGCTGCCCAACGCTCCTTCCTCCCAGCCCCTCCCATGAAGCAAGACAACCAAGAGCCCTCTAATTAAAATATGCCAGAGATCACAAAAAGATACATAATGCCAACTGTTGACTCTATGAGCCTAGGCGGTCAGCCAGGCAAGCACACAGGCTGGGAAGGATTTCTCCTGCAGCTTAATCAGCCCATTATTAAACGCTCTTGGCCTCCGGTTCCCTGTCTTAGAGGAGATGGTAGGGCCTCCTTCAGGGGATGAGAACTGACTAAGATAGCTGACGTGGTAGGGCCACTCCCTGCTGGTGTATGGTGGACACTCCACTTATGTCACCTGAGACTCCCTGTTAGGGAGTTGGACTCTAGTCCCTTCGTTCAGCCTTGGCTGAGAAACCTACAGCCACATGAATAGCTTCTCAGCCCTTCTAGAACCTTATTCCTCATCTTTTCTCTGATGCCACAAGTAGCTTTCAGTGGCTCCAGAAACCTGGGGAACAGAGAGAGACCTTTCACATGCCAGCTCGAGATTCCTCCTGTATATTTACGCTTCACCCCAAATTATAGACACTTTGGAGTACCTTTTAGGAACCGTCTTGGCTTTTGGCTTCTAAAAGCCCAACTTTGCTCTGATCTCTCTCTTTTGCTCTGATCTCTCTCTCTCTCTCTCTCTCCCTCCCCCCGCCAGGTATCTCTCTCTTTCATTAGCCATGTATCAAAACTGATTCTTCTTTGGCTACAAGATTTCTTTCCCACACTGCCTCACACATTGCTTGAGCCCTGCAGCACTGTGGGAAGGATCATCAGCATGTCCTGGTCGATTAGCTATGCCCGCCATGGGCACAGGATGTAAGCAAAACAAGAAACCAGCATTCTTGCTCTGGAACATGCACAGACATTATCTGGGATCTTGTTAGGGTACATGTCCCATTAAGAGGTCTGAGGCAGGGCTCAGGATTTTGCACTTCTAAGAAGATACTAACAGATAGCTCCAAAGTGTCCTCTCTACATTTGCAGCACTGGTGTCTCCTAGGAGCCCATTTTCAATACAGACTCCCTGTCCTGGCCCTAGACCCTCTGAGACTAAGTCTACAGGCTGACAGGTGCCCTAGGGACCTCAAATGCAAATCACAGTGTGAGAAGAGCTGCCAAGCCCCAGGCTGGTTAGTTCAGGAAGAGCAGTGCCTGCTGCAGTGCAGCGCACTTTGTCAGGGTGGCTGAAATGAGTCCCTTTTCCCTTTCCAGTTCTTGGAGCTCTTGGATTTCTAGCACCCATCCTAGCCAAGAACGCACTCCTTGGAGGCTCATGACACCTATCCTCAAAGGAATGGCTTTGCAGAATTTTAACGAACACAGTTTTACAAGATTGAGATCTGTAAACAAAGGCAATGCTAATACGAACAGATTGTTTTCATTGCATTGAATAAAAATCGGTCATTTACTGACTTTGAATTATAGGGCTTGAGGAAGACAAGCTTAAGGCTTTTAGGGCCCTGCAGGGTTTAAACATTGTGACACTGGAGGGGCTGGGATGGGTTTTACCAGGCCTCACTTTAGGACGTGAAACCACCTGAGCTATGAGGCACAACAAGGTGATTTTTCAGAAAGGTTGAAGTGGGACATGGAAGGGACCGGTCTGGCCAGTATGGCTGAAGCAGGCATGAGGACAGGGTAAGGGGACAGATCTCAGGCCAGGGAAGTGAGGCAAGGTCAGTGCAGGGCTGTACCAGTGGGGTCAGAGCAGCTGCCCTGACTCAGGTCTGGGCTTCAAGGTAGAGACTGCAGAGGGGCCAGGGCCTGGCAGGCTGTCTTAGGTGCCCAGTCCTGTGCCACAGGCCCCCAGGCTCCATTGTGAATGCATCTACTCTGAAGATTACATGTACTCCAGAACCAGTGGGGTGTTACATTGTAGCAGACATGTGGCTCTGTATATGCAAAGTTACAATGATGTGTTTATTTGTGTGGTCATTCATTTCACTATGGGCTCCTTTACTAGATCAGGCTTTTATGTTATGGACTTAGATTAAGTAACTAGTTCCAGTTGTCTTGGCTCCAGTATTTGCTGTCTGCAGCACCTGGATTATGTGGTGAGGTCTCTAACCCTCAGCTCTCTCCCCTGAGAAAGGAGATGGTTTTGCAGCACATGGCTATGGAGGTAGCCTGCTGTTCCGGGGCTGGACTCTCAGGAAAATGGGTGTTTCCAGGGGAGGGGGCCGAGTGAGGCTGAGCGTGTGGTCACTCCAGATTGCTCACAGAGGAGGTCTCCGTGGCCACAGTGCGTCACTGGCCAAGGTCAGGGTTGTTTCTGTTCCCAGCAAGATAGAATGGAAGGTTGATGGCGGGAGAGGAAATTTTTCAGAGACTCATGCATGAAGGCTGGAATAGAAAGAAACACAGCTGGCCTCTGTGTCTGCAGGTCCTACATTCCTGGATTCAACCAATCACAGATTAAAAACATTTGAGACAAAAAAATCACATCTATCCTGAATGTGCGCAGAATTTTTCCCTTGTCGCCGTTCCCCGAATAACACAGTGTTTACACAGCACTTAGATTAAATTAGGTATTGTGTCCTCTAGAGATGATTTAAAGTATATAGGAGGATGTGTATACCACCACATAGGACCTGCAAATACACTGCTATATGTAAGGGTCTTGAACAGCTGTAGGTTTCAGTACCTACCAGTGTCCTAGAACCCACTGCCCCAGGATACTGAGCGTCGGCTGTACTGGCTAAAGTGACACCACCAGAAGTCTTAGGGATGACCCAGAAAATGCATAGAACTACAAGCAGAACTGACTTTTTATTACTTCAACCCAAGGCCTCATGTTAATGTATTCTAGAAAGATTATTATTCCTGATATAAGAAGTAAGGATGCCAAAGATGTCAAAGATCCATCGTCATCAGTCTTCCTTCCCCCTGTTCCACACCACCTGCCCGACTCCTAACCCTTTCCATGGTTGAATCCACACTCCCACCCCGGAGGCCTCCCCGGGTTGACCCTGTGTCGGTCCTCCACATACCCTGTGCTGTGTGCCCGCCACACAGGGAGCTCCTCTATTCCTAAAACACGGTCATCTCCATTTCACCTCATGGCCTTGCCAGGCACAGTTGTACCTGCCTGCACGCCTCTGGCCCAGATCTTTGCATGGTTGAGCTCTTCTCATCATGAGCCTCACCTCAAAGACCCCTCCTTGGAGGCCTCACTAACCAGTCCGTCGGGGTCAGCATCTTGGCCCTTCTTGCACAGCATCTGCTCCAGCGTCTCCGTGGTGCTCATTGTGCCTTTTCTATTTATTTGCTCTCTGGACTCCTGTTTCCAGGACAGAAGTGCCTACCCACAGGGATCCCACATCAACTATGAATGGTGCCATTGGCCAGGGTCAGGTTGCTACTGGATCTTGCAAGAGCCCCCAGAATATTCAGAATTCAAATAGCCATTTATAAATTGGTGTGTTCACCAACTGGGAGCTGGGTAGTTTATTAGTGGGTCTGCAGTGAGTGTACCAGGACCAATACTATTGCTAGAACAAATTAAAATGAGGCCATATGCTGAAACAATAGAAAATGATGTTCTGGTTTTTCTACCCATGCTTGGGATGTTTGTGGATGAAATCACATTATCCAGAGCTAGGCTAGAGTCGAGACCTGCTAGAGGCCACAGCCATCTCTCAAACTATGTCTTTATTTTGTAGGTAAATGAACTGTAGAGCCACAGGACACCCATAGTCCACTGCTGTAGCATAAGGCATGAGTGAGCCAGGATGGAGCGTACCAGACCACTGTATCCCCAGTCTGGGATGATTTTTTCTATATCACGGGAAAACTGCGACCTTTAGGTGTATGCCAGAGCTCCCCTCGGTTTATATCCTGTAGGAGGTGGGATGTTCAATCTTGGTAAACCAAAGGACTTCATATTTCATTAAAAAGCATTGCACGAACCAGACACCATGACTACAGATCGACAGGACATGGTTTACGCTCTCAAGGACTTTGTAATTTAGTTGGTAAAATGGTTATATCCAGGAAAGATAATTAGTGATAAATGTGAGATATTAGTGACATTCTAGAGAGGGAGGAGTGGTGACAAGGGATAGTATTCCTAGGTACAGGGAAGATTTTAAAAGATAAAAATATCTAAGACCTCCATGTTGTCACCCCTCTTTGGTAAACTTAAATCTAGGCTACTTGGCTCCTTTATACCCAAGGCGCAAGGGAGCCCCATCCTTACACCTGGGAGAGGCCTATGCAGACTGCCCTGGGGCTGGGAGCCCTGGCACCTGTCATCTTTTAGAACGGGCTCTGTCTGCCTGGCCCACTCCCCATAGCCCACAGACACATACTTATTTAAGGGTGCTTTGAAGTCAGATACCTCCCCAGAGGGTCACCAAATGGCCCAAGACTCTGAAAATGCTGAAAGCAGGCCTGGTTTGGGTTGTGGCTCGGTGATATCCTGCCTATGTGTTTGGATACAATGCAAAGACCACCAGCCTTTCAGAGCTAGCAGATCTCCCTTCCAAAGGTGGTTTTTAAAGAGTGGTCTACACCCCAACGGTCTCCTCCCTGCGCCCCGAAATGGCATACAGGATGCTGTTTGGTCGGACTGCATGGCACACCCAAGTGGCACCTGCATTTGGGGTTTTTATTCTCAAGAAATCATTTTTTAGTGATTGTTTTTAAATCAGAGCATGAAGCTACATACTATTACACAGAGCTATTTTTGCTCTGTGCCTATCAGGACTAATAGACAAATCTACTTTTCTCCTCAAGTTGTGCAGAATTTATTGCCTAGGATAAATGTATTAAATATAGTAAAAGCTTGGGTAGGTAACCTGATATATGTCCTTACGTACAGTCCTCTTTCATCTTTAAAACAACCTAGTAACTTCCTCTCTATAACTTCTGTAATGGAAGAAACTTATTTTGGGTAACTTTCCCCATCCACAAAACCAATCCCATTTTAAGGTGGAAAAGTACATTGTTGTAATAATGGCGTCACTGTTTTTTTGTCGGTGACAGCAGAGTGTTTAAGCTTGACCCTAACACCAGTTGCTATTGGAAGGTACTACCTTGTACAGAATAACAAGCTAGGTCCCAAACTGCCTGTTTACGGTTATCACGGTTCCCTTCATTGAGCCATAACTCTGATTACATTCTTTCTCCTGCCCTACCCTGAAGGCTGTTAGGAGGCCAAGGGGCTGGGCCAGCTGGGAACCTTGTGTCCAAAAGCACATTTGGGCAAAGCCAATGACTGGTGGGCAAAGGGAACCCTCATGCTTTTGGGGGACCCTCTTGGGGTACCTGCCCCCCATACAGAGCACTTGGTTTCTTGGGGCTTCTGGTGTCTGCTGCAATGAGGAGTCCCTGGTTTAGGAAGGTAAGATGAATGTGAGGACATGTTTTCATCGGGATATTGATATGCACAGGCAGAAATGTTGAAAGGTGGGCTGGAGTGAACGGAGCAGCTCATGGTTGTGGATGACTCAGTGCGGTTGTCCCTAACCTTCTGGGTGGCAGCCTTTCATCTCGGTGACAGTTTTCTCAGCGCCTCCTCACTGCAGCAGATGACAGATCTAGAACATAATGTCCCCACCAGAACTCATGTTGACATTTAATCCCCAAAGTCATTTATTCATGTGTTGGGAGGTGGAGTCTTTGGGAGTAGTTAGGATTACATGAAGTCAGAAGGGTGTGGCCCTGGGGATGACATGAATCACTTTGTAAGAAGAGAAAGGGTAACCCAAGCTAGCTCACTTGTCTGTCTTGGCCTGTGATGCCCTTGGGACTCTGCACAGAGTTTCTATCAGCAAAGACGTCCTAAGATGCAGGCCCTTGGCTTTGGATTTCCCAGCTCCTAAAATGATAAGAAATAAATTTCTCTTCGCTATAAATTATTCACTCTATGGTATTCAGGTATAGCAACAGAAAATGGGTGGAGACAAGGGGCATCTGCTACAGTTTGGGTTCCTTGTGTTGGGAGTGTGATCCTTTGTAGCAATGTGAAAGGTTGTGGGACTTGTAAGAGATACCCTAGGGGCGGGGGTGCGTCACTGGAGGGCATGAACTTGGGAAGGATTAAGGTAGTTCTCCTGGGACCCTGATGAGTTTCTGCAGTAGTGAGTTACTCAAGAGTGAGCCCGAGCCCTGGGTCTCTCTCTCTGGCTTGTCTCCCGTGTGATTGTTTCTGCATGTGCCACTGCCACCATGCTGTCTGCCCCGAGGCCCTCACTATTTGCGGTGCTATTTGGACTGTCAATCTCTAAAACTATAAGCTAAGTGAACCTCATTTCTTTATGCACTACTCAGCCTCAGATATTTTGATACAGAGAGGGAAACAGACTAGGATAGCAGCCTGTAGCTTAAGAGGCTGCCCGAGGAAGAGGAGGGAGTCAGGCCGTGGAGCTGCGATCTTCAGGCTCCCATTCTCACCCTCCGTGGCGTGGGGTCCCCGGCAAACCCTTTTGCCCCTTTCAGCCTTAGCCTTCTCACCTGCTCAGGTGTGCAGCAACCAGTAGCTCAAGATGGCCTTCTGAGTGTACCTCTTGGTATCCATGTCCTTCTTCAGTCCCCTCCCATGTTAACTCTGTTCTGGCCTTACCGCTGCCCTAGCTACAGAACGTACCACATAATGAATGCTAGGCCAGTCTAGGCCTGACCCTTAGGAAGGACTGTGGTTTCTGCCTGTGTACTTTTGGGGACCTGCAGCTCCATGTAAAAAGTCCAGATACCCTGCAGGAGCGACCATATAGAAAGGGCACATGGAGAAGGGGAGGATCTAAGACCCAAGAGAAAGAAAGTCCCTATTATCCCAAGATACCAGCTGAGCCTGATCTCCCTGCTGCCCCTGCCAGGCTCCAAGCAAGTAAGTGAAGTCACATTGGGTGTTCAGCCACAGCTTTCCCCACACTCTGGTAGAAGAGAGTCCCCAGACAAGACCAGCAGAGGGGCCCCTGGCTTAGCCTCGCTGAATGCTTACAATCATAGGAAGTAGTTTTGTCCCAAGCCTTGTGTCTGGGGAGAGTTTGTTATTCAGCAATAAATCACGAACATGGGGCATCGCCCGAGGTAAGGCATGCCAGCTGCCCACACTGTGTCTAAGTCTTGATATGGTGTGCGACACATAGCAGGTGCTTGAAAAAGACTGGTTTTGTTATGAATAAATACAAACAGATTTTCCCTCTTGTGTACTCTAATGATCCCAAATGCTAACCTCACAGGGCCCTGGCTTGGTTCACCCCGGAATCTTGTTTAAGTGCATGGAAAAGGTAATTATCAGTATGCCAGCTCACCAGCAGAACCATAGCTGGGGGGCTTCTCATTCAACAAACATTTCCAGGGCCACTTCATGTACCAGACCTTGAGCCAGCCCTGAGGCTCCAGGATAGGCACACAGCTGGGCTTATTGTTCTCAGGGAGAACATGCACACCAAACTGGCCATGGTACCTGCTGGCAGTGCTGTGAAGTGAAACGAAGAAGAGACTTGGTTAGGCTTAGTTCAGCTGTTAGTGACAGAGGCTGAAAAACACAGTGACTTCAAGACAACAGCTATTTATTTTCACATAACAAAAGTACAGAGATGGGAAGTATAGGGCTGGCAGGGCAGCTCCACAATCATTCACCAGAGGGCCTGATATCTCTCTTTTTTTCTACTCTCTTTTTCTCTTTGGCTTGTAATGCCCACTGTCAAGTTGGTCCCAACTTGGCTATTGGAATTCCAACAATCACAGCTGCTTTCCGAGAGGGAAAGGGAGACAAGAAAAGCTACTTCCTAGTTTAATCCTCTCCCTTTTGAAGAACTTTCTCTGAAGCATCCGCTATTCCAACATCTTCTGCTTACGTTGGCCACAGATGTTATGGACCTAGGAAGGGCAGCATTTTAGCTGGTCTCTTGCTGTCTTGACAATACAGGAGTCCTTAGTCAAGAAGAAAGGGAAATAGGTATTTTTAAGCAACTAGGAGCCTCTATCCTGAGGAGAACTCCTTAGCACAGAAAGTCATTCTGGGGAAATATAATTTTTAAAAAACATAATAGGAAAAAAAGAGACAGAAAGCATTGCAGGTTGAAAAGGTCAAGCTCCACCTAAAACCCAGAGGGAGGGCCTCTCCTATGGCTTCCTCTGCTTAGCAGGAGCTTACTGCAGCTTAATGCCTGTGAAGACCCGAGCCTCAGGGCTGAGGGTATAGCTCAGTGGTGGAACGCTTGCCTAGCACGTTCCAGGCCCTGGGTTCTATTGCACGGAAAAGAGCTAGGAAAAGGTTGCAGTCACCATTCACACTTTGTCTGGGTGGGTTTCCACTCCGGGCCTGAGAACAGACGTGAGGATGAGGGCAATCTGGTGCTGAGGCTCCGGAATGAGAATGGAGAAAGAGGAATCCCAAAACTCAGGGAAATGGATCCCTGCCTTCCTTCCCTCCACTGAGGTGTTCTTTGAGGGGGACGAGTCACCCCCTAAAGTAGTGGCCAGTGAGGCCACAGACCTGAGACTTCTGATGATTTCCAAGAGGACCTGGTGGGCTGCTACCCACTTGCTAAGTATGATAAATGCATGAAACAATATTTAAAAATCACCTCCTCCTGGCTCTGGGTCTGTAGCAAGGACTACTCTGAATTCCTGTTGTCCAGAATCTGCACATCAATTCAGCACGTGGGGAGTGGGAGGCTGGAAGGAGCCCAGCTAGACGTGCAGGCCAAACAAATGTAAAACATGTTGATTTTCTTCCTTTTTTTTTTTTTTTTTCTCTTTTGCCTTTCAACAGCTGGGCCTGCCAAGCCCACTTCAAGGAGAGGAGCTGCATTTTAAGTTAGCTGCATTTTCTGGGATGGTGGGAACATCTTCATTCTCCAGGTTTCCACCTCTGGTTACCTTGCAAGGCTTCTCAGGCCCTCGGTGTCCCTTCGCCGGCTGCATCCCAGCACCTCTTGGCTTGGTGCCCCAGCACATCTGCTGTGGGCCAAGTGCCCAATAATTGTCTGTGAAGGGTTCCATACAGAGGCCTCCACGGCTGCACAGCTGGAGAAGGCAACATACCCCACACATAGTGCATTCGTCGCTGCAGTGTGGTGACTGGCGACCATGAAGCCCGAAGGGTTCCTTCACTTCCCTCTCTCACGAGCTTCCTGTCCTTCACACAGTTGCTATTTAGAAATGTGTGGTTTGGGAAAGGGAGGAGAAAATGGGAACATTATAACCTGGGCACGAAGGAGAATTTACACACTGTCATTAGAGGTCCTAGCTGCTGTACATATTGGGCCAAATGTTTATGGTTGCTCCCTTTGAAAGTGAGTTACATTTTTAAAATTGCCAGAGGCATGGCTGTCAGGATCTGACTCTGGTTTCTTAGAAGGCATGACATGGCTTTAATACACAACAGTCTAATATAATGTTAAATCATTTTTTAAAAGTTTCATCTAGTTGAGCCCAAGCCAAGGTATTCTTGGGTTGGGTTTGCACACCACCCTTTTAAAAAAATCTATAGTTAAAAAGAAACACACGACAAAATACCTAGCAAGTGACTTCACACTTGCTGGTGGCCAAGAGTGATCTCGTGGCTTCACCCGGTCCCTTTGGTTTCCAGGCTTCCAAAGAGTGTCTTCATTTCCAGGATGGCCACGTCTTCGCTGATGCCACCCCCTGCACCAGGCTGCGGCAGGGGAGGTTGGGAGAGGCGTCTGGGCTGGGGCAACCTGGAAAAGCCAGTTGTGTAGGGAGACCAAGGCTGGGAACTGAGCAAAGGCTCTTGCCCTCTTTGTAATTATGCTTCGTCAAATCCCCACGCTCCTTTTCTCTCTACAAAATCCCTCTGATCCTGGAGGCCCGAGCAAGGGCAGCCTTTCAGGAACCTTCCTCCTGTGCCACACATTCGCCGTCACTCCACCTATCTTTGGAACCTTCTGGAGTTATACTTGTTCGTTTGCCTGTGAGTCTCCCCACTGAAAGAGAGGCGTCATGCCTTGCTTATCCTAGAATCTTAGTGGCCTAGAATCTTCCAGAATCCTCTAGTGCTTCAGTAAATGCAGCAGATACCCCCTTCCGCTGTGCATAGCTTGGACAGTTGGGGAAGTACAGCTCCCGTGGCAGGCAGTCTACCCTCTCTTACCTGCTGCTCAGTAGATCTGCACTGTACCCCAGCTTCTTCCTGACTCTTCTCTTGTTCCAGACCCTGTGTCGCTCACCTCTGGACTCCCCTAGCCCCCTTTGGTTCCTCAAAACACGAAATGCGATAGTGGAGATACTCCAGGTGAGGACATCTGGTCTGGTGGGTGTGATGAGAACATCCTTCCTGTCACAGCCACTTCTGGGAAGCTGCCTGAACCCTTAGGATTGGACGGTACTTAGGAAGAAGGCAAAGTGGTTCAGTAAGTGAAGACCCAGAAGGTCGCTTGGAGTGCTTGGAAGAAGTGTAAGCTCTGGGCTGGGGTGTAGCTCAGTGGTAGAGCATGTGCCTAACAGCCCTGTGGCCCTGGGTTCTACCCTAGCACTGCAAAAAGAAAAAGAAAAAAGAAATGCAAGCTGGGTTTGGGGCCCTAGGTAGTTTCCCAGGAATGTTCTGAAGGCTCATTAGATAGACCGAGCTTGGTTCTAGCAACTAGGGACCCTCTTCCTGGGACCTTGCCATGGCCTGGCACCTGGTCTCCGCCCAGAGACTGAGCACGTCTAGCAGGGCCAGCATTGGCTTGCTCCCAGCTGCTCCTGAGATACCACCAGGCATGGAAGTCCTACGTTGCAAGCTGCTTCCAGATCTCCCTGGGCCTGGCCTCTCCTTCCCAGCCAGCTTGTCCAGTCTGGAGGCAATGACTTTGGAGAGAAACTGCTGCTCGCTGGGTTTTGGAAACCGTAGCCAGGCATCAGCAAACAGCATTTGCGCAGGGCTCCGGAGCCCCAGTGGATGGTATATCTCTGGGAGGTTGCAGGGGAAGTGTCAGAGACAATAGCAGGCATTGTGTCTTCTCCTAGGAAGCTCTGCTTTGCAATGCTTCCAAGGGAAATTGACTCTGAGGCAGTTTGAGTCTGTTCCAAAGCAACAGCTTTATGTGATTATGCTAGGCCCAGGCGAGTAGGATCCCAGGCCTTCCTACCTCATTAACAACACGTCAGGGCCCAGCCATGCCATGGGGGGCTCCTCAGTGCCCTAATTCAACAGGTGGGGGCTGCTGAAGGAAGTCGCAACAACAATTCATCTTGGAGCAGCAGCCCTCTGTGGAGGGAGTGTGGCTTTGATGTGGGACTCAGCCCAGATTGGGGTTGACAGCTGGGGACCATCAGTGTAGGGGAAGGTGGCATAAGCTGGGGTGGCATTTGGGATGTGGGTTTTTGCACCTGGGTCAGATGAAGTTTGACAGGCTTTAACACATGCAAACAACAGCTTTTGTTCTGCAGGACAAAGGCCTTCCCGACCTGAGCCAGGGCGGGACCTCCAATGATGGCACTATTTCCTCCCCATCGCCTCTCGTCACTCACCTTGTTGAAGTTTAATTAGGATGAGGAGCATTCACAGGCTCATTTCTCAGTCCAGCAACTTTCTAACACTTCCTAACGAGGAGGCTGGAGCCCAAGGGGAGGGAGAGGGCCAGGAGGCTGTGGGCAAGGGGGTAAGGACCGTTGAGGGGGCTGGGAGGGGTGGGGGTGCGTGGAGAAGATCAGAGCAGGCTCAGAGGAAGCTCAAAACCACAGTGATCCTTGGGGAACTTTGGATTGATCTGGGAAGAAAAGAAAATAAAACAAATCCTAACTGGCCTTTGTTTTCTGGGTGGCCAGACAGTAATTTCCCTAACTTCTCTATGGTTCTGGAAAAGAAAGCAAAGGATCAGTCACTGTTGACTTTGTGACTTTCAGAACTGGATCATAAGGGTGTTTACTTAACACCTTCAACTCCTGTTCCTCGCAAGCTTCTCCCATCCACTGGCTTCTCATCGATAGGAGCCGTGGTGACCTTTTCAGGGTCCTCAACCTCCTCCTGAACCAGGTTCAGTTCTTTTCACCCCGGATGGGACATGGGCCGATGCTGTTCTGCATTAAGGGTGCTGTTGGGCTGACTTTGAGGTGATGCTGGCTTTGTTGTGTCCAGAGTGTGAGGAGCTGCGATGGGCTGACAGAAGGCCTGAATCTCCTTGCCTACATCAGCCAGTATAGTTCAGGTTAGGCTGCAGTAACGAGCACCCACAATGGCTTATTTCTCTGCTGCTACATGCCCACGAGGGGTCAGCTCGAGGCTCTGCCCCATATCACCCCCACTGTGGCCCCAAGCTAGTGGAGATTGTCCCATTATTCTCAGTGGTGGACACTGATTTCGTACGGGAAGAAAAAGAGATGCTGACAGCACACTGGCTCTTAAAATGCCCTTGCCAACATGACACACATCGTCTGTCTTGCTCAATTTTATTAGCCAGGAAATTACATACCTCACTTCCAAGAGGGGAATAGGTCATTCTGTCATGTTTCTGGAATCCAGAACCAGAAATATTTGGCTAATAACTTCCTGTTATGGTTATCCATTGCTGTGTAACAAGTTGCTTAGAGGCTTAAAACCATAACCATTTATTTTCTTACTCAGGAATCTGGGAGCAGCTTAGCTGGTGGTCCTGGCACGAGGTCTCTTGTGTAGTTGGTGTCACCACGTTGGCGAGGGCTGCTGGCATCTGAAAGCCTTCCTGGGGCTCCAGGGTGTGCTTGGCACACCCATATGCCTGGTGCCACTCATGAATGAGTTCTGGAGTCATACATCATGCATTCTGCACATGAGAAGTAAGGTAAGAAGTGCAGCCCATGTGTAAGCAGAGGGAAATTTCCATCTACCTCTTGAAGAGAGAAATGTCAAAGAATTCAGGCTGCATCTAAAACCACCACACTCTTAGCAGCTCCCCAGATGACTGTCAGGATACTGAGACCCACTTTTGAGGATGCAAACTCATCCAGGCCTGGTTAAGCCGGATGCTTAGTTGTAGGTGGGACTTTTCCTTCTGTCATCTCCAACTGGGAAGAGGGCAGGAGTGTAGTGTACATCTGTCAAAGCAACCTCATGGAAAAGAGTGGAGTCAGCGATCCCTTCCTGGGTAGACCAGCAAGCTTCTCTGTGCAGAAGCTGAGCAAACAGTCAAGTCCCTTGCTTCCTAAGCCCACAGTAAACACATTAGCTTCTCAGAGAATGGGGGTCAACTTTGTGCTAAAGCAAGATGACACCACTACTACCCCATATCCCTGTGAGTTATTAGCGATGCTTAAGGCCCAAGGCTCTACCCACAATCTTGACACATGTGAAGCTGTTATCAGGGATGCCACCCAACCTAGACTGGAGATGAAAAGGACAGAGCAAAGACCCTGAGAGAACACCCAACAGAAAGCCAGCCAGGATGAAGCAATGGAGGCCCGAAGCGTGTGCTGGGCTGTGGCTCTGGTCATCTGTGGACAGCCCACACAGCCCTGGGTGAAAGTTTCTCCATTTGGAGATGGACCTGCAATAACACTAAATTTAAAAAACGACATTGCTCTAGTTACTCAGAAAAGTTGTCCGAAGTGGCTGGGGGTGTAGTTTAATGGTGGAGTATGTGCTTGGCATGCATGAAACTCTGGGTTCAATCCCCAGCATGAAAAAAGAGAAAAGGAAAAAAGAGAGGAGAGGAAAGGAGAGAGAAGGGAAAGAAAGGAAAAGGAAACTTGTTAACAAAGACAGTGGTTTCCTTTCTACCCTCATCTCCAGTGTTTCAGGAATACCTGGAGCAGGGGGAGGAGTTTCTGGTTCTCCCCTCCTGTTAATTCTGAGATCCTCAGAGGGTCTGTGTGTCAGTGAGGCTGACATGGGGCATTGCTGTTCTGCGTTAGGGTGCTTTTCTGCTGATTTGGATGGTAATGCTGGATCCTGAGGAGACGGAGGAGGGCACTGTCCCCAGAGGGCAGGCAGGACACACAGAGGGCAGGGTGGGGGTTGTTGGCCCCGAGGGTGACAAATCTCCACAAGTGGCCTCATTATTTACTTTTGGCCAATGATTGGAAAGATTGTTGGGCTGGGAATTTAGCTCAGTGTTTCCAGCCAAGTTCAATCCCCAGTACCAAAAACAAACAACAACAAAAAAACCAACAATCTTTCTTTTTTTTATTTTTTATTTTTTGGATATCGGAGATCGAACTCAGGACCTTGCACTTGCAAGGCAGGCGCTGGAACCACTGAGCTAAATCCCCAGCCCCAAAGTAAGATTGTTGAAAAAGAGAACATAGAGAATTTGGCCCCAAAGAAAAGGGCTCAGATGACTTTCTGGATCCAAAATGCAAGTACTCCAGGTGATGCTCAGCTGGAAAGCTAGAGGAGGGCTCCGGAGGCACCTGATCCCCAGAAAGCCTTCTTGTCCCTTAGCTATGCACAGTGGCTGAAAGCCTCAAGGGGTGAACTGCCCAGTTAGGGGCTCACTTGTTTACCCAGAAAAGCCCCAGTGGGCTGTCCAAAGCCTGCCCAGCCCGGGCCAGTTTCTTCCTCGAGAGGAGCTTTCTCTCTGTCTCTGTCTCTGGCTTGTCTCTCTCTCATTCCCATGTGTCAAAGTCATGGTCCCCCAATACTACTGCTGTTGTGGGTAGTGGGACATTTAGGAAGTAGGGCCAAGTGGGAGGAAGTGAGGTCACTGGAGGACATGTTCCTGAGGGGGATATGGGCATCCCGACTCCTTTCTCTCTGCCCCCAGGTCCTGGCTGCCATGAGCTGAGCAGCTCTGATCCACCACACACTTTCTGCTATGATGTTCCGCTGCACCACAGGCCCAAAATGACAGGGTCAAGTGACCATGGACTGAAACTGTGAGCCAAAATAAACTTTTCAACTTTCTAAGTTGCTTATCTCAGGCATTTTGTCAAGTGATAGAAAGTTGACTCATGCAAGCCCCAACCAGGAAAAACCCAAATTCTATAAAAGATAGAACAAATAAATTGTGGTACATCCATTCGCAGGAAAAGAACACAGCAATGAAAATGCGAGGGCCCAACTCTACAGAGCAATTTCAAACTTGTGGTCCTGAAAGAAAGAAACTGGACATACAGAGTACATGATTCATGCTCCCAGTTGTGTGAGATTCAAGGACAGAAGAAAGGATTCTAGGGAATATAAATCAGGATGGTGGCTTCCATGGGTGAGAGGTTGACGGGAATGGTCTGAGAGCTTTCAAAGCTTGAGATGTTTTGTTTCTTGACGTTGGGGGTGGTCAGATGGGTGTACTAACAGGTAAGAAACACATCAGGATATGTGAGGGCTAGGATGTAGCTCAGTTACGGACCTTGCAGTGCTCTTGGTCAGTCCTTAGCACCATACACACACACACACACACACACACACACACGCACAATCTGAAAGACTTGTCACTTAACTGTCTATGTGCTGTGTCTAGAAAGAAAAATAAAGTTAAAGTAGCGAACAGATTTCTTGTATATTCTGGGTCATTCTCCAGTTTTCAGAGATATTTCCTTAACAATGAAGAATTTGCCATTCCAAAATAAACAAAAATAAAAAGCCAGAACCAATGTCACTTTGCCTTCTGGATGTTGGAGTCTATCAAGGAAGAAATAATTTTAGGGGGGTGGCATTTCAGTCGTAGAACTTTCTCCCTCTAAGAAGGGTCCTGGGGCTCTGTCCCCAGGTCCCATGTTGAAGTCTACACAGCAGCAAATAGTTTCAACGTTTAGATGTCATCTTCCAAGCAACCAGTTCTCATTATGGTCTAATTACCTTGGCTATTGGCAACAGGAAATGAATAGCTAAGCTATTGAGCTTGGTGAAAAGACAGCTTCCTACCTGTGTGTTTTTTAAAAAAGTTTTTGCCTAATTACATATTTAAACAAGGCACCCAACTAAAAACTAATCTAAGGAAGTGTAGTTTCACTCTTTTGGATGAATAAAAATAAATGCGTGGATCTAAGTTATAAATAAACATAATGCCTAATTATATATTTGCTTAAGGAATTTCTGCACATCATGGCCAAAATAATATCCAGAGCATATTTCCCTCTGAAAATATATAAATATTCAAATAAATATAAAATGTCTGATTTTTCTAGTTGGGTCAAGTTGTAGTGAATGGGAATCCTTTTCCTTTGTTAAAATTTACAGTTTGCGGGGATCCTCTAGTCAAAAAAAAACTTTGTGAAAGCCATCATAGTGACAGAAAGTTCCAAGAAATAGGGGTGCTTTCTTTTCCTGTCAAGTGCTTTTTATAACAGTCGTCTACACTTCACCCCTACTTCAGCCTCAGAGAGCATTTCTTCTAAGGGGACAGCGAAAAGTGGATCCCTCAGTCACTTCCCATTGTTCCTGCAAAATATATGTTACGCCCACGAGCCAGGAGAACAGTCCCGCTGAGGAGCATTGCCACGTCTCTCTGCTGCCAGTCTCTGTGATATCGGATACGACATGAAAACTAAGCAAGCAAGGAAGATAGACGTGGAAACCCTAGGAAACAAAATCTGTATATTTTATTTCAAAGGGAAACTCTTCATTAATGTCTCCTCCTGACTCTTGTGAGACATGCCGAACATGGGTGTACTTTTAATCAAGTAAATTAAACTTGCTTTAAAGTGGGATGAAGCAGGCGAATTGCATCTTGGTAGAGAGATCAGCTTAAATGAGTAAAAACACACTAAGTTCCTTGAAACATAACACTGGGCAGGAAATAATTAATGGGACCTCTACCATTTTAAGGGAATGTTCTGCAAACAGAGCCCTTTATCCCTAGTTCAGAAGTAAAGGATCACGTTTTTTAAAGGTTCAGCTGGCCATAAACTCTCAGCCACATTTGTGTGAAGGACAGAGCCTCAAAAACACATTTACCTGGGTTTCTGTCCCTCTCAGAGGCTGCCTGTGAATTTAGCAAAAATTATTGGTTTTATTAAAATTTATTTAAAATTATTAAAAATAACCATGACTCAACAGGAATGTATTTCAAATCTTTCTGGCACTTATTGGCTTCATTTTCCCAAATAACCATCTAAGATGCCATGAGAACCAATAGGCTGATTAGTTACTTAGATTTATTCTTTGTTTTTGCAGTGCTAGGGATTGAAGCCAGGGCCTTGCGTACCCTAGGCAAATGCTTTAGCCACGAGGCTCAGATTTATTTTTAATATCTCCATGCAAGTGATTGAATAAATGATACTAGAATTGACACACAGACGTGATTATACTTGTGTTATTTTGCAGGGGGAAAAGTTCCATTCTTAAAACTGTCTTAGCTGTTTAATTACAAATGGGCATCTTCAGAGATGTGGGAAATCAGCTATTTTGTAGGCCAAAGCTGTCATCAGGACATCTCTTTTTAACTCAGTTGCCGTGGCATCTCTTTAGATGTGGGAAAAATGGACAGACTCAGAATCCACATCTGCCCCCTCCAGGACACAGGAAGCTTGAACATGACACACCCCACTCAGGTGCCATACAGTGAGGTCCCGACATGCATAAGAACTGCCTCTTTCCAGCAAGGACCTTCCATTTTATCAAGATGGCACTCATAGGATATGAACACAACCAGGACATTATCTTCCAGAAGTTATGCTGGTGCTGGATTGGTGTTTGTCTCAGGATGTCCTCTATTCTTCTTCCATCAGCGAGGGCCAAGGTCATGGTTGGTTCTAAGTCACGCTGAGCTCCGCAACACCAGGGCTGACTCTCAGCTCCAGGCTGTCTATGCTGGAGCCCCGAGCCTTTCCTTTCTGACTGCTGCAAGTCGCTGCCATGGCAGAATGAAAAAAGAAGCAAGGCCAGGTTATCTTCCAGAGAGTCACTCTTTTGAAGCAAAAGTGGAAACACGGGGTTTTGCTGGTTTTCCAGGGAAGGCATCCATCTGTAAGTGCTGACTGAGCCCAGGCTGGGAACCGGCCTCTCTCCCGTGCACACTCAGCTTGCACTCCTACTGCTTCAGGAGGGCACAAGTGACCTGGGGAAGGGAAGGCACATTTCAGTCCTGCTGCATCCTTAGCCCTTTTCCTTCTCATCCCTGCAATGTTTCCTTGGAGCTCTGTGCATTTTACCAACATGGTTTCTGCATTTGGATGGAGGACACTCTTGCCATTTGCTCACGGCTGGCTGTAGGGACCAAGATCTAATGACACTGTCCCACATAGTGCTGGAGGCAGCACCGGGCAGCGTGGCCCTCTGAAGACAGGGGTGTGATCAGCTCTTCCGAGCCCCCTCTCCTCTGTGGCCACTGCGGATAACGTATTCCAGGTGTTCAACCTCAAAACAAAGAAGCTTTTCTCTGTGGCCTGAGAATGAAGCGTTCTCCCTAGTTGCATAAGGTTTTTCCGAGATGGTAATATTTGGTTACAGTAAGATCTGCTATTTCACAGGAAACCCAGCAGAGGTGCCTGTAATTTGATTCATGCAGTAACTGGGAAAACTCAAGGCAGGGAGCTGGGGTGGGAGTTTGGGTGGAGGGACCCCAGCTCATCAATGCCTTGTTCAGTGGGTTCACCATCAGCCTTATGAACTGAACTTGTAAGACAGCCTGCCAGGTCCCTGGCCATCTCCAGAAGCCACTGTCAGTGTGGCAGTTCTGCTGGCATGACTCAAAGTACAACACTCCAGGCAGTTTCCCTGATCCCCATTATTCCATCTGCTTTCATCTTTCTAGTGATTGCTAATGTGCAGTTCTAAAGCCTGAATGAATAGCATTGCCTAAGAGAATTAAAACCCACATTTAAGGGTGTCAAAAGTCAATGGCTGCAAATCTACTGGAGAGGGCTGTAGTGTTTTGGTATCCAAAGAACGTAGTTTTATAAAGTATCCATGATGACTTGAATGGCTACCTTAAGGTTTCCTATACATTTTATATGAACTCATATCTTTCCAGGAATTTTTACATATGCATGAGTTAAATAAATCTGTGAGTGTGAAGTACATGAAAAAAACAGTGCCCTCTCTTCTTTCCTTTTCTAGATTTTAATATGTTTTGCCTCTCCACCATGAGAGCTGTACAGAACCGAGTCTTCGCAGCAGTTTCCTGTCCAGCTTATTCTCCTGGCAAAGTTCTGAATCTTTCTGCTCATTCCTTTATTTTTT
>NW_004624768.1:3926426-3964928 GCF_000247695.1 Heterocephalus glaber
TGGCAACTGAATCGAGAGATGGACAGTACCAGATTTACCTCCCGAGTTCTATCAGTCGCACCTTGCATGACTGCTGAATAAGAGTCCTGCTTCAGCAGAGTGGTGTGCAAAATCAAACTTTACCATTGCCAGTTTCAAAGACCAAACTTTTACACTTTTAGAGTAAATAAAATTTATTTAATTGTGATTGAGGTTGGGAAGCCATTCATATTTCTCTTTTACATAAAAATAGCCTTACTTATTTCTGTTACTTTTTTCTTGAATCTCAACAGATCATTACATATTATGGAAATCAGCTCTTTGTGTCCTTTGACAAATATTTTCCCTCAGATTGACTTACTTAAACATATGACTATGTTTTCTTAAATAGAATCAGATTCATAACTCCTACTGTGTCAGGATATTATGTCTTGCGTAGAGAGGCCTTCCAAAAATATGCAAAGATATTCTTAAAATATTTCTAAGTTTTCTTCTAATATTTTGGCAGTTTCATCTTTTGTATTTATTTAAATATTTCAATGATTTAGAAGATTTTGGTGTAAGATAAGAATGTCCATTTTTTTTTGCAGCTTGATACCCCACTGTCCAAACTCCATTTTCGAATAAGCTACCTCTTCACCTGCTAGTTGGAAATGCAGTTTTGATCATGTATTGAAATCTCTCTCTCTTTTTTGTTTTTTCGGTGACCCTTGGCCTCTTGCACGTTAAGCATGCAACTCTACCACTAAGTCACACCGACAACCTCCCTGTTTCCATACTCACTCCATGAGTCCATTGACCATTTTGTCTATTCATACATGAAAACCAAACTACAGCTTATCATATTTTAACTGTGGTAAGGCTGATCCCCTCTTACTTCTCAAGTTTTCACAGTGTTTCTGGGAATGATCAAATGTCTATTTTTTTCTATGTGAATACAGCATTAGCTTGTGTAGTTAAGAAAAGGAGGGAAAGCCAATTGTATTTTTATTAAGATCACAAATTAAGCAAGTCTACCATTCTTACAAAATTGAGGTTTTCCTGCTTCTTAATAATAGTTTCCTCCATTTTAAGTCTTCTCTTATGTCCTTTGGTATCATTCATAAAGTGTAGTTCCATAGGACTTATACATTTCTCTTTAAGTAGGTCCCAGATAGTCTCTCTTCTTTTTTTACACTTTTCTTCTATTATACTTTCTAATGAGTTATTGTGGCACATAACTCATTTCTAATGAGTTTTGGATAATTTTGTCACCAGCTGTCTTACTAAAATTCCCTTATTCTTCATAGGAGCTTTATAGTTGATTCTCCTGGATGCAGGGTGCAGGAAGTGGGGTGAATGTGTGCGTGTGTGAGTGTGCGAGGGTATGTGCATTTGAGGCATCCTATTGTACCATTTGAAAATAATGAGGAATTTACTTTCTCAATTTTTATAAATTTTATTTCACTTGTCTAATTAATTACACTGGCTAGCAGTTTTAGTGTACTGTAATTTTAAATAATTATGGTCACGGTTCTGACTTCAATGGCAGTATTTCCAAAACTTTGTCATTAAGCAAAATGCTGGTGCACATTTGTACAAATAAAATCATAGTGAATGTTTTTCTGTTTTGTTAACATTTGTCTTTTCTAAATCTATGAATAAACTAGTGCAGTTTTTCTCCTTTGACCTACTTGATGCTATACTAGTAGATTTCCTAAGCTGGAACATTCTCACATTTTGAATTGAACTCTCTTGGTTGATGTGTACTTTTTAAAACCATAGTTAGAGTGCTTGGGGCAATGTTCAGGAGTGGTTCATCTACAAAATGTGTGATTCAGCTTACAGAATTCATCTACCGAATCAGGTGGGCGGAAAGATTTCTGGAATGTAATGTTTTGATAGCTTTAAGATTCTTACCAGGCAAATTATTTTGTTTCTATTTTACTGATGTATACTTTCTTACAGAATCATGAAGTTTTTCACATTTGTTTTTCTAGAAGTAAGCAGGATAATAACTTATACTTTAAAAAATTTCCCTGATATCTGAGAATTTCCATTTCCATGTTTACTTTCTCTTTTGTGCTTTGACCCTTTCCCCTTCAATTTTGGTTAATAATTTATTTAATAATCAAAATGATTTAATTTTTTAGCCTATCTCTTTTCCTGGAGAAAACAACCTTGAATTATTGGACAGTTTTTTCATTTCTGTCCCTTTTCTCCCTTTAATTTTACTACCTCTCTCTGCAGTTTTGTCAAATTTATTTTGTTGCTCTCTCCTTAATTTCTTTAGTTGATACATACATTATTAAGCACTTAAAGCTATGAAATTTCCCCGGGGTATTCCTTCAGTAGTATCACATCATTTCTAATATATATATATATATGTTTTATTTCATAATATTTTACATAATATTCTATAGTTCTACTTTCTGTTTCATTTTGGAGCTGGGATCTATATGTCAGTTATAAATTTTTCATCACTTGTTGCTTTTAAGAACAATACTTGCTAAATTGATTACATTTATTTGTAAAACAAAATGTCCTTATATGAGTAGATGATAAATTATAGGTAAATAAATTTTTTGGTTGATGAATATTCTTATTTGTCTATGCCTATCAAAAGCAGATAAAGCAAACCTCTCTTTTTTTCTGCCATGCCTCCCACAGTTTGAGAAACTCGTATTCCACTGCCTAGCTTTTGCAATTTCACTTTCATGGTTTATGAGGGATAGCTTTGGGCTTTTAGTTGAATGATAGGCACCAACTCATATCATTTTTTTTTGGTACCAGGGATCGAACTCGGGACCTTGTGCTTGTGAGGCAGGCAGCAGAACCACTGAGCTAAATCCCCGGCCAAACTCATATCATTTTGAGAGGCTGTATAAATTAGTATATGTTCAATGAAAATTCAGGAGGAAAAATGTATAATAATAGAGACATCTGGGGTATAAATGGGAGAAAAGTGTGATGGTGAAATATGCCCCTAAATCTGTGAATTTCATATTCTAGGAAGCCAAGAGCTTCTAGTTTGTGATGCTTTTAGAGTTCCCCTCAAAAATAATGTGAATCCTCTGATACAATGCAGGAGAGTTTAGCTCATGAGGGTGAGGCAGCATCTGCAGTCCCATTTTCTAGCTAACTGAAGATCTGGCCAACAACCTCTGAGCAGATGCACCTGGTCCCCAAAGGGGCATCACTTCCACCTGACAGGAGATTCCGCCCGCACCCTTGGCCTTCAGACCAGCCTGGCTCCATGCCCTGTCTTTCCCGTGGGACCCCTGCAGAGGTCAAATCCTGCTCCAATAGCTTCCCAATCTGAGGATCCACCCAGCTCTGCCAAGGGTCTCCAAGGTAAGGCGTTGCTTCAAATCATTCAGAGACGTGGCATATAAAGCTCGATGTTCATTTTATGAATATTTATACGCAATCTATAAAACTGTGACTATAGCCCAAATGCTTCCTTAAGTAGTGGACTTTGACTTGTTCCCCTAAATCTTCCCACCATGACTCAATCTGCCGAAAATGATATAATTCTCAAGGGGTTCATTTGGTTCCATTGCCCATGCCGTTTGCCATTTTCCACCCTATCCCAATGTGGTGGGTCTTTCCCCATTGTTTCACTTGGCTGATAGCTCTCCACATCTGATGTGCCAGCCCCTGGGTGTGCATTCTTTCTTGAGATATATCACCAAATCAGATTACTGCAGTGAGCTTCCCCTTCCCCTGAGTATTTATTTATTTAGGTATAAGGAAAAATGACAAATGTGTTTTGTATTACATGCCATCAACTACAGCAGGGTACAGTTTGCAGGGCTGAGGGATGTTTCCCATTAAGTTGTCCCTGTGAGCCAGGCTTTCCTTTGGCTGCTAGGTGGGAGAACAGCCTGGGTCTCCTCAATTTGTTGGCTCAAAGTATAGGTAGAGAACTTTCTCTTCAATTTCTGTTCTTGCCATTGCCCTTTTATTGTCTTTTTATTTTTCTCTTTCCACAGCTTCTTTTCTTTAGAGCAAACACAGCTGCATATGGATTTTAGGATAGTGTGGTCACATTCTTTATAAATTCCATCAGTACTTGACCTTAGAGTCATACAATCATCATCATCATAATTTTATAATAATTGCTATTATTTCATAATCATGAGCCAAAAAGAAGTAAGGTGTTCTAATGCTTAATAGCTTCTAATTAGGTTCAGTTCTATATACCGGATGTGTATGCTTGTGCGTGTGTGTGCGTGTGTGTGCATGCGAGGTGGTACCCATGAGGTCAGCCACCAGCTCACAAAGAAAGGCACCATTTCCCAACTCGACCAGCTTCAAGGTGTCATCAAATTGTAATCGTGACAGTGACATGAGTTAAACTGTGTTGAACTTTCATACTGCATATTCCAATGCCCCCTTTTTAAGTGCCTTATTCATGTGATATCAATTATTCCAACTCTGTGCAATAGGAGCTTTTACTCCCATTTCACACAGGGGGAAACTGAGGCTCAGGGAGTGAATATTCATCTATGGTAAGACAGTGATAAAAGCCCTGGTTGCACAACCAATGATGGTGGCAGTGCCTCATGGCGAGTATGTCGTTCTTCCCCAAAGTCTTTCCCACGGCTTCCCCAGTCCTTTCTCCAGAAGGACAGGAGCCTCTTTTGAGAGTCAGACAAAGAGTTTGAGGATTCATAATGGAATCAGGCAATGCGTAGTGCAGAAAATACAAATGGCAAAGCTATTAGCACCCTCCTTCCCTTCCTCTCTCGTAGGAGGATTCTCCTTCTTCCTGATCTTTTTTGCAAATCAAATTAATAGAATTGTAGACTCATCAGTTACTTTTTGATTGTCATGAATGGTAATTTTTATAACCTGCCATTCCCTATTTTGTCTCATTAAAATATATTTTATTTCCCATATTTATAAAGTGGGATTGAAGTTTAGAATGTGAACTTAATTTTTAAAAGTGAAATTTCATTTATACACAATTTTGGTTTTTATCTGTTCATTTTACTGTTAGGCCATTATTTATTGAGGAATAATAGATCAGAGCCAAGAAACAGAGTTTCAGCCAATAAGCTGCCACCAGTTCTCTTGGATGCAGATCCTTGAACTTGGGCTCTGGGCATCTGATTTACCTTTTCACCTTATGCTTAACCTTACAATTCACTCTAGGGATGTAAAACTCTGCTAAACTCATGAGAGAACTAATTTTTGTTAGGTACTAAATGTGCCTTGTGGCAGCTCTCTAAGCCTGGCTAAACTTAGGAGCAAGTTTGGGGGCTTCTGTTTGTGAAATCCAGACCATAACTCCTTCCCTCCAAAGTGTCATTATGGAAAACGATCTTTCATAGCACAGACATTTCAGAGCACAGCACAGAGACGGGAATTTTTTCCATTTAACACAGAGTCAAGAAACAGCGGCTATGCTTCTTTGGTAATCGCGTGTGCAGTTATAAGTTGAGAATAATATTTCCTGTGGCTGAGAATCTCAGGGGGCAGTGACCTAGAGCAACAAGGCGCTGCACACATGACTTGAGTGAGAGCGAAGGCCCGCAGCTCCCAGGTGGCAGGAAACCTTCCTCTGGCTACACTGCAAGCAAAGGGGCGGACAGCCCTGTGATGACCTGGTGCGTGCAGGTCTTGGTAGAGATACAGTCTGAGACTGCAGTGTAATTGCCTGGGATGCCCTATAATTTAGGTACTGAGTGTGATAGAAGAGGGCCATTAAACCGGGACGTTAACCATGTCAGAAAGTAAATGAGCTCTTTTGTTGGATGAGTTTCTGAGGTCCTGAACTCACTGGGGTAAATTGTTCACAGAATGCGGCTCCCATGAGGGGGCCATGCAGGGAAGACTAGGAGGAGCGGAGGTTTTGTGCACAACCTGTCTGTGCAGCACAGCAGCTACATTTCACATGGTCAAGGAATAGAATTCAACTTTGCTGAGGTCATTCATTTTAACAGCGGGCTCATCTGATCACTAACTGGGCTGGACAGGGCCCAGCCTGGTCTTTACAGAAAGGCATGGATGTTTCTTCTTCAGCAGGGTCTGGAGAAGGGGTCACCTTGAAGCCAGCTGTTGGTACTTTGCAACGGCTTCAAGTTAGCTTTGCAAACCTTACCTGGTGATTCCAGAAGTTAATCTCAGGTGATGGAGCTTCGTCTTTGCCTGCACTTTGCAGTTTCTTTCTCTCTCGTGTGTGTGTGTGTGTGTGTGTGTGTGTGTGTGTGTGTGTCCATGTGTTTAAACCAATATTTACTTATTTACTTTCCTATGAATCACATCCCAGGGGCTTTTCACCTATATCTTCTCATTGTAGGAAAAAACCTTCAATTTTACAGAAAGGAAAACTAACATAAAGAGAGGGCTTTTAAAAAAAATCATATTAATGTTGGCCAACAGAACAATTGGACATCCATAAGCAAAAAACAAAAGAAAACAAAAATCCCTGATTCAAGACTCATGACATTAAAAAATTAACTAAAACACATAAAAAGATAAAACTCTTAGAGAAAAAAAGAATATCTTTATGACCTTGAATTAAAGCATTTGACATCAAAAGCATGACTTATTTAAAAACTTCATAAGTTAGATTTCATCAAAATAAAAAGGCTGTGCAAAAGACACTATTAAGGAAACAAAAAGATAAGCCATGATCTGGGAAGAAATGGGTTCTTAGACCAAAGACTTACATCCAAAATAAAAAGCTCTCAAAACTCAACCATGAGAAAATAAACAACTCAATTTTTAAAAATGGGCAAAACATGGGAAGGGACAGTTTCACCAATGAGATTGTAAGGATAGTAAACAGGCACATAAAAAGATTCTCAACATTGTTAACACTTAGAGAAACACAAATTAAAACTGCAGTGAAATACCTTTCCTACCTATTTGAATTTATAAAACTTACATACTTACGAGTGCCAGGAAGAAAGTGGCAGTGGACACTATGGAACATGCTGATAGGACAGCAAAATTGCTCAGCCACCCTAGAAAACAAGTTTATTGGTTTCTTTTATAAATTTAATCACATACTTTCGCTATGACCCGATATTCCTACTCCTAGGTATTTGCTGTATAGAACAGAAAACATGTTCACACAAATGACTGTTAGTAGACACAGTATTTATCATCGCTATATACAGAAACAACCCTAATGTCTTTGGATGGGGAACTCAAACCAATTGTGTTGGCAGTGTACCATAGAATACCACTCAGCAAGAAAAGGAGGGAACTGTCGGTACACAGTGCAACATGGATGAATTTCAAAAATATGACGTGGAATGAGAGAAACCAGTCTCAAAGGGCTACCTGTTGTATGAGTGAGTACATTTACATGACATTCTGGAAAAGGCAAAACTATCGGGAGGAAAACAGACTGGTGGTTCCCGAGGGTGTGTGTGTGGGGGAAGCGTTTGACTATGTAGGGACAGCGTGGGACGTGGCTGGGTCACAGAACTCCTCTGGGACCTAAATGTGGAGGTGCTAACACTACTCTATATGTATCTTAAAACTCAGAACTGTACACTAAATAAACATCCATGTTACTGCCTCTAAATTTAAATATAAATCATACAAGCAAAAATACTGGTTAACATTTACTGAGTGTTTCGATGTCCCAAGCCCTGTTCTAGGTTTGCTGTCTGAAGTCTGGAAGGGAAGCCTGTTCATTCTGATCTCAGCCTCTCTGAGTCCAGCTGTCTACCATACCTTGGCTACTTGTCTTTTTACCTAAACTGCTGCGAATCTAGATTCCCAGAGCAGCTCAACCTTATTATTAGTGATTGCTCTTTAAAAATGACTCTTCGCCTTTGTTTCTTCTCCAGGTTCATAAATTGGTACATGTGATTTGTGTCCTTACTGTTAGGAGCTCTGAGCTGCCTAGGATTGCAAATAGCATGGAGGAAGGACTCAGGCTTGCAACAGAGGCTGAGGAGATGGTGGCCATCCCAGGAGTCAACCCTCTGGCTGCACAGAAAGTATTAAAATCCAATTCTTGGCATAGGGTAAGGGCTGCCCTGGGAGGGCTTAGAAGTAGTCATCCCATGATCCCTAGTTAGGTTCAGAGAAATCAGCATGCTCTGACATAGATAAAACTACATAGCAAGACCTAGTTCCCGCCTCTCCCCTGCCTGCCCCAACCTAAAAGCACACAAAGGCTGTAATGCCTCCTGCAAACACTGCAGGAGGTGGGCTTCATCTGGCCAGATCAGATGTTCTACTCAGGGCCCTTGGCTGTAGCTGACTCTGAACCAACTTGGATGGGCCCAAATGACATGTGTTAGGGATGCAATCCAAGTGCAGTGGGGCATCTGTGAGATGAGTTGGTCTGCCCTCTCCCTCGGCATTGCTGTGTGCTGGGCTGGCCTCTCTGGTTGTAAACCTGAGCCTTTGCTGTTTTCTGAAAGTCTCCCTGATCCTCCAGGCAGGTAGTGGGGCTCTGTGTGGGAAAGGCTCAGCTTTGACCCCCAGCAGAAGGAGAGTTTCCAGTCAGTGTGGACCACGATTTGAGATATAAAATGTGTTTTCTACACTGAGTGGAACTGCAAGGACATTCCAGTCATAACCACGAAAGACAGATACATGCTGGAAGAAAGAGTCTTAAGACCCAGGGACTGTGTTTCAGACAAAAGGGGGACAATTAAGGAGTGAAAGGGGACAATTAAGTAGATTGGGAACGACTCAGAGGGCCTTGCTTTAATTATTTTTCTCAGGGAAAGCACAGGGTGGATAGGATTACCAAGATCACACAGAACAGAAGATGACGTCACCAGGTAGGTGATCAGAGAGCCTGCTGGTGCAGGGGGCTCACCCTGCTCTCGGCCACCCCACAGCGGCCAGCAGGGGTGGGAGCCCCCACTTCAGCAGGCACAGGTGAGAGACTTTGTGGGCCACAGGAACCACTGAGAGTTCCCACGCCTGTAAATGTAGAGTAGCAAGAGTCTGACCTGCCTCGTTGTGAGAATTCTACAAAGCAAGGCATAGCCGACGTGCAAGTTAACATACAGAACATGCAGGCAAAGCTGGTGGCTGAGCTTCATGTATCAGATTTATTGGGCTCCAGTGCTGCCCAGAAGGCAGCTGGAGGGGTGAGGGTGAGGGCTGATAGTCCCTGGATGATGATGTTGCAGTCATACTTCAAGTGTAATATTAACTTTTTTTACTTAATGAAAACACCTAGTACCTTCGAGCTTATAATGAACACATCAGTCTTTTGTTAGGGTTTTTTAAAAAAGCAAATTGAAACTAAAAAAGTAAGCTTTTAGACATCCTCTAATGATTTTCTAGCTCTCTCATCCCTCTTTCTTTCACATTCATGTTCTTTCTCTGTTGGCCACACTGACTCCAAGTTATACACTTTTTTCCACATTTTAAAATGTCTGAAAAATAGGAGGTGACAAAAGAGGACATTTCATTGCTGATTACCATTCATGATCTTTGTGTTTTCTTTGTGGCTCATACAATCAACAGCATGCAGCACTTAATATCTCAAATTTTGGTTAAATCAATATTCATTATTTTGACTCTAAAAGTTGAAAGCTGATCTGCTCAGGAGGTGGGGTTGCATTTCCTGTCTAATGCAATCTTTCTTTGTTCCTTGAGTTAAAACTTATTTTGTTTTATCGTTTACTTAGTTTTAATCTAACTAAACTAACCCTTCTGCAAACACTCCGAAAGGACCATTCAACTCATTTCAGGGCAAACATATTGGTAAAGTGCCAGTCTCATGTTTGTTTTGTTTTGTTAATCAGAGGCAGTTGGGGGTGGAAAATGTTTTAACAACTTGCTCTCTGAAAAAAAGTATGCATTTATGTGTGCAGTTTCCTTTTAAATATCACTGACATCAAAGACATGTAGCATACTTTTTAGAATTAACAATAAGATGTACTATGCTGTTTATTGTAATTCCCAGAATGCTTTCACTCCTTTTGCCAGTCTCTGATGTTTGTAGCAAATGAGTGTAGTTCTTACATGATTATTAGTTGATATTTTCACTGATACTCATAATCAGACAAAATGGTGACAAGGTTTTTTTCTGAACTCTAGGATATTAGTATTTTATTTATTTATTTACTTATTTAAGTTTATTGGTACATTTTAGATATATATAATGATGACATTCATCATAGGGAACTTATACCTGTACATGATATACCTTGATTCTTCTTTTTTTTCCCATTCCCCTCCCTTCCCTTCAACCCCTCTTCCCCTCCTTATTTACAAAAGGTTTGTTTCCATTTTTTTGCTTCTTTTCTCATTTTTTTCTTTTCCCTTCCTTTCTTTTCCCCTCCCCCCCCCCAGCTCTCCTTCCCATTGGAACATTTTCTTCCTATTTCATAATATCTGTTATACATTTTGGTCCTTATGTATACTTTCAGTTTCTCACACCAGAGAAACAACGCAGTATTTACACATGTGTGTCTGATTTATTTCACTTAAGAGTATGGTCTTGAGGCGCATCCATTTATCTAGAAATGTCTCAAGTTTATGCTTCTTGATGTCAGAGTAGTACTCCATTGTATAAAAAACCCCCACATCCTCTTTATTCATTCATCAGTTGATGGGTGTTTGGGGTGTTTCCAAGATTTAGCTATTACAAACTGTGCCACTATAAACATGGGTGTGCATATATATCACTGTGGTATGATGCTTTAAATTTTTTCTGAAAGATAGCAAGAAGGGAAATAGCTGGATCAAATGGAACCTCTAGTTTTACCATGCCTCACAGAATTGGAGAAAACAATCCTAAAATTTATTTGGAACCAGGAGAGACCTAGAATAGTAAAAGAAATTCTAACCAACAAAGGCAAGGCAGGGGCATCACAATCCCTGACTTGAAATTATACTACAAAGCTTCTGTGATCAAAACAGCATGGTACTGGCAACAAAGGATCAATGGAACAGATTAGAAGATGCAGAAACAACTCCAAGCACATTCAGCCAACTTTTTTTTTTTTTGGTATCAGGGATCAAACTCGGGTCCTTGAGCTGGCGAGGCAGGCGGCAGAACCACTGAGCTAAATCCCTGGGCCAGCCACCTTATTTTTGACAAAGGGGCAAAACACCTTCACTGGAAGAAAGATAGCTTTTTTTTTTAATTTTAATTTTAATTTTTTTTTGGTACTGGGGATCGAACTCAGGTCCCTGGATTTGCAAGGCAGGTGCCGGAACTACTGAGCTAAATCCCCAGCCCCAAGATAGCTTCTTTCATAAGTAGTGCTGGAAAAACTGGCTTTCCACATGCTGAAGATTAAACCTAGACTCATGTCTTTCACTATGCACTAAACTAAAATCAAAATGGATCAAATATCTTAAAACAGAAACACTAAACCTGCTGGAAGAGAGAATAGGTAGAACTCTAAAAGACATAGATGTAGGGAAAGACTTTATGAACAAAACCCTGATCACATGGGAAATATTACAAAGAATTAACAACCGGTATCTCACCTTATTAAAAAGCTTTTGCACAGCAAAAGAATTCACCAACAGAGTGAAGAGACAACCCACAGAGTGGGAAAAATTTTTGCTAGCTGTTCTTCAGACAAAGGACTAATATCTAGAATACATAAAGAGCTCAAAAAAAAATCATATGCCCTAAATTTAAAGACCCAATCCAAAAATGGGCATCTGAAATGCATATACATTTCAGATGAAGAAGTAAAAATGGCAAATAAATATATGAAAAAATGTTCAACATCACTGGTGATTTGAGAGATGCAAATTAAAATGCTGAGATTCCATCTCACTCCAGAAAGAATGACTATTATTAAGAAACCAACCAATAACAAACGCTGGTGAGACTGTGAGGAGAAAGGAACCCTTCTCCACTGTTGGTGGGAGTGTAGACTGGTGCAACCACTGTGGAAATCAGTGTGGAGATTCCTAAAAAACATAAAAAATTTTAATAATTTCAATAATAAATAATAATTTAATAATTTTCATATTTTATTCATCAAACGTGTGACTCCTTGCTGACCCAAATATGTACAGTATTTTTTGGAATTACTGAAAAAATGTCACCTTGTTCATTTCCTGCTATGCACAATACAATGGCCTCAGAGTTGACACACTTTAAAGTTTAATCTCCATTATTAACAATATCTTCATTATTTTCTTACAGAAAATCCAAATAATGAATCAAGCCCTGATTTTTAACTTTTGCCAATTTCTAAAATGTAAATATGCCCACCCTGAACCAATATCGAGTGTTCAATGTGACTTTACTGAACATAAGAGGTGGGAAGAGGTGTGCATCATGCTTCTACTGTACAAATCCAATGTCTGCTGTGATATTCAGAAGATACATTCCAAGATCCTCTATAATACCTAATGCCAAGAATAGTACCAAACCCTGTTTTCCCTATACATATATACATACCTATGATCATGTTTAATTTATAAATAAGGCACAGTAAGAAGTTAACCACATTGATGAATAATAAGATAGGACAATTATAACAATCCACTAAATTAAAAATTATCTAAAATTTTTGCATTCTTTATTTCTGGAAGTTTTCACTTAATATTTTCAGACCATGATTGATCCGGGGAACTGAAATCATGGAAAGCAAAATCTTGGGTAAGGGGACTATTGTATATATAAATTATATATTTATATATTATATAAATAATCTCAAGAACAAAGGAGCTAGGAAACGTAGTATTAGTATTGGGGGGCGGTGAGTCTTGAACATTTATTACCCTTGTGTTGTAGTTTAGATCTAAAATGTTTCCGTCTCATCTGTTCAGAGGTGTGGCCTGGTTGGAAGAGGTCGGTCACTGTGTTGTGACCTGGAAAGTGTATTCTTGCCCCTGGCTCTTCTCTTGACCCTCTGCTTCCCGGCTGCCATGAGCTGAGCAACTTTCCTCTGCTATACCCTTCTCACCATGCCATTTCTGCCTTGGAGCCAGCAGACCATGGACTGAACCCACTGAAACTGTGAACCAAAGTAAACCTGTCTTCCTTTAAATTGTGGGTGTCAGCAATGAGAAAGTGACTAACACACTTTGTTTCCCACGTATTTAATTGTAAGTTTATATAATTTAATTTAAATGGTTGTGTTTAACAGCTGGCTTGCAGATTTCTTCTATATTTAGCAACTAGATCCCATGTCTGACACTGGCCAAGTCCCTCTCATGACAGAATGCTCCACCTGTGGTCCCCAATTTCCTGCACCAACCCCCACAGAGGACTCTCTGAGCTGCGATGAAACACAGTTGCTGTACATAGACATTGACCTCAGATTTTTTTTTGTCACAGTCCTACAAATTTTCTTTACTTTCTCCTTTTGGATCCCCTTTTCAGGAGTCCTCATCTTCCTCTGTCTTGGAGTATTCCCTCATTTTTGTAGTACATATCCTTTATTAGCTCTCTGAGCAAAGGGAAATGCAATTTCTCTTGACAGGTCATCCAGGCCCATGTTGAATGAGACATCACTTTTCTCAGGTATTAACCATTTGGTTGAGATACACTTCATTGTAATAAGTAGTTAGAAATCATCATTCTCATGTTTCTGATCATTTATTCAATAAGCAGTGAGAATCCACTATGGTGTATGTTTCTGACCCTCTTGATTATAGTAATGAACATTCTTTTGTTACTTAAAGTCTTTCATGTGGAACATTATGCTTTTCAAGTCTTTGACTTTGATATTTTTACCGTGCAGATTCCATCAGGGAACTGCAGTCATTCAAAGCTTGCTGAATTTCATGTTCTTTCCTGCTCCTGTCTCAAATGCTACATACCACACTCCACTCACCATAATTGGTTATCAATGATAACATCTTAATGACAATACTAAAGTCTGACTTTACATGTGACTTGTGCGGTGGTTTCTAAAATATGTTTAGGTGAAACAAAGCATTATTTTTTTATTTGCCCTGCATTCCTGATTTGTGCTTTAATTTCTTAAACCCTTACAATGAAGACTTGACAATCTGGGGACTTCTTTCTGCAAAACTATACAATTATGTTTCATGAGTAATCTTCAGGTGACTTTATGAAGGGAAATCTATGAAGACAATGGAGAAGGGTAGTGGAGCAGTGGGAAATAAAAGAGAGAAGAAAGGAAGTGAGAGCAGAGAGTAGAGGAATCATTACGGGTTGATTGATGGTTGATATGGCTATCTGAAATGAAAAGATTCATTCAAACTAGTGCATTCTGAAACTAGCTAAAAAATTACAATGTTCTAATGGATTTCCAATAATCACACACACACGGATACATACACACACAACTAGTGGGGAGGAGAGAGAGAAAGAGAGAAAGATCTCCTCATATTGAAAACATCTATCCTGGCTCCATGTTCTATTCACTTACTGAATGAAGATAAGGAATCAGTGAGAGGCTTTTAAAATGTCAGCCTTGTTGGAGATTCCAGAAGGATTAAATTTGCCCAAAAGCTTTGTACTGTCTCCTGCATTTTTAAGGGTTAGGAAAGAAGCCAGGTATGACTAATAAATTGTTTAAGACATTTGCCTTTGTGCCCTATGGGGCTGGCATTCTAGTAGAGATGGCCTAAACAGACCAAAAGTCAGCATGCCTAGTATCTTCATGCTCGACCTCCCTCCATCTTTTTCTTTTGAACAGTCATGGCGTCCTACGTACCTAGTGATGTCCATTCCCATAGGCACTTGGGCTTTTTATTCACCCAAGAATGGTGGCACCTGAGCTGTGTTTTTCCTGCTTTTCTTGGCCTCTGGGGCTTCCCTGACTCTGGGTCCATTATCCCTGCTTGTGTGTCCTATTCTCAAGTACTCTGGGTCACAGAACAGCTCTCTTAAATGGGCTGGGTTCAGACCATCCTTGGGCTTGATGCCAGCTGGGCATTGTTAAAAATGGTTGCTTGCTCAAAGAAGGGAAGGTCCACGTGCCTCCTCCTTTCCACTGCCCCTGTGACTGCACTCCTCAATAGTTAAGGCTCAGCTGAAGCCTATGCCCCAGTCCTACACCATTCCAGAAGCTGATCACAGGAACCACAGAGTGTAGGTGCCACAGGGGGACTCAGGCCACAGGGAGATGGGAGGGGTGTCTAGGCAAACAGGAGGGGGCAAGGCCAGAAGGTAAGGTGAGAGGGCTCGGAAGCAGAAAACTAAGTTGTCCCTGGGCCACACCATGAGCACAGACATGGCTGGCACAGGAGTGGTAGTGATGTGGCTTCAGTAGCCAGGGTCAATTTCAAGTGCTTGGGGAGCCACCCAACTGAATGGCCAGGGTTGGGGCAGATAGTCGGACACTCATCCCCTAAGAGTCCCTGTGATCATGGCACCCATGGAGGGGTTTGTTGGGACTCATGGGCCCCTGTGGGACCAATTTCTGCCTGAATTTGGGGAAAAGGCTGCTCTTCCTCTCTGCAGCTCTAATGGCATGTCCTGGTCTGTAAATTAATGTGACTATTGCCGTCATTCTGCAGTGTCTACAGTGGCTTTGGGCCATGATGTGGACCTCTGATTTACACAACTGTTCACACACATGGCTGTCTTTGTGCCTAACTCACTTCTACCACACTGGGGCTCTGTGGCTCTCCCGGGGTCTCTTGCGAAGTGTTCACTTTTAGAGCCAGCGCTCATACATCCACCTCGCTATCTGGACAGACTAACTCAACCTGCTCAGCTCCTCAGCTCTGGCATCGTTGTTGAGCGCTGGCTCTGGCTCAGTCCAGGGTCTCATGACTCTTCTGTCCACACATGAGTGTGTATATATTCTGCCCCTCCAGAGTCCTGGCTAGGACAGAAGATGGGGGGTTCCTCCATGACCCAGCGTCACTGTCAGTCAGGAAGCCCCTTGTCTTGCCTCTACAGCCACAGGCGAAAACCCCGAGAAGGCTGCAGCCAGGAATCAGGACATTTCCCAGGGTCTGGCTGCCTAGGTTTACCCCTGGCCATCTGATTACATACTTTATGTCATTACAAAGCTAAATTAGCCATGTCACCAGCCTAGTACTGGAATTCACTTTTCTGTTGATGGAAACTCTGCAGTTTTACATTAATTATAAAGGGAATTCTAGGTTGCTTATGAGAGGTTTTGACCACAAAGAAATGTTTGGGAACAACTTATGCTCCCAAAATGAGGAACTGGCTGGGGGCGGGGGCTCTCAACAATCAGTGTTTTGACTTGATTCACTGTTAATCAGTTTTCTTCACTTCTTTTTAGTTATCTAAAGAAAGCCAAGTGAACAAAGCTAATGGGTAGAATTAAGAATCAATTGGAAAATTTCCACCAAAATAAGGGGTTTTTCTTTTTTTTTTTTTTTTGGTACCAGGGATTGAACTTGGGACCTTGCAGTTTTGAGGCAGACAGTGGCACCACTGAGCTAAGGCCCTGGCTCAAGGGGTTTTTCTTTTTAAAGCTCCTTGCTTTCAAGCACAGGAGGAAAATTCTAGGAATGTAGGAGAAGCTGAAAGGATGATTAGAGATCATTATGGATATTCATGGTTATTGTTTTTTTAAAAAAGATTCCTAACTTAATTTTATTCTGCATCAAAGGATGCCACACTTTTTACTCTGTCTACCTGTAATGACCCTTTGTTTTTTTTTTAAAGAAAAAAAGTGTTTAGAAGATATGAGATTCTATGCAGTCTATATAATCTAAGCCCCAAACAATGACCTCCTGAGTTACCACTGGTTTTCAGGTGGTTACCGTCATGCCTTGGTTTTCATGGGGATAGGTTCCAGGATCCCCTCCTCTCATAAATCAAAATGTATAGATGCTGAAGTCCCTTATATAAAATGGCATAGTATTTGCATAGAACCTACCCACATCGTCCTGCATATCATGAATCATTTCTAGATGATTTATCATACATGATACAATACAATGTTATTTACATTGTGTCATGCTGTATTGTTATAGAATGATAACAAAGAAAAATGTCTGTGTGTGTTTGATACAGATGCAATTCTTAAGGCTGGGGATTTAGCTCAATGGTTCCGCTGCCTGCCTGGCAAGCTCAAGGGCCCGAGTTCGATCCTCGGTACCAAAAAAAAAACCAAACAAAAAACAGATGCAATTCTTTTCTGAATATTTTCAATCCAAGTTTAGTTGAATACATGGATGCAGAACTCACAGATAGAAAGCTGTATGGAAGAAGATAGCTTTCTGATAGCTGAACCTGGGGATAAAAAAACCTCTGAGACTTGTGAAAGATAAGATTTAAATTCTGAAATTTTTTGGTTGCCTGATATGAACATGTTGGGGAATCAACTTCTAAATACAATAAATTTTTTAAATGAGGTAATAAGAAGTGATCTAGAACAATAGTTTCCTCCATGAGAAAATATAATTATTGGAGTCTCAAATAATCTTTCCTTTTTTTTTGGTACCAGGGATCGAACTCAGGACCTTGTGCTTGCAAGGCAGGCAGCAGAACCACTGAGCTAAATCCCTGGCCCTGATCTTTCTTTTTTAAAATTGAATCTTTTATTACCGATGTGTGATTTTTTTTTAATGCTCTGGGACAAAAGTATAGATAAAGAAAAATGTTGAACTCCTGTATTTATAGTGATTTGGGGAGTTGAATTTATCAGCTGCTCACAAGGTTGAAATGGTAGCACTAGGACTGATTTCCTTTCCTAAGTTTTGGCTTTTGCAGTCTCCAGGGATAAATGGTGGGGCAGGTCTATGAGCAACTGTGGAATTTGAGGGCTGGAAGTCTTGTAGTAAGGACACTGTTTTTAATCCAATGCCTTGACATCCTTGCCCATTGTCCTGGCACTGTGAAGGGCAGAGTGTGCAGACAGACAACTCAAGGTGCCTCTGGTCAGCAGTCACTCTCATTCAGAAAGCAGCTCCTTGACCCTGGAGAAATTACTAAGTCCAAGGCAGAGGCAAAATGGGCTTGATTTATCACTAAAGAGGTTCCCAACCTAGCCTTGTCCCAGAGACAACTCCTCTAACCATTCCTGAAAGCCAGATGGAGAAGTTTTGTACTTTGGATCTTGATGATCCCCGAAAGTCTTGGTTCTCAGCCTGTAGAGCCGTTGGCAGGCCATGGAACCTTTGGGAATTGGGCCCACTGGGAAGAAGTTAGGTCATTGCAGGTGTGTTCTTGGAAGGAATATTTCGAGCTCAGGCCCTTCTCTCTCTTTTGCTTCCCAGACACCATGAAGTAAATATCCTCGTCTGTTACCCTGCTCCTGCCATGATGTACTGTGCTGCCACAGGTTCAATGTAGTAGTCAAGCAATTGTGGGCTGAAATCTCTGAAATTGTGAGCCAAAATAAACCTTTCTTCCTTATAAGTTGAATATCTGAGGTATTTTTGTCATAGATACAGAAAACTGTTAGAAGGCTTATTTATCCCCATTCCTCCCATGAAGACAGGTAAAATCCCTGCTGTAACACAACAAACAAACAAAAGAAGATTCAGAAAGAGTGCAAGAAAAAAGATGGACTTCTTCAGGACCTCAGGACTTGAGGAACAAGATGGTGGTGATTTTCCAGGGCTTTCTTTTCATCTTCTATAAGCCTTATATCACATGCTAGAGAAGCCTATAACCCAGAAACACTAATAGATTGCCTTAGTCAATTTCTTCCTTGCTGGGACAAAATATGCAACACCCACAACTTAAAAGAGGAGAGGTTTATTTTGGCTATGGTCAGCTGGCTCCACTGCATGGCAGAGGGGGTAGCAGAAGAAAGCTGGTTATGGCATGGAAGTCAGGAAGCAGAGAAGGGAGGTGCCAATGAAGGAGACATACCCTTCTAAATCACACCCCAAGTGACCCACCTCCTCCACCCAGACCCCACTTCCTAACAGCAAGTCAGTTATAGGACCCCCATAATACAATAACCATCCAAAAGCTCTAGTTCTGAATACATGAGTCTTTTGTGGTGACTTTCTAGATCCAAACCAAAGCATAGGTTGAGGTATTTCAAGCCCATGAAAAGGCCATTCTCTCTAGCCACAGGGCCAAGCACAGAAACCACTTTGACAATACCTCCCCAACTCAAGCTGCTCCCCGTCATCTCTGCCCACCAGTAGTGAGGAGCTCATTGATTCCTACACCAGCAAACCTGGGTGGGAGCTTAGACCTCCATCCCCTGCCCAGAAGCAGCACATTTTACTCCTCCTTTTCCCAAGTAGGGAGTCAGGGGAGAGTTTCAGAATGGAGGGAGCTGGAGAAAGGAACTCTCTAAACTTGCATATGAAGTCCTGAGTGGACCCCAAGTGACTCACATGTGAAACTGATCATAACTAACATGACAAAAGGTTTGAGAACTGTAGCATGGAATACTACCTACGTTTTCAGCTTGGCCTGAAGGTAGCACACAAATAAAACAAACTGGACCTGTGTGCTAAGTATAAACAGATGAATACCTGATAAAGTGGAAAATTCAAATAGGACTCAGAGTCTCATAATATAATACCCAAATGTCCAGGATATAATTAAAAACAGCAATTGTTATACCAAGAACTGGGAAAACTACAACTTGAAAAAACAATCAACAGAGGCATGATTCAGAATCTGGAGTTTCTGACAAGGATTTTTAAAGCAAATGCTATTAAAATGCCCTAATAAACAATTAAGGACATTCTTGAAACAAGTTAAAAATGAAATATCAGAAAAAAGGAAGATATAAAAAGAACTAAATGAAAATTATAGAACTGAAAAATACAATACTCCCCACTCAAATACTCATTGGATATGCTTAATAGCAAAGAAGAGGTAATAGAGAAAAGAAACTGAGCACTTGATGACAAGTGGGTAGAAATTATCCAGTTTGTACAACAGACAGAGATAGACTAAAAAGTTTAATAGAGTCTTAGGGGACCTGTGGGACTATAACAGTAGATCTAATATTCTTGTTATCAGAGTTCCAAGAGGAGAGAAGAGAGAATGTGGGGGTAAAAAAATATTTGAAGAACCAATGGCTGAAATTTCCCCATATTTGACAGGAAGTATAAACCTACAGATTCAAGAAGCTAATTTAACCCCTAACAAGATAAGCTCAATGGATTCATGACCAGATACATCATAATCAAATTTCAGGAATCTAAGGCTTAAAAGGAGCACCTAGAGAAAAATAACACTTTATCTCAAAGGAAAAAAATCTCCTTCTAATAACAGGAGATTTCTCCTCTGAAATCATGGAGTCCAGGAAGAAGTGGCACATTTTTGAAGTGCTAAAGAAAAGAACTGTGAACCAAAAACTTTAAATCCAGCAAAACTATCATTCAGGAGGGAAAAGAAAACAAAGGGATTCTCAAATAGAGGAAAAACAGAATTTGTTATCACAGAATTACCTTAGAAGAATGCCTAAATGAAGTTTTTTCAAACAGAAAGGAGAAAACAGAAGAAAATATCAGGAAGATAAATGATACGAGTAAAAAGAGAGTTGAATAAAAATATGGTTTTAGCTTTTTTAAGTAAAGTTTGACAGTTGAGGCAAAAATTGCCACATCATTTGGTGTAGTATTTAATGTGTGTAGAGAAAATAGACAATTATAAAGGATAGGAAGAGGCTGAAGACACCTAAATAAAGGTAGGTTTCTCTTGAAGCTGTTAAATATTGACAAGTAATAAATTTTCTATACATATTTTAATATTGAAAACAACTACTAAGAAAAATTCAAAGATGTATTTTAAATATTTCAGATAAATAAAAATGGAATTTTATCAAATGTTTGACTCACACGAAAACAAAGACATAAGCACAGAGAAACAATAAAGAGAGGGAAGTAAAACAACAATAAACTGGCAGACTTAAGTCCTCACATATAAATAATTATATTAAATGAAAATGATCTATATAGACCAGAGATCAACAGAGTGGATTCAAGATCATGACCCAACAATATGCTGTCTACAAGAAACTCATCTCAAATATGATATGGGTAGTTTGAAAGTAAAAGGAGAGGCAGTGAGATCACTGTAGCATGAGAAAGCAAGGGACAAGCTGAGGTTGGATGCTAACTCAACGAATCAGAGATGTCATCAAGTTCAGAATCAAAGTGAAAGGGACAATTCTGAGCTTCCACTATGAAATAGATGTATGACAAATATTGTCCTTGATGATTACCATTGCCCCTATAAGTTCTGGTTTTATCACATTTCATTATGAGAAAACTTGATTCAAGTCTTAGCCTGAGACCAGGCAGCTAATAATTAAGGGATCAGAAGCCTCTGATTAGTCATATTTTTTCTATTTCAGGAAAGGAAAGTGAACACAGCAAAGGAACTAGACTGTTGGAACAGTGGGTTTCAGTAGGGATATCAGATTTCTAGGATGGCCCCATCCTAAAACCCAAAGCCTGAACTTTGACCACACCACTTTTCTCTCTTGCTCCAGTTACATTCACAAGAAATCCAAAATACTTAATGGTTCTAAGAGCTTTTTGTTTTAAAATTTTATATGGTAATGATGTGGTTACGTCTTTTAAAAATAACTCAAACTTTTTGGATGGACTTACTTTAATATTTACAGACAAAATGGTATGAAATCTGATTTTCATGTGTGGGGGTTTGGAGGGACATTTGGAAGCAGAGATGAAACAAGATCATTCATGGCTTAGCAAGATCATCTACCTGTGGAAACCGGTGATTGGTACATGTGTGTCCATTCATCTACTCTCTCTACTTTTTAGTATATTTGCAACTATCTGCAATAAAAATTTTAAAATATAATTACTAAAGATAACCTGAAACAGAAATCCTGTGAGAAGTCAGGCCAGGTTTCCACAAGGGTATATTTGAGGATAGGATGGAAGGGATCCTGTTGATGAGCTGATTAGATGCGTATGAGTTTTGGATATTGCTGGCCATGAGCCAGCAGAAATTTTCTACTCTCTGTTATAAGGTATTTCAGCTAAGCTTGGGATGGCTGGAATCTTAAGTCCAAGCAGACTTGTACCTACCAGTGGGAGTCCCACTATAAGAGAGCTTCTCCCTTGAGGAGCTGGTCATCTGAGATGGGCACCTAAGACCAAATGGATAAGACAGAAGCCAACACAACAAGACAGAAGCCCATGCTGGGCTGCATCCTTTTCAAGTTTTGTCCTCCATCCACCTAATTTGCTTCACTCCACCTGGCACTGATATTCAAGCCCTTTATCTTTTCACATTCTCTTCTTGTCCACTCTGTTTTCCAAAGATGTGCTGGAATGCTTTCATGAAAGCACTTTGCTTCCAAGTTTTTAAAAGTGATTTCTGAGATACTTCTCACTCCCCCAAATTCTTCCTAAATATTTAGATAAAGGGTATTGAGTTCTGCTACAATTCCTTCCTCACTTATTCCTCCACCAACTATACTAGCCCGTTTGCTTTTCATTAATGTAAAAACACACCCCCCCGCAACTTATTAATTGTTGTCTGTTTCTAATATTTCAATCTGGCCCATTGTGGTCTGTGCTGATGTGACAGCTGCCAAGAAGCAAGAACCGCACTGGTTTTATTAGTAATTTTGCGCATGTTACTCGAATAAAAGCACCTGACAGCTGCTTAAAGCAAGGAGAGACAAAGGAATGGTAAGAATGGTGAGATGTAGGTGAGCCTTTACCTGCCTCCCTCTCTCAGGTTCCCAGCACAAGGACTCTTCTTACTAGGACCCTAAAGTCCAGCTTCTTTCTTTCTCCCAGAGCTCTCCTCTAGCCAACCTCTTGACTGGTGATAGCTTAATGGGTTACTCCAACCCAGTTCCCATTTGCATTTCAATACCTTATTCCAAAGGGTAAATATTGTTGGCATTTGGGGCACTTCTGGAAGCCACTGGAAGAGATATTTCCGAGTGTGGGTGGTTGTTGGAGCCTTCCTATCAGTCCATGTAGGCTGATGCAAAGGGCTGGCATTGTGTTCAAGTTATACATCACTTAATAAAGTTTGACAAAGGAAAACATGGGACGTCATCTCCAGCTAGTTGATAAAAGCTTTATGAAGATAAATTCTTATCCATGCATAAAGAATATGGGGACCTCTTTCAAAAGAGAGAGTGAACATCATCCCAGACACAACTGGATTTGCTTATGGGGTGCTGACATGGACGAGGGCCTAGTCCTTCAAGGTCCCACAAAATTGGATGGGTTTCACTGTGGGCTCTGCTAAGGAGGTGATAATACTGTTGGAAAGAAGATAGGACAGAAGCCTTCAAGCTCCATAATTCCGGTCTCTTCCCTAAGCACACACAAGAATTGTTGATTGAGCTCTTCCATACAGTATCACAGTGAATTCATGGGAAGGTAAAAATTCTTATCCTGAATGGTCTGGGTCAAATAACTCCTTCAAGGCAGCCACAGATGGTTGAAGGCTTCCTTCCCTTCTTCCTCTCCAGTTTCGGCCTCATGACGTCAGTCAAGGTTTTTATTGGCCTAGAGGCCTTGGTCTTGGGCCCAGAAAGCATCATTGTGGACAGCCCAGACCTGAGGCTGATGGCCCAGATAATTGGACAATCTGGGACCAAATGCTAGTTTCCAAAACCAGACGGATTTCTGCGTAGCTTGACCTATCATTTAAGACAGACAGAGAAGCTTTGACATTTCTTCCCACTGCCTGTTTTTAAACAATGTAAAATGCTGTTCCACATTTAATTACACTCAAGAAATGTGACAACTATAATTTTAGGCATCAAATGCCCCACACAAAAACGTTGTAAATCTTAGGGTCTCTATTCATCAATAAATGATGTACAACCATTCTAAAATATTTTTTTGTTCTTCATTTTCAAAACTTTCTAACCCATTGGAAAATTGCATAGGACAGAGTAGCTTTTAGAGATTGGAAACAGATGATAGATAGATAGATGGATAGATAAATAGATAGATCCTAATTCTTACTTTACATAAAATAATTGATTTTTCACATGAACAGTTACATTAGGTTTTACATACACACAGATTCTTTGGGGGTGGGGGCTACTGAGGATTGAACTCAGGACCTTGTGCTTGCGAGGCAGGCTAAATCCCTGACCCCTACACAGATTCTTATTACCATCATCACAGGTATGATTCAGAACAACTCTAACAGCCCCAAGAAGTCTCTCATGTTGCCTGTTTTTGGTTGAACTAGTCTCCTACCTTTAACCCCTGGCAACCAGTTATCTATCTCCTATTACTAAAGCTTCTCTATTTCCAGAATGTCATACAAATGGAATCCTATACTAGGTAACTTTTTGAGAATGACTTCTTCCTCTCACCACAATGCTTTTGAAATTGTGTGTGTCGATAGGTCTTCTTTTTCACTGTTGAGTAGTACTCCATTATATAGATATAAAAGTTTGGCCATTTATCTACTGAGAGACACTGGGGTTGTTTTTTCTTTTCTGTAAATTATGAGTAATGTTGCTATATGGTATTTACCTAGAACTGTGATTTTAGTCAGTCTTTCACTATGAAGAATGATGTTGTTTGTAAGTTGTTTTGTATGTGTGTTTTATTAGGCTGAGAAATTTCACTCCTATTCTTGGTTTGCCAACATTTCTTTAAAATGCGTGAATGTTGAACTCTGTCCAATGCTTTTTCTGCATGTAGGGATATGATCATGTGATTTTTTTCATTGCTGTACAATCTGTGTGATGGTTAATTTTGTGTGTCAATTTGGAGAGTGTTTGGGAATGAGATTGCCATTGAAATTAGTCAATTTGGGGTTAAAGCAGCTTTTCCTAAATGATGTGGGCAGGCCTCTTCCAATCAGTTGAAAGCCAGAATAGAACAAAAACATTCGCCTCTCTGAGAAAGAGCAAAACCCCTAGAAGCCTGTCTCCAGACTTCTAGCCCACGGGTTCCCCTGGGTCTGGCCCTGACCTTTGAACTGCAATTGCACCCTTAGCTCCCCTGTGTCTTGAGGAGATCTTGGGCTTCCCAACCTCCATAATCTCATGAGACAACCCTTTACGAGCCAACCTCCTTACATATATTATACACAAAATAAGCAAAGATGGCTCCTAATTTACAGTGCTTTGACTTGAAATTTTTTGACTTTATGATGGTACAAAAATGAAACCACACTCTGAGTTTTGATCTTTTCCTGGGCTAACAATATATGGTTTGGCACTGTCTTCCGATGCTGGGCAGTAGCAGGGGCAGTGACCCACAGTTCCAAGCCAGCCCATGATCACAGGAGAAACAACCAACACACATAATGATGAAATACTATGACGCTGCGAAGCTGTGGTGTTTAGGAAGATAAGTGCATTAAATGCACATGCGACATTTTCAATTTACAGTGGGGTTTTTTTCAGGATGTGACCCCATTGTACATCAAGAACCATCTGCAGGCAAAACTTCCTTTTGCTTCTGTTTCTTTGGGGAACTCTGAAAAACACAGATTTTGGTATGAAGAATGGTTCTAAAGAAACAGAATTTTAAGAATGAATTTTCTGGGGCCGAGGATTTAGCTCAGTGGTTATGCTGCCTGCCTCGCAAGTGCAAGGTCCCGAGTTCGATCCCTGGTACTGGAAAAAACAAAAGAAAGAAGAATGAATTTTCTGAGTTGGTTCCTAGATTTCCATGAAAAGACGACTCTATTTCTGATGATAAAAAAATGCAGAGATAATACATGGAATTATCTGTAATAGAGGTCTACAAAATGTCACCTACTTAATAAAACACTTCTCAGAAGCAAGGATTTGTATATCACAGGTATCTAATCTTTTGGCTTGCCTGGGTCAGATCAAGCGAAGGGGAGCTGTCCAGGACTGCATATAAAATGTATGATATAGTTACTGTATATAAGTAACAAAACTTATTAAATTATTTTGCAAAATAATATAACAAGCCCAAGCTTAATAATTAAATAAGAAAATTTACATGCCTGCTTAATAGCAATAAACTCCTGTCTTCACCAACACACATAGGTAGGTAGGTTGAAGTCCTATCATTGGTGGTTGCTGTGTTTTACTTGGCAAGTTGAACAAGTGCATGTAACATCTGATACAAGTGGGTTTCAATTTGACTGCCTTTGTGGCTGGTGCAGGACATGCAGTTAGTGCTGCATTGAACCCTGTCATACACAGCATTCCATGGCTGCCTATGTAGGCATAAAAGTATTGCTATGTGGCTGGTGGTATAGCTTAGTGGTAGAGTAGTTGCCTAGCATGTGCAAGGCCCTTGGTTCAATTCCCAGTCCTGCAAAAGACTATATATAGATCGTGAAAAAAATTACATAATAGTGTCAAAACTGAATGATCTTGTCCAATCACATGACTAGCTCTTCGAGACTGCATTGGCCTGTGGGCCAAAGGTTGGATACTCCTAGTGTATATGATACTTTCCAATATTTTTCTTAAACTGACAAATGTAATCAGATTGGCTGATTGCCCTTAATGTTGCTACACAAAGTGAGAAAAGACAAGGATAAACTTAGGGATTCAAATTCCCAGCTCAAAAGCCAAATTAATAATATAAAGACTTCTATGTCTACTCTGTAAGACAGCCTTATCTTGTGTGGCTAAATGGCTGCAATTGCTAAAAACTGAACCTAGAAATTTGGGTCACAACTGGCTAACTTAAAATTTAAGTTGTATTTCTGGCTTTGCAGAATGTCAACTGCTAGGAAAGAAATGATCCTGAATCTTGAAACAGGATTGATTAGGCAGTAAGGAGCTCTTGAAAGTTAAAATGGTGTGTGTGAGAAGACTGACGAAATTGGGGACATTAAGGCCCTACTTTCTGGAGAGGTATTTTATTAGTAGAAGTAGACTCTCTTCTCCCAGCACAAGGAATGTCCCCACCCCGGTCAGACGAGGTGAGTGCTGCAGTACCTAGGGAAACTATAAGGGCTGCCCAGAGACAGTTCCCAATGTGGCACCATCCCCTGGGGGTGGTAGGTTGAATGCATTAAACTATTTCCATCATGAAAGGAGCAGCATTTTGTTCTTACTGGAATAGACATTGTGCATACAAACTGCTTTTCCTGCATGTACTGTTTCTGCCAACATTACCATCCATGGACTTACAGAATGCTGTGTGCACCATTATGGCATTCTACACAGCATTGCATCCACTCCAGGAATTCACTTCACAGCAAATGAATTGTGACAATGGACCTATGATTATTGAAATCATTGGTCTTTCCATGTTCTTCGGCATCCTGAAGCAGCTGGTTTGACAGAATGGTGAAATAGGCTTTTGAAAACTCAGTTACGCTGCTATCTAGGTGACATTCCCTTACAGAACTGAGGCAAAATTCTCTAGCAGGCTGCCTATGCTCTAATCAGTGCCTAATGTATGGTGTGTTTCTCCCATAGCTCGACTCATGGGTCTAGGAATCAAGGGTATAAATAGGAATGACAGTAATCATCCTCTAACAAAATTCTTTATACTACTTTATAAAACTACTTTATACTTACCTGACCTAGAGGTCCTAGTTCTAAATGGAAGAATGCTTCTACTAAGAAACACAGACTTGATTCCATGGAACTGGCATTTAAGGCTGCCAACTGACTATTTTGGACTGCTCATGCCTCTGAATCAAGAGTGAAAGAGGGCTGGCTAGGCTGACTGCTCTGGATGACATGGTTTAAATATAGTGTCCTTCAAAGATTCATGTATTGAGGGCTTGATCCCCAATGTAGCCATGTACAGAGGCTTGACCTAGAGAGGCGACTGGATTATAAGGGTGCAAATCTCATCAATGGATTGATGAATTCACAGCCAAATGGCCTATTAGGTGGTAGGGCCCAGTTGGAGGAAGTCAATCACTTGGGGTGTCCCATTGAAGGCTATATCTTGTTTCCAGCCCCTTCCTCTCTGGTTCTTTCCTTTTCTCTGTTTCCTGACTGTCATGAGGTGAGCAGCTTTTCTTTACCACATCCTTCTGCCATGATGTTTCTGCCTCACCATAGACCTAAAAATAATGGGAGTCACCTGACCATGGACTGAAACCTCTGAAACTGTGAGCTAAAATAAATCTTTCTTCCTTTAAATTGTTAGTCTCAGGTATTCTGTCACAGTGACAAAATGCTAACACCAGACTACCAAGGAACTACGACTCTGCAATAGACTACTACAGTAGACTACTACTCTACAATTGAGGTAAGGAAAAATATATCTGAAATACAAGAGATTCCCCAGGGCATCTCTTAGTATTACCAAATCTGTGATTAGAATCAATGGAAAACTAGAACAACCCAATCCAGGCAAGACTAATACTGGCATAGACCAGAGATGGTGAACCTATGGCGCATATGATACAGCTGGGTATTTGTTATCATTGAAAGCTCTACAAGATTTGCACCACTGGCATAGACCCTTCAGAAATGAAGATATGGATCATCCTAGTAGGTAAAGAGCTACTACTTAAAACTGAGTTTTTTGAGGATGTTTTGAGATGAGGTTAATATTTAAATCAGTGAACTTTGGGATCAGCAGACTGCCATTTGTTCTATGGGCAGGTCTCATTTAATTAGCTTACAGTCAGAATAAGACAAAATCACTGACCTTCCAACCAAGAGAAAGTGTTCCAATGGACAGCTTATTTCTCATCTGCACTATTGGCTCTCAAGGCTCTGAGGCCACCCTGCAGATGTGGTCTTCAGGCTCTCCATCTCAGCATAAAATCCATTGGATTCAGATATATTACTCTTTTAAAATATTGCTGAATTCAATTTGCCACTATTTTATTGAGGGTTTGGGGTCTATATTCATGAGGATATTGGTTTGTGGTTTTCTTTTCTTATACTTGCCTTAGTCTGGTTTTGATATGAGAGGAGCATTGGCCTCCTAAAATGAGCTGGGAAGTGTTCTCTCCTTTTCTATTTCCTGGAAGAGTTTGTGAAGAACTGCTGTTATTTTTCCTTTCAATGTTTAGCCAAATCACCAGTGAAACCATCTGGATTTGGAGTTTGTTTATTTTAGAAGGTTTTCTAAAACTACAAATTCAATTTTTAAAATACATAGAGGGCTATTTATATAGTCTATTTCATTCTTATTTACTTTTGGTAGTCTGTGACTTTTAAGAAATTGGCCCGTCTCATTTAAATTGTTGAATGTATATGTGCAGAGCTGTTCATAGTATCCCTTTGTTATCTTGCTGATGTCTTGTTTTGTTTTGCTTTTGCTTTTGTGGCCCTGAGGATCAAAGCCCAGGCCTTGTGCATGCTAGGCAAATACTCTACTAGAGCCATATTTCCATCTCCTTCTGATATCTTTTAAAGCATCTTTCTCCCTCTTACTGGTGTCAGTAATATGCTTCTTCCTTCTTTTAATATCAATCTGGCTATATCAATTGTACTGGCTTTCTTGAAAAACCACATTGGTTTCACTGAAGTCATTGTTTTTTGTTTTAAATTTCTTTGATTCTTGCTTCATCTTTATTGTTTGTGTACTTTTCCTACTTTGGGGTTTATTTTGTTCCTTTTTCTAGCTAGTTGCAGTGAAAGGTTAAATTATTGGTTTGAGAATTTCTTCTTTTTGTATGTACTTAGTACTTTAAACTTCTCTTAACATTGCTTTACCACCTTTCAAATTTTTATGTTTCACTTCCATATTCACCTCAAAATATTCTCTAATTTCTCTTAGGATTTCTTTTTCAGCCAGTAGATTTTTTAGAACTGTGTTCCTTTTATATTTGGGGATTTTTCAGACATCATTCTGATAGTGATTTCTAGTTTAATTCCTTTATGACCACACAGATCAATGCTTGAAAAATTTAATTTCTAAAATATTTAAGTTTAAAAAAAGATTTTAGGATATGGCCTTATTTTCTGAGTGTTATTTGAAAAGAATACACAATGTCCTCTCATGAATGAAGTGTGCCATACATGTCAGTTAAGTCTCGTTGGTTGATGGTGTTCTACATGTCTCATATTTTCTGTTTTTTGATTTTCTGATTATTGATTCCTGAGAGAAAAGTATTGAAATATGCAACTTGAACTGTAGATTTGTTTATCTTTCCAAATCTGTCTGTTTTGTATTTTGAGGCCCTATTGTTGGGAACATTGCATTTAAGATTATTATGTTTTCTTTAAACCCATTCTGTAAAAATAATTTAAATAGAGAATAAAGTGACATCCAACTAAAAAGAAAGCTCAAAGGATTATGCCTTTCTAAAGAAAAACTATTTTTTTTTTTGGTACCGGGGATCGAACTCGGGTCCTTGCACTTGCACAGCAAGCAATGAAACCACTGAGCTAAATCCCTGGCCCACTATTTTTAATATATACTCTCAATTTTTTCACTTTAAAAAAGGCCTCTAGATATCATATTACATTATAGACTGTTGTGAGTAAATTTTGATTATCTATTTTTTTTTTCTTTTTCTAAATATCTCCCTGTGTTGTATCAGCTAAGTATAGGTCCTCCTTTCGGTTGATGAAATTCCTAAAATCAGGGGTCGAGCTTCTTTCCTCCAGGCCTCAAAGCCAGTCAAAAGTAGGCAATTTTCCCTCCCTGAACCTCTCCTGAGCATGTCTCCATGTGTGTTTACTTCTCAAAGACACAAGCTCCCTGGAAGGAATAAACACCATCAAATCTCTAAATGCAAAGGCTCTGCTTTTACCTGTAGCCTCCCTCAGTGCCAGCTACTTTGAGACAACCATTAGGAGTGTTTTTAGAGTCCCCCAAGGTGAGCAAGTAGAAAATCTTAGCCATGGTGGGGACAAGTGGAAGAACCTCTTGGTCCTGCATTAGACTCTAGAAAGCGAAATTTAGAAAACCAATCAAGTCTTCTTCAGAAGAACTTTTCTAAGCACTGTTGGATGATGGCTTGGAAACAGCAGGCTCCATACTCTAAAGTTCTTCTTCCTGTGCCAAAGGCAGTTACCTAAAGAAGGTGCTCTGAGGGTAGGAGGCTGGGGGTCTCACAGATTGGCTCTGGCATGAATCTTTCTTGGAATGGGCTTTCTCTCTTTTTCAGCCTTAGTGGCTGGAGGCCCTGAGCTGTCATTCACATCTCCCTACACTTTGGACATCTGCTTCGAGAACCACTCCAATTAAAAGGCAGAAAAACTCCCCAGTGGCTGTTTACCAGGTCCTCCATGAACTGTGAAGTGACCATTTGATACCTAACCCAGGGAAGGATAAACTCACTTTAGCTCATAGTTACCTTTTTAACAAGTCCCTGTATGTTTATTAGTAGTGCTCCTCATTGGTTGGACTTGAATTTAAATACTTGACAGGAAATAAAGCCTTCCAGCTTGATATCCCACATTCATCCAGAGTCTCAGGATGGAAACTTGGACTATACTTTCCAGGTTTGTTTACCGTCCTTATAAATAAACATAAAGTCTTTATTCATAAAGCAACCACTGACTCCAAATAGCTGAAGCCTGAATTGATGACCTTAATAAACATCCAAAGAGGTGGAAGCAGTCCTCTTGGCCCTGGAGGATTCCAGAGACCTCCGTGTGCCTTTGGCTATCGGTGGCCTGGGGTGAAAGCGACAAACATGTCCCCTAGCTGCATCCTTACGGCCACAGAGCTGCTAGATCACAGATTATTGGGCACATGTAATTAGCCTGAGGAAGGCCATGGTACAGATTCTTGAGCTCTGCTTTAGGAAGAGATGGGGAGAAACGGGCCTAAACAGCTTAATTAAACTGAAGGATGGGAATTGCCAAATGAAATCAGTAGGCCTTTTGTGTGGCAGGAGAAGCAGGAGAAAGGGGTCAAGGTTGTGAAAGGTTGGTGCTGTCCTACTTCAGTGCTAGTGGGGGTGGCAGGGAGCTTCCAGTTTTGCTGTGGAGGGAAGGCCACACTCCACAGGTTCCCCCCAGGAGAATGTCTGCAGGCCCAGCCTGAGCATAGCTGGGAATGAACGGCCTACTCTAACCCTAAAGTCAAAAGTAATTCCATCCCACCATCCTGTTTTGTGCTCCTGTGGTCTGTTTCCAGATACAAGTAAGGATTCAGAGAACATCCTGGCTTGCTGGAAACCTTTTGCTTTACTGCTGCCAATCTCAAGAAAATGGCCGTTGGCCTTTGCCATGGTTATGTGACAGGAGAAGGTGCCATGGCGCTGCCCAGCTTTCAATTCACCTCAAATCATACTTCCTGGGATTGGCTTTTTGTTCCTTGATAGTTGTATATGTGGCACTGACTTCAAATGCTATTTTTTCCCTTTATTTTGTTTTGTTTTCTACTTGGCTGTTAAATCTGTGGTATTGCCTGATCTGTCTTATTTGGACATCCTGGGAAATGCTGCAACCTATTTATGAGGATAAACACAAAAACAAACCCAGGCAGGAGACATTCCAGGACACCTGAGACTGTTTAGCTCGTGCCCATGACTGAGGGGAAGTGGCTCTAACCTGGCTGCCTTTGATGTGTGGTGGAAAGCCCTGGGCCACAGTGCCAGTCACACAAGGTCAGCTCTCTAGGCCTGGGCCACCCTCCCTAACTGAACCCAGGAGACAGGGACTCTGGGAAAGGTACCCAAGATCCCTGCTCTGTGTCTGGCATCATCCTGGGCAGGCAGCTGAGCAGCTCCCAGGTGGGGACAGTGGTTGATTGTCTGGCTGAAAATGAGCCTGCGGGATTGTGTGTCATGGGGAAGGATCGGTGTCTGATCTCTGTCCACAGCGACCCAGGACACCTGGAGCCCTGTCAGAGCCCTGCTGCCGAGTTTCCAGCTGAATGGCTCAACAGTGTTTCCATCCCACATGCCCCAGGTTGGGTGCCTGAAAGCAGAGAGGGTTGAGCCCTTGTTATTAGACCCCAGGCTGCACAGGGCCCTTGCTAGTTCCAGGTGTGCCCCTCCACACATACACCTCACACACACAGACACACACCGCCTACCACCCACACTTGGCCATTCTCCTCCCAGGTACACAGTCGCTTGCCTGGAGGAGGTTTTTTATATCTGCCAGTAGTGATCATAGCAAAGATAATGGTATTTCAAAATGACTAGATGAGTCCACAGGTTCCCAACACATGGAAATGATAAATGTTTGAGGAGACTGAAATGCCATCTGCTTTGGTTTGATCCTGACACATTGTATGTATGTATTGAATTATCATATTGTACCCCATAATAAGCACAAATATTACGTGTCACTTCATTATAAGCCCATTTTTTGCCATGATAGAACAGCAGAAGTGCAAGGGCCCGGAGTTGCCACTGGTTCCAGTCAAGCAGCAGCGACATGAGTTGCTCCTGGCAGCGGCGGGGTCAGGCCCTGGAGCAGGGCAGCAGCAGGCAACCCCGGGAGCTTTACTTCAAGCGGGACCTCCAAGGTGTTCCTCCCTTCAAGCCCCAATCATGCTATTCTCCGGACATGAAGGAGAAGTGTACTGCTGCAAGTTTCACCCCAGTGGCTCCACCTTGGCATCTGCAGGATTTGACCGATTAATACTGCTGTGGAATGTCTATGGTGACTGTGATAATTATTCCACACTGAAAGGACATAGTGGAGCAGTGATGGAGCTCCATTATAACACAGGTGGCAGCATGCTCTTCTCCGCATCCACAGATAAAACTGTGGCAGGATGGGAGAGTGAAACAGGCGAAAGGGTTAAAAGGCTGAAGGGACATACTTCCTTTGTAAATTCCTGTTCCCCAGCCAGGAGGGGACCCTAGCTTGTCTTTACTGGCAGCGATGATGGTACAGTTAAGCTTTGGGACATCCGGAAGAAAGCAGCTATCCAGACGTTTCAAAACACGTACGAGGTATTAGCTGTGACCTTTAATGACACAAGTGATCAGATTATCTCTGGTGGAATAGACAATGATATAAAGGTCTGGGACCTACGCCAAAACAAGCTAACCTACACCATGAGAGGCCATGCAGATTCAGTGACTGGTCTGAGTTTAAGTTCTGAAGGTTCTTATCTCTTGTCCAACGCAATGGATAATACAGTGCGTGTCTGGGATGTCCGGCCATTTGCCCCTAAATAGAGGTGTGTAAAGATATTTCAAGGAAATGTGCATAACTTTGAAAAGAATCTCTTGAGATGTTCTTGGTCACCTTATGGGAGCAAAATAGCAGCTGGCTCAGTGGACAGGTTTGTGTATGTGTGGGACACCACAAGCAGGAGAATACTGTATAAGCTGCCTGGCCATGCTGGCTCCATCAATATAGTAGCTTTCCATCCTGATGAGCCCATCATTCTCTCAGCATCTAGTGACAAGAGACTGTATATGGGGGAGATTCAGTGAAGATACAGAATGGAAGACTCTGAGGCTGCTTGACCTTGAGGCCTCAGGCCACATAATTGGCATCCAAGGGTACCCAGGTTCTCCTCCCTTCCTATGACCGCTACTAGCAAGAAACAAGAGCTGGTGGCCACATTCCATCAACCACTTGTACCCCAGTCACCAGGATGATTGAGGCTCCCGGCAGCCTCTGATACCACCTGCCAGACTTCAGGGACCTGTTTCTCTTTTGTTTTGTTTTTAATAAGATTTCTTCAAAGGTCTGCCGCCTGTCTCACAAGCACAAGGTCCTGAGTTTGATCCCTGCTACCAAAAAAAAAAGATTTCAAATGGACAAGACATTGATTGTTGCACAGTTTCCTGTTTTCTAATCCTGGCTGAAGACAGGAAATATCAACTGAAGTTTCTTGGTTTGTTTTGTTTTTAATTTAGTAACTGGCTTGTATGGTTTCATTCTATGTTTTTGAGTCATTTTGTATTAAAAACCAAATAGATGCCTTTTTACAAGAAAAAAAAAAAGACCATTTTTTGGTGCAGAGGATTGAACCTACAGCCTTGCACATGGTAAGCAAATGCTCTAGCAATGATCTATTCTCCTGGCTGCTCACATTGTTTTTAAAGAAAAAAAAATCTCAAGTGTTGGGTTTCTTGTCAAAGAAAAAGTATAGCCCATTTCAGAGGACCAGTACTTCCACTGTAGGGCTGAAGCTATTTAGCCCCAAAGACTGGGAGCTTTTTCTTTGCTGAGAATATTCTGGTATATTTTTGCAATCATCAGAGCCCAAATATAATGTCTGAAATGCATGAAAGGAGCAGAAAACACTCAGCCTTGTGGGTAGTAATCATGTCCTCCATATACCCATGAGTCTTGGTTTGGGGGTGTCATCCGAGGATTCCAGCAACACATAGCCTCTCCCCCACCCTTGCCTTCCCGGGACCACAGTTGACGTTGTCAAATTAACTCTGAGTCCTAACAGATGCTTCGGTTTTATAGCTGTTATTCCTGGACCCTGAACAGCCACTGGATTCTCTATTTTGCTCCTCAAATCCCAGGTTTTGATCTGTAGTACAATTCCTTTGGCAATACATATGACCCTCCAGGCTGGGTTTCTCTCTTTGGCGCACCCAAGCCTGCCCAGCTAGCCAGATGGATGGAACTGACCCCACGCCCATGCCTCCTTGGCCAAGCCAAAGCCCAGAGCAGTCTCCTTGCTTTCTGCCAGATTCCTGTCTTCCTCCTCCTCCTGCCCACTTGACTTTTCCTTCAGATAAGATAACAGAAATGATCCTTCCAACTTTTGACCCTCAGGATGAGTACTAGGCTTGAGTTTGCTTTTGTTCCCTGCCTGGCTTTACTCTCTTTGGCTGCGCTGTGTGACATACCTCCCCTTCCACTGCGCTCACAACTGACCCTTTCCACCTGGTCCCAGGACCCTTTCCCAGCATGGTTGATTCTTCCTTTGGGCACGGAGGCCAGGCAGCTTCACAGACCTAGTTAGTACTCGGTGATTTGGTTCTAGTGAATGAAGTAAACTACATCTGAACTGACTAGGGGCTAGGTACAACCTTAGATCTCCAGGATCATAGTTTTACAGGTTCCACTACATTAGAGTAACCTGCAAATGCACCTTGCCACTCACTGAACACATTTACCAATCACCACCATGACAGCTGGGTTGCCAGCATGCTATTAACTTTGGGGGACATCTGACGGTTGGCACAATGGTTTCTCTTGGCAACAGTCCCCTCTTGTTCTGGAGTCATGATTCCCCCACCACTATCCTTGTCCTTGAATGACAGCAGGTGGAAAGTTTGTCAAAGGCTATGGAGACAGCTCCTGATTTTCTCTTCTCCCTGGAAAACAACATCATCATTCAACTTCTTTGGTTCCTGCTTCCCTACCTGCTCATGAAGTCTTTGCTTTATACCCATCAGACCTAAAATGTAGAAAGTCACAGTAGGTAAGGGAAATTTACATGGAACAATGGTGAATAAAAATGCAGAAAAGTCCCCATCCAGAGCCAGTGGTACAAAATTGCTCCCCTCTTTGCTACACTCCTCCATCTCTCCTCTGTCTTTCTTTGGAATCCACCTTCTTCCAAGTTCTCCAGAAACTTAGCCTTAGACATGACCTGCACCTCAGTACACTCACCCTCTGTCTCCCAGCTGGCTCTTCCCATGGGATATTTTGTGTGTGTCTCGCTCCATTAAAAAAGCAAACATGAAAGCTAGCTTGTTCCCATATTTCCTTCCAGTATCTTCCCTCCTTCCTTGTCCTTAACTATGTTCACCTGGAATTTGTCTTATTTGTCTCTGAACTCCTTTTCCCCAGGACTCATGATGCTTTCTCTATCAAATGTGATGTTCTGATAAATGTCCCAGCCTGTTCCTGAGCTCTCTCATGCTCCCCATGTTTGTCGGTTTCTCCTTGGTGTCACACTACTCTGATTACTCCACCTCTGTAAAATGACTTCATGTCTGGGAGGGTGAGGTTTTCTTTGATGATTGTGTTTAAATTGATTTAACTCTCCAAATTCCTTTATTGCTCCACAGGAGTTTTACAACCAATTTTCCAAGATGAATTGAAGAAGTAAACCATGTTTTTAAAATTGCACTAAATGTACTGGTCTATTTGAAGGGAAATTGAGTAGATGTCTATGATGTGGAGTTTTCAATGCATGAAAAGTAAATCAATCCCCCCACACACTCTGATTTTCCCTGCAGTGCAGGGGATTAGACCCCGGGTTTCCACATACTGGGCCCTGGTTCACTGGACCCTGGTATCACACATACTGGGCCAGGGCTCTGCCACTAAGCTACACCTTCAGCCTTGTTTTTCTCTTCTATGTCTTCTAGTGTGATAAATAACTCCATGAAGTTTGCACATTTCTGTTAAGTTTACTTCTGTATGCTGTGTGTGTATGAGTGTGTGTGTGTTTTCTAATGGTGACATTTTAAGTGTTACATTTCTAGTTGTTAGTTGCACATTTAAAGAAGCATTATTGATTTCGTATGCACATACCTTTCTTCACTATCTTACTAATTCTGTTATCTACTGATTTTTCTTGTTTTTTAATGTAGATAATATATAAGCTACAATTTTGTCCAGTTTTCAAATTCTTATTCTTAATGCATTATTTTGAGACTAACATACTCTACTGACTATGAAGTCGTCATGATAATAGACATTTTTCACTATTAGATATATTGTTTCACTAGTAAACTATCTTCAGGAGACTTTTGACAAGTATCAGTTATTATTGTCATGAAATTTCTTTCTATCTTATATGCTTTTTCTATATAAGTGTAGCTATAAGTTTTCTTGTGGATGGGTTTCTAATTTTGTCGAATGATTTTTGTGTGTGTATGTCTTTTGAGAGGTCCATGTAGTCTTTCTCCTTTAATGTATTAAGGAGATGTATAATACACGTACTATGTTTAATGGCAGAACTATCATTGCATTCCTGGTATAACCTAAATTGATCATGACAAATTATTATTTTAGGATACTCCTGCATTATAAGTGGTAATATTTTCTGTATTCATAAGTGAAATTGGCCTGTAATTCTACTTTTGTATAAAGACTCTCCAGTTTTTATTTTAATTCAGATTATACAAAGTATGATCAAAATATGATGAATGTTTAAATTTTAAAAATTTATTACGGTAAAAGACATACTGCCATTAATCCCCCTCAAAACACTCCCCCTCAATTCAAACACACATATTTTGTCACTTTCTGAAGCAATTCCAGACGTTCTCTTTCATGTCTTTAGTTGTGTTCTTGTGGCTGCCTTGAAGCTCTGAATCCATTCAAAATGTCTACCTTGCTTGGCCATTTTGACCTTGGGGACTGAAGGATCTAGAAGTCACCTGGTTCCAGATCTTAGGATTAAGGCCAGGATACACTGCTATGTTTTTAGGAGACTGCTTTTCCTTTGGATGGCACTGTCAGCAGCAGTCACATTTTATATCACACCTCTTAAAGACACTAAAGAAAGAGGACTTCCAGAACTGCTTCTCAAAGTGACAAGAACAATGGAATGTGTTCAAAGTGAACAATGGAATAGGTGTGTCCATATTTGCCTCAAAAAGAAACAACTTTACTTACTTCCTACTTCCTAGATAGTACTTCCTATTATCTAAAAGAACTTGTAAAAGTCGAAATTATCGGCTCTTTGGTGACTTAATAAAAATATACCTTAAAAAGTAAAGTAGAGGGCCAGGGATTTAGCTCAGTGGTGCCTCCAGCTGCCTCACAAGCACAAGGTCCCAAGTTCAATCCCTGGTACCAAAAAAAAGAAAAAAGGCAAAGTGAAGTTGTGGCTTGCCATTTCATTCTCTTAATTACTATTAGTTTTTTCAAATTTCCCATGACTTGTATCAGTTTGGGCAATTTCTATTCTTTTTGTTGTTGTTGTTGTTAAATTCTTTTATTGGTACATTTTAGGTGTACAACACAATTACATTTCTCATTGGGAATTGTACCTTTACATGATGCATCTTGGTTCTTATTTCTTCCCCATTCCTAG
>NW_004624768.1:3970488-4008266 GCF_000247695.1 Heterocephalus glaber
AGCAGTGGGATGGTGGCTCAGAAGCCCCTACCTCTGGGCCGGGAGTGGCGGGACCCAGTACTGTGGTCTGGTGGTCTGCTGTCCTCTGCATCTGTGTAGTTTGGAACCAGGTGGCTGTACAGAGGAGCGGGGGTGGGGGTGTGTCCAGTGGATTGCTGCCGGGGCGCGGACTGATTCGTCATGTTCCCTGCGACTCGCGACCTCCGTAGGGTGTCCGTAGACCTGCCTGTCTGCAGCAGGCCGATTTGGCGTGTTCCAAGCAATTTCTATTCTTTATCATTTTCACTTTTTCAAAAATTCTGATGTAAAGTTGTTCATAACATCTTTCTTCATTACACATATTTCTTTGGTTATGGTTATTTCTCTTTTTAATATCCAGACTGTGTTTTTTTTGATATTTTCCTTTTTAATTGATTAGTCTTATCAAATATTTTTAAAATTTTTGTTTGTCTTTTCAAAGAACCATTTATTTTATGAATCATCTGTATTTTTCACCCTCACCCTAGTTATTTTCATTTTATTAATTACTTCCCCACTTCTTATTTTGTCTAAGTTCGTGTTTTCCAGCCTTTCTTGCTTTCTGCTTATTATAGGTCTTCCTGTAAGTATTATTTTGGCTTTAGTTCATAATTTTTGACAGTAGTTTTGTTTTCACTTCATTGGAAAATTATAATTTTACTATGATTTTCAACTCTATGAATTATTTAAAAGAGGGACTTTTAGTTTTTAAACATGGAATATTTTTAGCTAACTGCATTTTTGTTGATCCCTAATTTTATTGTGCCATGAAGAGGGAATGGAGTGTGTATGAAAGTAGTTATTTAGGATTTGTTGGGACTGCCTTTGTGGCCAAATGTGTGACCAATCTTCATAACTGTTTTATGTGTTTTTTGTTTGTTGGGTGCAAGATTATATCAAATTTATGATTATATTATTATATTCTCTATATCCTTCCTTATTTTTTTGCCTAGTCAATCCTTCAGTTTTTGAGAGATTGGCTAACATATACTAGAGTTGGCATTTGTTTATCCTGTAGGTATATTGTTCATTTTACCAGTATTAAAGGTACTTCTTTATCTCTTTTAACACTTTTGATTTAAGTTTTATTTTATATGATATTAATATTTTGATTGTAGCTTTTCTTTTGTTCATTTGCTCTTTTTATTAGACTTTTTTTCCTTTATTAGTTTGGAAGAGTACTTTGAGTATTCTGGATACTGATTTTTTTTTTTTTTTTTGGTACCCGGGATTGAAATCGGGTCCTTGAGCTTGCATGGCAGGCGGCAAAACCACTGACCTAAATCCCCAGCCCTAATTTTTTATTAGATACATATTTTGTGACTATTTTAAACTACTCTGTGGTTCATTTTCCTCAAAATGTCTTTTGATGAGCAGATATAAATTTTGATGAAGTCTAACTTACCAGCCTTGTCTTTAATTTTTGGTCTGTTTAGTCTAAGAAAGCATTGCTTATTCCCACATCATGAAGATGATCTCCAAGTTTCATAGTCCATTTCAAATTGGCTTTTTAAATGTATGGTGGAAAACAAAAATAATGGTCAATTTTTTCCCTATACAGGTACTGTCAACAAAATTTATCAGAAAAAAATTCAAGGCAAGGAGATTTATTTTTTTAAAAATGAAGAAGAAGAAAAGAAAAAAGAAAAAGCAGTTTGCAAACCGGAGAGTCACAGCCCATGGAACAAAAAGGAAAGCTGGTTCCTTTGAAGAAACAAAGGGAGGGGCTGTCTTCTTAGAGAAAGTTCCCATCCAGATTCCCACACCAGTCCACTTATGCAAATGAGGAATGCAAATGTACTCAATGTGGATGAATAAGTTTTATGTAAATGAAGGACACAACCATTCTTGGTCCTGATTGGTTGATACTGAAATGGGACTGTAGGTAAGATTTCATTGGTCATGTCTGGACAGCAAAATGAATGAAATCTTCTCAGGGCTTTATCCTATCAGTTGAAATAGAAACAGGCCTCAGCAAAAACCAAGGTGCTCTCTGTGTGGTTCTCACAGGAACACAAGAGTACTTGTGTGACCCCCACAGCCAGCAAACGGCTCTTAGGCTCCATTCTGAATTTTAGGCCCAGTTAGCTACCTGGGACCCTTCTTGGAGAGCCCTCTTTTCTTCAAGTCAACAATATCCAGTTGTTTTAGCACTATTGGTTGAGAAAATTTTCTTTTCCTGTTGGATTGCTTTGACATCTTTGTCAAAAATAAACTGATTGGATAAATGTGTGTCTACTTTGAATTCTATTCTGTCCCATTAATCTGTCTGCGGATACTTAGGCAAATGACATATAGTTTTGGTTACTATACCTTGAAAAGAAAATTTGGAATTCATGAAACTGAACTGTATTTCCATTTAGTTAGTTTTCCTTTCATTCCTTTAGCTTTGTATTTAAGTCTTACATGTATTTTATTAAATTTATTATTAAATATGTCAGGTTTTCTGATGATATTATAAATGAAGAGATCTTTTGGGGGGTTCAGTCCTGAGGACTGAATCCAAAGGCTTGATATATTTTAAATTTCAATTTTCAATTGTTTGCTGTGACAGACTCTTACATTAAGCTTTGACCTTGTAACCTTGCTAATGTATTTCTAGTAGTTAGTTATAGTCTATGTAAATGACCATATTATCTGTAGGATATTTATATCTTTTCTCTTTTGTTCTAGCCATGTTGGAATGTCTGCGTTCTCCAGAAAAATTATGAACTAAACGAGTGAGTGACTTTTCCTCAGATTAGGGGAAATGTATCCAGTTTTCCATCAGTAAATATGATGTTACCAAAAGGTTTTTCATAGATGCTCTTTGTCAGATTAGGGACAATCTCTTACATTGTTTGCCACTGAGAGTTTTAATGTAAATAGGTTTTAAATTCTGTTACATTTTATTCTGTATTGATTGAGGTGAACGTTTTCTTTTTTCTCCCTTTGGTCTGTTAGTATGTTGGATTAAACTGACTTTCTAATGTTAAACTGTGATAATTCTATTTGGTCATGCAATGGTATCCTTTTCATATATTCTGGATTGCATTTGCTAGTATTACCAATGTTATCAAATTAATGATAATTACTTATCAGCAAATTAGTAATTAGTAATAGCAACTGTATTATTAGGATAAAATACTACTAATTTTTTAATCATTCAGCTTGAAATATCTTAAAAATTTGATTGTGACTTACTCTTTTTTTTATTCATTACATTTATTGGTACATTTTAGGTATACAATATGATGACATTCATCATTGGGAATTTGTAACTTTACATGATATATCTTTTTTCCATTAAGTTTATGGGTACATTTTAGGCATACAGTGCATTTACATTCATCGTTGGGATTTTGTACCTTTACATGATGCATCTTGGTTCTTATTTTTTCCCCCTCTCCTGCCCTCCCTTCACCCCCTCCACCTTTCCCTATTTGCAAAGACTGTGTTTCCATTTTTTCCTTTTCTCATATTTTTTCTTTTCCTTTCTTTCCTTTCCCCTGACCCTCCCAATTCCCCTACTCCTTTAGACCTTTTCTTCCTATTTCACATTATCAATTATACATTTTGAACCTTATTTACACTTTTAGTTTTTCACATCAGAGAAACTATTCGGTATTTACACATGTGTGTCCTATTTATTTCACTTAAGAGTAAGGCCTCAATGTGCATCCATTTAGCTATAAATGTCACTAGTTTCTCATTCTTTATGGCTGAGTAGTACTCCATTTTATAGAAAAACCACATCTTCTTTATTCAGCATTTTGTGACTTACTCTTTGACCTAGAGATTGCTGAAAAGTATGTTATTTGTTTCCAATATTTGTTTTTCCTGGCTATCTTATTCTTACTGATTTCTCATTTAGTTCCACGGCGATCAGGAAATTTCTTCCTCCCTCGTTTTCTTCAGTACTGAGGATTGAATGCAAACCTTTCGCACTGAGCTAAATCTTAAGCTCTTTTTAATTTTTGACACAGAGTCCTACTAAGTGGCCCAAACTGAGCTTGAACTTGTGATCCTCCTGTCTCAGCCACCCAGAGTGCCGGGATTACTGGTACACACCACCGCATCTGGCTAGGAAACATTCTACATAATTTAAATCCTTCTAAATTTATTTAGTTTTATTTTATGACCTAGCATATAATGTATCTTGACAAATGAACTATGTCAACTTTAAAGGAAAGAACAGAGTTTCCTCCATGTTAGAGATATCATTCTAAAAGCATCAATCAGATGAGCACAGCTGATAGTGTTACTCAGTTCACCCCTATCTTTACTGACCTGTGGTTTTGGTCTGGTTTTTCTAACTCTTCCTGAGAGTGCGGTTAATTGGGAGTAGATGAGGTCATGCGGGTGGGTTCTCCATGGTATCATTAGTGGATGAAAAGGAAGGAGGAGGAGAAGGAAGCGGAAGAGGAGGAACGGGAGCGGGAGGGGGAGGAGGAAGAGGAGGAGGCGGCCTCGGAGGATGTGCTTAACCCGGTTGCCGTGTGAAGCCCTGCGCCATGTCTCGATGTAGCAAAGAGCCCTTCACCGGACACCAGTGCCCTGCTCTCGGACCTCCCAGGCCTTGGAGTGAGCTGCGTTCCCTTTCTAGAAGTCGTTTCCTTGGGTGGTGATTAAATGGCAGTTACCTCAGGGCCATTCTGTGCAGTCATGTCCAAGGTGCCTGCTAGGAGGGAACCAATGTGAGATCTGGCCCTTGCTCACTGGCCGTGCTGTTCTGAGAGGCAGCTGCCGCCCAGAGAAGGCGCCTTCTGTAGCCTGCTCAAAGGCGCTGGCGAGATCTCAGGGAAAGACGAGAGCTTGCTTTCCCCAGGAAGGCGCAAGGCACGCAGTGTGCGGCCCCTCCTCGGGCCCAGAGCTGCTGCCGGGTGTTGCAGGGCTGAGAACTGGCTGGTCCAGTCCCCTTGCCCCAGGTCCCTGGCTTCCTCCCTCCCCCGGGGCTCGCTGTGGGGCTGTGGAGCTGGAGCCTGGCAGAGATGGCTCTGGAGATTCGCAGCAGGAAAAGCAGGAGAGGGAGTTTCCAGAGGTTGGTGGGGAACTGCCAGGGGAGTCCCCTGGAGTGGCTGACTCCTCCTTAGCAACATGGAACCTCCTCCGAGCAGGGGCGGATAGGGATCCTGGATGCCAGAAGCTTTTGAGGTGGGAAAAAGAAAGAGCAAGAGGAAAGCAATCAAGACACCCTGGGGCTTCTTAGTGCTGCCCCAGGCGTGTAGCTCACCTCGTGTGCCCACCTCGCAGGGCTGGGCCCACTTGGCTCAAGCCGAGGAGCCCTGACCTGGGGCCGCTCGACGCAGCCACACCATGAGTCAGGCCCAGGCCCAAGCGTTAGATCCTGGCCTGCCTGCTCCCCGTGCCAGCCTGCCTCCCTGGGCGGGCTCCACTCGCCCAGCTTCACCCAGGTTGTGTGGGGGAGCCGGAGCTCGAGCAGCTCTGTGGGTCTTGGCTCTGCCCTCCCAGAGTGGGTGTGAGGAAGGCAGCAGGTGCGTGCTGGAGCCCATGTTCGGTGTACCTGGAGAAATCTGTTATGGCAACAGAAAGGGCACACAGTTTCTACATGGCGAACAAAACCACAGAGGGTTTCTATGGAAAAGCCATGTTGTCAGTCTCGATTGCCAAACGAGGATTTAGCAACAGGATGGAGGGAAGCTGAGGGGCTGGCCCATGGAGCAGCAGGATCGAACAGCTCGAGAAGAGGGGCCGAGGCAGGGAGAGCACAGCAGGAGCCCTCGAGGTGTCGCCGCTCTGGCTGGGATCCAGCCCCTCCGTGAAAGTCACAAAGCAAGTCCGTGCATGGGCACAGGCCTGCACCCACCCCTGGCCGTGCCTGGACTGTTCTGGGTGGAGAGAGCGTTTCTGAGTTTCAGGAATCTTCTGTGCAGCTAGGATGGAGAATCCTGCCCTCCAGGGTCACACCGCCTGTGACAGACTGCTGCAGCCCCTTTCCCTGGAAGCCATTCGTGGCAGTGATGCCACCAACCACCCTAGATCTAGAGAGGAGCCTGAGCTCAAGGGATCTGCGTGGCTCCTTCCTGGAGTTAGCCTTCCAGAAGCATCAGATGAAGAGAACAAGATGGCTCCAGGGCCGGGACACACCTACTGCCCAGACCTGAAGGCGGGAGTATCAGCCTGCCGGGCTGCTGGAACAAAGTGCCGGAGCCGGGGCAGCCTGAACAAGAAACCTGCTTTCTCACAATTCTAGTAGCTGGAAGTGTAAAATCAAGGCGTGGGCAGAGCTGGCTTCTTCTGAGGCCTCCCCCCTTGGTTTGCAGACAGCCGCTCGCTCTCTACTTGTGTCTCCCGTGATCCTTCTGGGTGTGTCTGTACCCAGTCAGCTGGACCAACTCTAATGGCCCCATTTTAACTTCATTACCTCTTTAAAGGCCCATCTACCAACATAGTCAAATTCTGAGGTACTGGGGCTTAGGGGTTTGGAAAAGGGTCCCGCTAAGCCCCTAGTGGCCCAGGCTGGGTTTGAGCTTGCAATCCTCCTGCCTCAGCCTCCCAGAGTGCTGGGATTAGAGCTGTGCACCACCACACCCAGCTATTTATGCTTCTTAGCTAAAATAAATTTGATTTCACTAAGTGGGCTGATATGAACAGAAACTGACAGGAACTGCAAAGTAAAAGGATCTAACTGTCTGGGGTGTGAAGAGGAAGGCGGAGACAGTCACAATCACCACAGGTGCCTGCAGGCTGCCTGTTCTAGTTTCCTGGACAGCAGATGCGCTGGTCAGTTTTCTGTCGCTATACCAAATACCTGGCAAAATCAGGTTAATGAAGGAAGCGTTTTAGTCCATGGTGGTCTGGTGGTTTAGCCCTGGAGCTTTGGGCCTGAAGCAGCACATCGTGGTGAGAGCAACATGTTAGAGAGGCATGTTCACCTCAGGGCAGTCAAGAAGCAAGACAGAGAGAGAGGAAGGCCCAGGGTCCCCGTGTTCCCTTCAAGGCCACGCCTCCAATGACCTCACTTCCTCCCACTAGCCCTACCCTCTAAGGGTTCCCCCACCTCCCAGTACCACTGCAGGCTGGGGACCAAGCCTGAACGCCCAGGTCTTTGGGGAGCACTCCAGATGCAAACTAGCAGTAAGGGGATGACAAGTGACATAACCTAGAGTTCCCGAGAGTTGGTTTGTGTCTGCCTAGGGAGGACTAACATGCAGGCATGCAGGGTCAAGGGGACCACTGAAGATCACCCTGAGCTCTCTTCATTTTAGCAAGGTGAAAAGCAGCTCTGAGGTATAGATTTGAAATCCTCATCAGGCCCCAAGGCTGTTACCTTTTACGCATTGCCTATGTGGCATAGGGTACTGCAAACTGGATCCCCACAGGGCCTTGCTGGGAACACAGCCACAGGTGTCATGCCTGGGCCTTGGCTGAGTGGCCAGCCTTGTCCGTAGGGAGAAATGCTGGCTGATGGAGTCACCACAGAAGTGTACCCCAGCCCATGGGCCTGCGGCAGACAGGGCAATTGCTTTCTTGGGAGCCGGAGGAAGGCCATGAGGAAGAGGGGATGCTGGAGCAGAGCTAGGAAATTTGATGAAGATTCCCAGGCAGCCACAGAAGGTGAGGAGAGCTGCAGAGGTCCAGACTGTGTGCTATTTTCCGGGGAACGGCAGGCAGTCTTCCCATGGGGCTAGGCTGGGGACCCCAAGAACGCTGGGCTGCTTGGGAGGAAAATGGCTGGGAAAAAAAAGACCCACCCCTCTCCCTGTCCCTTGCCCCCTCTGAGGCCTCCTAAGGCAGTGCCCCTAGCCTCTCGGGGAGATGGTGTTGAATTTGTGCTAGGGCTTTAGAAGCAGACTAGAGAGCGACCATAAAAATTGCCTGATTGAATCCCTATCCAGTGCAGGATCCATTCTTCCACAGAACCGATTTTATCCACATCCCCTCCCAGCCTTCCTAAAATTGTCCAGGGCCCTGGTGCTCCCCCTTCCTAAGGGTTTGGGGGGACTCTTGGGCTTTTCCCAGTGTAAGAGTGGAAGAATGAGCTGCCAAATGTTGCCTGGAATCGGAACTCTGAGCACTCCGGAGCCAGAAGGAAAGGAATGAATGCAGACGAGTTTCCTTTGGACAGCTGTGCCTACACTCTATAAAAACGTGTCAGATTCAATCACCCAGGTTTGGGGCTGTTGACACCAAACATCTGGATCTCTGGTCAGGCCCCTAAGACGCCAGGATGTTGCACTTCCCACCTGGAAGCCTGCCGTCATCCAAGCCTGGATGGAGATCCGACTCTGGAGTGGAGGGGTTGAGCACCTGGCCAGGCCCAGCCCATTTCCTCCTCCGAGGGCCTGGGCCTGCTCCCTGCAGACAGACATGCATGTTCCCGGGGCCCTGGGCGGGGGTGGGGAGAGGCAGGGCCCGTCCGGCCTGTGCTGGTCTCTCTGGGCTCTGGTAACCTGTGTCCACAATCAGAAACTGAGAGCTGGGCTGCTCCCTGGATTGTCCAAGGCACAGCTGTCTGCAGTGTCCTTGCCCTTCTCATGGACCTTCAGCAATGGACAGTGATGGACAAAAGCAGCATGGCCTTGACCTTAAGAAGTGGCAGCAAAGCTCCTTGGGCTCTGCCTATGGAAGGAGAAATCCACTTACATCCATTGACTCCTCTCACCAAGGATAAGCCACCTGGCTAATTCCCAGGGTATGAATTCCCAGATGCAGAGTGTGTGTGTGTGTGTGTGTGTGTGTGTGTGTGTGTGTGTGTAGACTTACTGCTCTAAGAGGCAACAAAACAATACTGTCAACCTCCCCAATACTATTTGGTCATAAAATGACGTGACTTAGAGACCTTTGTCTCCATCAGTCTGCAAGGTAAGATGTTTCTGACTGTCTAGACAAGGTGACCAACAAAGGCCAACCGACTCTCTGAGAAGAACATCCCCCCTTCCCTGGCTGGGATCAGAGGCACCTGGGATCAGTCAGATGTGAGTGCAGTTCTCAGAGGAAGATCAGAATAATACATGTACTGCATGTAATTCCTCGGTTGGTTCGACCTGGAGTTAGTTACCATGTTGGGACCCAGCAATTCTACTCCTGAAGATGCACCCAAAAGAATATCTGCCCACACGGAGGCTTCTAATAGAATGCTTATGGTAGCATCATTCATAAAAGTGTAAACAACCATCAGTGGATGAATGAACACATACAATGTGGTATATTCACAGTGGAATATTATTTGGCAATTCAAAGGAATAATCCATGGATACATACTACGACAGCATTATGGTGAGAGAAAGAAAACAGACACAAAAGGATAAATACTGTATGATTTCATGTACATGAAATATCTAGAACTGGCAAATCCACAGAAGTAGAAGGTAGATTCATGATTTCCTGTGTCTGGGGAGGGAAGTGACTGCTAATAAGTATGAAGTTTGTGTAGTGATGAAAATACTGTGATATTGATTTGTTAAAGGACGAGCAGCCCTGTGACTGTACTAAAAGCCATTGGATTGTACTCTAAATGAGTAAGTTCGACAGCAGATGAATTATATCACAATAAAACTGATTTTTAAAAAGACAAGTATAAAGCTGCAATTTCAACGAATTCCAGGACTTAGATTTTCTCAGTGTCCAGCTGGCTACCCACGCAATCAGGCCACACAATTGAGGGGTTTTAGCAGGTTAAATAATTGACTTAATGTTCATCAGTTGTCATCCAGGAACTATGGCAAAATAAGATCAATCCCATTACCTACCCCAAAGGAGACAATAGTATAATATGATGATACTGGACATAAAAGGCTGGAAGTCATTCCTAAGAGGGAGGAGTGAATGTTTGTTACCCTGAAATCTAGGATTTGGATCCACAAAATAAAAGTTGGTTTTCTTGCTGAGTGGCCTGGGCAAATGACCTGGCCTCTCTGGCTTGCACTTTCTTCATTCACAGCGGGGAGACAGTAATAGTCCCAATTTCTCAGGGTTACCGTGAGGATTAAATAAGTAAAATACATAAAGCCTGGAAGCAGTGCCCAGCATACTGGATGATGTCTTTGCTATTATTTGCTTTCTGCTTTGGGACTTAGGAATTTATTTCCACTGCCTGATAGCCTTCCCTACAGGACCCCTTACCTGACCACCCTCAACAAAAGGGCTTCTCCATTTCCACTAGCCAGCTCTGTTCTTCTTCCTGGTCTTCTACTAGTGGGAGCTGCTTCATCTATATCGGATTGTTTGTTTGCCATCTTGCTTCTTCCCGAGCATGCACAGTCGCACGGAGCCTTGCTGGACTGGAGGCCGTGTTTGCAGGGATGAATAAAGCAATGAGGAGGCCTGCAGTGATCACGGGACTTTTCCCACATACTTTCGCTTTGCCCTAGTAAGACCTGGGAGGCCAGAGCCAAGAAGTGAGAGGGTCCTTCATCAAGTGTGTGTCCAGGCAGCGCTGAGTCCCACAGTCCTGGAGTTACAGAGGCCAAAGCTCCAAGCCAGAAAAGCACTTTTCTTTTTGGCTAAAGGTAGAGCTGACTTCACCTTGGCGAAGGGACCCTTTTAGCTCTAAGAAGCCACATCTGTGGCCCCATCAACGAATGCAAGTCCTACTTCAGATGGAGCAGCTGAACACCCCAGGCTTTTGCCTACTTTGCAGGCAGAAAGGAGCAGAGGGACAGCAGGCACGGGTGGATCCAGCAGAGCTTGTCCCTGGGCCTCATCCATCAGATCCAGACCATGTGCCACTGAGCCACAAGAGAGTCAGGAAACCGAATAAATGCTTGCTGGGCATTCTGATACCCCAACCAGGATCAGAATGGAATTTTAAATTGTAAAAGCTATCAGCAGTGACGAAAACTAGAGCAGTGATCAGATTGGTGCTTAGCAGCATCACACACACTGGTGCCATTAAACGGGCCAGGTTTATAAAAAGTCACCCTGCTGGGTTTTCACCCTGAACTCCCTCATGGCTGCTGGGCCAGGTACAAGCAAAGCCTGGGTCTGTGCCTGGAGCCAGCAAATGACCCCAGCCCAAGGACACTCAGGAGAGGATGCAGTCGTATCCTCTTAAACAAACAAGCAAGCAAAAACGTCCTGCACCAGAATTATGACAGAAGTGCCATGTTTTCTTATCATGGAGGGCTCGGGAGATCCAGAGAACTATACAGAAAAAAAATCAAGCCCCTGAACCACCCATTCAGAGGTAAACACTGTTAACATCTCGCCTGCCCCTCCAGTTCCTCCCTTCAGCTCCCAGCAGCGTTTTGGGCTGTGGTCTGTTCTCTGGAATTTACGGCCTACCTTTTGCCCTGAATGTATATATGAGCATTTCCCGTGTGCGGAACGTATTTCGAATCTTAAGAAGCCAGTTCAGGGGCTGAAATGCAGAGAGAAGCCACCCCTCCATCCTCGGGCCTTCCTCCCAGGTGTGCACCAGTCGTGACTTCCCAAGCCGGGTGCAGGAGTCATCTGTTTCTTAAATTACACTGACTGAGGAGCCATGTGGGAAGCAAGTGATTCTCCAAATGGGGTTTTTGTATGGCTTGCGTGGCCAGGTGAGCCTGGAGCCCCGGGGAGAGGAAGTACACTAAGTTTGCTTCTTAGAGAGACTGGGAAGCTTCAAGTATTTTTTTAAATTCAATTAGCTTGAAGGTGGGTCACCAGCTGCACGGTTTGCTAGTCACTTGAATCTCAAGCTCTCACTAAGCTACATATCATAGGCAGTGGACGTCTTATAATTTGGGGGTTTTATTCCTATTAATTTTCAGACCTGGCCCTGGAAAAATACTGGTTCTTTTTCCCTGTGGATTTTAACATTAGGTTTTGATGTCTGTAAACAACTTGAAACATTATTTCTCAAATTTGGGAGACTAAAAGTGGAACTAAAAGACAGAGGAGAGAGTGTGTGGTGCTACTGAAGCTGGGGAGAACAGGGGGATGAAAGTCCTCTCTCAGTGGACTTGACGAGGCTGACAGTCTCTGAAGCCTACGTGGGTCCCACAGTCTGACCACAGGGCAAAATGTAGCCTGCCCTGAATGTGTGCGTTCCATACCCACTGGCTTGACCAACCAAGGATGGAAGGTATTTGAAAAAGAAAATGGTCTGGACTAAACATGTGCAGATATTTTTCTTGCCATTGCTCCCTAAACAATTCAGTATAATAACTATTTACATAGGATTACATTGCATTAGGCATTCTAAGTCATCCATAGATGATTTAAAGTGCATTAGAAGATATGCGTACATTTGATGCAAATACTGTGCCAGGTTATATAAAGGACCAAAGCATCCTCAGAGCTTTGCATCCACAGGGGTCCCTGCGATGATTGCCCTGTAGAAGGACAACTGGCTTTAAATTGCAAGTGCCCTGAAACATAGGGGGAATGCTGGTACTCACTGTGCTTTATTTACCTTGTTTATTCAGGCCATGCTGGCAAATATATTGAGCACTTTCCACATCTGAGGCAGTAGGAGTCGGGCAGTCATTCACTCCTGGAAGTACTAGTCAGCAGTGCACTGGTTAGTGGTTAACAGCCAGCACTCCCAGGGACAAGTGCAGAACTGGGTGGGGAAGTCCCTGATCCACAGAGCTTGCCGATTTCTCTGGCGTAAGGACTCCCATAAACTTGATAGCCCTGACCGTGAAGCTGAGATGTGCAGTGTTATATGGTACCTACTATATGGTATTTCCATCATATAAAAACCATGCTGATTATAAACAAACTCAATAGTAAAATAATTAGGAAGCCATAGATTTCATGAGTTTTGAATATTTGTTTTTAATACAATTTATGTCATTGTAAGCTTATAAGTCAATTACTTCAAAAAAATCTGTGTTTAACAAGCAGCTTGAAAAATTTTTGCAATTGTAAAAGCATTCTGTGGTGAACAAGAATGAGCCAGCTTCAGGACAGTGTGTCTAATGGGGCAGGGAGGCATGGAGTGGAAAAACGTTGCTCGTGTGGTTAAGGTCTAGGAAGACCCTCAAGCCTGTCAAGCCTGGCCCAGCCACTTCCCTCCTCCTCGAAGCCCCTGCTAGTCCTGGGACCTGGCTGGCTGGCTATTTGACTGACAGGGCTCAGGGCCACTTCTGGGTTCCGGGGTATTTCTAAGACTGAGGCCCATCTCTGTGCCTCAGACCTGCCTAACAACCTCCTGACACACACACACGCACACGCACACGCACACCTCTTAAACTGGCTCTGGGCGCTGTGGTGTAAGCGCCTGGTTAGTGAGGCCAGACCTCTCTCACTCCATCCGTCTCCACTTCTGTCTCTTTTTCTCTGTCTCACTCACAAAGTCCCAGACAATAAACCAAGTTGCCCATTGTATGTCTTTCTTAAAAGTCATTTGTGGGGAGGGCTGTGAAGAACATCAGAAAATCTCTCAAACCCTTGGAAAAGTGGGCAAAGGCAGAAATCAGAGCCTCTGGCCTCCAACGTGGTCCCCGGAGGCTCTGTCCTTGGCTATGCTGGCCTTGCTTCCTGAGTGCTACCTGCTGTAGTTTGGGTCTGGAGTGTCCTCCAAAGGTCCATATGGCAAAGTCTTTGTCCCCAGCTTGCTATTATTGAGAGATGGAGTGTATCATTCCTGAGAAAAACTACAACACTTGATACAGTGTCCCTGAAACACCCCTTTCTGTTCCCAAGACTTTTGTAAAGCCAAGTGGGCATTCTCAGCAGACAGGGACCAGAATGTCCAGATAAGTGTTATCTAAAGATTGCTGGGAACTGGGCAGACTATTGTCATCTGCAGGAGCTGCCTTCTTGTCTGTATTGTAAGTCAGCTGTTCCTTGGAAAGCTGGTGATACAATGGAACAAAGAGAGCCAGTGAATTTCACTGCTAGGTAGTCTAATCCCTAAACCCTCTCCCTGTAGTAAACTACAGAGATGAAACTGAATAATTCATTTAATTTGCTGACACTAAACTTGCAGGGAGTGCTATCGACTGGTACATGTCTCTCATGGATTTTTGTTAGGTGGTGCTGTTGGTCTTTTATGTGCCCCTGTGAGATTTTGCAAAGCAGGACTGTTGACCTGAATGCACCTTCCATAGGTTGTGATGGGGCAGAACTGTTGATTGAACTCACCTTCTGTGAGACTTAGCTGGGAAGTGTGGTTGGACCCATACACACTTCTGTGGACACTTCCTCCCTCATTAGTCAGCTATAATTAACCCTGTGCTTCCTGTTAATTAGCTTTAATACTCATTACCTCTCACGAAAGCCATCGCCAGGTATTTTCTTCAGTCTTCTGGAAACCTGCTCCACTGCCTGGCCCAGCACACCTGAGCTCTAGGCAATATAATCGGCAAGCCAGCCAGGAGGGTGGAAAAACTCCCCTAAGTGCTAAGATTATGGAGTTTAAAAGAGCGATAAACGCTGGGGAAGAACTCCTGGGATGGTCATCTACCTCCTTGCAGGGAAGGCGACTGCTATCATGGGATGTTTGGGAACCACTACACGAGTAAGGGAATCCCCTGAAAATGCCCAGGATTAGCAGAAATATTGTTGTTTGTGAGCAATGTAATTTAAAGAAAAAGAAAGATCCGTATAAAGCTACTGTGGACGTGGGATGACCACTCCTCGTGGATGCAGTAGCCAAGGCCGAGCTTAAGCTAAAGCCTATGCCAGGCCAGTACAGGATGAAGAGGAGTGGGATGAACTTGTTAAAGTTCACACCGAGCCAGTGCTAGGTGTGGACACTGAGAGAAATATGGGCAGGGAGGAGGAGAGTCCAGGCCACCAGACTGAGCTCAAGCAGGAGCCTGAACTCAGGCTCATATGGAGAGTGAGTCAGGCTGCAAAGCTGCACATCAAGGCAAAGCTGGCTCTTGGGTTGTAGGCAGGCCACACTGGGTCCTGATGGGTGTCAAGGCTGGGGCTGCCTCCTGTCTCTGGATGCCAAAGGAGAGGAAATAAGCCATCCTGGCAGCCTGGGAGGAGTTAAAGAGAGCCCACTGGGGTACATCTTGGCTGATTGGTCAACTTACTTTTGAGTTCTATGGTTTAAATTGATATTTTTGTTTAGCTAACATTCCTAAAACATGTTTTGTGAAGAGCTTTGGGATAGTTCTGACATTGTGTTTACAGGGTTAACTTCCTCTTCTTTTGCTGCTTTCTGCTTGTACTAAGATCATTTTGTCATTGAAGGTCATGCAAAGGCTTGAAGGTTTGCCAGCCCTAGCTGAAATATAATATTTATGAGACCAAGAAAAAAATATGACAGAAGCCTTTTAAAATCCAAGTGGCTGCAAGCGTACAACAGAAAAGAATCAGAGAGATGAGAGAGAGAGAGAGAGAGAGAGAGGGAGAGAGAAAGAGAGAGAGAGAGGGAGAGAGAGAGAGAGAGAGAGAGGGAGAGAGAAAGAGAGAGAGAGAGGGAGAGAGAAAGAGAGAGAGAGAGGGAGAGAGAAAGAGAGAGAGTTGTGTTTGAGGAAGGGTTTTGTATGATAAATGAGACTTTACCCTTAAGTAAAGCGATTAGATGGTCCCAAAAAAGACAAAAATTGATAAGGGAAAAGTAAAAAGGTTACATTAAGAAAAATATTCGTAAAAGTTGAAACATATGAAAAGAAATTTGTTTGTGTAATCAAGTTGATTACAATTAAAGGATTAAAGAGTTTCCTAAAATGAAATTTTGTGCACTGATATGAAAGTGGAATATAATTCTCTATGTTTTACATTGATCTGATCTTAGCAAAATTTATAAAAAGTGGCTTAGGAACCAAAGATCTGGTGATTTTTTTCAAGTTAATGTTTTGTGTTTTCTGCTGTTGTTAGTTTTGATTACTTAGGGGGAATCTGCCATTTAGACAGTCTTGCTAACTAAAACCTGATCTATGTCTTTTTGCTATGACTCAGTAAGTTCATTCACATATCCAACAATAAGTCTAAAGCTACCCTTTGATTATTTTTTTGTCAGTGATGATAACCTGTTCAGGAATGTGCCAGTGTGATGATAAAAAATATTGGATATTAGTCATCTAAGGAATATATCTGTAACAAAAGAGAGCTACTGGCCCTGATATAATGTTTCCAGTCATGGCTATTATTTTAAAATGCTATATGAATAACTAAATTAGCTTGTCAGTTGCTAAACTCATCAGAATTCTAACCTTGGCTGTTCTAAGTCTTTTGTCATCAACATTCTGACTCTTCTCTGAACCATTTGCAATCAGATTCATGGAAAAGACTCTTAACAAGTGCTACAGACAAACTGGCTCTTCCTTGAATTATCTTTGGTAAAACCTGGTATAACCAAAAATTATTTCTTGATTCAAAACTGATATTCAAACAGCACTTGTTTTGTTCTGGTTGGTTTCGCTGTATATTTTTACAACTTTGTAACTTTTGTCTCTGCAAAGTTCAACTCCTAATAAAGAAACATGACAGGGCCGGGGATTTAGCTCAGTGGTTTCGCCGCCTGCTGTGCAAGCGCAAGGACCCAAGTTCGATCCCCGGTACCAAAAAAAAAAAACATGACAAAATGTTTTGAGATGTTGATCATCACCTACAAGAACAGATACAAACTTAACAATAGACTCCAGGTAAACTTGGCCTGAGATCTACTCCTTCTCAACCTTTCTGTTGCTCAAATGTGGCATTAAAGGGTTAGGGCATTGACTCTCAATCACTTCCACTCCAATAGGGACCAGATAGATTGTACCAGCTTTCTGGCAATGAGGGACAAATAAAAATGTAACTGCAGGGTGACTGATTAGCAGTGTCTTCAAAGGTAACCTCATAAAGACATGAGGGCATGTAAGGAATGCATGAGAGCTTTCAAAATCAAGATGGAGTCACATGTCAGGCCTACCAAAAATTAGAACCAGGAGGTTATGAAGGAATGGTTCTTACACATGAATACCTGATGACAACTGTTGCAAAAGATTCTTCCAAGATCCTGAGTTTGCCCTGAGTCAGTTTGAGCCCAATTTAACAGAAATGCATTTTAAAAGTCAAATTTTGAGATGGTTACATTGAAAACAATTTTATGGACAAAGAATAATATAAAGCTGGGTATTTAATGGTAGTCCAGAAAATAATAACTAAATGATCTTCTGGGTATAGAGTGAGCTATCTTTATCCTTCTCTACCATTCTGTGACACATACAGCTGGCTGCTTTGATAACATAGAAGCAAATGTTAAGCTGGAGAAATACCCATTGCTCATAGGCACAGCTGGACAATTGTTCTATGGACTTGGACTTAAACTTACCTTCTCTCGATCACACTGAATATCATGTCTTTCACCTGGTAGGGGAAACATGAACATAACTAAGACAGTGCTAGGATATACCATGTTTGATTGCCTGGGGTGGCTGCGTGTGATACAGGTAGAAGTGAAAGGAGGCATTCCTGTCTGTGTTGAAAGAAACAGTGGCAGTAACATCTCTTTACCCTCTGTAAATATGGGCGGGACCTCCACCAATGTAACTTCACCATGGTACTGAAGAACACCAAGTATCTCAGGCAGCGTATTCAATCAGCATATAAAGTGGTTATGGTCATGCAACATCAATGGATGGCCATACCCTCCTTATATAAGGCCTTCCCCCTACACACAGGAAAGCCTTATATACCAACTCACATACTTTTTACTTTGTCTACCACTCTGCTAACTGGGCTTTGGTTGAGGCCAGTCATAGTGTACCCTGAGCTGCCTGGTGGCTTTACCTACTTGCTATACTTTCTCTTCAAGCAGCAAGCATTGATGTTGACTTTCAGGCCAAGATTTTGGCTAAACATTCTGCTGTTGCCCTAACACTGCAAAACCAGGACCTTGTTTAATGAGGAAATTACTCAAATACAAAAGAGGATATTACAAAAACAGAATGGTATTGGATATGCTAAGCACAGTGAATATATGTTCATTCCTGATAATTCTCATAATGTGCCTTAAATCTCGCATAAGTTGCAAACCCCTATCCTGTCCCAGCCATAGACAAACTTAGTGTTTCCAGTTGGTTACAAACCCTAACTACTGCCTGGAAAAATATGTTATACAGTCTTCTTACCATGTTAGCAGGGCTTGTCATGATCTGTTGTTCTCCATATTGTTGTGGAATTTGGCTGCAATTTACACCCTTATGTACCACCTGAGCAGCACTGTGGGAGACGGATGCAGTAAGATTGTAAGGGCATTTAGGCTTGGGGGTGGAGAAAAAACAGAACATTTAGTACAGTGACACTGAAATACCACTTTCTGCTCCCAAGGGCATTCTCAGCAGACAGGGACCAGAATGTCCAGAGCAGTGTTATCTGAAGCACCCTGGGAATTGCGCAAACTAGTGTTTACTTTTTTGGACAGATAACATTTATTAAAGCATGTCGTAGAAAAGGACATGATCTCGTCTATAAGAAGAAAATATTAAACAGTAACATTCAATTAGGTGAAATCATCCTGTACATGGAAGACAGCAATTATATAAAGATAAAACCATTCAATTTTGGCAACACAAGCATAACATTTCATGGAATATCATTATGGCCCTAATGATAATCTGTTTATCATCAAATGGTTTTGTGGCCTAACAGTCACCTGACTTGCACAAATAATTTTCTGGAAGAAACATTAGGAACCACATAAAAGGAAAGAAGGAAGCAGCCATTGACATGACACAGGCTTCAAATAAATTTTTTTTTTCGGTACCAGGGATTGAACTCGGCCTTGTGCTTGTGAGGCAGGCGATGGAACCACTGAGCTAAATCCCCGGCCCTCAAATAAATTTTTTTAAGAAGTCACATTAGCAAAATGTGAGGGGAAGATCAGAGAGCTCACAGGAGCTCGATTTGTGGCAGAGGTGCCCCTCCACCCCACCCAGAGCTGCCGCAACCCTCCTCGGGGACGATGTAGCTGTGCCTCAGTTTCCCCTCCACAGCAGCTCAGGGTGTGCCAGCTTCTGTAGGAAGGAGTCACTTGGGCCACACGGCTTTCTCAGATAGCTAGAAGCCTGCCCAGGGTCAGTGTAGTTCAGCACCTGCTCACTAGAATGGAGGGAGCCCTTTTGGACAGATTTTTTTTTTTTTTTGGTACTGGGGATTGAACTTGGGACCTTGCACTTGCAAGGCATGTGCTGGAACCACTGAGCTAAATCCCCAGCCCTGGACAGATTCTTTTAAAGCAAAGAGGGGCCAAAAGGAACTAGAGATGAGATCTAGAAATCACAATGCAGGCAGGGAGCTCAGGAGAGGGCAACTGCAGCCCCCGAGCAGCAGTTAGTGCAGTCGTCCTCATTTGGACAGTGAGGCCTACCTTATCAAGTGGATTACTGGGATGTGTCCCCCCCAATTAAATATGCAGAATATTGAATGCAATGGGCGGTGTCTTGAAGCCCTTTCCCACTGGGACTGGAGAAAAACCACAGTTAAAACTTAAAGTAGGAGACAAAGACCTTGGTTGTGGTGGGAAAACTAGTCTGCTGTAGGAGTCACCTTGCTGCCCCTTTGGTAAGTGAGCCTTTCCTTGGGATGCTGGTCAGATAATGGAACAAAGAGAGACAGTGATGTCACTGATAGGTATACTGACCTATAAACTCCTTCCGGGCAGTAACCTAGAGAGCCAAATGTGAATAATTCACCTCACTGTCCACCACTAAACCTGCTGGGTAACTATTGACTGGTATGTGTCTCTAATGGATTTTTTCTGGTGGTGCTATTGACCTTGTATGCCCCCTCCATGATATTTTCCCAAGGGTACTATTGACCTTGTATGTGCTCCATGTGGGATTTTGCTGGGGAGGGCTGTTGACCTGAACATATTGTGGCTGAGCAGGGCTATTGACTGAATGAACCTAGAAAGTGTGGTTGGACCTATACATGCTTCTTATGGACCCTCCTTTACTAGTACATTACAATTAACCCTGTTTACCTGTTAGTGCCTGTTAGCCCTAATAAACTTTATTTCTCACAAAAGCCATCAGCTGGACTCTTGCAAACCTAGTGCACTGCCCCAGCACACCTGGGCTCTGGACAGTACCTTTGACTGACAGGTCTCATCGGAGGTCTTTGGTTTTTTGGAAGCATTCTTTCAATGGGAACTCTAGGACCCTGGCATCTTCCTCTCTTTTTTTTCACTCTCTGTCCATGAAGTAAGTGGTTTTGCTCTACCATGTGCTCCTACCATGATGTCTTATCTCACCACAGGCCCAAAGCAGCAGAGTTGATTGATCATAGACTGACACCTCCAGAACTGTGAGCCCAAATAAATCTTTTCTCTTTGCTAGTTGATAAGCTCAGGTATTTCATTACACAAGTGGGAAGTTGACTAGCATACCACCCTACACTTTGAAGAGGGAAGGGGCCACAGAACTATGTTCTTAGAGCCTCCTGTGAGGGAGAAACAGAGTGATGCTGCTTATAAGACCATTCTTAATGAGTGATTATTGTGAGTCTCTCCAGGCCTAGCAACTGCTTTGGAAAACTATCCTAAACCTATGCTACCCTTGACCTTGACCTTGACCCGCCCATTCACAGTGCCAGAAAGGGCAGAGGTATCAATGCAGCCTGCCAACATGGCAAGTATGGGAGGCCACTGCCCAGGAAGTTTCCTTTGCCTGGTACTGCATCCTGGGGAGGGGTGCTTGGTGCAGGCAAGGAAGGCCTGGGCAAGATGAATCTTGGCAGAGATATACTCTCATACTCAGAGACACAAAGCCTGGCGATGATGAAGACTATCAGAGGTTTAATGTTAGCGGATGAAACGGTGAGGACTGGCCAAATTGCAGGGAGGAACAAACGAAGGGGAAAATTGGAACTGAGAATATTTTAAAGGCAGCTGAAATCTGGTTACTCTTGATTACTTTCAAGAAAATGAACTTGAGGGAAGCTAAGGATAACTTGCCAAGTAGCCTCTTATTTAAAGGGTCGCTTAAGAAAACAGTTACAAATCATATGTTATTTACATGTAGCACTCCTGAGAAGCCCATGTGCTGATGTTCCAGGGGGGTGACAGAGTGGGAACAGTTGAGGGAGGGCCAGGAGGGAGATTGTGTTTAGTTATTAAATTAAGAACATCTTGAATCCACTCTCAAGCCTCAGGGCTTCTGATTCTGTTCATGAATATAAAACTATTCACCAAAATCATTTCAATATTGGTTGTTTTTGAGAAGAAATTATTTTCTAGAGTCAATTTCATCACAATAATTTTATTTCATGATCAGTTTTTCCATGAAGCAGTGTTGGAATATGTTTACTTCACTAAAAAGCCTTTTATCAGGATTACTTTCTCTCTTTTATTTTTTATTTTTGGACAACTAGAACTAGGCTGTCCAACATATTAACACTCTCCCCCTCTCCTCCTTGAGGGCTGGGTTTCCTTAGATTTCCTTTCCTTGAGCTTGGCTTTGCCAGCTCTGATCCCAGGTTAAATATCCAGGGAAAAGCTTCTGTGATTGGGCTAGTGTCTGAATGGAAGCCTCTGATTGGTCAGCTAGTGTTCTGTATCAATTCGTGATCCAATCACCTTTTACCAATAGTAAGAGGTATGATGATTACCTCCATAAATCATGGCAGCTTGGCCAGAACTGGGAGGCAGAGGGAAATCCACTAGCCGAGTCTAGAGTGGGGCTGCCATCCCAGACAGATGAAAAAATAGCCATCCATTATTGCCCTGGCTGTTTTCCTCAAATTCCAAGTTATTGCATCTCAATTAAAGAAAGTTCCCCCAAACTCAAGTACTTCATAATGTACGTGAGCCAGTACAGTGGCCACTCACAGGGTAGAGGAAGCAAAAGAGTGTCAGAAAAGAGGCCCTGCCCATGTGTGCCAGGAGGGGTGCCCTCTGCCCACAAGGCCTGATGGGCACATTCACAGCTGTGAGTGGCTGAGCGCCTCCAGGTAGACAAGGCTGTGTGGGAAGTGGTGGGGTCACCATCAGCCCTAGCGGAACAGGCTCAAGCGTGGGTAAAAGGCCCTCGTCAGCTCACTTCTCAGTGGGCTGTATCAGGGGCAATGAAGGTGGCTTCCCTCCTCTTGAGGTCGCAGCACCACGCCAGGGTCGTAGGACTGCAAAGCCCTGGGACACCCAGCCAGACGGGAACGTTTCTTCCTGGATCTGTGCCTCTGTTTCACTGTCTAAATGGAGATGTCTATAGTCTCTGTCTTGAGTTTGTGAGAACTAAGGGGGCTCTTGGAGCAAGTACGGTACTGGCAGCTGAATGGGAGTGACACATGGGAGTGACTTCATTAGCACTCACGGGCTAGGATGGGGTTTCAAGTCTGCTCCATTGTGGGATATAGGGAATCTATGAAGGCCTGGGTCGTTTGGGGACTCACGATTCCTCTGAGGAAGCTCTGCCAACAGCAGGCGAGGCCTCTGCCCCTGGAGCTGGATGTAGCTGCACTGGGTGGGTCCTTCTGGCAGCCCCTGGGAGGGCAGGACTAGTGTGGGCGGCCTCGGGGCCAGGCAGCTGCTGGCCATCCCAGGAGGGCAGTGCTGTAATGCACTTGGCCTGGAGGCCTGGACTGAAATGCTGATCTAATGCTGGACTTGTCTGGACCCTAAACCTTACGGTGACCATAAAGCAGAAGATGTTAGGGAGGAGGAGAGTCCCTTTCCAACCCATGTTCCAGGCTTCCAGGTAGGGTGGGTGGAGAGAGGAAGTCTGGCAGGCAGGAGGGTGAGGCCTGAGGTGGTGGAAAGATAGGATCCCAGGGCTGGATCTCTGTGTCCCACCCCTAGCCCGATGGCTCTAGATGCAGGCGCTCACAGACAGAGGCCTGCTTGGAGGCCTTCCTGCAGGCTGGACCTTCTTCTAGTGAGGGGCTGATCCTTGGGGAATGAGTGCTACCACTCACACAGATAAGGGTTCTGAAGTTCTCACTACACCCCTTGCAGGGAGGGAGTCACTCACTCATGTCCTGAGAACACAGCTGGGTGTATGCTGTCCCTGCAGCCCCCGAGGGCTTGGAGGATGCCTCCTGTCTGAGCCCTCAGACTCCTGCCGTCCTTTCCCTGGTGCCCACAGGGAACCCAAGGAAGCCCTCGACCCCTCACTGTCAGGGAAGGCAGCTCAGTGGGCGGGACACACAGGGCGTGGCTCTGTCACTCACCTTCAGGATGGCTTTCGTTATCCTCATTTTGTAGAAAACCAGTGATCTGAGAAACCCAAAGAGCTGGTCCACAGGCACCCAGGGTTCAACATAGCTCAGGTGTAGTCTAAGACCTACATCAGAATTCCAGCAACTCCGCCCCATGAGGCCAAGGCCCATCATGCGGACAGACCCCTCTGAGCCTCAGCTTCCAGTTCCAGGGGAGGAGGACAGGATCTGACTGGCACCACTGGCACATGGTGCATCTAGAGCCTTTGACCCTCTGAACAGCGACTGATTTCAGCCCCCTCGCCCTGCTGAGGTTGCTCTGGTGTGGAGGAGCAGAGTCTTACTCAGGTCACCTTGGGAAAGTGTCTGGACTTGGAGCTGACTGGGTGGCAGGAGCTGAGGGAGCCCAGGCAGCTGTTTTCATCTGTCTTCCCTTCACACCAGGCAACAAGAGTATGGCAAACATAGAGGAGTGAGGGAGGAGGCATGGAGGAGGGGGAGGAAAGACAGAGGGGAGAGGAAAGGGGTGGGGAACAGGCCCATCAGTTTCTGATTTCCCTGGTCCCTCCTCTCATCAGCAGAGAGACTTTGATCAAAACTCTTCCCTCTCCCAGCCTGTCTACCTCATCTGTCAAATGGGCTTCCAAGGACTCCCTTCAGGGCCGTCCTGCAGAGCAGGGAGCAGGCATTTCATCCCTCCATGATATCCAGGTCAAGATAGGACCCGGTTCCCTAGGGACAGGGGCACAGCTGGGTTTTGGCCTCAGTGGCTGCTAACATCCCTCCAAATGGGCATTTTGTAAGTCCCCGGAAGGAGAGGAACAGTAGGAACTGAGAGTGGCCACTTGTGTGACTGGAGCTCCCTCCTCAGCCTGGCCCAGAGACTGGGACTTCAGCTGGGACACTGGTTTTTTTTCCCTGAGGAGTCAGGAGGCCTGGCCCTTTCTGCTCTGATCTTGCCCGCCCGCCCCTGCGGGCTCAGCGGTGAAGCCACACCAGGTGCCTGGCCCTGCACCAGCTCAGAAAACATGCTCCGTGAGGCCACGTTCCTCCCCAGCTGTTCTGAGTGGGGACGATGGAGGGGGGATCCGGGGCCAGTGCTCAAGGTCTCCCTGCCCAGTCCCCCGGGACAGGGCCCAGCCAGCACAGGCCAAGGTCTCCAGACCACATCCCCAGGCCCCGGCTCAATCCTGTCTCCCTAATCCTCTTGCTTCTCTGATCACAGCTCTGAATCAGTTAGTTCTCTCCATCTCTGCCTCCCTTTTCCTTTCTCTCTTCCCCGTGTCTCGATCTCTCTGCTCCTGCCACTCTAGCTGTCTCTCTCACTCTTCCCCACAGCCCTGTATCTCAGTCCGTTCCTTTCCTTCCTGCCTCACACTTTCCATCCCACCCCATCTCAGGAATAGGCTTTGAAGAATCAGCCGGACAGTGACCATGGGCTCGGCAAGGCCCAGGATGCTTTAGGCCTCCCCAGGAGAATGGGTGGCTTTTCCTCATGGTTTCACCCGAGGGCGCTTGCTCTGGAGTTCCTGGGGCTTTCTTGTACTTTCTCTCCTTTCAAAGCCTTGACTCTCACTTGGCTCAGAAAGCTTGGCTATATTTCTAGAGCAGCTCTCCGGCTCCCAGAGGCAGTCTGGGCCCACAGGTGCTCCAAGCTTCCAGAGAGCATCAGCACCTAGCCCACGAGCCCTGGGTGTGCCCTCCTCAGTCTGCAACCCCTAGCCCTGGCTGGGGTCCCCTGTCCCCCCACAGTCCCCTTGTTCCACACAGCCTCAGACCCCCAGTGGAGGGGTGCTGGGGGCTCTCCAGACCCTCAGATACTTGTGAGAGGGGAATGACAGGGAATAAAGAGAGACAGAGACAATATTTAAGATGCAAGGCGACCTGGAGGAGCCTGTCTCCAGTGGACAGACTCGACAGTCTCAAAGGTTGACACACTTTTATTAGCTAGCAAGAAGCAAAGGGGGAAGGGTCGTGTGTAATTCATGGAAGAAGAACAGTTGAAAAGATATTTTGAAAAATAGGGAACAGGTTGAACTTTTACAAGGGAAGTGTCAAAAGGGACTAGGTTCTTGCCTACACCTGGATGCATGCCCACATTAATGAGGAACTAGCATCTTTACGTTGTCCTCAGCAGATGTTATATTGCCATGGGAGCACTGTGATTATGAGCATTCTCCCCTCAGCCAGAAAGAACACAGCTTTCCATATGCCTTTCTGTTTCCCAAGGCAGATCACGCTGGCCTTGGGACTGTGGGGTGTAGTCACACAATCTGGCCCCCAATAATTCCTCACATAGCCTGGTCCCTGCTGGAGGGGCTCAGAGCCAAACCCACGGTACCACTTACACCCCAGAGCGCCAGCAGGCACTGCAGTTCCTGGGCCAGCCATCACACATGCTTTCCATTTAATCAGTGCCCTGGGTCTTATGGTCCCAGGGACCTAAATGGCTGTCATCACCTCAGGTAAGCTGCCTGCTGAGCCTTTCTGTAGAATGGGCGTAACAAAGGCACCTTCCTTCCTTACCAGATGGCTCCTACCACTAAAAAAACCTCATGGAGCACTTACCGCACACCAGCTCTGTAGTAATCCACTCCTGGATAGTCTTCCTCCTCCATATTGACCACGGCAGGAAGTATTTGCACATCCATTTGATGGATGGACAGATTGAGGCTTGGAGATGTGAAACTATTTCTTAGGACATTAGAGTCACTGAAGAAGGTGGTATAGTGGAACCCAAGCCCCGAGCAGGGCTGTCTTCATTTATTCCACTCACAGGAATCCCCTTTATGTCTTTTGTCCCTGCCCCCTGCCCCTGCCCTCCTGCCCTATGACAGTTTCCATCACGGGGGATGTCACCCATCCTGGCTCCCAGCACACACAGGCAGAGAGGCCTGGCTGCCCCAGCTGCTCTGAGTGTGGTTCAATCCGAGGAGTTCATATTCCACTCCTCTCTGGCTTGGACAAGACCACTGGAAAAAACCACCCTGTCCACCCCAGTGACATGTGTTTGCAGCTTGTCAGTGCTGGCAAGCCTGAGCGCTCGCGGGAGGTGGTGGGCGGCCAACAGGCTGTGGTGCTTTCAATCTCCCTCTTCTAGGTACAACCTCCTTGTCCTGCAGGGTTTAGAGCACCCAGGGTCTGAAACAGGGTAGGCACAGAGCCCCAGGAATTGGCAGAAAGTCTTGCACATGGTTTGAGGATCTTAAGTGCTGGCAGGACTGCAGAGCAGCAAGGCCAGAGTCTGTGCAGAAAGAAAGAATGAGATTCTCAACTGAGAGGCCCCTAATGGAGGGTTGTAGGCAAGTGGAAGGGCCCCATGCCATGGAACAGCCTCAGGAAAGCTCCATTCTTCACACTGGCCACAGGAAGGATGAGGAAAAGGAGGCCTAGCCAAAGATGCTAGATTAGCCAGAATTTGTAAAGTTGGAAGGATGGAAATACAAGTCAAATGATCTTAAGCAAAAAGCAAACCCACTGAATTATGTAATTGAAAAGTTTGAGGAGCAGCTTCAGGTATGGCTGGATCCAGATGCTCTACTATGCAGGAGCTGCCGATCTTTTGCCCAGCTTTCTTTGGCTTGAATTCACTCTCAGACAGATCCTTCCAAGGAGCAGCCCTTGAACAGCTCCAGGACGACATCAGAGGCTGCAAACAAGCCCGGAGGCTGCTGCTTATTGGGCTGAACTGGGCTGTTTCTTCATCCTCAAGCCAACACGTGGCCCAGAGGGTGGACTGCACTGACTGCTTCAGCCTAGTTCACATCCACGTACAAAGCTACAGGATGGAATAGAGTGGTGGGGTTAGCACTTAAAGGAAAACTGGGAGCTGTTCTCGGGAGAGCAAAACAAACAAGGTGTGGGTCCACAATGACCAGGCCACTGCCACACCCTGTGCCTCCATTTCCTCCTCATCAGTAAGGAAAGAGGGACTCAGAGGCCCAACCTGCTCTGAGCCCCCTGGACTGGTAGTCTTGACATCTGCTGGGCACCGACCCTGGGCCAGCTGGGCATCATGGGGAACTGATGGAAGACAGAGGGGCTGCTGAGCCGCCACTCAAGCCAAATAAACCCAAGCCCCTGTCACCTGTCCCCCAGCCTCAGCCCACTCTTTGATTGTGCCGGCAGCTCTTCCTCTAACCCCAGGGCCTTCAGCCAGACTGTTCCTCCTATCTGGAGCCCCTTCCACCTGTGGCACCTCCCACCACTGCCCTACCTGGTCAGTTCTGCTCATCCTTTAGACTTCCAGCCAAGAGTCCTTCCTCGAGAGCCTCCGTGGTGCCCCAGGAGGATGTGGGCCTGGCTGTGCTCTTTTCCTGGCACAGAACCCAGCCCCATGACCACATATGAGGGGGATGAGTCATCTGTGTCCAGTGCACTTGCTGGGGGAGCAGGGATGGTCCTCTCTGTACCTCGGCCCTCTTGCATAGCCCCCACCTAGGAAGACTGCTCCAGGCCCTGCGTGCTTTTCTTTCTTACTCATTCCTCTTGCCCTGAAGCTCTTCCTCCCTTTGAGCCAGACTTGAGGTGGGAGCTGACTGTCCAGGGAAGAGAGGACCCAGGAGAGCCCAGTGAGGTTCAGAGGAGAAGCTTTGGCCCACATATCTGAACTTGGCTCTCAGAAGCACATGCAGAAACAATAGCTTTGAGTTGCCAATGACATTCAGCACTGACCAAGGAACTTGGAGAACAGGGTTTGCCCCAGAAAATGTAGGGTGACATGGTAGGGAGCTTCCTGCCAACTGAGAGGCCTGGGGATCACCCCCTGAGACTCTGCAAATGTTCCCCCCACTTTCTAGGGGTTAGTAAGGCTAACCCCTCGCCCAACCGTTAAGGAATGCCAAAGCAAGGTGTGATAATTAACTGACTATGTCAACTTGAGTAAGAAATGTCCAACTAAACTGGATCGGCTTAGTTCTGGAGTGGCTGAAGGATTTACTAAAAACAGAAGAACCACCCTGTGTGTGAGTGGCACCAACCAGTAGCCAGAGCAGCCTGAAGGGCTCCCAGGAGGGTGTGGAAGTGGCTTTAGAGGTCAGCACTGGAGGACATGGAGTAGGAGGCCACAGATCAGTGAGGATGTGCAGAAAGATCTGCTGCCCAGGTGACCCCTACCCCAGGCCGAGAGGATGCAGAAGCTGCCCAGGAGCATTTGACTTCCCTGGAGACAAGGGAAAAGGGGAAAGAGAAAAGAGAGAGAGTGGGAGAGGAGAAGAGACACCAGATCTCAGCAGATGGGTCAACATTTCCAAGACAGGAATAGAGGACTAGGCTGGGCTTCTGCTCCACACCTATGATGTATGAGTTTGTCCCTCCCCCAGTGCCATACTGTCTTGATTACTGTAGCTCTGGAATAAGTCTTCGTGGTGGGTGAGTGGCTCCTACTCACAGATGGCCATGCTCCCAAACACATCTGAGTTTGCTTTGCTTTGTCAAAGATTGTTTTCTGGGCCCTTTCTCTTTCCCTTTCTGCATAAATTTTAGAATAGTCTCATTTGTATCTATAAGAATCCTGACAAGGGTTTGTTTTTTGGTACTGGGAATTGAACTCAGGACCCTTGCACTTGCAAGGCAGGCTGCAGAACCACTGAGCTAAATCCCTGGCCCCCTGACAAGATTTTGATGGGAACTGTGCTAAAACCAAGATCTGCAAACAGCCACTTTTCCCAGCACCGTTTGGTGAATAGGCCCACCCTAGTCCTCTATTCCTGTCTTGGAAATGTTGACCCACCTGCTGGCTCACTCTCTCTTTTTCTCCTTTTCCTTTTGTCTCCAGGGTAATCAAATGCTCCTGGGCCCATTTAGGTTTTATGGTCATTTTGACTTTGGAGAAGAGTAATTTCATTTCATGATCAGTTTCTCCACGAAGCAGTGTTGGAATGTTGACTTCACTGAAAGGCCTCTATCAGGATTACTTTCTTTTTTCAAGGACAGCTAGAAGGAGACTGTCCAACTCACTAACACTCTTTCCCCCTCCTTCCTAAGGGCTGGTTTTTTTTGGACTTCTCTTCACCTTGGGGCTTGGCCTGTACAACAAAAATTATATTTTGAAAAATAGGAGATCAAAAAATGGAAAGATAGACCCTGCTCCTGGATAGGCAGAATCAATATTGTCAAAATGGCCATACTCCCAAAACTGTATATAGATTTAATGCAATCCCAATCAAAATGCCAAGAACAATCTTCATAGAACTAGAGAAAACAATCCTAAAATTCATATGGAACCAGAAGAGACCCAGAATAGCAAAACACAATCTTGGTCAACAAGAGCAAAGTGGGAGGAATCTTAATACCTGACCTCAAGTTATACCATAAAGCAGCCATGATAAAAATGGCGCGATAATGGAGCAAAAACGAACATGCAGATCAATGGACCAGAATAGAAGATACAGAAGCATCCTCAGACACATTCAGCTATTCGATCTTTAACAAAGGGGCCAAGAGCATACATTAAAGGAAAGACCCTATTCAGCAAGTGGTGCTGGGAAAACTGGCTGTCCGCATGCCGAAGATTGAAGCTGGACCCATATCTCTCACCATGTACTAAAATAAAATCAGAATTGATCAAAGATCTAAAGATCAAAATAGAAATATCGAACCTACTGGAAGATAAAATGGGTAAAACTTTTGAAGTTATAGGTGTTACCCCTAAAATAAAAGAATGCCTACTTTTAAAAAAGCTGGAATCTGAAGCATCAGCATCAGGCAACTCCCGTGAAACTGACAAAATTTCATCTTACTGTGTGGTTCATGATCCATGATTTATAATACACTTTAAAAAAATAACTTCCCTCAACTGTGGCTCACAACTGACTGGCTGCACCAAACAAGTTGAAACTTGATGTGCACTTTTCAGGCTGAAGATCCCTGCCTTTCCATTGGATGGCACTTGACAGCATCATTCACCATGTTTTTTTATCATACCTTACATGTAGCTTTCTGCTGACAGTGGCCCTGGCTGCACCCCCAAGACCACCCACCCCAATTCTAACCTCTGATTGCATGATATGGCAGTACATGTATACAATGTGTAATGATCAGATCAGGGCAATAGTTTACTGTGTTGGGAATTGAAAATCCTCTCTGCTAGCTATTTTGAAATACATAAGTAGTTGTTGTCAGTCACAGTTCTCCTACTATGCTGCAGAACATTAGAAGTTATTCCTCCTACCCAGCTGTGGCCTGTACATATGAACTGTGCTCTCTCTACCCCTCCTCTCTTTCCCTTTCCCAGTGTCTGGTAACCACTGTTTTATTCTCTGCCTCTTTGAGATCAACATTTGTAGTTTCCATGTCCAAGAAGACACTTGTCTTTCAGAGTCTCTGTTTCCTCTTCACAAGGCAGGATGCAAAGACTGACCTCCCATGGAGCTGGTGCACATCCTGGAAATCAGACACAGTGCCAAGCACCATGCCTGGCACACAGTCATGGTGCTGTGACCACAGTCATCATTAGTGTTTGGAGGGAGGCCACCCAGCTTTGCGGCTCCTGCCTCTCTGGCCTTGCTCACTCATGTGGCTCCTGAGAAATAGTTTGTGGTGGTTGCTTCCACCAATGAGAACACCACCAGATTCTCAGAAAAGTGCTGACTCCCTCAGTCCAGAGCGCCCAGGCCTGCAGGCTGAGCTGGAAAGATCGAGAAGGAGGTGGCTCAGGGCAAGACAGGAGCACCCAGGTTCTCAAGACCCACGATGGCCTTGCATTCAGCTGCCCTGGGACCCCAACATCCGGCTGCACTTCTGGTCCTTGGGGAACCCAAGGCAAAGCTTGGCGGCCCCAAGATGGGATACCTCACCCTCAGCTTGGAAAGAAGATTCAAATGATAGCAAGCAAGACGCAACTGCTATCCTGTTCCATATGGGAGCCACAAGTCATGGCAGATGTGAGCTCTTGGAACATGGCTGCTCCAGGTTGACCTGTGTTGAAAGTCAATTAAAATTCTTACCAGAGTTCAAAGAGTTTGTGCCAAAAAGAGTAATAAAAATCTCATTCACATTGTATATCGATTATAGTTATCTCTTGGTATTCATGAATGATTGATTCCAGGACCCTGCTCAGATACCGAAATCCAAGGATGCTTAAATTCCTTTATAAAATAAAATGGTGTAGGATTTGCACATGCCCTGCACACATTCCCTTGTACACTTTAAGTCATCCCACACCTACTACAATGTGAAAACTACATAGATTTTTGCTTTCTTATTTTGCTAAGGGAATAATGACAAGGAAAAAAATCCGCACATGTTCAGTACAGACACGTTTTGGGGTGGTTTTATTTTTGGTACTGGGAATCAAACTCAGGACCTTGCACTTGCGAGGCAGGTGGCAGAACCACTGAGCTAAATCCCCAGCCCCAGACACGTTTTTAAAAATATTTTCAGATTGAATCTGAGAAAGCAGAACCTGGGGACACAGAGGGCTGGCTATGTGTTGAATGCTACTATATCAGATAGTTGGATTAAATAAATTCTATTATTAAAATTTCAACTGTTTCCTTTAGTTTTTTAAAATGTGGCTACTTGAACATTTTAAATGACATATGCGGCTTGCATTTGTGGCTCATATTATATTTCTACTGGGCAGCAGTTTTCTAGACAATCTGCACAGTATGATATAGCTGGCTTTGGGGCTATGGTCATGGGAAGCCAGGGTCCTCCTCTTTCCTTGCTCCTGGGGGCTCCTCTAGGGACCCTTTCACCTTAGCTCCCTCTGTCCTCGTCTTGTACAACAAAATCCAGACTCATAAAAATGCTTCCTTGTTTCAGGCATCTATGGATTCCCACTCTCCAGCACCACAAACACAGTCCATCAAGTACATACAGCACTTGGTGCCATTTTGGAAAAGGCACTTTACACATGTCCACCGGAAAGCTGACACAATAAACACGCAAAGCTATACTGGCGGCCACAGGAGCGATGCCCTTGGTCACAGCACGCTTGTGCGCTGTGCAGCCTTCCCAGCTATGTGTGGCCACCCGTCTGTATCTAGCAGCTCAGTAAATATTAGATGGAGGAATCACTGAGGAAGGAAGAGTAGGATCCTCTACCCCTCTGGTGTTTCAAAACTGAGGTTCTATCTGGTCTCCAACAATCAACAATGAAAAAGACCGTTCCTTTCAAGCACAAGGCCACTTTTCAGGGCCGTGGCCCTAGTCTCGGGCTCCACAGCATGAACACTACATCAGTGTAGCACCAGGATCCCAGCATTTATCCAGGATGTTCCCAGCCCAGGGCAGAAGGGAAACTCCTGACTGATGCTCTGGGCCCAGCCTGAGTGTCTTCTTTGGAAGAATCTCTCCCCGCGAACTGTTGATGACCCAGACTGGAAGGGGTATTTGGAAAGCCCAACTTGGAGTGGTTACCCTGAAAGCGACCCTTAGTACAGACTGGTGTCGGGCATTGGCATGCTCTTATCAGAGTGCTGAAGCACATCTGTTTAAAGTAATTCAAGCGTCTCATCTCAAATGAGGCAGCATCCACAGTAAAGCGGGAGGATGAGGTAAGCAGGGAGGCCTGGGAGTGTCTGACTCTGTTCACCCCAAAAACGTCCTGAGTGCGCTCCACAAGCTCTGGCTGGTGTTTTTCCAAACAGGCAGATATTTATTCCTCAGTGTCAGGGTGAGTTCTAATCCTATACTTCCTTAATTTCTCATAATTATTAAATATAGTCCATTTGTCTTATTAACTTCTAACATCTACCATTTCCTTCGTGTGCCACTTTTCTGTTACATGAGAATTTCAGTCCACAGAAAAATGCAAAAAAGGGTGTTTCATTTGTTTGTTTATTCATTGCTTTTCCTTTATTTTAAAAACGTTTTCTATTCTCCCACATCTGAGTTTGATCACTTCTAGGGAGCCATAGGAAGTGAGCGAGGGGCCTGGCTAAGAGCATGAAAATAATTCTCAGCCCAGTTTTCCAGAATTCTTTGTGGTCCCTTTAACCAAATGGATGTTTTTGTGGAGAGTTAGGTTATTTTGTACAGTAAACAAGTTTTTTCTTTTCCTTTTAGCCACTTAATGTGGTATCATGAAAGGAAGAGGAGCTTGTTAATGAAAAAAAACTGAGATGGGAAAGGAGGCTAGCACATCAGCGGCACTTCTAGGCTTACATAAGTGACATTCCTGCTGCATAAACATCTTGGCAAATCCGGAGACTAAATCCCCATCCCACACTGCTGGCCTGAACCAAACTCTGTATGCTATTTTTTTTTTTTAAATCCTGTTGATGGTAACATTTTTCTGTCTAGCAACAAGTCATCGGTCTGGACAAAGGAATCAAAATTGCATCTGCTCACTTCCCCAAAGTTCTAGTGGAAAATATTACCTAGAGAAAAAGCAAGTGACAGACAAGGAAGAGTGAAGGATTGCAAGCTCTCAAAAGTGGAGCAGAGAAAAACAGCACTGCAAACCCCATGAAGTTCTTTTCAGTGCAAAATTAAACCATGCTGATTTGGCCCATGCCAACCAAAGAGTCCAAAACAAAACAAAACAAAACAAATCAGCATCATTTTTTAATGAATGATTAGCTTTATGGGAAAAATTTTTTGGACCAAAATTGAACCTTTGGCTTTTTATCTAACTCCTGAATTGATGTGAAATTGAAGGGTGCCATTGGTGGGCTTGGGAACCTCAGCCCCTCTGCAATATGTTCATAGCAATATACTCACGTTAATATTTATTCCCAAAGAAAGATGAGATGTAGAGAAAGAACATGATCTGTCTCGTAACATATAATCAGTGACAGTCTGATTCCAGAGAGTGGTAATACCAACTTGTGCAGAAGAAATGACTTCTTCCTAAGAGCTTCTTCCTAAAAGCTTTTGAGGTATGAAAGCCAAGTCATGTACCAATAAAACCAGTTTGCCTAGTTCCTGAGCTACAAAGAATATTGGCATTTCTTTCAATGCTCATAAATCATAACCCTCCAGAAATTGCTCCTGTAAAATCTTATCTTTAGAAAGCCGGAAGAGACCAATGATTGTAGAAGTAGTAGAGAAAATTGAGCTTTTCTCAATATCTGAAAAGAACATCAACCCTAAATGGTTTTCAATTATCTGTGAAGTCCAAGAGTATCATTAAGTTAGAAATCTGACAGAGTTTCACAAAAACTAAAACTACAGACCAATCTCACTTACCAATTTTGATATGAAAAAAAATCAAAGAAAATCTAATAAATAGATAGTATACGAGAACAGATGGGCAACAAGGGCAGAGAAATAGAAATCTTCAGAAAGAACCAAAAAGAAATGCAGGAGATTGAAACACTGTAACAAAAATTAGAAATGCCTGTGATGGACTTATCAATTGTGGACACAATTGAGTGAAGAATCTCTAAGCTTGAGGACATATCAACAGAAACTTCCAAAACTGAAAACCAAACAGAATTAAGGCTTAAGAACAGAATAGGATATCCAAAAATTGGATAACTACGAAAAGTATAAATACTTGTAATGGGGACACTGAAAGGAGATTAAAAAAATAAAGAGCAACAGAAGGAATATTTGAAACAATAATGACCAAAGATTTCCCGAAACCACAGATTCAGGAAACTGAGAGAATGCTAAGCAGGGTTACTGTACACTGTAATCCTGTAACTGTGTGTATACTGTACACACACATACACACACACACTCACATGTACTTCACCTCAGAACCCATGCAAGCCAAGAGAGTAGAGTAAAATAAAGTATTGAGAAGGAAAAAAATTAACCTAGAATTCTAAGCCCTGCAAAATTGAGAAAATTTGTTACCAACAGACTTGCTTTGTAAGAAATATTAAAAGAAATTATTTAGGGAGAAAGACAACTGCATAAATCAGAAACTAAGATCCACATAAAGATAAGAACATCAATGAAGGAATAGGTAAAGTAACTTATTTTTCTTATTCCTAAACATATTTTCCAAAATAGTAATAACAATGATGTATTAGATTTTATTTATCCATGCTATGTATGCTTATATATAAGTGATACATCAGTGATACAAGAAGATATATGATATCTTTAACTCTTTGGGGAAGATGTCTAGAACGGGAATATCTAGATCAAAGGGGATTTCTAGAATATCCATACTGATTTCCATACTGCTTGTACTAGTTTATATTCCCACCAACAACGTAGAAGGATTCTTTTATCCCTACAACCTGGCCAACATTTGTTGTTTTGTGTGTGTGTGTGTGTGTGTGTGTGTGTCCTTAATAGTGGCTAATTTTACTGCAGTAAAGTGTAATCTCAGTGTTCTTTTAATTTACATTTCTCTAATGGCCAGAGATACTGAACGTTCTTTTATGTATTTATTGGCTATTTGTACTACTTCTTTGTGAAGTGTCTATTCATTTCAGTTTCCCATTTTTTGACTAGGTCTTTTATTTTAGGGAGGACTAATATTTTTGAGTTTTTTATATACAGTATTATAGATATTAGTCCTCTGAGGAGTAGGTTTTTTCCCATTCTTTAGGTTGACCTTCACTTGGTTGGCTGTTTCCTTTGCTATGAAGAAAGAAGCTTGCAGTTCTATTCAAAAAGTCCTTGCCTATGCCTATTTCCTCAAATTTTACCATTTTATCTTCCAGCAGATTGTGTTTCTGTTTTAGCATTTGGATCTTTGACAATTTTGATTTTAGTTTAGTATGTGGTGGGAGATATGGGTCTAGATTCACTCTTCTGCATGTGGATAGCCAGTTTTCCCAGCACCATTCATTAAAGAGTCTATCTCTCCTCCAGTGTATGTTTTTGGCCCTTATATTAGCCATATATATATGGATTTACAAGGTAGAAGGTAGGCTCCTAATGGCTGCCTGCAGAGTCAGGTGTGGAACAGTGCAAAAAGGCCATCTGCGCATTGGAGATCTGAAGGACCCAGCCCAAAATTGAAGCCCTGGAGCTCACTGTAGAGTTCCATACCAAAGTACTTGGCTTCTAATGATAATCTTTTCTATAACCAAGTTCTCCTCTGCTCCATCTTTGCAGGCCACAACTTTACCAGAGCTTCCTTTCTGGCCATACTCAAACATTTTTAATCATTTTGTTTGGCCATTTGCTCTTGATTCTCAAGGTACAGCTGACTAAAAGCCCCCACCAGTAGCTATGCCACTGCATCAAGATTAGACTGCCTTGAAATTTCTTTTGCCAGATTAATTATTTCTCTGCCCTTAACTCAGTTTCTTGCAATGTCTCTGAACATGAGCAAAATGCAAACAAATTTTCTGCCAAAGCATAACATACATGGCGTGGCATCCAACTGCCAATGCTGTCCTTATTCCCAACTGAAACCTCCTGAGCCTAACCTTTACTGTCTGCATTTCTATCAACATTCTGGTCTTCTGAGCTCTGACCAGAATCTCCCATCAAGCTTGGCTCACAGCATTCTAATGACATGTCTCAAACATGATAGGTGCTAAATTAGCACTTGGTTGAACTCAACAAATAAATAAGCTCAAGACAAGAAAATGTTAATGAACTACAAATCCCTATGTTCCTTCAAGTCCCCAGGATTTAATGAATATGGACTGTTTCAGGCTAGAAACCTTCTTTCTATAATTGTGGATCCCACAGCACCATGGACAGTGCCTAGCACAGCATTCCCACTTGACAGACCAGGTCACTGAGATCCAATCTGAGAATATACCTGTGCTTACAGCTGGTGGGAGAAGGAACCTGACCAGGCTTTTCCCTCCAAGCCTTCTGGCTTCCCTGTTGCCTTTTGCTGCCACTTGCTGTGATTCTTTCATCTTCTCTTCCCCTTGGCTGTGGGAATAGACCAAGAGCTGGTAAAACCTGTGGCTGATGGATCCTGTGATTCTTTCTCATATAGGACTCTGTCCAGAATGAGTGGAACTTTCTAGCAAGAGGGTTGAAAGAAGCTCTTGCTTCTCAATTGGGAGAAAGCTTGAATTCAGCCCTGACCCATCTAAAGAGGAAAATTTGTCTTTGACTTCCACATTCCCTGGGGCTTTTGTAGGGTCTCCAGGCTACACAACCTCAGGCAACAGGGACATATTCCCATGAGACACGCTCAATGATACGGCCAATAGGCCTTGCTCCTTGGTGCAGGGTAAGGAGGCATTAGGTGTAATCTCCCTAGCAACCACCCACCCATCCACTGCAGACTCTGCATGGTTGAACTCATGGGCAGGAGGATTAGTCAAATTCCACAGAGGTCCAGGGGATATTGGCCAATGGTGTCTGAAGCTGATAGAAGGTACCTGCATTGTGGAGATTTGTGATCAAAGACTTTAACCTTCATGTAGCTTCATCGTACCCATAGAAGAACAAAGAGGAGCTCTTTCTAGAGAAAGTGCAAGGTCACCCCTGACTCTCACATCCACTTCTTTTTTTAAAAAATTTTTTATTTTTTTATATATTAATTGGTACATTTTAGGTATACAATACATTTACATTTATCATTGGGTGTTTGTACCTGAACATGATGTATCTTAGTTCTTATTTTTTTCCCTGTTACCTATGTGCCCTTCACCCCCACCACCCTTCCCTATTTACATAGACTTTGTTTCCATTTTTTTTTCTTTCTCATAAGTTTTCCTTTCCTTTCTTTCCTTTGCCCTTCCCCTCCTGCCACCCCTACCCCTTTGGACCTTTTCCTATTTCAAATTATCAATTATTTTTTTTAATCATTTTCATCCTTATTTACATTTTCAGTTTCTCACACTAGAGCTACTATTTGGTATTTACACGCATGTCCTATTTATTTCGCTTAAGAGTATGGCCTCAATATGCATCCATTTAGCTATAAATGACTCTAGTTTCTCATTCTTTATGGCTGAGTAGTACTC
>NW_004624768.1:4009146-4035293 GCF_000247695.1 Heterocephalus glaber
GAGGGCAATTTGTTGAAGATGAGGTGGCTGAGTATGTCTGGAGTTGTTTCTGCATCTTCTAATCTATTCCACTGATCCTTGGGTCTGTTTCTTTGCCAGTACCATGCTGTTTTTGTCACAGTAGCTTTGTAGTATAGTTTCAGGTTGGGGATTGACTCACATCCACTTCTGGGACAAACACATTTCCATTTATCCAAAATCTCTCAGCAACAAATAGGGATCATATCTTCTAGTGTGCCTGGTACTGTTATAAGTATATAATAGCAAATAAGCCAGGGTACTTGAGTAATTCCAGATGTCTTCCTGGGGCTCTAGAAAGCTAGTGGAGGGGTGCTCAGATTCAAGCTGCTGTTTTTGCCCTGTTGACACCTCCCCATCCGGGCAGAAAAGACTTCTCCTTTGGTACAGTGCCTCTCCAGGCTTCATCCATGCAAAGGCCAGGTTCCCATCATGGTCAGGGCCCTGACACTGGCTGCTCTTGGCTCTGTTCCCTTCTCAGAGAGCCAGATCAAAGACTATTGCTTGCCCCTCTGACTGGCCTGCCCGCTCCATCCCACAGGAGCTTTGCTTAGTTTGAAGGCTGAGAACAGTGGGCATTGGCAATCACCTGCTAGTGTTTGCCCTGTAAGACAGGGTCTCGGCTATAATGCTCCAAGGCAAAACTGGATTTCTTTTGTTCTCAAGGATCTTGTTACCTTTCCTGAAGTAGTAGAGACCAAGAAATAGTGTCAGTAAAGGAGACTTTGGAGGAAACATGCATAGAAGGAAAGATGGAACACAACAAAACATTAGTTGGTGCCACTGAGTATTATGCTGCACCGTAAGAAGTTACCAAGTGGTGGTGACTATTGAAAGGGGAGGTTAAGGATGTGACCAGTGCACATCTTAGTAGTTGCAAGTCCTAATGGCACATTAGTAAGCCAAAGAAGGACCACAGGGGTGGACATGTGCCTTTAAACCAGAAGGTAAGCACCCTGGCCATTCCTGGCAGGCTGCTGTGGCAGATGTTTTGGTCATCCCCAAGAGGCGGTTACCTCTCCATGGTAAGCAGATCTGTACCCTCCCTAGAATCTGCTTCAGGAGTAAACACTTAGGCAGACAAGTCCCATGGCCCAGTTCACCTGGGTGGCTGTGATGTGATCCAGTCCATGTGCTAGGTGCTTAGGTGTTGTCACCCACAGTGGACATTTCAGCAAGATGGTGCTAGTCCTGGGACAAAACAGTGTGCCCAGAGCCCAGAATGCAGGCATGGAATCTGAACATTGCAACTTGAGGGGATGGAATTTCAAGGACCTGGTTGAGAATCCACGCTTCAAGACTCTAGAGTCTGGCAAGACATCCCCCTCAAACCACCAGACACCCAGGCTATTCCTGAAGGCCCCCTCCCCAAATATCACCCAGTCAGTGCCTGGTGTACAGTCAGCTTTTCTGTCACTGGGACACAATACCTGACATCCACAGTTTAAAAGAGGACAGGTTTGATTTGGCTTGCATTCTAAGTGGATGAAGTCCACGGCCAGCTGGTTGCAAAGCAGAAACATTAGGGTGGAAGAGTGTGGTGAAACAAAGCTGCTCACTTCATGTCAGGCAAGAAGAAAGGAGCGAAACAGCACAAGAACAGGATCACAGACCACGTATAGATCCCAAAGCCATATCTACATGACCCACCGAAACACACCTAGAAGTGTGCTCTCCTAATCCTCTGGGTAGATCCCAAAATGAATCAAGTAGACACTCCACCCTAACAGACACACCTGGGATATTTAATTTTACATGTCAATTTGCTAGACCAAGGTAACCACATATTTGGTCATACATTATTCCAGACAGTCTGTGAAGGTGTACTTTCTTTCAGATGGATTAACATTTAAATCAGTAGGCTCTGAGTAAAGCATATCATCCTGCAGGGTGTGGATGGAACCCACTCAATCCACTGAAGGCTTTAAGAGAGGTTTCTTCAGGAAAGAGGGAATTCTGCTAGGTGGGGGTCTTTGGACTTAATTCATCAATCCTTCCCTAGGTCTCCAGACTACTGCTGGCCTACCCTTCAGATTCTGAACCTGCCAGCTCCTGGCAGCTCCTGGCTCCTAATTGCATGAGTCAATTCTTCAAGATAGATAGATAGATAGATAGATAGTTGATAGATAGATAGGCAGATATCCTGTTGGTTCTGTTTCTCTGGAGAATCCTAACACAACATTCTCTGATATTATTTGCTGAAGTGTGGCCTTCTGGTGTGTCACAGTGACTGTCCTCTTATCAGGTTTTGTGCCAAGCATCTATTTCCACCAACCCCCAAACCCTCCAGCTACCTGAGGCACAGGCTGCCAGAAAAGATTTCTGATCAAAATCTCATATGGTCATTTGGGTTTTAAGGCTTAAGCACTTTTTTTTCTGTTCCCCAGAGATAATCCTCTGTAATGTCAGGGTAAGAAAACATCTCGAATAAATCTTTTATCAATTCCTTGCATCCTTTTTGATAGTGTTCACACAGGGAAAAGCTAATCACTGGGCACAGAATACTGTAAAATAGTGAGTATTCCTCCACCTACAGTTTGCTCATTGCCTTGTTTAAGAATGGAAGGTTCCTTCTATTTCTTCACTCAAACATGAATCAATATTAAACAATAATCATGAAGCAGACATTTGACTGTGTGACCAACTAAGATGTCAGAAAGTAGGACATCCTGAAAGTCAAATGAGCCACAGTTAAAAATAACCTGGAATTAGAGAGTTTACAATTACGCTGTTGTGTAAAACTTATTGAATGATTGATTTCCACACAGCTGTTCTGATAGGTCTTGATATTCATTCAGCTCAAGCAATAAGATGTTCCTGGTATTATATTGGCTGAAGTTTGTATGGTGGTTATATCAGTCATCTTTCTGTTACCATCACAAAATACCTGAGATAATCAACTTGAAAATAGAAAAAGTTTATTTTAGCTCACAGTTTTGAAGGTCTCAGTCCATGGTCAGTTGGCTCCATTACTTCTGAGACTGTGAGGGCAGAGTAAGTCATGGAAGGCAGGGGTGATGGAGCAAGCAGCTCATTCATGGTGGTTGAGAAGTGAAATAGGAGGAAGAGGCTAGAGTCCCAATACCCCTTCTAAGGCCCAAGGTCAATGACCTTCCTCCCACTAGCCACCACTCCCAACAGCACGATGGGGTTGGGACCACGCCTTCAACACACAGGCTTTTAATGGACATTTAGGATCCAAACTGTAATAGGAAGGAAGAAAAGGTTGCCTAAGATCACCACCTTTTCTGTGTTTTCTTCCCTGGTAGTAATTGTCATTCAACAGAAAATAAAGCTGAAAAACTCAAAAAGTCCTGGAGATGGTTAGAGTATGAATTATTTTGTTGTTGTTCCTCTGTAGAATAAGGAATGTCAGTAAAGGGAAGATTCGAGGAAGGAGTGCCTGGCAAGAGTCACCAGGATTCCCCATCCAGCTTCCTGTAGAGCTCACTCCCAAAGCTAGACACACTCTGAGAAGTTTAAGCCCCCAGCAATCCTGTGCTGGAGAGAGAGAGAGCTTTCACCCTGATTTGCCTTCGGGTCATCTCCTGTTCTCTGAGCCTGAAAGCCGATCTCCCCGTCGTCTTGTCAAGGCTAGAGTGACTGCAAAGGCCTCCAAGTCTCGCACTCGGCACAGCACACCGGCTTCCTGCTGAGCCCAGCCCAGCTCCCTGAAGTGGTTCACTCCACCACTTAATTACATGTGGTCTGAGAAGGTGGCGATAATCCACCTTAAATGGGTGGCCTGTGCGCTCTCCTCTCTCAGCAGACCACGCAGTCTTCTTTGTTCTGTAAGCTGTAAGGGCCAGGGAAACGTAAAGGCTCTGGCCAGGGTCCCTGCCCCCTGGGACATGGGGCAGTGGTCAGGAGCCAATGTGAACGATGGTGTCAGGAGGTCAGGGGCCCCACCATGCATGTGTACAAATGCACGGCTCCAAAGTGGAAGGCTGTGAACCTAGCCTAGCCTACCGATGCAGTCCACTGAGTCCCTAATAAAGTTTGGTTTTTTGAATTCAGTTAGGAGTTTTAAATTGGGAAATTGTACATGAAAACCTGCACCTCTGACTCCTCTTGAACAATTGGGTGATAGGTAGCTCCAGGCTGTGCATTATTGCCCTACATACCTAGGGGCTGGAGCTAAGGAATCCGTGTCTCTTTCAGGCAGGGTCCCAGCCATAGCATCAGTGTCACCTGAGCCATTGGTAGAACCCTGGACTCTAAAAAACCCAAACTTACAGTGGTAGAACATAGAATAGGAGTTGCCAAAGGCTGGGGGCAAGGAGCAGGGGAGGGGACATGTTGATCAGATGTAGTTTCCATAAACAAGGAAGAAGTTTTCACCATCTGTTGCACAAGATGGTGCCCACAGTCAATAATGATGTAGTGTATATTTCAAAATTGTTAAGAGAATGGATTTTAAATATTCTAACTGCAAAAAAAAGTACATGAGGTGATAGATACATTAATTAGTCTGGTATGCTCATTCCACAAGGTGTACATATTTCAAAGTATCATGTCCTGCCCTGTCTTGGTCCATCTTCCACAGCTATAACTGAATGCCTGAGGCCAAGTAATTGATAAAGAATAGAGGTCATTTAGCTTACAGTTCTAGAAATGCAAGTCCACAAACCTAGTGGCAGCGTCTCATGAAGCTCTTCATGCTGTGTCATGGGAGGGCAAGTGTACTCCCTGGCGAGTTGAGAAAGTATGCCAGAGAGAGCTTGCTTTATGACAAAGCCACTCCCTCCATAAGGGCATTAACCCATTAACCCATGAATGGACTCGTCCTTTCCTGAGGGCAGGGTACTTGTGATGTGAACGCTCCCCAAGGCCCCACCTCTCAAGCATCATTAATAAGGGACGATGGCTGCTAAGTTCCCAACAGAGGAAATTAGGAGAGCACATTCAAGCCATGTGTACCTCATACGTACACCCAGTTACTATCGGTCAGTTAAAATTTTAATTAAAAAAGAAGGAAATGCACACTTTCAAGCCCAGACCCACTGCAGGAGAGGCTCTGGAAGTGGGGCCAGTAGTCTGATCCCGGCCTGCTGGAGTGTGACTCCCACTGAGGTAGAGACTCCCTGATCCACAGGCCCCACCGCATCCTGGTCCTGCCGTCTCTTCCCAAGCTGCGTTTACATCAGGCGCTGATGCTAGTGGCCTCTGAGTGATGCTTGGCTTCATTCTGGTTCTGCTTTCTGGACTTTGGGCCACTCCCTGGCGACAGACCATCAGCTGTCTCACCGGAACAGGTGGTGGCAAAGTGTCTCATCCTCATGTGCACAGAGGGGTGAGGAGGAGGAGGAGGGGCTCTGGCCAGCCTGTAGGCCGGGCTGCAAAGTTGGGAATCACACAGCCAGCACTCAAGTCTCAAACACGGAAGACCCAGGGAGGGCTGGGGAGAGGGGAGTGGAGGAGAGGCCCGGGGTCAACACCACCTGGATCATTGTCCCCTCAGCACTAGGCTTACCTCACCCAGGGGCCGTGTGTGCGCCAGTGTGTTTCTGACATTGTCCTGGTTTGTGTGTCATCACCCACTCTGTCTCTGCTTCTGAAGGCAATGCTGGGGGCCTCTGGCTCCCCAGAGCCCAGGGAGTATTGGCATGATTTAGCCAGGCTCCCAACAAGTGGGTGGGCGAAATCCGAGAGAGATGTCCAGGCACTGTCCTGTCTCCCTTGGCTGCCGGGTCTCAGGCTGCCTTAGGGACCCTGGGCAAACTTTGCTCACAGCTTGAAGGAGGGAGCAGAGCGGGCCTGGAGCTCTTCCTGCTTAGAGGCAGCTGCCAAGTTCCAGGACGCAGAGGGTTGGCTTCAGTGCCCCAGCCTTCGGGGGAGAGACCTGCTCAGAGTGTCTGGGGGAGAACAGCAAGGAAGCAGCACTGCATGGAAGTCAGGCAGAAGCCTCTGCACCGCCCACCCCTCACCCCTACATCGGTGCTGCTCCAGGTTCAGCAGGGCCTGGGGTCCAGCCCTGTGCATGGTTTAACAGAGGAAGCAAAGCACATCCTCCAGTACCTGCGTGATGGGAGGAGCAGAAGGACACAAGGGCCTGGAGCTCCTGCGTCATTTCAGTCAAGAGGCTGCCCCTTCCTCAGCTGACATGGCTCCTTCAGCAGCTCAGCAACCCCTGCAGGGCCGGGCCCCTGCCAGGAGGAAGAGGACCAGGGTGAACCTGATCTGGACCACCGGGGGCAGGAGCTGTGCATTTGTGCTGGAAAGATAATGCCACTAACTGCAGTCCTGCCTTACTGCGGTTTGACTTGTGCCTGGTTGGCTTTAGGAGGTGCCAGCGCAGCACACATTCTGCTGAAACCAAATTTAGCTATGACTTTTGATCTTTCCAAGGACTAAAGATGTGCAGGTCCCCACCATCTCAGGATGCCTTTGGCCGCACAAACAGGAGGGGAAAGGACCATAGATGCTGTGTTGCTCAGCCAGATGGCCGGAAGCTTCACTTGCAGCTTAGGGTACTTTCCACTTCGGATAGGTTCCTCAGAGCATAACCCCAGTGCAAGTTGGGGAGAATCTATATTATTATAGAAGCGTCAGCAGCTGTAAAAGCAATAGCTGTTTTTATATCTTGAGTTCTGTTGGGTCAGGCATATTTTTCTCCACTTTTGTCATTTACTAATTATAATAATCATAATATTTTAGACTTATTTCACAGATGAGGAAAATCAGTATTAAGGAGTTTAGGCATCAGGCTTCCTTTCAAATCCAATGAGATACCCAGAAGGTCGAACCTTATGCAAGAGGAAGCGAAGGAAAGAAAAGAGAATGAGAGGGCAAAGGTCTAGATTTAAGTCTCACTCCACCACCACATACAGCCACCCAGGTTGTTCACGCTAGGAAGCTCCACTCAGCAGGACTGTCCCCTCTTGTCATACAATGTGGTGGCCCTGGTTAGCTCCCTGGCCCCCTGACCCCTCAGCATTATGAAGGTTCAAGTAGGTGTCTGCATAGTCTTTCTAGCCAGGGAGGTGTTATCCAGGTATCCCTGGCTCCAAGGATTCCATCTCTGCCTTTCTGCCTGATGTCCCCTGGATGGCGAATCTGCCAGAGTCAGGCAAGTGCCAAGTTGTAGAGGCAAACCCTCCTGGAATGGCCATTTCCTGCCTCTGGCGGGATGCGCCAGCCCTGGAACAAACAGGAACAGAAAATGGGCGTGTCTGTGGTGTCAGCCCTTCCTCGATAAACCCACTCCCCCAAACCATGTTCCTCCAGAGGAGGCAGCAGCAGATCGTTTCGCTCTGTAGCAAGATGGAAACCTGGGGCACTGGTCCCTTTTTGGCACGTGCAGGGGTATTGCCACCTGCACAATATTGTGTGGTATTGCCGCACAGGGCCCTCCTGTGATTCCACAGGCCACACACTCGGCTCAGATGCACCCCTGACAGAGGTACCCAGTCGCACGCTCGAGTTTGTTGTCTGTTTGAGTACGTGGCTGTTAGGGGTAACAGAAAGATCTGCGATGGAGATGCTGATTTGCCCTCTCTCTGACCCCTACAGTTCTTAAGCAGCACAGGGCGGGAGGAACTCAAAGCCCCATTTCAGACATAATTTCCCAGCCTTAAAACATGGGCACAATGTGGCAATTTACATGACTTCCTGGTGACACTCAGGAAATGCAAGTTCTTCAATTCCGTCCAACTCTGCAACATCTCTTTGAGGCCGTTATTAGTCCCAGTTTATGAGTAGAAACATCGAAGCTCGGAGAAGTTAAGGAAGGTGCCTGCAGCGACAACACAGCTTCTGCTAATTGAATGTATTACTTATCTCACTCACTCCACCCTGCTCCAGATCCCTGTTCAGAAGCGCTCACCGGATTAACAGACAGGAGATGGAGAAGGACTCCGAGGAGTTTACTGGTCGCATGAAGGCCCTTACACGTGTTTTAAATTTCCTCTCCTGGAGCCCCGGGGAACACTTGCTAACGCAGCCCCGTAGCCAGCGGCTTTGGACACAGGTCATTTTCAGGAGCCTCACGAGACCGTTCTCCTTGTCAGATTGATCCTCTGGGCCGCTTTGGCTGTGCCCGTATAGGAGAGGCCCGCCGGTCCCCACCCTGGCTCAGGGCCGCCTGGCGCCCTTGCCCTGGAGGAGTGAGGTCGGGTCCCACGGAGGTGCACGCTGGGATCCGCAGCCTCGGCACCCTCCAGCATCAGATCCAGCCCCCAGTACATCCCCGGTTCCCCGTGGGTGGTCCCCAAGGGTTTCAGTTGCATTTCTTTCCCGTGCTGGTGCTTTTGGCTTCCTTTAGGGCTACTGTGGAGTGCTAGGGAAAGTGTCTCCTCAGGCCTGCGGGAGGTCGCCTGGGCATTTCTGAAAGTTTGCTAAGATCCAACTCCTCTCCCCACCCCCAGGAAATGACTGGGTGATCTCTAGGGACAGCTGTCCTGCATGGAAGCTGTAATGGGGCGGAGTGCCCCTGAGCAGGTCACATGAGAATATTTATTTATTGCCATGCTAAGGATTGAGCCCAGGTCCTCCTCACAGACCTACGTCCTCGGCCCCTTAAAAATTAATTTAGAGACAAGCTCTTGCAAAATCTCTAAGTTACCCAGTGTGAGGTCGAATTTGTAATCCTCCGACCTCAGCTTCCCAGAGTGCGTGACTACAGGCAGGCACCGCCACGGACCGGGGCTGTGAAATCTTCATAAAGGATGCACTGGGCAGCAGTCCAGCCACCAGGGGGCGCTGTACCCTTCGCGCAAGGCTGACGGAACTGCTCCTCTGTCTCACTGCGGGTGCAGAGGTTAAGGGGGGCTGAGAAGCCTGGTGGTTGTCCCTGACCCCAAACCTGAGCTGAAGGAGCAGCCACCTTTCAGGTCTGAGCCATTGAGCCCTGTGTGGGAGCAGCTGGAGTTGAAAAAAGGATTTCTCAACAGAAACTGGAAATCGGCAAAATCTTCCAAATTGTATTAAGACATTGGTACCTAATTTAATTTACACACAACGCTCTATGCCAGCCAAGCAAAATACCTCTGCTGGCTGGGTGTGGCCAGGTGGCAACTCTCTACGGCCTCTGCCCTCAGCTTTGTCAAAAGGAGCTGGTTCTCAAGGGCAGTCCCGGCTGTGGCCACACGAGTGGTGACCGCCCAGGACACAACTGGCCAGGACACAAGTGCCAAACAAGGAGGCTTCTTGGTGGGGAGGTCCAAGCTGGCCTGGGGACCATGCTTGGTTGAGAGCAATTGTTTATTCTTTCAACAAATACTCACTGTCTATCATGTCCCAGGCACTGGGGCAGAGGGCTGGATTAATTTCGCATTGCTGTTGTGTCAAATTACTATACAGTTGGGGTCTTAACCCAGCAGAGATTGCTTTTCCACACTTTTGGTGACCGGAAGTCAGAAACCAGCATCCTGGGCCAAAGTCAAGGTGTCAGCTGGGGCCTGCTTCTCTGGAGCCTTGGAGAAGAACCCGTTCCTTGCTCTTCCAGCTGCTGGTGGCCACCAGCATCCTTTGACCTGTGGCCATGCCACTCCAATCACTCCGATCTCCGTGCTCAGGCTGCTTCCTCTTCTGCGTGTCCAATCTTCCTCTGCCTCTGTCTTATAAGGACATTTGGCATGTGGTTTAGGACCCACATGATTAATCCAAGCTAATCTGCCCATTCCAAGATTCATTTCATCACATCTGCAAAGACCCTTTCTCTGGACAGGCTCCAGGTATCAGGACCTGATATCAGCATCATTCCACCCATCTCAGGTCACAAAGAACAAAATGGATCAAGTCTCTGACCTTCTAACTCTGACTTTCTAGTAGGGGAAGCAGAAAAAAAGCTCAAAAGCCACTAATACATAATAAAATGACAAACCACGGAAGTGCTGGGACAAACAATCCAGGTCCTTTGGGCACTGTCCCCCCAAACCTCAAGGCCACTGCTTGGGACTGGAGGGGACCCTGGGCTCTCTGGGCTCCCTTCTCCCTCCCACCCAGCAGGCAGAGCCTGCCACCCTCTTGAAGGGAGGATAAAAAGCATGACAGGAAGGAGGAGCCCCAGGAGGAGGAAGGGCAGGCTCCTCGGGGCTCACCTCCAGGTTCGCGCTGTGAGGACAGACTCCCTAGAGTGCCCGTCCCTTCCCCGACCAGGTTCACATGGGTGTGCATCGAGGATTTCAACCCTGCTTGTCATCAAGCAGGTACCAGGGAGGCACAGTGGGGCACCTTCTACCAAGCGGACTCCTCTCCTGGTGGGGCGGCCTGCCAGCCACTGTGTGGACCCCCAGAAAGAGGCTCACCCCCAGTTTTTGGTCTCTGCCTTGGTATATAGCCACTGAGTCAGCCCCAGCCCCACTCCCTTCAGGCAGGGCTGGTGTTATCAATCTGAGGCCCAGCTGGGGAAGGGGAGGTCCGCAACGCCAAGGCCACCGGTGCTAAGGCCCCCGGATGCCTTCACCGGTGATGTGCGTCCTCCTCAGCCAGCCCCACACGTCCCCATCCCTCAGTGTCAAAAGAGGTCCTCCCTTGTGAGTGAAAGAGGAAACAGGGGCTCAGAGAGGGACCTAACTCATCCAGACCCCTCAGATCTCCACAGGCTGAGCCATTCCCCCTGGCACCTGGATTTAAATGCAGTTTGTAAATCAAATCCCCAAGCCCACCCACATCCATCTGCCTCTCTGATGTTTCAGGATGTTGGGAAACTCAGGAAAGGCAGTTCCGGTCTGCCCCAGCTCTGGGAGCAGTGCGGAGCCAGAGGATTCTTCCTCCTGCCCCCAGCAGTGTGGGTGGACCCAAAGAGTCAAGCGCTTGGTAAAACAATGGATAATCAGGCCGATTTCCTTGCCTTCCTCCCAAGAGGAGAGCTATCTGGGCAGGTCCCCAGAAGCCAGAGAAGAGCTTTGAACTCGGACAGACTGACTGGAAAGGGATGCAGGAGCTCCCTCTCAGGCACCAGGGCCAGTACGGCTTGCAGGACAGGCCTGGCCCTGGGCCCTGTGATACCTTGGAAAATAGATAACCAGTCATGGATTAATGCACTTGGCCACAGTGCACAGGAGCAGCTAGCCCAGTGGCTGCAGAAAGAGTAGGGTTTGTGTTATCCTGGTTACCCCACCTACCAGCTATGTGACCTTGACCAAGAGCCCCAGGGGGCTCAGCATCCCCATGTAAAAGACGAGAATAACAGCACTTTTCTCACAGAGTTTTATGAAAATTTAATATAATTTCAGCATTACCTATAACACATCATAGGTACTGAATTAAATGGGAGAATGCTGCTATTATTTCAAAGTCCTCCATGCCAGCCTAGCTCCCAGCCTGGCACTGTTTGCAGGCAATACTATGACAATGAAATATGTGTGAGCATCGAATATTAGTAGTGGGTCCCTAAATGCACTGTTTTGGGGTCAGCAGGCCCTGTGGCTATGTGCCTGGCTTCTGGCCAGTGGGAAGTGGGGGAAACGGTGTGCGCCAGCCGTGGGCCACCCATGCAAAACTGCACAAAGCCCAGAGAGGGCAGAGCACAGAACAGAACAGACAGATCCGGGTCCCTGGGTCACTGCTGGAGAAGAGCCAACCAGGAGCCAGCAGGTTGGATCACTGCTGCGGGGAAAAGAAGCATCCAGTGCTGTAAGCCTGGAGTCAGCCAACTGTGGACTGCAGACCAGACACACTCTGCTATCTGTTTTGTGTGGTCTTTAGGTGTCAGGTCAAAATAAATTGAGCTTTTGTGTGTTGTGTGTGTGTGTGATACTGGGGATTGAACCTAGGGCCATCACACTGAGCTACATATCCACCCCTTTTTTATTTTATTTTGAGGCAGGGTCTCCCTAAATTGCTAAATTGCCCAGGCTGGGCTTAAACTTGCCATTCCCCTGCCTCAGCCTCCCAGAGTGCTGGGATCACACAATTTTTGCATTTTTAAGAGCAATTTTCTGGATTCCGCACAGCCAGCCTGATTACAGCAGAGCCACACCCACTTGTGCACAAGCCTATAGCTGCTTTCACACACAGAGGCGGATAGCTGCTGCCCAGCCTGCCTGCCCAACCAGCCCTCAAATACTGCGCATCTGGCCCCCACAGATAATTTGCCAACCTCGGTTTTTGTAAGTAGGACTGGGGACTACAGCATCTGTTATGGAAGCGGGCTTACCCTGACTGACACAATCAAGGGATGTTTTTCCTAAAGGGATATGATGAATATTTTTTAGCTTTTGAGATGTAAGGCGAGATTGCCTTTTTCAAGCATTGTGCTAATTTATTCTCCTGCCAAGTCCTGTGAATGGGGACTATTTTCCTACTCCCTTGTCAACCCTGGGCACACGATACAACTCAACCTCACTTGCAAAGCAAATATGGTAATTCCACCCTTGTATGTAGGGTTGGGGGGGGTTGGAATTAAATAAACAGTGAATCCGTAAGTTCTTGGCAAATGTTAGTACAGTAGCCCTCATCCAGTGGTTACCTGAAACCATTTATAGCACTGAACCTTAAATATGCTTTTTTCACACACATATGAAAGGTGGTTAGAAAAATGAATATTTAAATTTAAAATTTAGTGAAGATTTAAATTTTAACCACATTACAGTAAAAGTCACATTGCCGTAAAAGTCACATTGCCATTAATGCCCCTCAAAACACTCTCGCTCCCTTCACACACACTCGCCCCATTGCTCTTAGCAACTTGTCTCTTACTGTAATGCATTTCTGTTAATTTAAATGTTCAGTGTTTTTTGATCACCCCTTATATATCTCCATGATAAAGTTTTATAAATTAGGCACAGTAAGAGATGTACACCAACAGCTAATAACAACACAGTAACTATAACAATCCGCTGTAATAAAAGTTATTTAAAACTTATGAATTGTTTGTTTTTGAAATTTTCCATCTCTCACTCTTGGATCATGGTTGACCAAAGGCAACTGGAACCACAGGAAGCAAGACCGAAGATAAGAGGAGACCACTGTATCGATCTTCAGGAGCCATAGGTCCTCAGGGCTGGCACAGGATGTGTTCTGTGGACAAGGCTGGCACCCTCTCCTGACATGCGCACCAGGCCAACTCCCCATTCTTTCCTCCATTCCCTGGGTCTCCAGAGCTCACCCCGACTTTGCAGGAAGTACAAGGCAACTAGATGAGGGAGGGAGAAGAAGCCCCGAGGCTTTGCCAGGGAGAATGATGCAGGTAGCAGATCAGGAACCAGCACGGGGAGAATGCGGAAACCCAATTGAAAATTGGCACAGCCCTGCAAAACAAAGAATCCTCTGTCTTCTTTGAAGATTCTACTGGTGAGATGCCAGGACAGATCCAGGAAGATGTGGGACAGTGACCAGAACACCCAAATTCCAGTGTACTTGCCAGCCAGGAACTGGTATAAGGAAGAAAGCTATTTTTGGAAGCCTTTTAAATATAAAATGCAGAAGCATAGATGGAAATTCTATCTGGCCACAACCAGTGCTCTCAGGAAAGTAACAAGGAGAAAGAGGGGAGGGAAGGACCCGCTCCTGCTACCCACGACAGACGACTGCTAACTAGGTCGGAACTTCAGGGGCCTCTTGTCAAATTGCTGGTAATAAATTAACTATGGTGAAAGAATTTACACGACAGAAATTAGCAAAATCCACAGATTAGGGCTTATGATTTTTTTTGAGATCAATACATACAACTAGGTGTAGGAAGGAGAGAAATGAGAGGAAAAGAGCTTATTTAGAATGGAGGCAAAGACCCAATAGGGAAAGAACATCAACTCAGAGAAGAAAAAGCAGCAAAACCCATGTTACAATGCCTTATGAGGTTGTCTGCGCAATGTGGCCCAGACGGGTTAAGGAACTTGGTCAAAGTCACACAGCTAATAAGTGCCAGAGCTGGAAGCTTAACCCAGGTGTGTCTGGCAATGATGGCTTATTTTGCTTTGTACTTGCACTCTGTCTATAACTAATGAATTAATTAAATGCAAGGTTTGAAAACATCTTCAGGGTTAGTTCTACAAATTGCCCTCCAAAATTCTGAATTCCCAGGTTAGAATCAGGCCTCGCTTTTGACTTGGTTACCAATGGCTTTCTTTTCACAAACCAAATACACCCTCAAAGGATCCAAATTGACTATCATTAAGGGCTTTCTGCTTGCTAACTCTGCATGCATAATCCTAGAGGCCAATTCCAAAGATTAATTTTGAGAATGCTTTGGCCTTATCTCCAGAAAAATGAGTAACTTGTTCAAGGGTCCAAACGAAACACTTCTTTAGAGGCAAAAATCCTGATACAGTCACCAAATCCAGGGACACGCTGGTGACTTTGAAGGGAAGGGCTGGTCCCTGGCATCTCGGCCCTGCTGGCTCTGACTCTTGGGAGGGTGTTGGCGGGTGGGAGGAACAGTGGAAACCCGCCAAGCCTCTGCATTTCTGTCCCTGGGGACAGTCACTTGCGGGGACTAGTGTTATTGGATGACCCGCTTCATTTAGCCACTCAGGCTTAATACGCAATTTGGGTTTCAGAAATATTTTTCAGTTTTACCCAAGGCCTTGGTGCTTCATCTGAAGTCAGGACTCAACACCCATAACCAGGAGTTGGAAGGGATGATTCTTTCAAAGAGCACATTTATTGATTTTTGAAATAGACCATAGACCTCTGTCTCTATAAAACTCATTTTACCTCCCTTTCAGAATTCAGAGTCATCAAGGCAGCTTAGTCCGGAATGTCAGCTCATTCTAGTCTGTGCTCATGGTTTTGTTTGTTGAATCGAAGACGGGGAAGCCCTTGACATCAACATTGTCAGCTTGGTCTCTTCCTGGATGGAGGCTTTGGCTGGCTTGATTTGAGTGCTTGTGGTTCTCCACACTTGGGCAGGGCCTTTCTGCAAAGTTTATTGGGGTAATTAGTCCTCAGAAGGATATTGCAAAAATATCCACAAAGTAAATTCAGGAGACGCTTCCTTCCAAATGGATAATGTTCTACCAACAAGCTGCAGCACATCCAGAAGAGTGACGTCGAGTTCTTCATCTTCGGGTTGAAGCCTGCAGCTCCCCCTTTGCTTAGCTCTGGCTGGGAGCATCTTTGTGCACATGGTGGGCAGGGGAATCTGGCTGACACAGCCATGGGGCAGCGTGCCAGTGCAAAGGGGATAACTGGCCTGGAATTACCCTCCTCTTGTGTCTAATCTTAGATAAGGCTGAGACAGTCAACAATACTATTTACATACTGAGGCTGTCTCGATAATTTGTAGATACTCATCTCCCCTGGAATGTCCATGAGTAATTTGTCTCAGTATCTCTATGTCACTGAGATGGAGAGCTTGGCTCTGCCCATGAAAAGATTAGTCACTTATATAAATAGGGATACAAAGGGCTTGAGGAAATAGATTCTGTGAGACTCAGAATGGGATTACTAAGAACTGAAATGTTCACCAGAGAAGCACATCACGCCAGGGCCTTCCACCCACTTCCCCACTCCCACCAGCATTATCAACAATGAACAATAGTGAAGAATGTGCTCAGCCTGACACCACTGGTGTTTCCTCTTCCCAGTTAACCAGTTCAGCATTGCTCACCCATTCATTCATTCACTCTGACTCATTCATTCATTCATTCTTTAATCTCATCTGACTCCCCATTCCCATCCCACCATGACCCTTTCACCAGGCTCTTTGGGACTCCTCAACCTCTGCTCTAAGTCTTCCCTTACCTGGAACCTGGTTGCGTCCTTCCCTGAACACCCCACTTCCCCCAAAGCCTCCCCAGCAAGGAGAGGGGCACTGGCATAAGAGAAAGTTGGGGTTGGGTTAGAAGGAAGGTGGAAGCTCCCCATTGCTGCTTCCATACTGCTTTCTCCCCATCAATCCTCATTTCACAAAGGACTTGAGCATCAGCTCACTGGCTTCCTCCCATCTTCCAGGGATAACTGACCTCTGTCTCAGTGACCAATCAGGTCCTGACCTCCCCTCCACCAGGACCTCTCCTTCCCTTCCCCATCCCAATCCACTCCCATGGTCCCACCCCGATGCTGTTGCTCACAGTGCCCCATATCTGAGGTCCCAATCTGCAGCATTGCTCTGTGGCCACCACACCCTGTCGTCCTTCCAGCTCCCTTACTCAGGGTCCCTACTGCTGTCATTCATTCTCTCCCCTTCTCTTCAGCCCCTTCTTCATCGTGATGACTCTTCACTCCCTTGGCTCGACCCCAGCCTCAAGTGGACCCTACTATTTTTTTTTAAGAGTAGGAAAAATGTATTGGGAGAAAGAAAGCTTCTGCCTAAGAGAGACAGAAAGGGGACCAGAAAGTGGGTTGCCCACCCACCCCACTTTTCAAAGATGGTTTATACTGCAAAGCCATATGGTGAGGCGGGTACAAAGTGGGACAAAACTATAAGACCCACTGGAAATTTACAAGGTGGGCATGAGGTGGAACAAAACCATGACCAACCAATAAGATTATAAGTAGAGTCACCCAGGCAATATTGATTAAATGGGAAGACAAGTCACATACAAGGAATTTCCCATTTAGAATATCAATCACTGCGATCTATCTCTACGGGAAGTAGTACTTCTTTTCATTTTTATAATTTTTTTCCCCCATTAACTTTATTGGGACATTTTAGGTATACAATACAGTTACATTCATCACTGGGATCTTGTACCATTACATGAGTCTCTTGGTTCTTATTTTTTTTCCCCTTCCCCTGCCCTCCCTTCACCCCCTCAGCCCTTCCCTATTTGCAAAGACCTTGTTTCCATTTTTTTTTCTCTTCTCATATTTTTTAAGTGGACCCTACTATTTGCTTTCTGCATGTGTTTGTTCTACCAGAGAAACACCCCTAACCAGGCTGACTAGTTTCCCCTGAGTCCATTAGAGTGAGTCTCTGGGGGCTCAGCCTCTGACTCTGTCCCCCTGGAGGTGATTTCTCTGGTGTCTTCCATCCCACATCCTATCCTCAGGGTGCCCTCGACTCCTATTCCATGTGTGAATGATTGAAGCCAGCAAGGGACTCGGCCCACCCATCCACCCATCTTCCCCGTCCTGGGAAGGGCGTCTATACTCGCTCCCCACCCCATCCTCATCCTTTTGTGACACCTGCTGCTCAACCCTCTGATCCTTCCCTGCCCTCCCCTCAGCCTCTGTCTCCCCCCAGAATGGTTCCTCTCAGCATGGAAAAATACACTCCAGCCCCTTCGGGCCTGAGGAACTGCACCCTGGACAGAGCATCCTCCCCTTCGCTTCTCTATGTCTCTGTCCTCACTCACAGCACAGTGTCTCCAAATGGCCATCTAACCTGCAGTCTCCCCTTTCACACCTCCCTGGCCAACATAACCATTGTCCTCTCCATCCCCTGAAACCAGCCTTTTCAGAGACACCATGATATCCTCCTCCAAAAATCCCACGCCCACAGTGTCCACTGCCTCCTTATCTGATATCCTCCTCTCTCTCACTTCCTGGGTCTCTCGCCCACTGGGTTTCCTCCTGTTGGGTTTCCCCCCTGTGCCTCAACTCCATTTTGGGGGCTCCTCCTCCTCTGACCAGTGTCCCACATTACAGCATGGGTTCTGGGCTCTCTCCTCTTTTCCATCTCTCTGTCTGCATGAGCACATTCAGACTCACAGCTGTAAATACTTTCTGCATGCTGAGGCTCCCAAGAGGGCGTCTCCAGACCTTGCCCTTGAACTTCTCATTCTTATATCCAACCGCTTCTTTGGGGTCCCCACTTGAGTGTCTGTCTCTTCTCTCCGGTTAAAGCAAAGCAAAACAAACACACACATTTTTTGTCCATTCTTCCACCATCCCTCTCTCAGGCCTGCTGCCAAGAGAGCCTGGAGTGTCACCCCCAGCCATGTGAGTCAGGCTTGTCTCAAGCCCTTTGGGTTTTGATGACAGAGATGACAGGGAAGTTCTTGTGGTCCAGTAATGTGTCGTGCCAGCTCCACCCTCAACCAAACTTCCACTCTCAAGTTTTCTGGCCTGCAGCCAGCCAGTCATCGCCACACAGACCTGACATCCCTGCCTGTCCACCAAGTCTCCACCCTTCTCCGTCAGTAGCACCCTGATTCCTACAAAGAACACACCTGTCCTCCTCGCTCAGTCTACCTGTCTTAGCTTAGGGAGATGACCTAAATCAATCTATTCTATTTCCTTGGGTGCGTGATCTGAACAAGATAAAAAAGACCAAATCCCAGGACTTCAGAGCTACTGGAAATGTGGAGCCCTTTGGCTGAAAAGGGAGAGTCCTGGTGATCTTATCTGAAACCCTGAATCCAGCTGGGCCTCAATTTATTTCTGAACCTTTCAGTTATAGGAGCTAGTGAATCTGCTCACTTAGTTTTCACTTAAATGAGTTTGAATGGAATTTTTTGTTTTGTTTTTGCAAACAAAGTTGAATCCAGGCCCTTTGCACTGAGCCACATCCCCAGCATGCATACACACACACACACACACACACACACACACACACTCTCTCTCTCTCTCTCTCTCTCTCTCTATCTTTTAAAATTTTGAGAAATAGTCTCACTAGATCACTAAGTTACTAAGGCTGGGTAATTTGAACTTGACACCCTCCTGAGTCAATTTCCCATGCCAGGCTGTTTAAGACTATTTTACTCACAACTCAAAGAGCTCAGATTAATGAATGTGTCAATCATTCTTTCACTTGCTCATTCATCTACTCCGTGCCAGGCACGAATCCATCAGACAGTACTTTGTTTAAATCACTGCTGTGCTCCTGTCACTGAAGCCACAAATCCCCCACCCCACTCCATCTCCTGTGGATTCAGATCTGGCCTTTACAATTCCATAATTGACCCCTATCTGATAGTCCTTGAGACTCTCCTTATATGGGTGCTCTACATCCAGGAAGCTAATTTCCTTCTAGTTCCCTCAGATCATATTTGTTTTACCTTCCACCCTTGCTTTGCACACCTCCACCTAGTCCATCCTAAAGGCTCATCTCCTGCTTGTGGCCCTTCTAAGAATCACCCAAAACCCTGGCTGACACATGAGTGGTCATTCTGCAGCACTTCCGGGTAGTCCCTTCCCCCTCTCTGGAGCCTGGCTTCCCTGGTCTTGGATGAGGAAGGACACAGGGCTAGTAGGTAACAGGGATGGAGGGGAGCCTGGAACTACCTCAGTATGCACTTGGATTTCAGGGCCAGGAGATGACACCTCCTTAGTGAGGAAGGTGCAGAAGAGACCCTCTAGGACGATGCATTTCAGAGGCACTTCTAACCTACTGCCTCTCCTGCCAGGAACAAGCAGCAGGCAGACAAAGGTCTGTAGCATGGCCCATGAGTAACAAATCCAAAATGGCGCCTTTCTCTCCAGTCATCCCGTCCCTAGGCGGCATCCACATTTGACTGCAGAGAGCCAGCCAAGGGGCCACCAGACAAGTCGGAAGCTTGGCAGGGTGCTGCCTGAGACAGTGGATAGAAAGCAGTGCCCAGCTGCTGGGCCTCCAGCTCCCAGGCCCAGTGGCTGCTGGCCAGGTCAGCCTTGTCACTGACTACTGAGAAGCTGTGGGTTCCGTGCCAAGGGCTGTTGGGTTTCCTCAGGAGGACCGAGCATGTCTCCATTTGATGACAGAAGGTCAGACTGATGGTCCTCAAACTAGAGCTTACTGGCTTCTGTCCAGTAAACACTCTGAGTTTCATTAATTCTTTCCACAAACATAGATTGATGGCCCGGCTCTGTGCCATTCCGTGAAATAGAACCAGGCCACATCTCCTGGGCTTGACAGGAGACAGACGCCTGCACAAGAGCTCACACTGATAGTAGGAGGAGGGAAGACAAAGCCACCGACTAGGCTGTGACTTTGTGGCCTCGCTCCTGTGCCTGGAATGCTGGAGTTGTGGGGCAGCTGCTGCTCCCTCTCTGCTCCCACCTTGCCTGGCCCATTTCTTCGCACTGGGGCCCTTGATCAGTGCCTCTGGGTTTCCCAGTAGAGAAAAGGCTGCAGTTCTGCACCAGGCCCAGGGGCAGCAAAAGCCCAGGGGCCCCTTCTCACCAAATCTACCTCCTTCTCTGGGTCCTTCCCACTTGTTATTTTTTATTTTTTAAGAGTAGGAAAAATTTATTGAGAGAAAGAAAGCTTCTACGAGAGACAGAAGGGGAATGGAAAGTGGGTTGCCTGCCCACCCCACTTTTCAAAGATGTTTTGTACAGCAAAGCCATGTGGTGAGGCGGGTACAAAGTGGGACAAAACTAGAAGACCCAATGGAAATTTACAAGGTGGGCATGAGGTGGGACAAAACCATGATCAACCAAGAAGATTCCAAGTAGAGTCACCCAGGTAATATTGATTAAATGGGGGTCAAATGGGGGAGCAAGTCACGTAGCAAGCCTACAAGGATTTTCAGTAAGGGTGGGGGTCAGGGATGTTTCCTGGAAAGGCTGGGTTAAGACCTTGGGACCCCCGCCCAGGTGATTGATACCTATTTAGAAAATCAATCACTGCTATTCATCCTACATAGGTGTGGTAGTTTCTCTCCTTTTACAATTTTGGCCTTTAGTGAATGAGTCTTTACTGTCCTCCATGTTGGCTCCTTGACTGTCCTCCATGTTGGCTCCTCGTGGGCTGGCCCTGGCTAACTTCCTACAGGACATCTAATTAACTTACCTATCTGCAATATCCCCCCCCCCCACCGAAGAAGGACCCCTAACTGCTGCGAGGGGGCACAGGGCGAAGACCGGTCTGGCTACTTCCAGCTGAAGAGGGTCATAGTTGTGATCAGCAGTTAGAGTTACTCCACAGAGTCTATCTAAGGGCCTTTGATAGGCGCCAGGCATTGTCATCTTGGTAGCCACATAGCTTTGAGTCTGGAAAAGCCAAAGAAACAGTTAAGAATACAGGGGCCCAAAGATTAAAACTAGACCCATATCTAACACCATGCACTAAACTAAGGTCGAAGTGGATTAAAGATATAAATATTAAGACAGAAACACTAAACTTGCTGGAAGATAAGTTGGGTAGAACTCTTGAAGACATCGGCGTAGGAAAAGACTTTATGAACAAAATCTCACTAGCACGGGAACTAGCACAAAGAATCAACAACTGGGATCTCATCTTATTAAAAAGCCTCTGCACTGCAAGAGAAACCATCAACAGAGCTAAGAGACAACCTACAATGTGGGAAAAAATTTTAGCAGCTGTTCCTCAGACAAAGGACTACTATTTAGAATATATAAAGAACTGAAAAAAATCAGACCCCCTAAATTCAAAGACCCAATTCAAAAATGGACATCTGAAATGAACAGACATTTCTCAGAGAAAGAAGTAAAAGCAGCAAATAAACATATGAAAAAATGTTCAACATCATTGGTCATTCGAGAGATCCAGATGAAAACAACACTGAGATTCCACCTCACCCCAGAAAGAATGGCTGCTATCAAGAAATCAACCAATAACAAATGATGGCGGGGGTGTGGGGAGAAAGGAACCCTTCTCCATTGTTGGTGGGAGTGCAGACTGGTGCAACCACTGTGGAAATCAATATGGAGATACCTCAAATAACTAGGGCTAGAGGTCCCATTTGACCCAACTATTCCCCTGCTGGGGATCTTCCTCAAAGAATTAAAAGAATCATACCACAGTGATATATGTGCACCCATGTTCATAGCGGCATAGTTTGTAATAGCTAAAGCTTGGAAACAGCCCAAGTGCCCATCAACTGGAAACTGGATGAAGAAAATGTGTTTTTTAATAAAATGCAGTACTAGTCAGCCATAAAGAATGAGAAACTAGAGACATTTATAGCTACATGGATGCATACTGAGGCCATCCTCTTAATTGAAATAAACAGGACAAATGTGTAAATACTGAATAGTTTCTCTGGTGTGAGAAACTGAAAGTGTAAATAAGGATTAAAATGATTAAAATGAATAATTGATAGTTTGAAATAGGAATAAAAGGTCCAAAGGGGTAGGGGAAGTGGGAGGGGAAGGGGAAAGGAAAGAAAGGAAAGGAAAAATTATAAGAAAAGGAAAAAATGGAAACAAAGTCTTTGTAAGTAGGGAAGGAACCACAGGGAATGGGGAAAAAATAAGAACCAAGATACGTCACGTACAGGTACAAGCACCCAATGGTAAATGTAAACGAATTGTGTATCTAAAATATACCAATAAAAGAATTTAAGCAAAAAAATAAAAAAGAGGAATACAGGGGCCAAATTATAAGGTCAGCAGGAGTCCTATGAATATGGGCAACAAAGGTTCCCACCCGGAGGCCACCTGTTCTTTCTTGCAGCAGAAACCTGATGTTCTGAGCTGGGACTTGTCACATCCATCCCCAGCAAATGTGGGGAGGGCATTGGGAGCACTGAGCTCCTTATGGCTCCTGAGAGGTAGCCTGAGAAGACAGGAAACATAGTCTTTCGCCTCAGAAAGATCAGGGTTGAAATACCAGCTTGGTCCTGGGCAGGGATGATGTGAAGAGATTGGGAGCTTAGACTGAGCCAGATGGCCAGAGGCCAAATTCCAGTACTGCCGCCTGCAAATTGTGTCACACGTGATGTTCCTGTGCCTTCATTTCCTCCCCTGTAAAGTGAAGATCGCTGAAGTATCTGCCACAGGGTTGTTAAGAGGACTGAGTGGATGAATTTGTATAAAGTGCTTAAAACTGAGTTGTGCCGGCAGGAAGCACTTAGCTCTCATTAGTTGTTATTAACTATGGTTATTAGACCTTCTAGCAGGGACACTGAGAGATCTAAATGGCCTAATCCCTGAGAAATGCTGAGTAGGTGCCTGACAAATATTAGTGTACAGTCATCCACATTTTTCTGATAAGACAAAGGATGTGTGGAAGACAAGAATCTGCCATCTCTACCAACTCAACCAGCTCAGGGGACTGCTGGGGAAGGGACTGTCCCAGGTCTGCTCCTGCAGCCTGGGGTAGTAGATTTCATGTTGGCAACACCCGCAAGTCCTCTAATGGGGTGTTGGAGCTTCTTGAGATAATATCAATTTAAATTCACCCCACTTTTTAAATACCTTTTAAAAAAAAAAAGAAAAGAAAAGAAAAGAAAAGAAACAGGAAGCCAGGGAGTAGAAGAAGGTGTCCTACCAGGGCTGTGGGAGCTTGGCTGGCCAAGCCAAGGCATCAGGGAGCACCAAATGGCCCAGAGGATAGCCCTGAAGTGGCTTCCCATGGACAGCTGGAGTAGGGACTCTTGCAGGAGGGGCTGGCCCAGCCTGAGGCCTCCTCTGTGGCCGTCATGATGCCTGGTCCCTCCCTGCTAGGAGGAAGAGAGATGCCACCCTGAAGGCCTTGTGCATACAGCCTGAAACAGCCCTTATGGAGTGCTGAGGGTGGGCAGTGGTCACCTGAGACCCCAGTCATCTGTGTGTGTGCCACGGATTCCAGGGTGGGCCTCGCACCCCACGCCTCTCCTGAACCCTGCATAGCACCTCGATGTGCTGACTGGACACCCAGGTGGACCTGTGAGCTAGGAAAGAAGCATTTCAAATTCACACCAGCATTCTCCTGCTGTGTCCATCTAAACAGTAACTCAGGCTCTCACCGGGCTTCATCCCAGGACTCAGTTTCCCTTTGTCGGCCTCTTCTTCTGACCCTTGGCCTCTGTTTGCCTGTCCAGCTGGCAGAGTCCTCTCATGCCTGGCTGAGGGCACCCATAGGCACCCTGGGCTGGGCTAGCTGAGGTGAGAGCCAAGTAGCAGGGAGCCCAGGCCAAGCCAGGTGAGGCAGGTGGCGTGAAGTTTCCCGGGAAGAGGAGTGAGCAGGTGAGTCACTCCATAGCAATCTCTGGTGTTATAAATAGCCCTGGCTGGCAGAGATGGGAGGCAGGATGATAAAGGACCATTGTGGGAACAGCTTCCTGATAGTTACTGTACCTTGAATAATCACTCTGAGGGAATTTCAGGCTGCAGAAGCTCTAAGCCCCTTTCGTGTCAGAGCAAGCCTTGTGAAGTACACTGACTGGGTACCCAGTAGCCTGCAGAGCTGCACCTAAATGATGCCATTTAATTACTCAGCACCCAGCCTACCAGCTCAGTATGCTTAGCCCCAGTGGAGAGATGGATAAACAGGCCAGGAGAGGTTGCTGCCCAGGCTCCAGGCACTCCATAGCTGAGCAGTCAGTGCAGGGACTGAGCTCTGCCTAGCAGCGAGGTCTCTGCTTCTTCAGCCAGGCCATGGGGCTTCCTGGCCACCATGAAGGATCCAAGAACCCTAAAACAATGAAGCCTTACAGTGTGATACCCGGGGTGCCTGATGGAGTCTGGCTAACCAAAGACTCCCCTGAGATTTAGGTTCAAGGCTGGCTGTGGAATAAGGGACCCAGGAAGAGTAGTAGTTGGAAATCTGCTTCGGTGGATCTATTGAAACTTTTTGCCTTTATTTCTCTTAAGAGAAGGCATCCCATAAAAATTCAGCAAAGGGCCCATTCTTAGCCACAAGATCTTCTCACTTGTATTCGCCTATGAGAGTCAGTCTGTGTCTGTCCGTGCGTGCAGTGGGAGAAGTCTGGAGAACACTCCAGGAATTCCTGGCCCACACAGCCGTGCCCACTCCAGCCCTTCCTACAGCCGCTCAAATGAAGCAAGGGTAGAGCTGGCTGGATAAACACCAGTGGCCTCAGGGGAGACAAAGGCATGGTCTTCTTGGGACCCCACCTTGTTCCCTGGGGCCTTAGGCCCAACAGGCAGGATTGTGCCCATACCTGCGCCACCTGGGCCCAAGGACTGGGGGTGAGTGCTGTCAGCGTCTAGGAGAGAGCACCCTTTGGTCCACTGTGGGCTCCAGGCTGTGGCGAGGATGGAAGCTGGCAAGGCTGCACCTGCTTCCCCAAGCGCACGGGCACAGAGCTGGAGCAAGCCAACCTTGTCTACACCATCAAGACCAGGAGGCACTTGTAGCCCTAAAAGGTACCCTTGTGGGTTTCATTAGCTCGATTTTGTTTTGTTTTTGTCTGGACATCAGACACACAAGTTAGAACCAAGTGCAGCAACTGTAGGTTAAAATAGATTTGATCTCAACAAGCAAACCTTCAATGAAACAGCAGGAATGTCTGTGGGCTTGTTTCCTGTGATCCCCGAGGTGCAGAAACACAGACTCACAAGCCACGTGCAACCTCAGGACCACAGAATCCCCACTCACTCGCCCATCCCCACCCTCCTTCCAGGCTGAGACATAGGCACCTAACGCATCAAATTTTAAAGAAGCCAAGGAGGCGCCAGGCACCATATGGCAGCCTATGGCCGATGGCTTCATAAGAATCACCAAGACATTGGTCCAACAACCCAGCATGGGAAAGCCAATGCTTCCATGGCAAGGGCAGTGCAGCCTGCAGGGCTTGAAGGAGATCTGCATGGTCTGAACATGGCCCATTGCATGGAAGCGACACACCCAGCTACAGAGTCAGTCACTGCAAGGCCAACAGAAACTCCCTTGACCAGCCAGTGTGAGTCCAGATGCAGGGCCTGGTGCTCCCAAGTGGCACACACACCTTCCCTGCCAACTGGCTGTTTATGAGGGACTGAGTCAAGAGCAGGAACCTGATCCCTGGGATCCATGAAAAACAGGTTAGAGCACAGCAGACCCATCTGGAAGGCAGGTTGGTGTCCTTTCTGTAAGGCCATGACCCAACCAGGCCACTAAATCTTATGCATAGGAATTTCTTGGCAGATGTAACACTTGAGAGATGCGGCTGCCTCTTCCTGCTAGAGCTGACATAGGGGAGCATGCCCTAGGCTGGACACCAACCAGTCCCTTTGACTTCCCTTCTGCTTGCTTCTCCTGAAACTCCATCCATGACTGTGGCAGCAGACACCCCGATCTGTACCTTCAGCCAAGAGCCTTCTCCTGAGTCTCAGGTCCTACAGCAATTGTTCTTCAGGATATCCAGTGTCTGTTTCGCAGATTCCTCAAACTTACTATGTCCAAAGAGCTGACTTCATTGCAACATTGCATCCTGGCTTCAGACTTACTACCCCTCCACAATCTTTTTTTAAAAATTCTTCTTTTGGTACATTGTAGGTATACAACACAATTACATTTCTCGTTGGGAATTGTACCTTTACATGATGCATCTTGGTTCTTATTTCTTCCCCATTCCTAGCCCTCCCTTCACCTCCTCCACCCTTCCCTATTTACAAAGACTTTGTTTCCATTTTTTCCATTTCTCATCATTTTTCCTTTCCCTTCTTTCCTTTCCCCTGCCCCTCCGACTACCCCTACCCCTTTGGACCTT
>NW_004624768.1:4037408-4125633 GCF_000247695.1 Heterocephalus glaber
AGAGGAGTGGTGATAGTGGACATCCTTGTCTTGTTCCTGATTTTAGTGTGAAGGATTTCAGTTTTTGACCATTTAGTATGATACTGGCTGTTGGTTTTTCATAGATGGCTTTTATCCACATTCTTTATCTTGATGAATCTAACCTGACACATGGTCAGAAATTTCTGCCAATCCTCAATATCTTCATCATCACCACTGACAACAACATAACCAACACTCTCACCTCTACCTCCCCATCCACCTACATCTCCACTACCATGATCACCTCTACATCCCCCACTAGCACTTCTACCACTATCTACACTTCCACCACCAGCAGCATCTCCACCAGCACCCTTTCTACCAACATCACCCCTCTTCTACCTCCACTACCACCTCCCCTACTACTTCCACCTCCATCTCTTCTATACCACCACCATAACCATTTCTCCCAGCACCACCTCCACTGTCGCCATCATTGTCACCACCATAGTTACCTCCTCCTCCTTCATAACCCTCACCACACACACACACACACACACACACACACACACACACACACACATGTACAAACATGCATGTGTACAGACACAGGCACACAGACACACACTCCTGCTGGGCCATCCTGGTCTAGTGCTTGTCTCTCCTGACTTGCTCTGGAGGCTGCCCCTTCCCTGCCCAAACACTGGCTGAACTGAGGACTAGTCCATGTCAATTTTGCTGCACCAGCTCTGCATCTGACATCTCCTTCATTCCCATCTGGCCTATATGCAGCCCTGCAATGACTCCATACCACCAGCTCTCAGACTCACCCCAATGGGTCCAAAAAACACAGTCTTGCTCAAATTTGGGAAATACTGAGTTAAAAATTTAAGTGCTTTTCTATGCAATATTTGTCAGAAGCTTTAATATGATGAGCATTGAAACACATCAAAGAGAATAGAGCAGATTGCTCATAACTTTTGCTGGTGCTCCTAGGGAAAGAAGGGACCCAAGGTACCTCTTTGGCTCTGGATTCCTCTCTTTTACCTCAAAAATCCCCTCCTCTGCTATTGAGTCTCTCTTTCCTTTCCTTACACACCTTCCAAGGTTGACATAATCACTCCCCACCCTGTACTCCTTCCTTACTTCTTAATACCACAACCCCTTGTCTCTGTTTCTGATTTCCTCAGTGTCCTAGAAGCTCCTTAAGTGCAGGAAATAATGGTGATTTCCTGGGCCAACACAGCCCCTGAGAAATGGTGGTTGCCTCATCAGTGTTTGTGGAATGACTGTGGTATATTTACTGATATGAGCAAAAAAAAGTTGAAGCAAAACCAGGAGTTGCCTGGTAGGACTCGCCAGTGCCATGCATTGCATCCTCCCCTGGCCCCCCTGCCCACTGCACCTGGTGCTCTGCTTCCAGCCCTCCATCAACACAAGTCCAACTGCTGTCACCAACCACACAAACCACTGCATTTGGCACTGTCCAGTTTTCAATCGACTCAACCTCTCTGCAGGATTCTATGGAATCTGGTCTTTCTGAAACACTCTGCAGTGCAGCCCCCCCCCCTTCGATTTTCCTCCCACTCCTTGGACACTCTGTCCTGGTCTGGTTGATGGAAGGTTCTCCAGCCCCTTCCTCTTTTCTGGTTAATGCCTGTGTCCTTCTGGCCTGGCCCTGGTTCTCTTCCTCTATTTCTCAGCATTCCTGACTCTTCATGCTACCTCCTGGCTTTGGCCGCTCCTGGTGCTCCAGTGACTGCCTCACAGATAAGCCCACCCCACCTCCTCTGCTGACCTTCAGGTCTTGTCTCACCAGCTGCCCACTTGACTGATGCCCTTTGATATCTCGCTGATGCCTCACTCTCAACTTAGCTAAGATATTAACTCCTGATCTTTCCCCTCAGATCTAATCCACCTCCAGGTTTTCCCATCCCCGGAGATAGCACCTGCCAGACTCACTTACTTCCACAGCTTTGCCAACAGTTAGTCCACTAAACAAATCTTTTAAAAAAAAGTATTATGATAAGAATAACTGGCATGTGACCTATACTATTAAAAGTATGCATTGTTAGCTGTAGGGAAAATGTTGTACAGTAATTCTCTAGAACTTACTCGTCTTGCTCAGTTGAAATTTTATGCTGGTTGTTTAGAAACTTCCTATTTCCCCACCCTCTAAGCCCTGGTAATTTTCCCTCTCTGTCTCTGAATTTCACTCATTTAGATATATAAATGAAATCATGCAGTACTTGCTTTTCTGTGACTTGCTTGCTTATTTCATTTAGCACAACATCTTCTGGGTTATACATGCTGTGGTAGATGACAAGATTTCTTTCTTTCTAAGGCTGAATAGCATTAGCACAGTTTCTTTATCCAGCCATCTGCTGATGGACAATTACATTGACTCTCTGTCTTGGCCAGTGTGTGGAGTGTTATAATAATATGGTAATATAGACATCCTGATTTCAATTTTTTTGGATAAATACCCAGTAGTGGATAGCTTTCCTGTAACTGCAACAAATACCCAACTCGCACAGTGGAAAGGGGGAGAGGTTTAATTTAGCTCATACTTTCAGAGAATTCAGTCCATGATCATCTGGCTCCAAAAGGAACATCATGGTAGAAGGGCATGGTGGAGCAAAGCTGCTCACTTCATGGCAGACAGGAAGCAGAGGAGGAGAACAGTACCAGAGAGAAAGAGACTGGACGTAGTACCCAAGGTCACACCTCCATGCTACCTACCCACACTCTGAAGTGTGCTTTGCTAATCCCCTAAGCAGCTCAAAGCAATCAGTTTGACAATCCAGCTTAACGGTCAGAGTTGGATCAAATGGTAGTTCTGTTTTTAACTTCACAGTGGCTGTACCATTTTGCTCTCCTACCAATAGTGTATGAGTTCTTCAATCTCTCCATGTCTTTGACAATATTTGACTTTTGTTTTTAACTGACAGTCATCTTGATAGGTGTGAGGCAGTGTCTCATTGAGGCTTGAATTTACATTTTCCTGATGTGTGGTGTGCATTGTTTTCAGCTCACCTATTTCTCCCGATCCCCTCTTACTGCCATCTCATTCAAACACCAGCCCTCTTGCTTGGATTCTTGAGGCAAACTACAGACAGGTTTCCCCTCACCTGCCCGTACTCACCCACACTCCCCATCACCTCTACACAAGCAGAGAAATCTTTCCATACACCAACTGTTCCTTTGTTGAGATGCACAATTTCCTCCTATTGCTCTCAGGATAACACTGAACACCCCTGGTATGGTTCCCTACCTTATCAGTGGTGCCAGCTCTACCTCTGGCTTTGTGAAGGTCACCCATACCAGCTTTTCTGGAACATTCTCCCAACTCCTCCCCTCTTCCTTACATCACTCATCCAAATTCCTGTACATATCAGCTCCTTACCTTTTTCAGAGCTCAATTCAAATATCACCCCAACCAGATGCCCTTCTCTGACCTTCCCTGTCTTCATTCTTGGAACTCCACATACCCCTCCTTTCAAATGCATGGCAGTGGTGACTAAATTGGTAACTGTATTTGAAGTCTATTTCTCCTACCAAAAGGCAAGCTCCGCAGCATGAGGAGTACATCCATCTTATTCTACTGTGTCTCCGGGTGTCTAGAAAGAGCCTGGCACCCAAGTGGGCAGAGTCAATACTTCTTGAATTCATGCATGAGGGCTATGTTCATCCAGTGGCAGCTTCTCTGTCAAAAGCATAGGCTTTGGAATCAGAAAAACAGAGCTCCATGTCTCACTAGGTTCTTTCCTCCTGGAGATTTGAGATTCAGAGGATCCACCTGTCACTCAGAACAGAACTGGTATCTCTGGTTGCTTGTGTCTGGGAACAGTGAGTGCCAGTGTGCCAGGCCCAGGCTGAGTAGCCAGTGTTTTGAGGCCCTGATTGGCCAAGGAAAATCATTTTTGAATAAAGGGATCTTCACTACCCCCATAGTGGGGACAGAAAGCCTTACTACACCTCTGGGGAGGGGACTGAGTAGGAGCCACTCCAGAGCTATCTGAAGACATTTTGTCACAGCTCCACAAGCCAGTTCATCTCCAAGTGCCTCTCCTCCTGGATCCGGCTGACCTTGGCACCTAGCAAGGCAACGGCTCCCCACAGCTCACTTACCTGCTGATGGAGGAAGGCACCTGTTCTCCTCTCCTCTTTTCTTACCAAGAACTGAGGGCAGCCACAGCATTCCCAGAGCTTACAAGATAAATCAGCGAGAAAGCATTTCCATGGCTCAGCTCCCTTCCTATACTTCAAGGCCACAGATCCATCTGGAAGGGACAGGGGACACCTCACATGGCTGCTCCAGGTTGCCAAGACCCCTTAGCCTATGTGACCCTCCACAGTTGGAAGGCACAGTGGGCCCTTCATGTTGAGTGTTTTGCCTATGGCAAAGATGGCAGAGGGATGGATTCCTGCCAAACACAGCCCTTCAGGTTAGCTTGTAGCAATCAAGATTCCTCCTTTTCCCTCCCACACACACCCAGGGTCCTCAGATTTAAACTTGTGTAGCTGGTGAGCCTCAGCCCAGGCATTCAGTAGGTGCTCATTAACAAACATTTCCTGAATGCTTTCTAGGCCCCACTGGGATTCCCAACCTCTCCTTGAGGCTTCCCAAAGTAGAGATATCTGTAGATGGCCTCTCTCCAGAGATCCCCCTCCATGTGCCCTGCTGGGGTAGAACCCCACAACTACCCAGAAGCCTCAGTGCAAACCCTGACTCCTCTCCCAGCCTGCCCAGGCTCCCAGTCTGCTCCTGTCTGCCTCTGGTTTCTGTCTCCATCTCTCCATCCACAGAGTCTCTGATCAGCCTGCTTTTTTCTTACTCAGTGTGACACCTGCCTTTGTTCTCATCTCTCTTCTGCAGGTCTTTTCCCATCCCACCCCTTCTTCCCTCTGCTTCCGAAGCCCAAGAACAGCTCAGGACCCTGCATCCATCCAATCACACACCAGCTTCACCTGTCTGAGTGTCTTCCCCAGCCAGCTTCCACCAAGCCCCCATAGGGCACATCCATGTCCTGGCCCTCCGCCTCAACCACCCCTAACCACTTCCTGCTCCAGACTGGGTCAGGCTGTTCCTACCATCATGCTTTCCTTCATGGTGGTCCTTTACAGAATTCTCTTTCCCCGTTTCTCTAGCCCCCAAACTCCTATGCATCCTGTAGGACTCAACTCCTTGTGACATCAGCCTCGGTCACCCCATCCTTTATCTCTGTCCCCAGAGCAGGTTGAACACACACCCACTGTACCACTTGTCACTCTTGTGATCCTTTGCCCATTGGTCACCCTGTCCCATAAGAGCACTGAAGAGTCCCAAAGCTAGCACGCACTAAATCTACTGACAGTGCCCACTCCAGGCCCAAGATTCTTATTTAGTGGCAGAGGAATGTGCATTTTAACAAACACACCAGATGGACCTGAGGCAGGTGGTCCTGGGGACCCACATGAGATGGCTTTCTGTGGGCTCCAGGCTGGAGGACCTTGTCTTCTGCTGGGGAGGGCATCCCCAGCCCCTTCTGAGTGTCTACTGCACAGTCAGATAAGAGGGGCACTGGCTGACACTGTGACTGCCCCCTTTCACCAGCCAATTGGCTATGGCAAGGTCCACAGAGGCTCAAGGAAGACCACTGAGCCCAGCTCACAGGTCAGGGGAAAACTGGAGAACATAAAACCCCTGGCCACAGTATTGAGACGCAGCACACCATCAGTGGACACAATGGACTCTATGGCAACAGGTGCTTCTTATGGTTTTCCATTAGTGCTGAGGTCTCAACCTGGTCACAGCCCAGGATAGCTTCTTGCAAACAAGTTGATTTTTTTTTCTTGGGAGGTAAAATCCCCTCCCTTCTTTGGAAGCAGGAATTTCAAATCTGTCCTGCACTCCCCTAAGTATATTTCTTGCCAGGTCTTGGGAGAGTGGGTGTTGATACAAAGAGAGGAAGACTCCAACATTTCCCAAGGAAGAGACAAAAGTAGAAAGTGTCTGCAGGGGCTGCACAGCCCCTGTAATGAGGAGAGGCCCTGGAGTAAGGCTGACAGGAGCAGCAATGGCCCTAGGCCCACACATGCTGGCCAGCAGAGGTGCAGGTGGCAAGCAGAGTTCTGTACCCTATACCTGTTTGAATCAGCTCCAGTCAGGTGTGTAATGCTTGCACTCACCTGTGTGCTCTGTCTCAACATGCACTAAATCATTCATTCATTCATTCATTCATTCACTGATGCAGCAAGTATTTATCAAGTGCCTACTCCCTGCTGTTACTGTGCCAGGCCCTGAAGATACAAGGTGACAGATTTACAATACTGAGGAGATGGATAAGCAAATATCAGCAAGGCAAGATGGTAATTGCTGAGATGAACTCACATAGAAAGCCCTGGAGGGACTTGAGAGAACCACTGAGGCTGCCTTTGGCTGGAACTGGGATTGAGAGGCCAGTGCTGCAGAAGTCCTCATTTTGGAAGCAAAGCCCCTTTGGTGTTCCAGATGCTGCCCTAGGTCTCTGCAGCCTCATCCACCAGCCGCTGGGCCTGTGGGGCTGGGGCCAGCCGGAGAAGGCAGAAAGAACAAGAGAGGCAGATGTGCTGAGGGATTCTGAAATGGAGACCTCACCCTACATGATGAAGAGACAGAGGGACAGCTACCCCAGTACTTCCTGATTTCCCAGACTAGTTCTTGTAGTCCTCAGATGTCCACGAGCTTTTTTGGAGTCATATTGTCTCTTTAAAAAAGAAAACTTTTTACCTCCATTTATCCAAAAAGTATAGATTGGTCATTGACTAGGCATGCTTAGGATAGAACGGGGAACAACATAAACTCTCTTGTTTTTCTAGAACATACATTCTAACCAGCGGAAGTAGACACAACACAATAAAGATAATAGGTAAGTTAGATGGTCCGTAATAAAAGTATAAGTCCTAGAAAGAAAAAAGTAGAAAAATGAGGGAACTGGGGGCCTGGAGAGGAGGAGTAAGTGTCAAGATTAAATAGGGTAGTCAGGTGAGGTTGTGTGACCCATGAACCAAGCCTCTGAAGGGGGAAGGGAACCCTCTTGCACAGGAAGCTGAGGAAGATGTTTCCGGAAGCAAGCTCAGTGAGCTCAAGTCCCTCCCATGGAAGCTCCTCTGGGGTGTTCAAGCATCAGTAAAGAGTTGGGAAGCTGAAACAGAGTGAGCGGGGCAGAGCTGTGGGGAAGGAGGCTGGGGGGAGAGGTAAGGGAACCTTAGGCTGGGGCAGCCAGGGAGGGCATGGGCAGAAGACTGCTACCCTTTCTAGACAATCGTTTTGATGAGTTATCTCAGTGAGTGGTGATTGGCTGATTGATTGATTGTGGTACTGAGGATTGAACCCAGGGGCACTCTACCACTGACCTATATCCCCAAATCTTTATTTTACTTTTTATTTTGAGATAAACTTTTGCTAAGTTGCCCAGGGCAACCTCAAACTTTCAATCTTTCTGCCTCAGTCTATGGAGTAGCTGGGTTATAGGTATGCCCCATTGTGTCCAGCATTTAATTTTAATGGATACATAATAATTCTTCATATTTATGGAGTACCAATAATGATCAAGTCAAAGTAATTACAATTTTCATCACCTTGATCATTTTTTTTAAAGTTGCCAAAGATTAAAACTAGACCCATATCTAACACTATGCACTAAACTAAAATCGAAATGAATTAAAGACTAAATATTAAAACAGAAACAGTAAACTTGCTGGAAGATAAGTTAGGTAGAACTCTTGAAGACACTGGCATAGGAAAAGATTTTATGAACAAAATCTCAGTAGCACGGGAATGAGCACAAAGAATCAACAACTGGGATCTTGTCTTATTAAAAAGCTTCTGCCCTGCAAGAGAAACCACCAACAGAGCTAAGAGACAACCTACAATGTGGGAAAAATTTTTTAGCAGCTGTTCCTCAGACAAAGGACTACTATTTAGAATATATAAAGAACTGAAAAAAATCAGACCCCCTAAATTCAAAGACCCAATTCAAAAATGGGCATCTGAAATGAACAGACATTTCTCAGACAAAGAAGTAAAAGCAGCAAATAAACATATGAAAAAATGTTCAACATCATTGGTCATTCGAGAGATGCAGATGAAAACAACACTGAGATTCCACCTCACCCCAGAAAGAATGGCTGCTATCAAGAAATCAACCAATAACAAATGATGGCAGGGCTGTGGGGAGAAGGGAACCCTTCTCCATTGTTGGTGGGAGTGTAGACAGGTGCAACCACTGTGGAAATCAGTATGGAGATACCTCAAAGAACTAGGGCTAGAGGTCCCATTTGACCCAGCTATTCCTCTGCTGGGTATCTTCCTCAAAGAATTAAAAGAATCATATCACAGCGATACATGTGCACCCATGTTTATAGCGGCACAGTTTGTAATAGCTAAAGCTTGGAAACAGCCCAAGTGCCCTTCAACTGGAGACTGGATAAAGAAAATGTGTTTTTTTAATAAAATGGAGTAGTACTCAGCCATAAAGAATGAGAAATTAGAGACATTTATTGCTAAATGGATGCATATTGAGGTGATACTCTTAAGTGAAATAAATAGGACACACATGTGTAAATACTGAATAGTTTCTCTAGTGTGAGAAACTGAAAGTGTAAACAAGGATTACAATCAATAATTGATAATATGAAATAGGAATAAAAGGTCCAAAGGGGTAGGGGAAGTGGGAGGGGAAGGGGAAAGGAAAGAAGGGAAAGGAAAAAAAATGAGATAAGAAATAAATGGAAACAAAGCCTTTGCAAATAGGGAGGGGTGGAGGGGTTGAAGGGAGGGCAGGGGAATGGAGGAAAAAAAAAGTTGAGCGCATTCAAAATCCTGTTCTAGATCTTTTGAAATATACAGCAAACCACTGTGAGCCACTGTCACCCTTCTGTGCTATAGAACTCTGAAGTTTATTCTTCCTGTCTCACTGCATTTTGGTACCTACTGGCCAACCTCTCTTTATTCCTTGCCCTGCTAAACTTCCCAGCCTCTTGTAGGCACTATTCCACTCTGTACTTCCAAGGGACCAACGCTTTGAACTTCCACCTGTGACTGAGACCGTGCAGTAGTTGTCATTCTGTGCATGGCTTAGACTTCGATGTCCTCTATGGACATCCCGGTTGCACTCTGGGTATTTTGTTGAGTCAGGATTAGGAGGAGGCAGAGACTAGTTGAGTAGCTGTATAACTAGTTGGCTAATTGGATAATCCAGATGTGAATGGATGGTGTTTCGATAAAGTTGAGAGCAGCAAACCTGAAAGAAACCCCAGGGACACTTCTGGAATCCACCAGAGTGAGGCACAAGGGAGAAAAGAGAAGTAAACTTTGAGGAGATTTCTGTTGCTTGCGGCTGAAAGAGTAGAGTCCTGGTCTTCCATGCTGCCATCAGGGCCTTGAAGTGGTCTCTCCCAGCCTGACTTTCCACTGCGCCCTGAACCTGGCAGTGCTTTTTCAGAAACCATTGGCCCACGCAGGATTAGAAGTGATGACTAAGCCAAAGGATTGAGGGAGTCAGCCGTGTTTGCACATGGAAGCCTGGAGTCAGAAAGAACAAAGGGTGTGAGTGAGAAATGCAGGAAGCCTAGGACGTAGACTGTGGGCCTAGGATCTCTTTGGGTTTTCTTTCCCACACTGTCAGCAGCCTCAGGACCGGTCCTCTGTGGGTGAAACTTCTCAGGGAAGTCACCAGACCACACACACCTGTTGATACATCCACACTGGAGTGGTACAAGCAGTTAGTGCTCACCTACCCATCCTCTGTGAGTGCATCTCATTTCCCAGTTCCCTTGCTGTTAGGCCAGGTCATTTCAGCAATTCTGAACAATGGACTCAGATGTACTTTAGCCTCAGATGTACTTTATTTCAAGGATGGGCAGCAAGAAGCAATGAGCATCCTGAATCCCTCTCTCTCCCTACTACTCTGACCTGGGAAAAAATGGAGGGAGCCTGGATCCTCCAGTCACCAGGCGAAGAAAAATTACCCCCTCCCCACCACCATCACTGGACCTTATGTGAGCAGGAGTAAACTTGTTTATTCCAGAGTTAACATTGATAAAGCATGGCACTGATTTCTTGGACAAATACAACTGGCCAATGACTTCAGAACAAATATAAAATACCAATAACAAGAATAAGTAACAGTCACATATTTAGAGTTTAAAAGATCTTTTGCTTACTCTCATTAGATACTCATTGGCTCCATCAACTACCCAATTTTGTCCGAATATTTTTAAATGAATGACTTCTGACCAGTTTTAAAACCGAGTACAACAGACACCTACACTCCCATGTTTATTGCTACACTACCTACAACAGTTAAGATATGGGTGCTCAGCAATGGATGTAGGATAAAGAAAATGCAGTGTATACGCACAATGGGATATTATTCAGCCATAATGAGAATGAAATCCTGTCATTTGCAGCAAGATGAATGGAACTAGAAGATCTGATGTTATGTGAAATAAGCCAAACCCAGAAAGGCAAGTATTGTATGTTCTCTCATGTGTGAGATTTAAGTGTCTTTCATAAAAGTAAAGACAAGATTAGTGATCACTAGAGGGTAGGAAGTATAGGGGAAGAAAGAACACAGGAAGGTTGGACAATGATTCCCAAGTTTAGTTAGCAAGAATAAGTTCAGGTATTTTACAGCACAGTAGGGTAATGATAGTTCACAAAAATGTATCATCTATCTTATAAAGAACTAAAAGAGAGGGGTTCACAAGATCCCAACATAAAGAGATGATAAATGTCTGAGGTGATGGAAATGCTCATTACCCTCATTAGATCATTAGACATCATAAACATGTACCAAAATATCATGCTGTAACCCATAAATATGGACAACTATTTGCGCCTTTTTCTAAAAGATCATTTCAAAGTTGTCCAATAAATCAATAACTTACCTCTGTGGGAAATAAAATGGACAGGAAGACACTTTACCACACTACCAAACTTTAACATATCCATAGAAATAAACTTACCAGGAAAAAGAAAGAGTTGAGAATGCTATGAACTCTACTAAAGGAAATAAGGTAAAATTTTAATAAATGGAGAAAGATACTGGGTAATTGATTTGGAAAACTCAGGATCAGAAAGGTGAAAATCCTTCCTTAATGAACTCAGAAGTGAAATGTACATCCAGTCCACACTCCAAAGTGGTAGGTATTTGAGAGACTTGAGAGTATTACCATAAAGTTCTTGAAGAATGGAAAGACAATAGTAATGGTGATAATGAATGATGGGGAAGGGAGTAAAATTTACCACTAGATATTAAAACAAAGTCTATCTTAAAACTATAATGATAAGAAAGTAGGATTCTACTGGAGAAATAAACTTATCAGTGATACAGAATTACAAGTCTACAAATAGACCCCTCTAAGTATTACAAGATAAATTTCAAAAGGATTAGAAACAAGGGTCTAATGACTTTCAAACCCCCAAACTGTGTTGCTCCACACCCCGGAGGCTAACCATGGCTCATTATGGCAAAGATTCTCAACAGAAGGGCCTGGATGGAAAGGGGAGGTGAGTTAGGGTGTGTGTGTGTGTGTGTGTGTGCGCGCGCGCGTGTGTGTGTATGTGTTTGAAAAAATGCTCCCATATGTACATATGTAGGAAACTCGTGATAAAAGCAAAAGAATGATAAGAAGTTCAAGATATTGCTTACTTTTGCGAGTGAAAGAAGAAAATGAGATCAGAAAAACCTTCAAGAGGTCTTCAAAGATTTAGTAATGTTTACTTATTAAGCTGAGTGGTGGGTATCTAAGAGTTTATGATATTCTTTATTCTTTGTATAGACAGTATGCATATCCTCTGTATGAAGCATTTCTTAAAACATTTTATAGCCCTAACAGTATTATTTCCATCCCTCCTAGGAAGGCATATCCATCCTGTCTCCAGTTATGAATCACCAAATTAGTAAGTGAACAACAAAATGGTAAAATGACTCAGCATATTTGGCAAAAGCATGGTAATGAAGATGAGATCTGCCACTTCCAGGAAAATAAGTGAGAAAATAACTTTTAGTACCGTCTCTCCTTCTTCCTCCCTAGTCCACCATACAAAAAGGCATGGATGTCCTATACTCCAGTAATTTCCATTTAGAACTGTAATTGAAAAAAAGTCTCATTTAAAAGAACACCAAAAAAATAAAATAAAAGAAAAGAAAAGAACACCAAAGGAGTATATTTAATGACCTCTAGGGGCTAAAATATTTTAATTCTTTATGAAAATATATAAAAATTTGTTGAAAGATGGGGGGAAAGCTTGAATAACTTCATGTTTATGAATGGAAATGTCCAATTTTATAAAGGACTTGTTTTCCCCAAAATGATGGCAAGACAAATAAACCTGAAACCCAAATCCTAAAGGATACCTATGAGATTTTTCAAAATAGATTCTACTTAAAATATATCTGACAGATTCCAGAAATGTTTGAAAACTGAGAAAAATAAAGACTCTTGACAAAGTGAACTCAAAATATTCTATAAAGATACAGTAATTAAAACACTGTGATACTGAAAAACAGAATAGACAAATGGATGCAAAAAAACAGCAACCCATGAAAGAAATCCATGATTATGTAGGCATTTAGTACAGGGTATGGGTGTCACTTCACACCAGCAAGACAGGTTAAAAATTCCATAAATGAAGAGGAGGCTATTAACTAGTATCTTAAAATACTTAGATCTCTAGTGCGCCACTATACACAAAAATAAAATCCAAATGTACTAAAGAATCACATGCAGAAAAATAAAACTATAAATGTATTAGAAAAATACAGAGGGATATATCTTCATATATCATATGCAGAAAGTCTTTCTAAGCAAGATACCAAATCCATTAACCACAAAAGAAAAATGAAAGACTGCATTGCCTACAAATTAAAAAACCTCTATATGCATTAATGACATCATTTGCAAAGTTGAATAATGAGAGAGACTTAGGGAGAAAATATCCGTAATGTGCATAAAAGACAAATCAAAGTAACAAATCATAATGAATTTCTAAAATGGGGAAAAGGCAACTTGGTAGGTAGACTAACTAGTCAAGAAAAAAACACTAAATGTCACACACAGAAATGCAAATTCAGACAAGGAGGTGACATTTGAAAATCCATCAGATTGGCAAAAAGTTAAAAAGATTGATAATATCACATGTGGGTTAGAGTGGGAGAAAGGGACCCATCACAGGCTGATGGTAGGAGTGTGGAAAAGGTGTGCTGTGTTGGAGGGCAGTCTCGCAGTTAGGAATGTAGCAATGCCAAATCCTCCCTTGAGCTCAAGGTCACATGTTCAAGAACAGGTGCTGCAGCATTGCTAGTAATAGCTAGAACTTGGAAATGTAAATATCTGTTAGGACAAGAATGGCAAAATAAATTATAATGTATCCCTACACTATAATAGCAGCCCTTCCTAAGAATGAGCTGGTTCTAGGTGTACAGAAGTGAAAATAGATCAAACATGTATTCTTGAAGGGAAAAATAGAGCCTAAAAATGTTGTGTTTATTATGGCTCATTTGTACAGGTTTAATAAAAAGGTATCATATAACAAAGATCTAGAATGATCTTCACTGACCTCTTAGCAAGAGAAATGAGGTTGGTGGGCAGGTGGGGAAATGGAATATTCAAGGAAGAACTCTCGTGTTTAATAATCTACATTTCTGTTGCCTGTAGTATTTTAAAAATTATATTTAAACAAATACAGAGTTGAGGAACAATGAGTACGGAATACTTCATCAAAGGTTTTAAGAAGATAAATCCTTAAAGTCAGACACAGTGATCTTTCCTTTGCATTGTCCCGTGGGGCTATGAAAATGACCACATGCCACCTAAGATCATGCAAAGCAATCTTCATAGTTAATGTGGGAGATACACTCCAAATTTTCTCCAAGGAAGGAACAGGACTGCGTCTCGAAGGGAGACTGGTTATTAGATATTTGACAATGAGCCTTGGAATTTAAGACAAAGAAAAATGGGCAGAAAAAGAGAAAGCTGTCTGACAAAAATACCCTTGTGTTTCCAAAGAGGTATTTAGAATGCATATGAAACAAAAAATATTTCATTGGGTCATCATTTAATTATCTTTACTAGATTTTTTACAATTATAAAGTAATATATATCTATAACAAATGAAACAAACCAAAGAGGATGAACAAAATGTTAATATTTCTGAACTTTATTTTGTTACACTGAAGTATGTGATTATGTTTGTGCAAATACCATGCTGTTTTGTTAAAGCAAATTTAAAGTAAGTTGTAATATCTGGTGGTGAAAACAACTCCCCTAACATCATTATATCCAAAAATGTTTTAGGCCATTCTCAAGACTTTTTTTCTTTTATATTGCTCTTAAAAGACTTTTGTTCCAAGGTATACCATTGGGATTCCATTTAGAATTTAATTTAGTTTTTGCTTTTATATGTTATATTTTATGCCTCTCCAATATTATTTTAATTGCTTTTAGTAAAGTTGTAAAATTTTCCTTAGTACGTGCTATAATTCCTTTTGCTAGATTTAGTCATATGAATAATGCAAACTTTTTATCACTGATGTAAACAGGAACTTTCCATTTTAATTTCTAACAGAATTTTGTTAATATAGAAAAAGGCTACTTATTTTTGTATATTTACCTTGTATCTAGAAAGTTCGCTAAATTTTCCTGTCAAAACTAATTTGAAGTTGATCTTCGGGTTTTAAGATATACTATCAATTGGGCCGGGGATTTAGCTCAGAGATGCCACCACCTGCCTCGCAAGCACAAAGTCCTGAGTTCGATCCCTGGTACCGCAAAAAACAATAAAATGGGATGAGGACATAGCTCAGTGGGAAGGCCCTGTGGTTAGTAACACATACCTGCACATGCATGTGCACACGAGCGCACACACACACACAGCAGTTTCTTGCTACACCCATTTCCCTTTTCCCACATTCACTTTTTATTCTGAATCCTCAGATGCAGCCACTTTGACTTCTTTTTGTTATTTCTTCTGGTATTTTCATAATGCCATATTTCTAAGCGATATGCTTATGCTGGTTGTTTTTATTTTTTAGAGTTAGATACTGTTTATTGACTTCCTCTACTGGGAATAAGAATTTAGTTCTCAAAAAAAACCAAAACAACAATTTAGCTCTCATATCACCCCTCACAGATGTATATTCCCATCCCCCAAACATGATCTTATCACCATAAACCAATTTTCATATTCATAGAGTCACAAATATGCAAATATCACCTATAGCAGAGCTGTATACATGGTGACTGATCCTCTTTCATCTGTTGCTCAGCCTCTCCTCTGGAAGCAATAAGGGCTTTACTTTTTATTTGTTTCTTTCTTTGCTTGTTTGCATTTGTGTGCATACACGTTGTTGTTACCATTTTGTTTGCTCAGTTATTCATTAACATCTCTGGATACACTCTCCTCTCAATACATTTAAGCACAACTCATAGTTTATCAATTTTGTTTCTGTCTTGGAGACCTTGATCCCCATGGACCTGTATCTTCCTGCTTCAAATGTGATCAACTGCTCTGATAGACAACTACCATACCTGCCTATTGGACTTCTGTTCATATTCACCTTTCAAAATATCCCTTTGCCTCACAACTGTTTCCTGTTCACTTATTTCCCAATTTTCATGGTCTTCCCCTGTCCTGGTTTGGTCTGTGCTGGAGGTAGAAGACAGATGGTGAGAAAGAGAAGGTCGTTTTGACTTGCTTGAAATGTTTTCTAATGAAGAGAGAAACATGATCTACTATCAGAAAAGGCAAAAGAGAAAGAACTGAGCAAGAGAAACTCTGGTCACTGAAGACAAACAGGCAGAATGTGGGAGAAAGTGCCCCCAAATCACACATGGGTGAGCTGGCTTTGGAGAAAGAAACATCTTCCCACAGCCATCAACAGGGAAAGCGGACAGACTCCATTTCTGGGAATCTGGCAAACTAAATTATTTGGGTCAATTCTCCTTCTGTAAACAATGAAAAATGCCAAGTAAAATCGAAGAAGCGTCTTTTATAAAAAAGCATCCAAAGGATAGATAAATGTTATATTTATTACATTGGTCTTTTTGGCGGTCAAAAATGGTCCACTGGTAATAATTTCATATGTTTCAACTGAAGAGTAAGGATTTAATAGGCCAACGAGAGAGAGACTGTCCCTCAGACAGGTAAGAATTGTTTTTCCTCTGAGATCATTTGTTGACGCCACAAACTTGATCTTTGGTCTCTGAAGGTAAGGGGACAAAGATCACAAGTGAGAGGTATGATAGTGAATGTTCCCACATTAAATTATTAGCCTAAAAAGCAGTATCCTCCGAGTGGATCAGTAGTGATGTCCTCTCATCCACATCAGGGAACTAAATAGAAGTTGCCAAGGTACTGAATAGAGCAGGAGAGCGTGGTAGGTCCTTGCAAGATGTGTAATCATAAACAGGCCTTAATGGGGACTTGCATTCCACATTCACATTCCTAGTGTGGTCCCAAATGATCTGAAAACACTAACAAGTAGTTTTCAAGGACCATGAGGATCATACACTAAAAATTAACCAAGCACTTAAGGAAACAAGGCACTAAGAATGAGACCCAGTAGAATGGAAGCAGAATCAGACCTGGGAAAGAGTCAGGTAATAAAACCGAGATTATAAAACAACTACACTTAAGATGTTACAAGGGGTTTTGCTTGTGGTGGTGGTTGGTGGTGGTTTCTTTTGTTTTGTTTTGTTTTGTTTGTGGTGGTGGGGTTTGGACGCATGGCATCATGCGTGCTAGGCAAGCATTCTGCCACTGAGCCACACCCCCAGCTAAAATAGTAAAAGGTTTTTAGAGTTTAAAAAAAATCTTCAGAGAATAGAAAACTATAAAAAAGGCATAGTGAACCTGAAATAGAACAAAGTCGAACTTCTGAGAATAAAAAAGAGAGTAGTCAAAATTCATAACTCATCCAACAGGTTTTATTAAAGATTAGAAAACGGTGGAGAAAGAATCTGGAAACTGGAAGCTAGGTCAGTAGAAATTATTTATATTGAACCACAGAGACCAAAGAAGTGAAAAATAGGACAGAGACAGAGGGTTTAAGATATATGAAAAATGGGGTGAAGACCAGCATGCATCGGCCAGAGTCAAAGGAGGACAGAGGAAGGATGGGTCAGGGTCATTATCTGAAGAGACCACTTGCAGAACTGATGAACATTTGGAATATATTCTTGGATAGTGCTGGTCACTAAATACATAATTTGTTCTGTCATCATATCATTGTGGGTGTTAGTGCAGAATTTAAAATTTGATTAAATAAGGATCACACCACCCAACCCCTTGAGTTAAAATCCAATACCAGGGTGATAACACATTGCAAAATCAGCCCATAGTCTAAATGGGAAATGATGATTTACAGTCCAGCTGACACAGAGTGGAGGAAGTTCTTTAGAAACATTAATCTTAAGTTAGAATTCATTTGAATCCTCCCCAAAGAGCCATGAAGTTTCATTTTTTAAAAACTTCAGTATTTTGGTGATAAAGTATAACTTCCTCAGAGGATGAGAAAATCCCACAGAGTCCTGCATCAACAACCTGGGCCAAGGCGCCAGAAAAACTTCACATACTCAGTCTTGTCATGAGTTACAATCATTGTTCTGGGAATTTTCACAGGGGTTGGCTTTTTTCCCTATAAACAAAGCTACACATCATTCTTGAAGATGTCTGATAACTGGAATGCAGGCAGTTGCATCTTCTCCAGGACAAAGACTGACGCCCAGTGGTCCCAAAGAACATCCAGGGTCTGGGTTTGCGTGTGAATTCCTCCACAGAGCTGCCCCCATCCAGGGCATGTACAGAAACAGCTATCTCCTCAGACCCCTGCAGCCTGGCCCCAGATACCTCATCCTTGGATGTCACAGGGCTTTCTCCTTTGCTCCACAGGCCTGTACAGTTCTCTGCCTGAAGCCATCACAGCTTGTCAAAGGCTAAGTGGGCGCCTGTGAGTGCGACTAAATCCTTTGAGATGCCTGGCTCAAGTACCCATAGTTTGTACAGCATGTTCTTTGTTTGTAAATTAATCCTGCAATGGAGTTTACATGATAAAGTTTGATGGCCTCTTGGATAAAAGGATGCAGGCTCCGAGGCAGTTTAAATAAACTGGGCTAAAAAAGAAAAGAAGCAATTACGGGCAGGCATCCCAGTCATCGTTCTTCTAGTTTCCCTCCCTCCCCTTCCTCTTTCCTGTTTTCCTTTTTTCCTTCATTCCTTCTTTTCTTCCCTTCCTTCCTGTTTTAATGTCAGGGTAGTAGATCTTTTTAAAGTTAGCCCCGATCCTGCTGCCCTGGTTTGGATATGGGTTAGGTGTTACTATAATTCAGAAATGGTTTAGCTGTGTTCCCTAAAGGTTAGTGTGTTGGGAGCTTGGTCCTCAGTGTGGCAATGTTAAGAGGTCATGAGCCCTTTAAGAGGAAAGACCTACTCGGGTGTGTCACTGGGTCCTTGGGGTCACCACTCTTGGAGAGGATTCATGTAGTTTTCATGGGACCCCAATTAGTTTCATTCTCTAGTTCTGGCTTCCTGTCTTACCATATGCTTTCTTCCTCTCGTGCATTTCCACTGCAATGCCACTTGCCATGATGTGGTGTGTCCAGGAGGGTCCTACCCAAAGCCGGCACCATGCTGTTTGAACTTTCAATCTCCAAAATGGTGAGCTAAAAAACCCCTTATTTTCTCTCCACATTTCCCAGCTTTGCGTATTTTATTATAGTAACAGAAAGTGGACTGATATGCAGAGCTCCTGAGTCCTTTAGAGATTGGTTGGGGGTCCAAGGGAGTAGCCCATGGGTGGAGCGTTTGCCATTTCTGTTTCATGTCCAGCTCTGCTGCTTGCACTCCTGCGCTCTTTCTCCTGAGAATCCAAGATGAACACAGGGAGGAGAGGTGGTGGATGGCTCACAGGTATTCTCCGCACCTTGGCATCTGCCCTCCTCTGAATCCGTCCTCTCCCTTCTCTTGGCCCTCCCCCCACGGCACCATAGTCTTCCTTGCTCATCAACCTTAAAGGGCTTCCTATTGCCCCCAGCCTCAAGGCCAAACTTGTTTGTCTGGCTTTCAAGGCCTTCCTTCATCTGAACTCAAACAGAATCCCAACCAGACTTCCAACTCTCATTTGCTCTCATGGTTCCCCATCTGGGGTGCCCTAAAGGGTGTTTGGAAATGGGTGGAAACACTTCGATGTCACAAGGGTGGAGTGACAACAAGTATTTAGTGGGCAAGGTCCTGGAATAAGAATTACCCTCCACTGCCCAGGACAGCATTTTGATGCTGGCGGTGTCCTTGTGGAGAAATACTGCTTGATTTTGGCCAAACTCGGACACTCCCCACTCTGGAAGCCAACTATGTGCGTCTGTTGCTGATATCCCATCAAGACTGAGAGTTCATGCTTTTCCTCCCCAGTCCTCTGAGTTCTCCCAGTTCTGAACACCTGGCTTGTATGGGTGATCATCTGAAGCCATCACTCCCTCTACATTCTGAGCTATGGCCCACATGACAGGCTGATGGACCCCTGTGAAAAACGTGGACACTGGAGCCACACACAGACCAAGTTTGAGTCTCAGTCATGCCACCACCCCCATGTGACCTGAGGACAGCCACTTGCACTGCTAAGTCTCTTAGGATGTGACCCACTGAGCAGCTGCAAAATAAGTGGGGCTCCATGAGGCAATATCCTCTGAATCCTGTCTTTTTTGTTGATGCCAAGCATTTGCTGAACAATGCCCTCACAGCTCAAAAGAGAGCTCAGAGAAATGGAGGCCCTGTGTATCTTCCTGAGGGCCGTAGCTGCCTGTGGGAAATGGGTACCGAAGAATAGGACTGCAATACAACCCCCTGACATGAAATGTCACTGCCACGCTACTTCAGCTGCACTCAGGTACTTGCTCTGGTTCTGTATCAGTGAAACTCTCAGTAACCACGAATCTTTCTAGCTTGCCTTTGCTCTGTGTCCTGAGAAAGGGCATTGTCTCATAGCTGAGGAATGGCTTCACTGCACTTATCCAAGGTTGTAGGGCATCATAAATACCTAGGGATGTGTGCAAGGGCAGAGCACCGACCAGCCCAGGCTCACTGGCCTGAGCCCAAAGTCCAAGTCCCTTTTCTCTCTGAGCTGATTCTTAGCAGACACCAAGTTCCTAGCTGATGAAAGTTGACAATGTGACTTTCTTGGTAACTCTTAAGAATGGAAGTTGAGAAAATTCCCAGTAAGAGAAAACTAAGAGTGATACTGTGTCAGGAGCCCTATTGAATCCTTCCTTGTGATTTCTTCCTTTAAAGTTACCAATACTCCAAAGCCCTAGAAGATCCATATAGAGGTGCTGTGGTTCAAATGCCCCCTCCAAAAGTCAGGTTGAAATTCAATAGCCCCTGTGACGGTATTGGGAGGTGGGGCATTTACAGGGTGTCTAGGTCCCAAGGGCTTTCCTCATGATAGGAGGAGGCCATCATCACAGGAGTGGGTCAGTTATTCCTGGAGCAGGTTGTTATGAGTTCAGCTCTGTTGGCTCTGTCCTACAGCCGCCATCTTGTTTTCTCACCACATGGTGCCCTCTTACCCTCTGGCAATGGCTGCTGTAGCAAGAAGGCCCTTGCCAGATGCCAGCACCTTGATCTTGGACTGCCCAGCCTCTAAAACTGTGAGAAATAAATAATAACTCGCAGGCTGTGGTGGTCTATTATAGCAGCAGAAAACAGACTAAGACAAGAGTATTCCAAAGGCCCTAGAGAGAAATAGTTCAGGTGCAAGACATTGAATTCCTTGTGCTATGAAGACAAGGACATAACTAGACCCAGCAGCTGGAGAAGCCCAGGCTTGAACGTGGAGAAACACATGTCCTTCTCAAGCCCATGTAGGCAAGTTTGTCCCCACCACGGACCCTCTGCTCGTGGCCTCTTCAGCCTAGAAGCCTTTTTACAGTACAAAACCTTAACACACAAGAAAGTAATCAAAACTCTGAATGCACTGGGTCATTTCTGTAGGATTCTCCAGTGTGATGAAAAAGAGAAATCACAATCTAAAAAACTCATATCAAGGACAAACTCAAAGAAATTGCACCAACCATGACCACAAACCATCATGGTCCTACTTTTAGCATCAGCAATGAGGACACTCTTCTGATAGTGGCCCTAAGACCATCAAATCCCACAGGAACCATCCCAACTATGTAACAAAATATCAGTTCTGCAGAAGATTGCATTTTCAAGGTGGAGGGCAGGATATCCATCGCACATTGTCAACAATGCAGAAAATGGAATTATTTCTCTGGTCAATCTCTGCATTCGCTCAAGCGAATTATTTGGTTTTAGTAACTGATTTTTGGGTATCTTGGACCTGCTTGAACATTCTGCTGTAATGACATTTGTAAGATGCAGCACTCCTGCCCTGCATCTTGAAAAACAGATACTTCAAATCCATTTTGGAAATGTGATAAAGAACAAAACAAAGTAGAAAAATCTGCAAAAATTCACGAAACAACTTGGAAAAAAGGGGAGCACTGAGGTAGTCCATTCTTGCATGGCCCTTTGCAGGCGTGGGGAGGTTATGTGTATCTCTATGGCTCACTGGCTGCCCTCCCAAATTTGAGAGGCACCTCAAGGCATTTGGAAGAAACTCCTCTTGGCTAGGAAAAGTGGTAACAAGGGAGGCATTCAGTCCAGGAATTACAAGGAAAGTAACAAGAATGTTAATCAAATGACTAGGGTTGGCTTTCCACAAGCCGTATCTGCAACAATTGGCAAAGAATATCTTTATATTTATTTGCATAGTTGACCAAAAATCCTTCTTCCCTAGAATGCATTAACCTCTTGATCTAGTTGTTCTTAAAATTTGGGATGTTTGGGGCCGGGGATTTAGCTCAGTGTTTTCACTGCCTGCTGCGCAAGCACAAGAACCCGAGTTTGATCCCCGGTACAAAAAAAAAAAAAAAATGAGGATGTTTGAGAATCCAATAAAGCCTCTGCACCAAAAAATTCCTGCAGGCACACAATTTACAATCAATTTGAAAAGACTTGAAGCTAAGCCGTAGGCCCTGGTGTGGAATCTATGTTAAAGTGGGCTCCATTTGGGACATTTGAATTAAGAGTGGGTACAGGTACATTTCCCAAGATTGGTGTTGGGAGGGCCATCATCTCTCGGAGGCGATGACAATAATCTAATTGCAAGGGAAAAATACCTTAGTGACTTCTGAGTTTGCCCTTGGAATTCACCATATCTCTGGTTTTTGTAGAGGTATCCAACCCAGGGCCATTTCTCTCAAGGGCTTTCAGGCATTTAAAGTACAACTGGCATGGCCATGCAAGCAGGTATAATAAACCAAGACAGTCCAGCAGTAACTGAAATTAGGGACTGTCTCCTTTAGATTCAGTTCTGTAACTGGTATGGGTGCACACATGTGTGTGCATGTGTGTGTGTGTGTGTGTGTGTGGTGTATGTGTGTGCATGCACATGTATGTTTGAGAACCTCAGGAAATCTCAGTGGCTTGATTGTGTTAATATAGACTCATTTGAACCAAATCTTCATTTTGAATAATTTTCCCAAAGGAATTGTGGGAGAATAACTATCAAAACAAATAATTTAATTGTTTAGATCCATCTTCAGAAGGGATCCATATCCTTCCCCCTGCTCTGCGCAGTCCAATGGCTCTGCCTAGGAGAGCAGGAAAATGGAGTCTCCCCTGTGGTCCAAGAGAGCAGAGGATTAGGGGCACACAAGTTTGGGAGCTCTCCCCACACACGACTTACACAGCAGTGAGACCCCAACAGGCTGAAATGTTGAAGGTCATTGATCTAGAGAGGGCATAGCTGAGACTCCAGCCTGGGTCTGTCATATTCAGTGCTTATCACCCAGTCCCAATCAGAGAGGAAAAGGTATACACAAAGTCTGTTCCTGCTGTGCCTGATGCACTTTTGGATCACAAGGAGCTGAAAGACCATGTCCCCAGGGCATTCTGGAGTCTGGCTCATAGCACTCCTGGGTAGGATCATTAACCACGGCCCCTGGCTTGATGTTAGTTAGCAATGTCTTGGGTCACTGGCCATGAGCTCTGACTCTACCACACATCCTGAGACTCCTGGTGGAGAGACTCCCTGCTCTGCACTGTTCAGTTTATGTGGCTTCAGTGCTGCTGAGGCACACAGAGCATTCTTCCTGCTGCCCCAAACCTACTCTAGACGCAGGCTCCCTCAGCAGAGCCCTATCCTGCACAGATACAAAGGAGACAAGTGGTATACAATTCCCTGTCCCTGTGGCCCTTTGCAATGTGGAGGTGGTGAAGGGGGACTTGCCTTACTGTTCGATGGTTAGAGATCTAGATCCTGAGCATCTATCCCAAAGTTGCAGCCACTGCAGGGAAATGCTAATGGGCTAGGAATCAGGCTTGGTGGGGCTCTAGCCTGAGTAGACTAGCTTTGCACTCTTGACTTTTGCAAAGGTCAGAGCAAAGACTCTTCCTGGGCCAGTGTTCTCATCTTCATAGGGTATCTGAAGCTCACAGGGCAACAGCCGAACTAGGGCCCTAGGCTGCTGAGACAAACCTCTGTCCCTACGCTGGCTGTGTTGGCTGCCTCTCCCCTTCCCTATGTTTGGGGGTTTGCTTGTTTTACCTTGAGGCCAGGTTTACTTTCGAGGGGTCTGAGCCTTTCACCCATTCCAGGCCTTTCCCACGTTTCCCAGTCTCTCTCTCTCCTCTCTCATCCTGAAGGTTTCTAAATTAACCCGGGGCAGCCAATTCTCCTCTTTGGCCTGCATGGCTCCAGCAGAAAGTTCACTGCATAGCCCTAGGCACCAAATGGCTTGGCACCAAGTTTCTCAGAGAGACTTTTACTCAGTTGATTACAACATTGCTAAACTTTTGGCAGAAGATATATTAACCCACCTAATTATTACTATTAAGTTTTTTCTGCCACTCAGATTTTTGGCTTTGCATATTATATCATCTTTTGGCCGAGTGTACATGCATGTGGAGGTTATATGGAAGGGCAAAAAATACCACTTATTCATGTTGACTGCCACACTTGGTACCCTGCTGTGCAAAACTTTAATTTTTCTCCCAAGGACAAACATCTTAAGAGCCGTGTATAGCACTAGGCAAATATTCCTTTCTCTAAACTGCTTTCTTGTTTTCAGAAAAAGTCTCTTGGGTTGATCTTGCCTCAGGGGGTCATACCCATGCCCCAGGTACTTCTCTGTGGCGTTACAGACAGTTCCTGGTTTAGGACTGGTCAAAAATGATATCTTTTGAATATCCAAGGAGTCAAACAGATACCACAAAGATTAATTCTGGGCTCTGGAAGGTAAAAATATTAGTCATCTGCTCTACTCCCTTGTGAAACACGCAGATGGCTTACAATCCAAATCACTTATCTAGATTTCCAAATTTTTCATCATTCCAGTTACTCCATAATTCAAATCTAGGACTCACTTCACCTGACCTGTATGATTTCCTTTCTTGGTGGACCTGTGAGCAATCTTTTCCAAACTTCAACCCCAAAAAACAATAGAACTGTGGTGGCTTCTCTGTAAGAACCCCAGGCCTCTGCACATCCCCCAGATCTAGGGCTCGTTTGCCCACAGGCCAGCTATCTCCTGAGGAGGATGTGTGGAGCTATTGCCGAGGACAATCTGATCTCCAGGGCGCCCTGGCCGGGAAGAAGTCCACGCGTGACTCTGCTGTGCCTGCCATCCCTGACACATCTTCAGCTCATCACCATTCCCCACCAGGGACCCTTCTTCTAAGCCTTCTCCCCAGGACCTAGGTACTAGCCTAGAAGACTGGACCAAGAAGACAATCTACATATGTCTTGGGCACAAGGGGCCATGCCCTCGCCTTGCCGGGGCTGGTACAGCTGACACATCTCCCTGAGACTGGGGTCTGATACTCTCACCCTTCCTTTGTCTTCCAGCAAGCGGCCCTCAGGGAGCAGTCTTTTCTCAGTTACCTGCTTCCTTCTAGGCCTTGACTCTACTGTGCCAAAGAAAGTGGAAGCACATCAAAAATGTCTGCACCCCACACAAGTGGGAGTGTCGGATGGTTCCTTGGAAATATCCCCACTACAAACCATATCTCCCACCTCGCCTCAGCATAGACAAGGCCGTGTGACTAGCTTGTACCAATAGCATATAAGCAGTTACACTGAATATTACTTTGGTGTGGGTCCTTAAGAAGCAAGTGTGACTGTTGCAGCTCCATTCTTCTTTCCAGTCACCAGCTAAACAAGGAGCAAATCAAAGGGCCTGGAGGATGGCAAAGACCCAACATAATACATGGAAGAGAGTTGTATGTTGACCAAGAAGGCCAGCTTTGGACTCAGTTACATGAGGGAGACATAAAGGTCTATAATGTCATTACTATGGTTTGAATCTTGCATGTCCTCCAAAGGCCTATGTGTTAGAGGTTTGGTCCCCAGCCCTGGTGCTATTGGAAGGTGGTGGAGCATTTAAGAGGTGGGGTCTAGTGGGAGGAATTGAGGTTATTGGAGGTGTGGCCTTGAAGGGATTATGGGATTTCATCCCCTTTTCTCTAAGCATCCTCGTCATGAGGTGAGTGGCTTTGCTCCTCTCCACATTCTCTGCCATGATGAACCACTGTAGGATCAAAAGCAACAGGGGCAACTAACCATGAACTGAGACCTCCAACTCTATGAACCCAAATAACTTTTCCTCTTTATAAGTTGATTATCTCAAGTATTTGTTACAGTGACAGAGAGCTAACATGGCCACTGAAATGTGGGGCCATTTGTTACAGCAACTGTGTTACCCTCATCCTCCAGAGGCTGTCTTTGTCTCCTCCCCTCTGGAGCTGCTTGGCTCCCGGCATAACACTCCCTGGGTGTGGCTACTCAGGCTGATGCTGCCACCCTACCAAGGGGCTGATATCGGCATCCTGAGGGCTAGCAGTGGCAGTCCGGACTCTCCAAATCTTTTGATGAGATGAGTCCAGTTTCTTCAGAGGATGTGCAGTGGGCAGTGTCCAGACTGCTGTGAGGGGAACTACAGTACACTCCCTGGCAGGGCCAAGGTGAGGCTACCCTGAGGCCAGTGCCTTCAGTGCACCCTGACTGCACAAACAGCCTAGCCTATTTCCCCTCAGATCTTGCAGCTGCTAAGCAGGAGAATGATGTTTACCCACCCACCCAGGGTAACCAGGAGGCTTTCACAGGGTCAGATACCTGAGTACTAGGCCCATGTCAACGGCGCAGGAAATATCCTGCTTCCTGAGAAAGTCAGATATCAACTGTCTGATTGAAATTCACCTGGAGAAATAAAGAGGGAGTCCCCCACCCAGAGCCCAAAGACAACCAAGTCAGACAGAGTATCAGCACTTTCAGCTGTGGCCTTCCTGCTTTGGGGTGAGCTCAGCAGGGCCCCCAGCATTTCAGGGAAGTGAGCCACCTGAGCCAGTGGTTCATGTCAGCCAGTGACAGGTTAGGACAGTGATCCCAGACTCATCATGACAGCAGTCTCCGGAGAGGCCACAGGGGGCATGCAGTGCACCCAGGGATCAGCTTCCACCACATCCAGAACCCCTCAGGGCAGACAGAAGCTGTTCCAAGGGCCCCTCCAAGTGTAGGCCACCTCCCTCCCATCTTGGATGCAGGACCAGTGCTCTCCTGGCTAATCTTTGATTTATGCAGATACAGTCGAGGGCTTTGCTTTGGAAAGCCCATGGCTTCTTTGCAGCCAGCTGCCTGACAGGAAGGTGACACACAGTGGTCCTTTCCCTGATGCATCCAGCTCCCCAATTCTCTGAAGCCTATGTTTGTCCCCGCAAATCTCTTCCAGCACCACCGGTAGACAGCCTGACTGGGGTGTCCTAGGAAGGGTACCTCATGTCCTGCGCTCCACAAGATCGCTGGGCAGAACCCAGGCAAGGAACCTGCCTGACATCGGTCCTCTCTCCAGTGGTGTGGCCTTTGTCACTATCTTTCCTTGGGTGCACAGGGCCTGAACCCTGCTTTCCTTCATTCCACTTCACTGCTGCAGCAGGTCAGCTCTCAACTAAACACAGACAGGAAGCCAAAGTCCACTACTGGATGTTTCTGGTAACACTGAGGAGTACTTTGGAGCCTCTCACTTCAAATGGAATCAGATACCAAAAGATTCTATTGGTCTTTGACCCTCTTATAAGGCCTGATAGCTTTTGAATGTCAGCCAACAGATGCCTCTTTGCAGAGTGGGTTGACTTGTTCAAAGCCCTGGGGTTCTTAAGCAGAATTGCCTTGCCTTTCTATGCAAGGGAAAGTAGGGGATCTCAGGATGTCATCGTCCCTTCCTTCTCAGAAAGGCCAGGATTTAGCAATAGGGGGAAAATAAAGACACTGCCTCCAGCCCAGCTCAAAAAAGATCCATCAATTTGAGGCAGCTATTTCCAAGAGCATTGGCCTGGACCTTCTCTGAAAACCCTAAAGACCAACTTCCAGAATAAAAAGGGAGCCACCAACTTTGGATGGCAGGCCCTAGCCCTTGAGTGAGCATGTACTCTGTTGAGGACTCTCGAGGGTTCTGCCTGGCTCCCCATGCCCAGGAAGCACCACATCAGCCCTAGACAGGTATCTGAATGCCTGGAGTAAGAATGCCAGAAAATCTATCTACATACGCAAAGTTGGGTCATGCATCTTCAATTTCTCAGTTTGCAAATAACACACAGAGGACATTCTGAAAGGATGCAATTTGTGAAAGAAGTTGAGACAAGGAATTGTATACACTGTATAAGGCATGGCAGTTAGAAAGAAAGTGGGACACACTCCAGGAGGATGCCCAAGCATCCTCCTCATCCCCATTTCTGGCCACCCTTTTCTGTCTTCCTTAATCTTATCATGGGATATGAGGGCTTCTAGATAATGGGATGTGTGGTTTGGAGATTCCTTAGAAGCATTTTCATCATCAGCTGTTTAACCAATGTCCTCATGTTGTCACCAAGCATCCTAACACCATGGTCATGAGGTGCATCCACTCTCTTAAGAAATTCGTGTTCTGGTGCTGGATGAACGAGATAGGTGGGTTTCCATGTTCATGAAATTCACAGTCCTGTGGGAAGCGGAGACACAGAATAAAGAGATTTCCTGCCTAGCATGGGAATGGCCAGAGAAGGCTTCATACAAGGAGATGTCTCTGCTGAGATCTGCAAGATGCCCAAGATTCAGCCAGCAGAAAGGAGTCTAAACGAGTTGGAGACCCAGGGTGCAGAAGTAGTGGGTGCAGGCAGTGAAGTGAACAAGGGTGTCACGCTTGAGGAAGTGGCTGAAATGCAGAGGAGAGCACAGCCCACAGGCCAATAAACATCTGGAACTTCTCCCTAGGGTCAATGTCAGGACATAAACTTGGTGTGAGAACACAGGGTGAATCAGCCACTGTATGCCATAGACTCCGAGATGTTATCAGTTTTGAGCCATAACCTGTTTCACAAATGTTAAAATGTGAAAAATTAAGTATTAGAACATGAGAGATGGAAGGCCAGCCTGTCAACAGAGGGACAAGATCAGTTCCAAGGGACCCTGTACCTTGGTGTAGAGGAGTTCCCACTCCAGACAGGCAGAGCATGGGCAGAGGAGAGGAGCCCCCACAGGGTAGCACTTTGCTGGGACAGTCATGCACCTCTTCATTCCCTTCTCTCAACAATTATTGCCAAGCCAAAGCAGATAAAAGTAAACCTGAAGGCCTCACTTCTTTAAGATGTAGAGAAAAGGGAATCCTAGTATTCTATAAGTGGGAATGTTGCTTGGTACAGCCATTATGGAAAACAGTATGGGGGTTCCTAAAAACTTAAAAACAGAACATCCATATGATCCAGCAATCCCACTACTGGGTATGTGTCCAAAAAAATTGAAATCGGGATCTCAGAGAGATGACTGCACTCCCCTGTCATTGTAGCACTGCTCACAGTTGCTAAGTGATGGAATCCACTTAGGCGTTCATCAATAGATGAATGGAAAAAGAAAATGTGGTCTATACCCAAAGGAATACTACTTGGTCCTTAAAAAGAAAGAAATGTTGTCATTTACAACAACATAGATGGGACCAGAGGACACTGTGTTAAATGCAATAAGCCAGGCACAGAAAAACAAACTCCCCCTGTTCTCCCTTGTATGTAGATTCTAAAACAACTGGACTCAAGCAGAGGAGAAGGATGAGCATCAGAGGATAGAGGGGTGGAGGAATGGGGAGATCATGGTCAGATGACGCGAAGCCTCAAGCAGGAGGCAGAAATGCTTTCTTTCTTTGAAATCTGTTGTACAGTGTCATGAATATAAATAACAAATGATTATACCTTTTATTATCACGATGAGAGTACATTTCAAACGTTTTATCACAAAAATAAGTATTTTTGGTGATGGATATGTTAATTAGCTTGATTTAATTACTCCCCATTTCAGTCACATATCATGCTAAAACTCTGTACCTCATAAATATCGATAACTATAATCTGTCAATTTATAATTACAAAGTTAAAAAGAAAAGTGATCTAGACCAAGGTTCCCTAGGCAGGATATGGGGATGAAAGGGATGATGGGAGTTTCCTGTAAGCGACAGGACACGTGGCTCACCCTCTGCCTGGGCTCTCCTCAACCCTGTAGAGCTGCCTTCCTGAGTCCTCACTCAACAGCCCCACCCCACCCTGCACTCCCCAGGGAGGCAGTGGCTGTCTGTCACCCCGCAGGCAGATGGTCACCCTTGCACAGCCCACTTCCGGTTTGTGTTTTACCCACTGGGTAATGCTTCTGAAATTGCGGTACTTCGTACAATGGATGTGTACATTCAAGATGTGATATTTTTCCCCCCTGAAGAGCTGTTGTTAAAATGATGGTACCTCTTATAATCATTGTTCCATCTTAGACTTGGACTCTGGAACATTCACTAACCCAACAAATCATACTGTAGTGAATATAATCATTTCTTTAAAAATCAAGGCACTTATGATTTTTTTAAAAATACTGCTGTCTCCAACCAGTCTCCTCTTTTTCCAGATGTACACAAATAACCACTAATAAACAAATTCCTAGCTCTATTGGATAGTTTCTCTTAAACAGGAAAAAAATCATGGAATATGTGGAGGATTACAGGAATCACGCACGAGATTTTAGGCGGTGCTTTTCACCTCCCTGTGCAATGGCATGACTTTCGCTTGAGTGAGAAGAGAAGACCCCAGCAGGGCAGAGGCCAGGCTTTTGCTAGCTGCAGATTTCTTGGCTCACTGGCTATGACTGTCATTGGACAGTCTGTACACAACCTCACCTTAGCCAGCTTCTTGGGATCACAGCAACCTCTCTGGATGTGGAAACTGAGTCCAGGGAACTGGAGGGCTCGTGTGAGGTCAGGATGCCTAATCACACAGACCTGGTCAGCCCAACATATGGGCCTGGCTGTGAAGGGCTCAAACTTCCCCAGCAATGGGAACCTGCATGAAAGGTGTTAAGCTGCAGAGTGCTCTGAAACCCTCACCCGGGCTGGGGACAGCGGCTTAAAGGTGCCAAAGATGCCTAGGGACCTGCCAGTGCCCTCTGGCCTACAAAGGAGCCCCCGAGGACATCTAGGACAGACAGACACGGGCCACTATCCCACCTCAGAATGACTTTGGGTAAGTCAGCCTCTCTGTGCCTCGGTTTCCTCATCTTGACCAGAGGTAATATAGTACCTACTTCCCAGAGTCATGGTGGACTGGTGAATGGAATACAGTATACAGTAAGCATGCGCGCGCGTGCGCACACACACACACACACACACACTGCTGTCACAAATGGTTTTCTCCAGTCACAGCTTTTAGGCCATTAGGGCCAGCAGGCCCCGTTGACTCATCTAGTACAGATGGAAAGTAATGGCCGAGGGCAAGGCCGCCCTGCCAGGGCTTGAGACAGAGCTGAAACCAATGCTGAGGACTTGCCTTTGCCCCAAGAGAGCTTGGCACCCTCGCATAGAGCCAGGGACTCCAGGCCCCTGAGACTCACAAATTTCTTTTTGAGACCCCAATAACTCAGTGTCTAGGAAGATGGTTTTCTTTAGTCTAAGAGCTTCCTGTTACAGAAAAAAGTACAATGGCATCTAGAAGTAGAACTTAGGCTAGGTGGGAACAGAGACACGATTATCCCATCCTCCACTTTTCCACCCACGTTTCTGTGAAGTGTGTTTGTGTGGTGTGGTGTTTAAACACAAATCTGAGTCCCAACATTTAAAATCTAAGGAAAAGCATTTTCAAGTGTGTCTTGTCAGCTCCAACTCTGAAGATCAACTAACTTCGGCCATCTGTTTACTTTATTATTCAGTCATTGGTCAGAGAGGGAAGAAGGGAGGGAGAGGAGGGTGAGAGAAGGAGAGAGAGACACAGAGAGAGAGAGAGAGAGAGAGAGAGAGAGAGAGAGAGAGAGCAAATCCCTACTTCCAAACAAAACCCAACAGGCCTCCATCCAGGTGTCATCACCTCCCTTGGCTTCTGCTGAAGGACACATACAAGATAAGAAAGTACAAGTCAGATAATGTCAGTGCTGTGTAGCACTGAACACCAACTCCTTCCTGGAAAGGACACAGGCATTTCCCAGCCTCTGCAAAGGGCCAGGTGTTTCCCTCATTATCGCTTTCCTAGGACAGAAATGATTCTTGCCTGTTAAATGCTCAAGTAGATTAGTAATCATTCTGCCAAGCCCAGAGCTGCTAATTTCAATTGGCTCTAGAGACAAAACTCTTTAAATGCATTTCTGTATACATCATTATCTATGAAACACACTTATCAAGTATGTTCACCCTGGACCCAGCTGTGGTGCCAGACTAACCCTAATTTATAGGAAAGACTGAAGGTAAAAGATCAAGCTAAATGATACCAGGCATAAAACAGTCACACAGATCCAGCATGTGGAACATTCTGGACTCTTCAGTCAATCTTCCCAGACATTTCTTTAAAAGTTAAGGTGTACTATTCTGGAACAAAAGAGATTAAAGGGCTACAACAAATTGGAATGTGCAAATCTAGATTAGATTCTGGTTTAAATAAGTAACAGCAACATAGCTACAATAGGCATTCTTTTATAATTGGAGGAATTTTATAGACTGTATATTAGATTTAATTATGGAATTTCTAATTTTTAAGAATAATATCGGGATTATGGTTATATTGAACAATGTCATTATTCTTAGATGCAGGGTGAAGTATGATGTATATAATTTTGTGTATGTGTGTGCGTGTGTGTGTGTGTGCTTGAGGCTCAAACCCAGAGCCTCCTGCATGCTAGGAAAGTACCACTGAGCTACATCCCCAGCCATTTTTATTTATTTTTTAAATTTTGTGACATGGTTTCTTTTGCTAAGTCACCCAGTCTGGCCTTAAATTTGTGATGCTCCTGCCTCAGCCTCTGGAGTAGCTGGGAATATAGACATGTGCTGTCATACCTGCCTATAACTTATTTTTATATTGCACAAAAAAGATATAGGTGCACATTTGTACACATAGAGAAATGATGTAAAAATCTTCACAGTAATTGACACTACATGGAAGTATTCATCAAAGAACACTTTGTTGGGGCTGGGGATTTAGCTCAGTGGTTCTGGCACCTGCCTTGCAAGCACAAGGTCCCGAGTTCGATCCCCAGTACCAAAAAAAAAAAAAAAAGAACACTTTGTTATTCAAAAAGCAGGGAGGGAAGAAAAAAGAGAAAGCCAAGAGAAAAAAATAAAGGAAAATATTTTTAAAACTAAAAATGTTTAAAGTTGGGGAAATGTCTATTCTTATTAAAAGCCATGCATTCCACTGCACTGTCTTCTGAAAAACATAATGGAGAAAGTACTATCAGGATGCACCTATGCATGTCAAAACTACAAGTAATGAAAAAAGAAAACAAGAGGTCATAAAATCAAAATGCATAGTAGAGGTGAGGTCTCAGGAGCAAGAGAGGAGCACAGAGGTCAGTGGAAGTTATAGTCAGCATTCCAGTTCTTAGGTTGTGTGGAAGCCTATGTAACATAGTATTCATGAATGCATGAATGGAAGGGAAGAGGGCCATCATGGACCAAGAAGGGCAGTTCAACAATCAAGTAAACTACTGCCCACTTGCAGTACTTGGTTTTTGGAATGATGATAAAATGTACTCATGTCATTCATCCAACCTCTGAATATCAAAGAAAAAGCATACTCATTATGGGATGTTTCAGATTATCCACTTATTTATTCAGTCCACCAATATTTACTGAAGATCTGCCATAGTCCAAGCATAGACAGAGATTTATAGATGATAGATACATATAGATAGATAAGAGACACAAGATAGAAAGATAGATGACAGATAATGAGAGATATAGATGTGGTATAGATACGAGTAACATATGTAAATGTCATATATGTAGAAAGTCTGTTATCTTCCAGGCATCTAGACATACATGTATAAATCTATGTCCAATGCTATAAAGAAATACATAAAGCGAGTTAATGCGCCTGGGAGCAGGGAGTCTCACTTTTGGCCAAGGGCAAGCTCTATGAGAAGGTACCCTAGGGACTGAGCCCAGAATGGGTGAGGGAGCCACCCTGTGATCTCTGGAGAAGACTGCTTCTGGCAGAGGGACAGCAGGTGCAAAGAAAGGTTGTAGGGCAGGGATGTGCCCTCTGTGTTGAGGTTCACAGGGCTCAGAGTCTCTAGTGAAGTGATAAGGGTCAAAGAAGCCACAGTAAACACTTCAGATTTGTTGCACTGGAAGAAATCAGTGGGTTTTCAGTGGGGAAGTGACTGTACCATTTTTTTTTTGGTACGGGGGATCAAACTCAGGTCCTTGCACTTGCAGGACAGATGGCAGAACCACTGAGCTAAATCCCCAGCCCACCTGATTTGCACTTTTAAAGATCAAGGCTGAGTAATTCTCTTGAAAAAGTAAGCCAGGGCATTATCATGTGTATGAAGGCGGAGAGGATATTGAAAACACTAAGGAACTTGCAAGATAACGGCTTGAAGTGACACTGGTCCTTACACAGAGCCAGGGGACACAGGGCCCATGCCAGGGCCAAGGAAAATTCTGGGGCTGCTGGATCTGAGTGAAGTCTCCAAGGTACAGGGGAACCGGGGTGGTGGCGGCACAGGGGCCTAGAGTGTTCAGGGTGTGCCTGCTTGTCCTTTGGGTGGATGTAGTCAATATTGTCACAAAGAATGGGTAAATATATGATTCTATAAAGATAAGACTAAATCATGTCTCTACTGAGCTGTCTAAAGTAGTAGGCTTATGTTGGAAGTTTAAGGAAACCCAATCAAAGTCATTAATGAGCAGTTCTATTTCTCCAGCTGCTTTTGTCCATGGGAAATACAGGAATCATCTGTCCATCCATCCATTTATTCATCTATTTGTCCATCCATTCATCCATCCATCTATCCATCCATTCATTCATCTATGTGTCCATCCATTCGTTTGTTCAGCCATGCATAGATAGAATCAATGATTTTTGAGCTCTGGTATGGGCCAGATACTGTTTAGTGCTGAGGATACATCAGTGAACAAGACAGGCAATATCAGAATTCTTAGAGTCTATAGTTTAATGTGAATGGAAAATAAATAAATACACTTCAAGCAAATTTTAGCCTGAGATAATAAAAGCTATTGATGACATAGTGATTGGAAAGTGGGTTGGAATCTTTAGATCCCAGAAAGAAATCACCACCAACAAAAAAGACCACATAAAGAATACATTCCTGCTGTATCACCAATCTCTAGAGAAATGTCTGGATATGGAAGGTGCTTAATATGCTTTGCCTGGAAGAAAAAGTGAATATGGAATATTATTTAGCCTTCAATAAGAAGTAGATATATCTACACATGATAACATGAAAGGGTTCCAGAGGAGAGACAAACTGCAGTAACATTGTTTTTATAGAACTAAATGTACACATAGGTAAATGCACAGAGAAATAGTTGGAAGAATTCTCTCTACCCAGGTAACATTGGAGGGAAGGTGAAGGGGTTTCACATTTTCCTTATTGCATATGATCACTGATTATATTTTTAGCATGTGCTCACTTTTTTCCCCTTTTTTTTTTTGGTACTGGGGATCGAACTCAGGATCTTATGCTTGCAAGGCAGGTGGCAGAACCACTGAGCTAAATCCCCGGCCCCAGCATGTGCTCATTTTAAAAAGTTGCATGCAATTATGTCTATGCCGGAAGAGAGGTGACCTGGAAATGGGGCTGGAATGCCAGTGGATAATTTGATTCAGTCATGAAAGCTGCACCAGACAGAGTCACTCTGCAGGAGATGATTCCTCAAACATCCAGATGAAGCCAGCTCACTCACACTCGAGATCGTCAGCCCTAGCTCCCAAAGTCTCTCCCCTGTCCCAGGAAAAGACTCATTTAGAGCCCGTTTCTGATCCCTGTGCACTATCTCAGACACAAAGGCCCGAAAGTAGAAAATAAGGTGTACCACGTTTCAAATTTCCACATCCTGTTGGCACCACTGAAATAACGTCTAGGATGCACCAAGGGTTGCATAACCCAGATCTCCACCACAGAGGAAGATTAGACACTGTCTTGACACGAGTGAATTCTGTGACAGCTTTACAGCAGAACAAACTAGAAACGATGAAGATAGCCTTCTGGTGTCTCGCCATCAAAAGATCTGCCTCCTGTTGGGAGTATTAAAAACCTGAAATCAGGAAACTAAGTTACAGTTAGATAGGATAAAGAAGATCTGGGACTCTATTGTTCGGTAGGGTGACTGCAGGTAACAATAATGTCCCATATTTTCAAAAAGCTAGAAGAAAGGATGCTGAACATTTTCTCTATCAAGAAATGATAAACGTTTGGGGATATGAGTACGCTTGCCCTGACTTGAACATTACACAATAGATACAGGTACTCCACTAATGTGTACATTTTTATGTGTCAATGTAAAAATATTTAAAAATAAATAAACATCAAAATAGTATTTCTTTTAAAAATGGAGACAAAGACATCTCGAGTGTTTTTGGGGGGCAAAGATTAGAAAATAACAAGGCATGGCCTCCCTAAATTCTCCTGGGCAGTGTTGATCCAAGATCCCCACCAAGGACGGCTGCACACAAAGAGGTGGTGGGTGGGATGGGCAGCAGCTTGCCCCAGGGTGAGGGCTCCCTGACCCCAGAGGCTGAGCAGGCAAATCAGGTGGCTCTAGCTCCTGAAAGACCCTGTAATTTTCAGTTGACTCAATAGGGCAGGGGAAACCAAGATGTGAATCACCTTTCAAGTATTTAATTTAATTAGACAAGGAAAATGAGGCTTCTTTAAAATTCTTACTTGGTATTAACTTCTGCCACAAAGCAGCCCAGAGTAATTGGTAAAAGTGAAAAAGTGATTACCAAGGCTTAAGCTTATTTATCACAGCTGCTGCACTTTTACAAAGTGAGTTTTCTGGTGCTAAAGCCTCCACCAGAGTGGTATGGGCCCTGGAGCGTGGATTCCAGTCTTTTCATAACCACCTCTAATAAGCCATTGTGATAGGATGAGTAGGTGGGAGGTCGGGGAAAGCTATATTAACAAATGGGCAGCCGACTGGATTCCATCACTGGAGTTGTTGTTCTAGCTGCTGTCTTTCCCTCTCTGGCTTCTCTGGAAACTTAGGATCGTAATGTAAGGTTGGTCATGGAGCCCTTAGCTTGTTTCTCATAATCCTAGGCAACTGACTGGTGTCGTGTCATCAGTAGCACCAGTCACCAAACAACACCGGACTTCACCCCCAAGCCATGGACGCCAACATCGGCGATCTTTTCTGTCTTTAATGAGTGAATCAGAAAGAAAACAGACCGGAGCCTCGAGGGTACTTTGCCTGTCCCTCTTTTGTGGCTCTGACTGTCTTTGTGCTGCATTAATCATTTTCCGTTATCTTCTCTTGTCTCCAAGAGTCTAAACACGTGGGAGGGAGGTTCCTGACCCCATTCCTTCTTCTGGGTCTGACGGGAGTGCGCAGAATCCAACTGTGTGGAAAGAAAGGAAGGACTCTCTCCATGCAAATAACCAACCCTACTCATGAAACTGAAGAGTCTCTTTCTTCGGTTAAAATAAAATAAAACTTCCAAGTAAGGAGTAGATATTTGTGATATGTCAAGCTTTGTGCTGGAATCCAAAAGTGAGACCCAGCCCACACCAAAATCTTACAATCAGATAGGTGAGAAGATGATTTTTTCATTTTTGGAAAAATAGGAAAATGAAAGCTCAGAGAATAATAGCACAAACAGCCATGGACTGACTTCCAAAACACGTACAGTTCCTCATATTCATGTTGTCCTTCCAACCCCAGAGAAATTAAATCAATAGCATAACAGGGCAGGAATTGCTTGTGATCCTGAACTAGAAAGCCAGGGGTTTGCCTGAATCTCCCTTTAGAAAAATATTCTATTAGGCAAGTTAGGAGATACAGGGGTTGAAGAACATAATCATTGAAATACTTCTAAGGAGTCAAAGACCCTAAATGTTTAATTAAGCACCTTTGCCTGATGAAGGATTTCTGATTCTCTTCTCACTTACATCTTAGCAGGGTGTATTGCAGTCAGGAGGAGGCTGCAAGACTGACAGGGCTGAGGTAGAGGGGCCAGAAGCTACCTGTGTGGCCAGGTCCCAGAGTGAGGCATAGGAGGGCTCAGGCCCTTGTTTGTGTGCAGCAGTTTTCGTACATTGAGGAGAAACTCTGGACATCTTTTTCCCTTTCAGTGACCTCTGTTTATGTACTTTCAAACGAGTATCCATCAAATTGCATATATTAAGTGTGTGCATTTGTTTGAACGGCAGGTACATCTCAATGAAGCTGTTTAAGAAAAAGCCAGCAATTCATTTTAAGGTAGCAGGCAGAGTCCAGCCTGAAGTTAGTCTGTGTTGGTGGTTCTTAGCTGCAGCTGCAGCTGTAATATCCCTTTAGCCAGGTGGATGTGGCAAGGTGTTCTCTATCTGCTCTCAGCACCTGGGCTATGCTGCGAGTGCCTCCGTGGGAGTGCCAGTGGGCAGACTGGCTGAAGCAGCTAGAGCCATTGTCCCTCCCATCCCCATGCAGGCTGGTGTTGTCATTACTAATGTTTGACACACATTATTTACGAGCTACTAAACTGTGCTAAAGAACAATAACAGCAGGATAACAGAACTACCAGCTACTGGTTTTGTCTGTGCCCAACTTAAATTAAGTAGTTGCAAAAAGATAATTGGAGGCATAAAGGTCTAGACATGGAGTCCGCTTGTAATGTGGCAAGAGAAATTTGTAGCCTTTGTTAACATAATACACGGAACTATTCCAGGTTCGTGCATAAAATACTGAGACTCCTTTTTACGTGTGGGCTCTGAGAATCACTAGAAGCATGTTTATTCACAACTCATGAACAAACAAGTGGTTTCTGTAAGTAGTGACTATTGGTTTTTTCTTTCTTTTCTTTCTTCTTTCTTCCTTCCTTTCTCCTCTCTCTTCTCTCTTCTTTCCTTCCTTTCTCCCTCCCTTTTTGCCTTCTGTTTTTTTGTTTCCTGGGATTGAACCCAGGGCCTTTGCACTGAGCTACATCCCCAGCTCTGTTTTATTTTATTTTATGACAGGATCTTGCTAAGTTGCCCAAGCTGGGCTTCAATTTGTGATCTTTCGGCCTCAGCCTCCCAGAGTGCTGAGATCACAGGTGTGTGGCACCACATCTGGCTTTTATTTTCTTTCTTATTTTTCTTTTTTGCCATGCAAGAGTCTAAATGCCCTGAAGCAGTGGTTCTAAGTATGGTCCAAAGTATAGCAATATCCACAGCACTTTGACACTTACTAGAAATGCAGATCTTTATACTTTCTGATATGGCAGGTCTGGGGTTGGAGGCTAGCAATATTGTAACAAGCCCTCTAGAGGATTCTGCTACTCACCCAGCTGTACTAATGTATATAGCTGGGCACCATAATTCCATATTCCATTTGGAATTTGGAAAGAGGAAGTTCTGACCATGCACTGGCTTCTCTGGCTCTTCCCAGCCAGCCCTGCTTTGTTTTGTGCAGCAGCTGGGTTCCCTGCTGACTCTTTTTGAATACTGGAAGTATTCTGGTCCTTTGGCATAGGCACTCAAAAACATATGTAATGAGCCAAGCACAGTGGCACATAACTGTAATCCCAGCACTCTTGGAAGGTGAGGAAGGTAGACCATAAGTTCAAGTGTGGGCAACTTAGCAAGACCTTGTCTCAAAATAAAAAATAAAAAAGGGTGGAGGATGTAGTTTAGTGTAAAGGCCTAAGCTCATCCTTAGCACCACACATGCACACGCACACACACACACACACACACACACACACACACACACACACACACAATGAATGAGCAAGCAAGCCTGAACTGGAACCATTTCTAAATTTCCAAACACTCCCAGGATTCTGGGAACATGCACCAGGATAGAGTCTGTGAAAGGCATATAAGGAATCTTTTATGCACCTGATGTTTGGGTTAGGCAGACCAAGGGACTACCCTCTAGTCCTTTATTCTGTCATTTCCAGGGGATATACTAACTTGAGGAATATCCCACCCCACATATCTTACAAAGATGGGCTTGTACTAAGTAGGCATTTTACTACTTCCCATTAAAACAGAAGTGATTAAAGCACTTTTTAATTTAAAACAATTATTAAATGGAGCAGGAAGTAATGGTATCAGTTAATCTCAGGGTAGGGCTTTTTTTTTTTTTAACACCTTAATAGCTTCCTAAACATCAAGCATTTCCACGAAGCTAGCCAAAGTTAATTATAGGCTCTATGAGTAAGTGTTTCTACCGAATTCTCAAAGGCATCATCAGGATCCTTGTATAATATGGGGTTTAGATGTTCCGTGCCGGAGCCAATATACTAGCTCTTTTATCTTAATGCACACAGGTGTCCAGAAGATGATACAATGAGGAGTTAAACACCCTGGGAGCCAGCCTGGCTCAGGGATGAGGCAACCTGCTGAAGGTGTGAACCTGGGTGCTGCATCCCTGCCCTGGCCGGGGTGTGGGCCACTGCAGTCCCGTGCTGGTTATACAGAGCTCTCCCAGGGTCTCAAGCAGCGGAGCCTCCTACCCCTGAGGCATGGGATCCAAGTACCGCTTCTCAGGACCCCTACATAGAAGTTCTCCTGGGTTTCCTGGAGATTTAGACAGCATAAAAGGACACATCAATGCCATGAAGACTTTGTTATGATAACTTTTTCTGATAGTCCACACTGTGTTTCCCTGATGAAACATATACTTTTGTCTTTGCTCTTACCCTCTTTTTCTCTTGTCTCCGCCCAAGCTCGTTCAGTAGGGTCAGTTTCTCTCCTACTCTTCACTTTTACTTTCTTGAAAAAAACTGCCACTGCTTTTTCCTTGTTTTGTCCAATTCTTTGTTCAAGATGAGAAGAACCTGTAATCTAACTCCAGAAAGAGAAGATAGCAACCCAAACCCGGTAACATTTAGTCGGAGAGCCACTTTTTTAGAAACATGCTAACCGATAAGAGGACCCCAGCCTCTCTCTCACTTCCCAGCCCTGCAGAGCTTGGACCCACTATATGCTTCCGCCAGGAAGCACTGCCACAGCCAGAAACACCAGGGCCAACTGAGAACCAGACAATATCCTTTTTCTCTTAATAAAGCTGATAACCTCAGGATTTGTTATAGTGACAGTCAGCTGACCAGCCCAGGGAGGAAGTAGGGAACAAGAAAACAGGTTCTGAATCCCACCCAGCCTGAGCTAGAGCCAGGTGGGGACACTCAGGCCACATAGCAGGAGACAGAGAGTGACACACTCATGTCACTGCCTCAGCACAGTGCATGTAGGACAAGCAGAGGTCTCAGGGAGAACAGATACTCGAACTATCACAGTGTCACTCAATTCCTGCCACTTAATACCACTGGGGTTGCAGACCCCTTTACACGGTGGCCACAAAGCCTCTTCCTGGGAAATGTCACCTGTACTTCAGAGGGGTCCACAACCTTGCGTTCAGAGCCCTGAGGAGCAAAAGGGCACACAAAGAACAAGACAGTGGGACATGTGTCATAAAGCATGTCCGTGGGAACCCAGGGAAGGGTGAATCACGCCAGCTCAGAAGCTTGGGAAGCCTTCCCCATGAAAAGGCAGGGAGGGTGGGGCGCAATGGGATGATCTCTGTGGAAGAGGCCAGAACGACCTTGCAGGGTGGTGGTGAGAACATGAGGATGGGGTAATGTGACTTTACAGCGCAGGAGGGGAACCAATCACACCTCAGCTCCCTTCCAGTGCCCTTACCCCAGTAGTGTTAAGGGGCAGCAACTGAGTGACCCTATGATAGTTCGAGGCCTGGGATACCAGGGCTGTGAACAGAAGTACACTCACCGTTCCCCACCAAACATCCACCAGCCAGTGACTACACAAAGCACTGTTCTAGTTGTTGGGGTTCAAAGCCCAGGGCCAGATTCCCACCTTCAAGAACTTCTGGAGTGGCAGGTAGAGACTATAGAAAGAGAACTATAGAGCGATCCCTCCAGCCAGGACGTGGTTAGGGCCGGGGATATTTGACCCAACAGTACTCTCTGGGAGACAGTATGGTCAGCTTAGATTCAAGGGCTGAAACGTTAGGGTAAACTCCAACCACCGGACATTCTCCAAGTCAGCAACTGCACTGAACCCACTGCATCTAACTCGGCAATCTTATTTTTCATTTGCCAGATAATGACGTAAAGGTCTGCAGGCTAGTTTAATTTACCTGTCTACTTTTACATAAACTTTAGAAGCCTCTAGATGAAGTAAAGAGAAACTTTAAACAGTGTAACAAATAGTCACTATCTGATACAAGGATAGTTATTTGAATTTAAGACAATATATCCACGTTCTTCCTCCCCAGATCTCTAATTTTCAGTATATATATATGTATAATAGTGAGGGGGAGGTAAAAGCAGGAGGATCACAAGTTCAAGGCCAGCCTGGTCAACCTACAAAGATGTTGTCTCAAAATAAAAGATAAGGGCTGGGCATGTTGCTTAGTGGCAGAGTGCTCGCGCATGTTCAAGGCCCTGGGTTCAGTGGGTTCAATCTCCAGCACTTCTGAATGGATGAATGGATGAATGAATGAATGAGAGGGATGATTAAACAATGAGGAAAGGATGGTGGCATAGCTCTTAGCTGCTGATCATGAAAGCTAAAAATCTATGCATGCCACTGACATCTTTGTGTTGGCTTATATATTCACTTATTCAACCCATCTTCATAAAGACAGTGAGAAACAAAAACAGAGTGACAAGTAATTCCAACTGTCATGCTCAGAAGGCTGGCAAAGGGCTGGTGTAATTAAGGGAGGCCCCCCAAACTCAAGCTGTTGTGTTTTTTTCATGTCAACATTATTAAAAAACTCATGATGGAGTCCCAGACTGAACTTCAGTGGATGCTTCATAGGACGTTATGAGCACTTTATGGATGTGGGGGTTTTAAATCTAGGAAGTGTGACTATGAAACTCTCAGCCTCACCAGCCTATGCCAATGCACATGCCATTCTATTACTGCTCTCTTCGAAGTGGATTATCTCTGTTCCCTGGCAAACAATTGAAATCCAAAGAGTGGAAGATCCAGTGAAAGATGAGGAAAGCCTGGCTTTTACACCCCACAGTACCAGTGATTAAATGCTCAGCCATAGCTGCAAAAGCTCTTCAACTCAACTGTTCAGCTTGCCCATGAGTATTTGAAAATACTGATATTGTAATACTGACATTGTAAAGGTGATGTGCCAGGAAAGCAAGAGGGAGAGCAGAAATAGCTCAAGAGAAAAGGTCAAATAACTACTACATACAACAATTACACCAGTGTAGGGATGTAGCCCAGTGGTAGAGCATATGTGAAGCTGTGGGTTCCATACCCAGCACTACACACACAAAAATAAATACAAAATAAAACACATATTCCATTTGTGCAGGACATGAAAAACTGCAAAAACAGCACATGAGATGGTGATGGGAGTGCTCCACCAGGCCCCATCCAGCTGCCCTGAGAACTGAGGAGCCATGGGCATGTGTGTGTGTGTGTCCCTGCAGAAGCTCTGAGCTGGGCATCTACAAGGTGCACTCACCTTTGAAGGCTCACAGTCATGTGGGAACTCAGGGAGGGATACAGCTCCCTGCAGCCAGAGTCAGTGGGGTCTCTTAGAGCTCACAATCATGATGCCACACTAGAGTAGACCATGAGGGTCCACTGCCTGGCCGCTGTGATGGAAGGGAGGCTGAAGGGGTGGGGCAAGGGGAGGAGGCAAAAGGCAATACTGGCAGCAACAGCGCTACTGCACTCACTTGAGATGTGGAGCCAGGGACAGCAGATGCTGTTATCCATCCATGTGGCCCTCAAAGGCTTGAAGAGTCACAGGCTAAGAACCAATGGCCACACATAGCTAAAACTCCAGGAAATGGATGCTTTGGGCAAATACTGTTTGCTAGTTAGGCAAATAAGGCACAGGGCCTGTTCTTCAGCTCCCTGCCCATTGCAGTGAGAGCAAATGGTTAATTAGGAACACTCACTATTAACCAGGAAGAATGTAATGTGTTCCTCAAGTGTTACCCAAGGTGGAAAATGGTATAGCCCAGACTAATTTATTAGGTGTTTTTCCAAAATATTGGGCCATACTTCTACTCAGGTAAGGCAGAGAAAACAGGAACTCTAAAATGGGCACCCTAAAGCACAGGGTCTTCACATGGCCAAGTCTGTACTTGTGTATATAAGTATGTACTTTGCTGAAGGGTTAAGTGACTGGAATTAATGGCAGGAAAATTGAGAAACTCTCTAAAGAAATCTAAACAGTCACCCACAGTAAGTCCATGTCCTCCCTGTATTCTTTTTTCTGGTAAAGACACAGAAAACAAAGCAATGACCTGACCCAAAACTGTAAGAAGAAGAAAAGCAACATTAGCTCAAGACTGAGCAGCAAGACAAATATGACTCCACTTGCCAGATAAAATAGGAAATCTTCGCAGCTGGGTTACCTCTGTATCAGTCACAATGGCCCAGTCTCCTTACTCCTCATGTTTCTCAAACTAAACTGAACCCTGCTGTCCAAATTCAGCCATCTGTACCCTGAATCATAAAATCCTGCTTCTCAGAAAAGTGAATCACATCACTACTTCTCAGTGATGTCAAATAAATTACATCCACATTAATTTAAAACAATTTCCAAATAAAAAGTTCCCAAGTGAGAGTTTAAGATGCTAGAACCAAAATTTACTTTAAAACACTGGTTTTAAATAAGTTGATTATAATAATCTCAATGACCACTGATGTATCATAGGTCATGTCTGAATAGAAGAATGATTTGCTTTAATCAGATCCTTTACTCCTGATGCTTTATAGGTTTTCAGAATTGAAAAATTGTTTTGCTTAAAGACAGATGATTGAGATGAAACACAAGATACTCTGGGCAGAGCGGCATGAAAGACCACATCTAGGCACACAGTAAGTGCCGAACACTTGCTGGGGCAGTGAGAGACCCAGCACAGCAGCAAGGCGGGGTTCGGGGTTTCGTCCCATGCTGATGATCTCTCAGGTCATTCACAAAGCAGCTCCATCTTTCCCAATGTGATTCAGAAAGTGAGCTACGTTCCAGTCACAGAGTTCTTCGGGGAGATTATGTACAGAACGCACCAGAGTTTTTAAGAAATAGAGTACAAAGCATGGAACACTATTTAGCAGTGACATACTGGGAGTCATGGGGTCCAGTGGCACCACACTGGCTGACATTTTGTTTGTGGTACTAGGGATTGAACCCGGGGCCCTTGTGCATGACAGGCAAGCAGCTCTATTGCTGAGTTTCATCTTTAGCCTGCCTTCCACCCCCATATCCCCCTTTATTTTGCGGGGGAAGAGTCCTGCTAATTTGCTCAGGCTGGCCTCAAACTGGTGTTCTTCCTGTCTCAGCCTCCTAAGGAGCTGGAGGCGATGCCACTGTTCCAGGATGACCCTTTGTTTTTTTTGATTATGATTTAAGAGACCTGACAGGTCACTTAACATTTTTAATAACTTTAACATCTTCATTGGTACTTTAACCAAAACTCTGTAACTTCAAATAAAGCATCATTTATTCTCAAGGGAACAGAGTTACGGTAAATTACATAAATATAGTCAGATGATACAAACCTATTTTCTTTCACCTTGGATACCCAACTACATGGGATGTGAAAATATTTCTTTTATCAAAGACATAATCTGTTTTATCAATAGCTAAGAGTAGGGCCATTTTTGCAAGCTTTCAGCTGAAAAAACAATACACTCCTTACTTTATATCGGAAAAGGAATGACCTTAAGATTTCCAAGCAACAGTTCTTTTTCAAAATCTGAACTCCCTTGCTGACCATTAGAAATTGTTTCAAATGTCCCTCTCTTGGCCCTCATTTGTGCCAAACCCTAGACAAATATGCAACAAGGTTGTACTTCTGCAACATTCCGTCTGAGCTGGGTGCTAGGCAATCTGGCCTCCCTTGCTTCAGCACTCCATCATTCATATGAGTTTGAGATTTCTCCTCAATCGAACTGCGCTGGTATTACAGAGAGGAAGTGAGAAATTCGGCTATTCTGCTTCTAGCTCCTATGGGTTAACAAAATTACTGCAAATGCACTGCTGTAACTGCAAGTATGTGCTGAGTTTAGGATGCCATGATACAAATTCTGTCTTTGGTCAAGGTTTACATGCGAGAGGGAGGTTACAAACAGGAACCAGACATTCTGATGCTGGATGGGCCCACTCCAGATAGTCGGCTGCTGCTTGGTATTTGCAGAATGCATTTTTAAAAACTAAAAATAAATAAAAATTGGCTCATCTGATGTCAACATAAAGTGGTATTGTTTTCTGTATCACATTCTTACCCATTTCCCAGTGATCTAAAATGGTGATAAAGGACAGTTTTGTTTCTTTTCACCAAATAGCTAGAAATATTAAAAAATTAAGGCAGATTAGATATAAAATGCAAGTCAAACATGTTTTTTAAACCAGATTTTTTTAATTCAAATTGACCCAAAGCAAAATTTACATTACAAAGGAAGAACAAAATACATTATGATATAACACACCAGGAGTTACATGAAAGCTAAATTTGTGGGCAAATGGCCTTATCCCAATCACATCCTGGGCTAGTGAGCAATTCTGCACAGAAGTTAGAATCTCATGGTCCACTCTGGTAATTACGCTACACGTTCCTGTCTCAGGGTGTGCATCTGACAAGCCATGCTAGCCTCCCTCGTGCTCCAGATGTGCACTCCTGCACTGCCAGAACACAGAATTCTTTAGCGGAAATGCTGTTCCAAGCATGACTGATAATGAACTAAAAAACAAAACAGTTAAGTCCTCCAAACTAACAAGCATGGGTTATTCTGTAGTAAATAGTTTAGAAAATATGGGAATTAAATAATCTAAAAAACACTCTTACTCTGCTGTACATTTATAAACATAAATATTTACAAAAAAAGAGACTTGTTTTCAAAAGATGAGGTTTGCCGTTCATTAATGATCCTAACCTTTTACGAGCTGGCTTCTTTGGTGTATTTGCCAAATATATTTTTATAAAGATTTAGCAATAGGCTTAAACAATAATTTTGAAAAGAAACACAAGAATCAGTGACAAATTTGATAATATACTGAACATTTTAGGTAAGAGTCTGGAAAAGCCAATCAGCTGATTTCCTGAAAATATCCATTCTTTCAACCCACCTTGTGGCCACAGAATGCTTCTCTGTCAATCAAATTCAAGTGCGGACCTGCGTTTCACCACTGTATTCCCCCATTACCAACTATGGGGCATTTTAGTTACTGTTAAATATGATATGTGATTGGGATTTTATTAATAAACATAAAACATTCTTTTTAAGCTTCCAGATAAATCAAACCTCAAACAATAAATAATGGAATTATATACTTCTTCATTAAATAGAAATTTCAATTCCAGGAAGAGCTCTCATAATTTTTTTTCTTTCTGAAGTCACAGCAGCAACAGAGAACAAAGAATTTACCTTAATCTGAACCTTTCACTTGAAAGGTTCACTGACTCCAATTCAGTGACTAACTTAGTTTGGAAACCTTTGAATGGTTGGGACGAGAATGTCATTTTAAGCTGACTGAATAAATTAATACACACATATGCGGGGATAAGCCCTGTGCAAATGGAAACATTAACATCACTGCTCAGAGTTCAGGACTCCAGGTACCTCCTGCCTCCCCATCTCCCTGGGCCTGAGGTTTCAGAAGGAATGCTCAGTTCATTTCCGGACGTACAACTTAACGCTGTTAAGGCACCTCACCCCTGGGCTGGGTAGTAAAAGGTAAGAGACACAGTTTAGGGCTGTCTTCACTAGGGACTCTCTTGGAGACACATTCATGAGGAAAAGGTGGGACCACCCATGCCTACCCATCAGGCTCCAGCCACAGTTAAGGATGCGTACAGCACTGGCTCCATGCTAACTGGCTGCCTGTAAAGAGTCTTGGGCAACATCAGCGACTCCCCAAATAATCCTTTTTGTCTGTAGTTGTCCATTCATCAGAAAGCTGCACATTGCTCGGGCACAAGTAGATCAGATACTGTGATGCCAGGGCTACTCTGCAGCAGGGACAATGAACAGCACTGCTGGCTCTGGGAAAGGTAAAGCCAGAGTAGACTCCTAATTTTACTTAGTTATGTTTCTAGGAAGAAGAATTTTATACTTTATGATTTAAAACTAGAAATTCAGACAAGAAAAGCCCTTCATCTTGTAAACTTCAGTTAACAAATTTATTAACAACATGTAAATATTATGAAGTTTCCCAAAGCACAAAGAATGATTCTGGGACATTTAAAAAGTTCTTCTGAAACTCACATAATGTCAAATGAAGCAGAGAACTCCTGTGGGGTCTTTTCCACTGTTACTTTATTGCAGCCATGCTTACTCTGCACGCATATATGCCTGAGCCGCCCAGAAAACAAAAGAACTGTCCTTAAAAGCTTCACTGTACATAACTTTAACATAGCAGGAAATGTTCAATTAGCATGTTAAGAATTAGCCAGACTTACAAATGTGCACCCATTAAGAGGTTTACCCTTAAGATATTTTTATTTAAAAACCAGGAAGAAAAAAACCACTCCCCAATCATTTAACCATTAAAACCAAATGGTTTAACAGTAGTTTGGGTTATTTTTAGGGAGACATTCTACCACCAGGATATAAAATTTGCTACTTAAAGTGAAATTTAAAAAATAAAGCTTAAAATGGAATTGCAACTGACATACTACAGGTCTGCAATGAAAATTAAAGTGGTGGTTCCTGTTTTCACAGGCAAGTCAAAGCCAGCTGTGGAATGACCAACAGAGAGTAAAATAATGGACAGAACAAATCAGAAAGAGTATTGCACTAGAGGCGCTGTTTTAAAAACAGAATATACTGGCTTTATAAAGTTATTCTCTTTCCCATTTTTTTTTTTTTAAAGCACAATTCAACTACAGACAAAAGCTGAGACACGATGTCTCAGGGTAGTGTCCTACAGTTGTTAAAAAAAAAATAAGTTAAAGACAAGAGCACACCCAAAGGAAAGCAGAGGTACTGGATTTGTCATCTGAAAGCTACATTAATTAGGAAAAAAAGAACAATTTGAAATAGCTGATTTGTATTCATTAAAAGTAAATGAGGTGCCAGCATTACTTTAAGTCTTTTCTTGGGGGATTTTCCAGGATAACCCAGTACCCTCTTGGTATAACGGGATCTGCAAATTGTAGTAAGTATTCTGCTGGTTTCTAGTACCATGCTCACCAATGAAGCTAAATAAATTTGGAAAGGGTAAATTCTTCACTCCAAACCTGCTTGTGTCATTTAGGGAAAACAATTTTTCTAAATGCAGTGTTGTATGGAAAGCCTGGACCAAGAAACCAAATTAAGACCTTCAAGCATGTGCTGTATGTGTGTGTTTATGTGTATAAAAACTCCCTCCCCTACAATGAAAACCAACCAAACAAAAAACCTAAAAGTGTATACCTGCTTTCTGACTTCACAGCAAATCAGAAATTGCATAGGATATACTTTGTGCAAGGCAAAAAGCCTCTTAAGTATCTGGAATATAACTTGCTCAGAGTCTTGGTGTATTAGATATCATCAAATTTGTGTTTTAAGTAGTCTTTCATGACCTTGGCAATTGGTAGTTCATCAAGTAGCTTTAGATTTTGAAGGCCTATACATTGTCGAATTTTAATTCGGCACAGGTCCTGTAAGTTTCTGGGCTGTCCTAAAAAGACAGAAAAAAAAATGTTACAAAGCTGTAAAGCCAATATTTAAGAGGTTTTGAAGTTTCAAAAGGAACTGTTTTACTGTAAAGTGCTCTTTATGGACTACATGCAAAGGACTGGAAGGACATCACCCAAATAGTCCCCTCAGTACCTTCCTGTGACCTCTTGGCTGGTCCTTTACACAATCTATACTACGCCAGATATTCCACCTCCACTTACTATCAGTCGCAGAGACTTAAATACTTCGCTGAATGTATCAGACAAACAATTAAGTCTTTGTCTGAGACTAAAACCAGTTCTTCCGGGGCTAGGCCTGGTATGCTTTCCATTCCAAATCAGAATTCTGGTCTTGTCCTGAGGAGGCCTACACTATGCTTGCAAGCGCCTCTGTGGGCCAATCACTTCTTGGGGCCTCAGTTTCTCCATCTGAAAAGCACAGGCTGAACAAGATATTCTCAACTGTGTGTCCTTTCGGCTCTGCATCTGGGATGCTACGGCTTCAATACCTATCACAATGTTTGCGAAGCTTCCCAAACACCTGCACACCTGTTCACAGGCACTCTGGACAAAGGAGAACCCTGGCTGTAAGGAGGGCTGAGAGGGGCAGAGGGAGGGAGTGTGACGCAGCACGCAGCACCTCCAGAGAGTCCTGAACTTCTGCTTCCAGCCTCAGGCCCTGAACATCTGCCACTAAGTCCTCCCACCACTCAACTCAAGTCCAATTTCTTTCACTTTCAAATGCTTTGTTTGACATCAAAACAATACATATGGCCACAAACACAAGCGAAAATTCTTGAACAGTGCTTCAATAGTGTTTGGATTCACATACATTGTGCTCTTCTACTAAACGGTAACGGTGACAGAAGCTAACATATAGTGAATGCTTGCACTGTGCCACGTACTGTTATAGGCTCTGACTCCTTTAATCCTTTTATGAAGGAAGTATTTTGATCATCCCCATTTCAATGACAGCCTCAGAGAGATTAAGTAACATGCTTAAAGCCAAGTAGATGCTGTGTTTCAGTGGCTCCGAGCTCTCAAAACTCCCTTTACACTTTTAAAATTGATTGAGGACCCAAAAGAACCTCGATCTACAATATATCTATGATAATTACCATATCAGAAATTAAAACAGAAATTTTAGAGATACATATTCACTTAGAAGTAATAAAAATAGACCCATTACATATGAAAACGATAACATTATGAAAAATATATTTTCCAAAAGAAAACAAAGAAACGGTAAGGAATGGCATTTTTCCACACTACTTGCAATGCTAATTTTTAATGTCTGGCTTAATAAATGATACGTCAATTTTCATATATCCTTCTGCATTCAGTCTGTTAAGGTAAAATCACATCATCCAGCCTCTAGAAAATTCCAAGCAAGAAGAGATGTGAAAAGGACAAATAATATCTCAGTATTATTTTGAAAATCATTTTGATTTCACAGATACCACGAAAGGGTCGTGGGGACTGGAAGGCTTCCCGAGCATACTTAGAAAACCACTGCTGATCTTACTACTTTACCCTTTGCTTGAAATGTACTTGTTCATAATGATCACCATTATTTAAAATTAAGTAATTCTTCCTAACTGAAAAAGACAACTTCAGAATCAGACCTCTGAGGTGGGCATGATGTGACACGTCTGTAATCCCAGCACTCAGGAGGCTGAGCCAGAAAGACTGCCACGAGTTTGAGGCTAGCCTGGGCTACATAGTAAGTTCAAGTCCAGCCTGATCTACATAGCAAGACCCTGTCTCCAAAAAAAAAAAAATCAGACCTCTGTTCTAGAAGGCCTGGATGAACACTGCTTTCCAAGAGAGTAGTTAACATGTGCACAGTTGCAGCAGAAATGACCATTTCCTTGGAAATGTCTGTCAATGTGTGTCCACAGAGGTCTGCAGAAGGATCCCTGCATGGATGTGACACACACACTCCTGCGTCTCTGGGTAAGATTACGTCTCCTCTATCTTCAGATCTCTGCCAAGACTTTATGAGAGGAGATGAGGTCAGGCTCCCCATCAGATACCCACAGAGCTATCTTTTTTTATGATGCTTACCAATACCCAGGCTGAAGTTTTACATTTACATATCTGGTGCTTATGTATTCGTGCCCATCTTCCTCACTTATTACAACACGTTCCATGAGGGCAGGACCATTTCTGACTCTATTTGCCAGTGTAAACCCAACACCTGACACAGCACTCAACAAACATTAGCTGAACAAATTAATACTTAATAAACTTCTCTTAAAGTATAAAGCAGTCGACTCACTGCAAAACACACCCATGTCAACAGCAAGTCATTCCTAACTTGTTCTGAATTATTTTTCATCACCTGCTGGGCTACTTTAGGAAGGGAATAAATTATTGTCCTTTTTCAATAAATGCTCATAGTATCTGACCTGCTAATGTAACCGAGAATATGAATTAGAGGTAAATTTTTTTTTAAAGTAAAGAATTTCATTTTCCTAATAGGTGGCAGATTCTTTTAAAGTATAATGTTAATGAAGAGAACTACCACAATGTACTCAGGCAAAAATCAGAAGAGGATAAAGTTGGCAGATATAAGGATACATGCAAATTTAAATGAAAATATTATCAACAAAACGGTAAAAACTAAATTAATGGAATTTGTTTAGCTAAGGTAAAGGGATTGAGACAGGTTAGGTACTGGGGGATCTTCTGACAGTTGTGTTTTGTGGCAGACAGTTCCTTTCAAAGAAGACCACAGTATTTCCTATCCCTCACGCTTTTTGCAGTGTGGTTGGCCATCTTCACTCAACGACTGGGAAAGGCAAACACAGATAAATAACAGTAAGGATGGCAGTAATCCCAACATCATTATATTAATACTCTTCCCATTAGTATTCTCATGTCATTTAACGGTTTAAAGCATTAGTCAATTATCTTACTTATCTGCTCTACTCTGTTTGCTGGAGCATCTTGCCTGGGGCTTCTCCCCTTGCAAAATGGCTCACTCAGGTACCTGGGGAGTCTGGAGGGCAGTTGGTGGGTAGCTCAGCCAGGACTGTCAAGGGCGAAATATATTGGAACTGCTTTACTCAATGGACATTCTGGGCCTAGACAGGTGGCAACATTTGCTTAGTTTTCTTTTAGGCAGTGTGCTGAGGCATCCATTAATATTCTGGGAGAATGCTATCTCCTAAAGATTTCTTGACTATGTGATGTGTAACTCCTGTCTGTAGAATTATCCTTCAGGGCAGAGACACAGCAGCATGGTTAAAAGCATCGAGTCTCCAGTCAGTCTACATGGGTCTGGCTTCTGCCCCTATGATCTACACTCACATGATTGTGGGAGAGGTTTTAGTCTCCTGCCTCAGTTTCCTCATAATAACAGCACCCACCTCAAAAGCTTTACAAGCATTAAAAAGCCGAATTTTGGTACAGTGCTGAGAATAACACCAAACACACAGAAGTATTTGGTAAGCAAATTTTAGCCTATTAATTTTTAACTATTTGTAAGGATAATGTGTGCTTTTTCCCCCTAGTACTAGGACCTGGACCCAAGGCCTTTACACGGACCTATACGGCCAGCCCTTTTCTTATTTTTTATTTTGAGACAGGGGTGATATAGGTCAGTAAACTGCCCAGGTTGCGCTCAAATTTGTGATCCTCCTTCCTCAGCCTGCCAGAATGCTGGGAGGATTACATGCACCACCATGCCCAGCCATGTCTGCTTATTGTTCCCAGGAAAGCAGGTCCTTTTCCTGGAAGGCCCCGTCTTCATCTTCCTGGTGTTAAGAGAGAAAGAAAACTAACTGAAGGCAGAACAGTGAAGGAGCAAGTGGCAATCCATTACTGGGAAATAGCCCTGGGCAAGCTGATGGAAATCCCATTTTGGAAATTACCGCATGACTTGAATTAGGCAGAGATGTGAGGACTTTTAACCTCATAAAAAGATGTGCACTAATGAGTAGAGGTGTATAATTATAGGGTCTCCATTTATATATAGAATATTAACTCATCACGCCATATATCAGCATTGTTGAATCAACAGTGGGCTAAATGACAAAGAGTAATACTACTCACTGTAATTACTATTATTTTTAAGACTATTAACAGGAGTCTCTTTTCAGGAACAGTGGATTATGGTTAAAGAGTATCTTGTCAACACATCTCTTGAGAGTACTTACTGAACACCCACTACATACTGGATGGCGCACTGTCTCAAAGATTAAAGAGGCATGGGAAGAGGGGGAGGAAGCAGCAGAGGAAGAGAAAGATGAGAAAGAATGAAGGGAATGAAAGTTAAAAAAAAAAAAAAAGACAAATGCTTTACTGGGCATCCTAGAAAATCAGTTCGCACCCTGCCCATGGATTATAACAAGGGAAATGTGAGGAACATGCCCCAAGAGAGCATGATTTAAGAAATAATAAACACTTTGGGGGATGTAGAAAAACTACAAGGTATTCAGACTAATGAACTACAATGGAATTACATAACAGTTCAAAGCGTGATTAGTCTTTCCTTTCTGTAAAAAGCCCATCATTAGTAATAATGGGGCTGGTACAAAATAGGAAATCAGGTTTTAAAGGGTCCAGTTTAGTAAAATTACAAAACTAGAGACAGCTGCATGATTTAGAAAATTAAATATGCTACACCATCACCCTTTGACATTGGCATTACCACATTTATCATAGGACACATTTATTTATTTGGATAAAAATACCTGGAATCACAAAGGTAAATAGAGAAAGAAAACATTGTTAAATAGCCCAAGTGAACAGCATGGGTATTTCTGGGGCAGAAGAAGCCGGAGGTGGAGGGCAGCATGTAAAGAAATGGACTTGGCCTCCCTGAGATTTCACACAATCTGACCGCTTCTCCCTTCAAGAACCTCTCCCTCCATCTGAGGTAATCATCTGGAACGGTCCCCCAGTGCCTCACTGGTTTTTCTCAGCTTCCCATTTTAAAATCCTACCATAAACATATTACATGCCTTTGCTCTTCCCTCTAACTCCTTTCTCTGAGACTTATTATGAAATGTGCTAAACAAATCCTATTTGTAGGACCAAACACAGTTTCTAGCTTCCCTTAAAATAAAAATCGTATTAGGGCTGGGGATTTAGCTCAGTGGTGCCACCGTCTGCCTCACAAATGCAAGGTCCCGAGTTCAATGGCTGGTGCCAAAAAAAAAAAAAAAAAGAAAAGAAAAGAAAATCATATTCTTTTAGAATCCAAATGTACACATTAGCCTTCTGACATTTGTCTACTCTCTTTTTTCATAGGCAAATGAGCTTTGACCTATATTTTCCACTTGTACTAAACAAAACCATAGATGGCTTAGTAACAAATGACAAGAAATTTCTAGATGCCAACATTAAAAGTAGAAAGTAAAGTCAGGTGTGCTGGTGTGTATCTGTAATCCCAGCATTCCAGGAGGCTGAGGCAAGAGGACTGCAGATTTGAGCCTAGCCTGGGCAAGATCCCATAACAAAACAAAACAAAACAAAACAAAACAAAATCGTTTGCTGGGGATATACCTCAGTGCAAAGCCCTTGCATTCAATCCCCAGTACTGAAAATAAAAATGTAATAATACAAACACTATGAAAAAAATGCAGAGTAAGGTATTTTCTGTATCAGAGAATCTTAAAATATGGTATAGTTTGACTTATAACTGTGTAGTATTTATTTTTAAAAGTGATTTTTAATAGTTAAGAGTGGCAAATATGGCAAAAAACCCTCTCAAATTAGAAAAATAATCAAAACCAACCTTAGTTAAAATGTGCTACACACATTTTTACACAGTTACACTACATAATACAGTTCTGATAAATCATTCTAAAAAAAAAAAAAAACCCAAAGAAGCACTGGAGAGAAAGCCCATATATAAGGGCACCTGATGCAGAGGCATTCTGGGATCACCTGCTCACGCACCTATTGCTGTACTGGATTTAGCTCAGAAAGCCACAGCTACTTCCTTTTCTCAAAATAGAGGATCCATGATTTTTTGTTAGTCCTTGGTTTTTTTTAATGTTTGGTTTGATTTTGTGTGTGTGTGTGGCTGTGCTGAAGATTTAACCCAGGGCCTTGTATATGCCAGGTAAGCGCTCTACCACTGAGCTACATTCCCAGCCTTAAAGTTTTGTTTTGTTTAAATTTGAAATCTTGTTTTTAGAATCTTACTTCTGCAAACATAGGACTTTTTGTTTTTGCAAAAGTATAGCACTTAACTATTGCTGAAATCTAAACAAAAACATTTCTGGTTACTGTGATATTTATAAAGTAGTGTATTTAAACATCTGTGACTGATGTTCCACAAAGCCACTCACTTAAGTACTTGACAGATGAAGCCTCCTGTGAAACAGTTTACACAACTCAGTTCCCATCTACTTAATCTTTTTCTTTTAGAAATGAGTTAGTCAATTCCTTAAAGCATACAAGTCAAAATCCAACCCAGTCCCACCTTTCACACATCACTAAAGCATGCTAATAGTTGCTTCCAGCCTGTGAACGGTGTCTTCTAGAAGACAGATCACTGCCTTATCTTAACCTCTGCCCTAAGAATGATCTAGACCATAGCATCACGCCATAGGAATCAACGGTGCTGTGTGGAAGGAAGCTATCAAAGTTAGCTGCTGACACACACAAACTAAACAAATAAATACATAATAAAAATTCCATGGCTTTTTAATTCAGGGACTTGGCACTTCTGATATGTTACCCTGCATTTGAACACTAGCCTCTAGAATCTAAGGTACCAGTCTTTCCAGCTGACATGAATCAAGTCCATTTTACCCCACAATATCCATACAGCCTTAATTTTATAGATAAACTTCGGGAATCACCATCCTCCAGGGAGACTAAGAACTAAGTATGCTAGCATATGGCAGGCTATTAGACTACTTAAATAGCTATTTTAGTCATTTGAACTATTTAAATATCTATTAAAAGCAACCAAATATTAAAACATTTCATATTACCCACAAAATTTAACTTTAAACAGGAACAGGTTAGAGTCATCAAATTCTAAAATACTTGGCTTACAGGACACCCATAAAAAATCTAAATGCAGAAACTACGTATTGGCAGGTTTCAGTTTTTTTGGTTTAAGGACCTCTTTGTACCTTTAAAATGGGAAGACCTCAAAGAATTCTTATTATGTAATACTGGTCTGTATTTGCTATAGTTAGAGAACTCAGAAATTTCAGAAACACTTATTGATTCATTTAGAAAATAACAGTAGTGAATTCATCCGCTGAAATAACAGAGCTGCTTTCTGAAACAGAGTGCGAGAAGAATGGCACTGGTTTCAGTTTTGTAAATTTCCTTTAATGTCTGGCTTCACAGGTCTGCTTCTGTACTGCATCTGTTGCAATATGCTGTCCGGAATGGACTGACTACCCGAAGAAAAGCCAGCCTGACCCAGTCACGTGGCTGGAAAGGGAAGGAACGGTTTAATAGCTTTTTTCAGATGACTGTGAATCTTCTATGATATTCTATGAAAATGAGACAAGTAGTGGTTTCTTACAGGTTCATCCCAATTGAGTCTGAAACCAAACTGATGAACTTCTGTACTCTTTTCGACCAATTTCGGAAGGCGGTATCAAAAGCCACTCTTGTTACTATCTCCACTGACCTCAGAAAAGTCCTTACATACTGGGCAAATATAAGTTTTATGGGACTAGAACACCTCACTATGAGTGCCTGCTGTCTGGGCTGTTGCCTGGATTCATGCTAACACACCAGTAGTGTGCTCTGTCTTGTACACCATCTACCAAGCGCAAATGGCAGCACAGTGAAAAAGGCCAGTAACGCTCTGAAATATGTTTGGACCTTAAAACAGTCTTGGGAGCCCCCAGAAGTCCATACTTGAAATACACATGTGAATCAAAAAAGAAAAAAAGTGAGGGTTTTTTTGTTTTTTTGGTTCTTTTTTTGGTTTTGAATCACAAGCAGCAGGAAATCACTGCCTCTAAAGGTGGTTACTGGCGAGAATTTTAAAAAGGGATCTTGAGGACTCTGGGCCAATTCCCCTCCTTTTGAGAAGCAGAAACAGATCCAGATGAGGGGTGAACAGTGTGCCCGAGATAGCAGGCAAGTCAGATGTAAGCCTATTAGGAGCTCTCTCCACCACCCCATTCTGCTGATTTAAAAGCAATTCCAACACAGGCACAGCCAAGGGACTGTGGGGATGATCTAGGGAGACACGGACCTCGGATACCAGGGGTCAAAACATTACTCAGTTCGAAGGACCAAGGACAGGATGTGCTTTCCACATTTAAGTAACAATGATAAAACTAAATAGACTTCCAGTTTCTGCTCCAACCCACAAAGAACTTGGAAGTTGTTGCCATCTTTAAAGAAGAAAAACATGAACACACTCAAAATCACTGACTTTTCTTGGATCTGCTTGTAAATGAGGCTACAAGGCAAACTTTTACCAAAAACTCTGGAGAGATAAAACCAGGGGCCCACAGCTGAGATCTGCCTATCTGGAGCAGAGCCACCAGAGCCAGGGCTGGTAGGGATACTTAAATGTTTAAGTTTCTGTATGGACTAGTGGGAGTCAGAATGTCAAGGTCTCAGGAAGCCCTTGTCCATCTGAGTTTTACTTCCAGGAACCCACCAGAAGGACTCCAAAAACTTCTCCATAACAACAGCCTGGTTTCCAATGAAAACACTTTGCCAGAGTCTTAGCCCAATGGACATTTCTCTGATTTCAGCCCCCTCCGGCCTCCTTGTCTGACAACAAAGGGTTGGGAAATATATATATATAAGAAAGGTTGTGAAGGTCACAGCCCAGAAACTGAAAGACTGAGTTTTAACAGGAAGACTACAGGTTGCTGACTCCAACACACCTTACAACTGCACAAACGGAGCTCCAACGTAGTAACAGTGGATTGAATCTGGAAGAGCTGCCAGGCACAGACCCATTAGCAGAAGAGTACTTAAGGAAGCCCAAGTCAGAAGCATGGTGGGGTAAAAAACAAGGACACTGGAGGAATGCGAACCTTTTAGCACCTACAGCGGCAACAAACATATGCAGCTTGACTCCTAGCCAGGTTAACAGTAAACTTTATATTACACAGGGAATGGTGGTATATGCCTGTAATCCCAGCTACTTGGGAGGCTGAGATAGGAGGATCTCAAGCTCAGGTCCAGCCTGGGCAATTTAGCTAGACCATGTCTCAAAATAAATAGGGCTGGGGACATAGCTCAGTGGTGCAGCACTTATCTAGCACACAAGGTCCTGGATGCAATCCCTAGTAAAAAAAAAAAAAGGGAAAAAAGACCTTACATTAAAAGTTTATCTACCTCAGCTCCTATTACCCTCTGTATCATGTCTAGTAGTGTTTCCCAGACACAGTTCAGATATAAATGTCACTGCATAGTGAGGACGGGGTGACTGACCCCTCTGAAGCCGTGTCCCTAAGTGACTATCATCTTTGACTCCATTTTGCCTTCTGATGCAAAAGGATTTCCTATATAGAAAGCACACCATGGCATCTTTTGCAAATAACCCTGTCAGTCAAACAAGGAAGCAGGCTTCTTTCAAGTGGCGCCGTCTAGTGGGGCGCCCTGCCCTTTACTTCTATCCCTGCTATGACCAGACTGTGTTCTGGGAAACTTCCTCCAGTTTCCACGGCATCTGTGTAAGGAACTGCAGGCTACAGCTCTTTCTGTCCTTCTCTATCACCTGCTGAAGTGGCTGTGTGAAGCACAGTTCCTGCTTCACCTGGTCTGTTTTTGTGCTTGAGTACTAAACTGTAAGCTCTTTACTGCTTCTCTGAACAAAATTCCAGGAGCAAAATCATTAAAGTGTCATCTTTTCTATGAGATTAAAGCTCTTGCTAGTCACTGACTAAGGTCTGGCTTTCTTGGGGAATTTCTTTATTTTTTTGGTATTCTTTCCCTTTCGAGACAGGGTCTTACTATGCAGCCCAGGCTGGCCCTGAACTCGTGGTGGTCCCCCTACCCTGACCTCCCAAGTGCTAGGATTACAGGTGTGCCTCACCATGTCTGGCTTCTCCTGCCTAAGACTTCATACTCAGAATGTCTCCTTAGTCCATTAACTGACTAGGGCAGTTCACAATGTGGGGCAGGGAGGGGATAAGAAGGAAAACACCAAACCACTGAATTACAACACAATTTCTCAGGGTGTATTTTATTATTTTAACCATATCAAGTTAAGCTCTACTAATAGTCTTTTCACAAAACCCTAAAATCGTACCTCTGTAAAGTGTTCTCGTTGTTATGGGCATCTCTTATGCACAAACGGGACTTTCTCTCTGGAACTGGGCAAACATTCCCATAGTTTCTGCGCTCCACTTCTAACTAGAGAACTGTAACCCATTCCCACACATCAGAACATCCAGGGTCCTCCCAGCTCCTGCATGGCATCGGCGTAAGCATGTGCCACTGTTCAGCTTTGTCTGGGTGCACCTGCATGCCTCTGAGAATGAGTGCCTACTGAAGTGTGTGCCCTAGGCACCCTGCTTGTCTCAGCCTAGTCCTATTCCCAGCCCTGGCACAAGGGGCCCTTTATCTCCTGGCCCTGGGAGCTTCAGGCTACAGTGGACTTCCATGAGAATGTTTCCCCTCGTCACCTTTTCTGTTTGTCACTGGCCACACACCTCCACTGTTCTGTTTTCTTTTTTTTTTTTTTCATTTGTTCCACATACTCTCCCCTTTTCTTTTTGGAATGTGAATAAAAAACTAAAACCAAAAACTGATTTCTCATAAACACTGCTCACTAGTCAGCGAGGAGCTGCTGCTCACTCTCCTCAGGAGTCGCTCTGGCGGCCTAGGCTACACTATGTTTCTTGCTCCTGGACACAGAGAAGCTGCTCCTTCACTTGCCAACCCTCTCCAGGAGCCACCACGGTGTCCTCCAGTGTGGGAGGAGCTGGAAGTCCCAAGTCTGTACAATAGCTTGGTCTGGATGTGGGTGAACAGTGACAGCAGCAGCCCTATGGCCTCTTCCTCCACTCATTGCAAATAGAGCACCAAAAGACACTATACTTTTTTTAAGGAAGATACTACTTTATTACCAACCCAGTCAAAATTGCTATTTTTATACAATGTGTTTTATACAGAGTGTTTACGGCAACTTCTCCAAAAAGCTATAGATTTTAAATTCCAGGGTTGGAGTTTTTTAGGTTTCTTCCAATTTAAATAATCTGCTTCTAGTCAAAGGATGCAACAGGCAGTGAGATGGCCCTGAATAAAGAACACCATGCAGTATCTCTGCTGTCCTTCCACTGGAGGAGACTGAGTTCCCAGACCAGAAGCCAACAGCTTGGTGCCTGGAGCTCCAGCGAGCAGTGGCCTCAGGGGCCAGTGGAGCTCACAGATCTGCCTCGATACCCTCTGAACTACCAGTCAGGCAGTCACCCCAGTGTTTACTGAGGACCTGCTGGGTGCAGGGCTCTGCTTGTGTGTAGCAGAGAACACACACATACAGCTAGGCCCTGATGATGTTTCTGCCTGGCCCTAATTTCAGGTACCTACCCAGCAGTTCCTCCCAGGCAACTGGCTGCGTGTTTCCCCATGCAGTCTCGAGAGGGTTGAAAATAGGAGGCTTGAGCAGAATAAAAATTGAGAAGATTCACCCAGTTGGTAGAAAGCCAGTGCTTGCTGGTTCAGCCACCCTCACTTCATTAGTTACAAATTTTACTTTGAAAAATGCTTACATAGCATTTAAAATGTGCCAGGCACTGTTTTAAGTAGGATCTGAATATTAACTTTTTAATTAATCTTCATAACAAGCCTAAAGGATAGATATTATCATTTTCCTAATTTTAAGAGGAGGACACTGAGGTACCGTGAGGTTAGCTAACGTGGGTTGACCCAAGGTCAGAGCTAACATATGGTAGGAGTGAGGGCTGGAACTTGAGCAGCCCAGCTCTAGTCTTTGCCATTAACCACTGAGCAAAACGTTTAACAAAGGGGGTGGAGGTATTTATGCATGTAACTTGCCTTTCTAAGGACAACCATACTGCTTCAACTACTAGTCTCTAGACGGAAGTTAAAAGAATAATAACAAAAACATACAAGGCAACAGCGGCTATAGCATCCTGTCTTTGGCTACCTGCATCCTGTGAGTGCCCCAAAAGCTTTCTGCAAGGGAATCTGTGCCAGACAGCCCTCTCTCAGGGCAGGCAAGTCTGTGCAGACCAAAGCACTTATGGCCACTTAAATTTAAATGAACTACGATTAAATCAAATTTAAAATTCAGTCCCTTCAGTGGCATTAGCTATATAACATGTACACAACAACCATGTGGGGGCAACCACTACCACACTGGATAGAACAGAGACAACACGCCTATCAACACACAAGGTTCTGGTCAGCACTGAGTTTGACTGGAGCGTGACTTCTTTTTGCACTTTAGTCGGAATACATCAGTGGGAATAACTTCATCTCCCTCTCATTATAAATACAGAAAATTCAAATTACATTTCATTTAATCATTAAGCAAAAGCTGAGTTTTGAGGGACAGAGTGGACTATTTTCAAGCAAGTCAAGTAAATCTCATGCCTGCTGGTACCTGGTACCCAGGCTGTTAATATGTCTTCTATAATAGTGACTGAAAGTTTGAAATCAGTGAGGAAAAAGGCACTCATTTGAAAAGACAGCAGATAGCAAAATCAATTCTTTTATATACTTTAGCTTTGTGTGCTGGACGTTAACCTTTGGGACATGTACCCAAGGGGTCACGAGAAAGCTAGACAAGAGAGGGCAGCTAAGTCCTCACAAACTAATCCTCCCATTGGAAAACAACTCAGACTCATGTGCTACTACATAAGGTGGGTTAGACACTCACAGGTCCTTAAAACAGTAACAAAAAATCCCACACAAGAACAAGTCAGATAAAAATGGAAACTGTGTGGCTCAGGGACAGTAGAGCCAAATTCCCCACTGACCCACTGAAAAATGTTTTTTAGTACCCTAAACTTCTATCACTAGGATACCTAAACAAATAATACTTCTGTTCCATCTTATGCTGGTTCACATGAAGTAGAAAAGCTGTAATTAAAACGTAAAAACTTTAGCTATAAAGTACACATTCCAGAACATTCCCATACTTAAGGAATCTAAAATCCAAAATTCTTTAATTCCTCAGTTTGGAGTCTATAGAATCCTAGAATGACTGTTTTTTAACAAGTAGGAATTGCTTTTGCTACCATAGATTTTTGTTCACTTTGGAAATTCTCTTCTCGATCCTTTTCCCCATTTTCTCCTCTCACTCTTACTGTCTACCCTATTGCTTTTAGTAACACAACTGAATCTAGAATTTAAAAAAAATTTTTTTGATGAATACAGGATTACTTACCAAGCAGGAATTACAGGAATGATACTGTATACAACACCTTAAGCTCCTCACAAGATTTAAATTAGAAAAGAAAAGATGCAAAAATAATAATAATGATATTACATACTTGTGACTTCTTGTAAGAAATCCAAACACGGTCGACTACTTCCGGAAATACTTATTGAAACAGCCAGTGGGGTCTGGCCTTCATAGTTCCTCGTGTTCGTGTCCGCTCCATAGTTATACAACATCCGTGCGCAGAGCACGTCATCCCGAAGGGCAGACAAGTGTAAAGGAGTCTGCCCATCTTCTAAGCGCCCCAAGTTTGTGTCTGCCCCCCTCTGAAGGAACATCCGACAGTATGAGTGATTACTTTTGATCACAGCATATCGCAGCAGGAAGCCATTCTGAATATCAATGTTGGCATTGTGGTCCAGGAGGATTTTAACACAGCTTGACCTCTCTCGGATGATGGCGAGCTGAAGTGGAGTGGTACCCTTATCACTGAGTGGGTCAACCTCGGCCTTGAACTCCAGAAGGAGGCGGACAAATGAGTCCCTACCGTAGTGTGCAGCCACGTGGAGGGGAGTCCAGCCATCATTGCTTTTTGCGTTAATTATGTCACTCCTGTACTCAGATTCTAACATCAAGCGAGCGATCCGGGCCCGGCCATGCATGGCTGCATAATGAAGAGCAGTGAAGCCTCCGATTAAGTCCTTTACTGTGGGATCAGCTAGAGTTAAAACCAAAATGAAAACATAAGAGGACTTTAAGACAAAACAAGGCGCTCTACCATGGCCCAGCATGCTGATTCTAGCCAATTCTCACACAAAATGAGAAGGGACCAAACGTACCAAAGAACACCATGTACTTTGCTTCCTCAGTTTAAATAAAGTCTACTTTCAGTGGAAAATACATTTTAGTAGCGCTATCAAGCTTGAGTTAATGGAAAAAGACTTACAAAGTGTTTAAAAAGATACAGGGTTCAGATCACCACATCCCTTGTCTTTGCTCACTTAATCAACTGCCTTTGGCTACTTAACCCTGTCATCTCCATTAGTTCATGTTTTTCTTTTTTGAAACTTTTGTTTTATTTTTCTCTTGTGCTTCTTCTTGGTCTTAAAGAGAAGCATGTGTAGCACCATCTGTGCTCTGAATTACAGATGTGCTATGGTTTGGAAGACTGTTGTTTTAGGGTGCATTAGGAAAAGTTTCCTGTGGTCTATAAAAATTCCTAAGCATGAAAGATACATGTTAAGTGACCTTGATAAATCGCGTTTTCATAAAATAAAACATGACTCTCAATTCTTTCATTTTACATGGTCTTGCAAGTTTACAAGAATTAAGCAACAATTATGTGAAAAATTGGGAGAAAACTCAGTACTGTATGAACATTATTTTTTAAAACAATTTTCAAAACACCTAAACTGACCGATTTGGGGGGGGGGGTGTCTGCTCTGTGACTCCACAAGTCACATACTTTTGTCACTTGCCCCGCTTTGTCATGAAGCCAAATTCAGCTCTCTGGAGCTTATATCCCACTGGCATCCTAAGCAGTGGGGAGAAGAGGGAGAAGAACTGCTAACTCCATCTTGTGCCCACCACTTCCTGGAAACGAGTGATTCAGTAAGAGGCTAAACTGGTCAGACCTAACTACTGTACCAGCATTACAATGCTTTCTTCTTATAAAAGTCATCCTTCATTTTTGGTTTGTTTATGAAAAAGATCAGCAGCGTTTCTCACAAAGTGCCTCCCAAGTTCTGTATTGTTTAGTAAAGTGTTATTTAGTTCTAGAACATGTTGTAACAGCTGAGTTCTCTTAGAAAAATCTATGAAGCAGAAAATTATATGTTAAAATATTAATAATTCTGTGGGGCATGAAAATTTCAGTCAAGGAGTTGCTAACAAAAACTGAAAAGTAGTATTTTTAAGGTAAACTTTATTATCTGAATTTCTAAAAACATTTAACATAAAGTGATAGTACATAATGGTGCTATCATTTTTATCTGTTTGGAGAAAGTGAGGGTATCACTTCTGTGCTGGTCTCAACTAAAAGAGTATACAGTACTGATTTACTATGTGACATTAAAAAAGCAGCCAAGAACATTTTAGCCAGGTATTTTGCTGCCATCTACTGGTACAGCATGAACAGGAACTAGTAATGGTTTATTCTGACCTGAGGCTGAGCTCTCAAACCACTCAAATCTGTTTCATACACAGTACCTCACTTACCTGCAGCTGACTAAGTGAAGACAGATATGAAATCTAAGCGATTCCCTCCTATTCAAATGGAAAACACATCTTGCCAAAACGTCATTTCTAATTGCTACCTGGCCAAGCAACTATTTCCATACAGTCCCTCTCGATCTGTGAGTGCAATTTAAGAATATATCATCCTTCATTCCTCCCACCTGCATCCACCAGGGGTGCCTGCAAAGGTCCTTAAGTGCATCCTATACTTGTCCTACAGTAAAATTAAAACTGTGTTACATGAAACTGCACTTGCATCTTTGGTTTCCACTTCAGGTCTTTTTGAGGTTCTACTTACGTTTTGGTGCTAACTGAGCTAAGGAAAAACACAGATGAACACACACAGCAATGATCTGATTGGTTTCAGTAAAAATCATTCAAATGAATTAACTGACTGCACCCTGGGAACATAGTACAGAATGAAGAGCTGTAGAGTAACAACACATACATTGTATAATTACTGTCTTCAAGAAAGTAACATGAGAGATATTAAGGCAAATGAAGGTAGAAATAAAATTTAATTCAGGATTACTATTAGCCAATGCAATAAGACAAGAAAAAGGGATCACATTTATAAAGCAACAGACACTACAAAATACCTAGAGAAATTCAGTAAGAAATCCAAGTAAGGCATATGCAAAATAAACTTCTTTAATGAATTTACTTTACTTCTACTATGTCTGCTCAAATCTCCCTTTACCAAAAAGCCTTCCTTGAACACTCTAACATAACAACCCAATAAACTTGTTACTTGTCCCCTTAACGAACATCTTTCCCCAGATGAAAACAATTTTAAATAAGATAGAACAATCTCAACAAATCCATTCAAGTCTACTGGAAAACTATAATGCATTTATAAATGAATGTAAAGAAACACTTTCTATGTTGATTATCACTTTTTTCCTACCAGCTTTACTGAGCTAAAATAAAATGTACTCATTTTAAATCTGATTGATGAGTTCTTATAATTATAAGAGTCACATAACCAAAACCCTGTCAAAATATGGAATATTCCCATTGCCTCGTTAAGGTCCTTCAAGCCCCTTTAAATTCAATTCTCCACTCAGACGATGGAGCCTAAGCTAACCTCTGGTCAATAAAAATAAGTTTTGCCTTTTCTAGAATTTTGTATGAATGGAATCATGTGTAAACTTTTGTTTTTGGCTTATTTCACGTACCATATTTTTGAAATTCATCCATGTCACTGTATGTATCAACAATTAATTCCTTTGCATTGGTAAATAGTATTCTATAATATAATTTTTTTTTTACCCATTTGTGAGGATATGGGCATTTGGGTTCTTTCCAATTCGAGGCCATTTAAATGATGCTGTGACTGCTGATGTGTAAATGTGTGTATGGATATACTTTATTTCAGTTGTGTAGATACCTAGGAGAGAACTTTTGGGTCATATGTTAAATGTATACTTTATAAAGACCTGCCAAGCTGTTAAGTTTCTAGTGGCAACACCAATTTACATTTCTAGCAGTGATACGTCAGATTTTCAGTTGTTCCATATTGTGGCACTGTGAAATCATGGCTTAATATACTCTTATCATTTCTTTATTAGTTTATGTTTTTCATCATTTCTTTAGAACAGTGTATTTTTTATCATTTCTTTAATAGTTTTTATGTTTTTTGTGTCCTTATAAAGAAATCTTTGCATAACACAATGCCACAAAGATGACCTAGTTACTTCTAGAAATTTTGTAGTTTTAACTCTATGTTTAAGTCAATGGTCTACTGCTAGTTAATTTTTGTGTGTGGTGTAAGATAAAGCCAAGTTTCATTATTTTCCATAGAGTTATCTATTTGTTCTAGCAGAACTTATTAAAAACTTTTTTTTTCCCCAATGATTTACCCTGGTCCCTTTGCTGAAAATCAATTTACCACTTAAGTGTAGGTCTATTTCTGAACTATTTCATTAATCTAAAAGTCTTTTCACATACCATTACTAGACTGCCTTGAATATTGTAGTTTTATAGTAAATTTTGATAGAAGGTAGTATAAATCCTCCAACTTTGTTTAAAATTATTCTGGGTAATACATTTTAGAATCAACTTGTCAATTTCTTCAAATGAGCCTGCTGGAAAAGGTGGCAATCCCTCAAAGGGTCTGAACAATACTGATTCTTCCAAACAATGAACATAAGAGTATTTCTTCATTTATTTAGGTATTAATTTCCCTCAGCAATGTTTCAGTGTATAGGCTGTGTATGTATTTTATTACATTCCTAAACATTTTAAATTTTGTTGCTATATATAATGAGTTAAAATTTCATTTTCCAAATGTTGATTACTGAGAGAAGTTAAATTAAGCTTTTATAATATTGACCTGTAACCTAAATTTTCTTAGTTCTAGCACATTTCTGTGGATGTTATAATTTTCCTCATACACAATTAAGTTCTCTCCAAATAAAGACAACTGTATCTCCATCTTTCCAATTTATTTACTGTTCTTCTCTTACTCCAATGGCTAGAACCTACAGTCAAATGTTGAATAAAAATAATGAAACCATTTTCCTTGCTTTGTCCCTGATTTTAGAGAGAAGGTGCTCAGCAGTTCCCCACTGAATACAAAGTAAGCTGTCACTTGTCACAGATGACCTTCCTTGGGGTTAGAAATTACCTTCTTCTGTTTGATTAGTCCTTATCAGGGAGAGGTTGTTTAATTTAGTTACATGCAATTTCTGCACTTATTGAAATGTTCATTTGGTATTTGTCTTTTATTCTCTTATAGTAAATACATCACCCTACTGATTTCCACATGCTAAACAAACACTGAATTCTTGAGATAAATAATACTTGACCATGATGTAATATCCTTTTTTATATATTGATAGTTTATTTACTCATATTCTGCTAAGAATTTCTGTATGTGTTTCATGAAGGATATTGGTCTGTAACTTTCTTTTCTTCTAGTGTTTTTGGCAATGGAGGCAGTTAGAAAGTGGTCCCCTCTTCTGCTTTTTCAGAGTCTGTAAAAGGTTATACTTAAAACAATTTAATGAAAAACCAGCTGGGCTTAACACTTTCTTTCTTCATGGACAGTTTAAATTATGAATTGAATTTCTTAAATCAATATATGGCTATTAAATTATTCTATTTTTACCTTGGGTCAGTTTTGGCAATCCATGCTTTTTAAGGAATCTGTTTCTTTTAACTGGCATAAAGGTACTCATTATATTCCTTACCTTTTTGATGTCTACAAGATCTGCAATGATATCTCTTTTCCACTCCTGAAACTGGTTATAACTTTTCTCTTGTTTTCCTAATCAGTCTTATTAAAGACATCCATTTTATTAATCTAGAACCAGTTTTTGGATTTTAGTTCCATCAATTTTTTCTATCATATCAATCACAATGACTACTGTTTTCCTCTTTATTATTTCATTCCTATTTTTACTTTGGGCTTAATTCTAATAATATATAGAAACTATTTCAAAATAGCCTCCTTCCCTTTCCCTTCTTTTGTGCTCTACTGTCATACTCATGAAAACTTTATATATTATGAACCCAATAACAGTTTTATAAGTTTTGCTTTATACTCAAGAGATGAAATAAAATACATGTATAAATATATACACATACATATATATATAATTTGTGTAGGCCCACTCAAAGTTTAAAAAACTGCATTTTCTAATCTCAACTTATCAACAACAATGATAGACTTTTGGCTTTTCTATGCATTTAAAAAAAATTATATGTAATTGCAATCATACTAATTACTTAACCCTTGACTTATATTTGGGCACTGAGAATGCTTCCATTTTTTCAGTTATGTTCAATGAGGGTGGCATTTTCATACAGAAAATATTCCCTGCTTTTTAGGATCATGTCCTAGGTATAAATTAGTAGAATTTTAGTTAATGACTTAATTGAATTTAAATTAATAAACTGGAAGATTTATCAGTCAAAAGCATCTCACAATTTTAAAGGCTCTAATACTATCAAAGTGTTGTCACAAATTCTCATCAGTGCGCTTGTTTTACCACATTGAGGATCATTTGTAAATCCTTTCATTTTTGAAAAGCTAAAAATAGTTCTTACCATTCTTCTGTGGGTGTCTTTGATTACTCCCTGATCTCTCATACTTATTTCTGTGTGTTTCACCATTTTATTGTGAGGGGACTATGATGTTTTATTACCACTGCTCTGGGGATTTGCTCTATACATTTAACCTCTAGAACTTTAATGTCCTCAAGGCCAATTTGCAAAAAGCACCAACTGAAGATAAATGCAATAAGATATAATCTCTTCATATTATCTTCTTGAAACGTCCAACATGGTCTTGGAATTTTTTGAAATATTCAAAATGGGAAGATTAAGATAATAATGGGTTTCTTATAGTTCCCACCCTTGTAATAGACTATTTACTTTAACTGGAATTTACAAAGCTTCCCATGCTATGGATCGCTTAGGCCTATGCTGACCAGTCTCCAACTCCACCCCTGCCCTTTGGAATACCCACAGTGCCACTTAGCCAACTCCAACTTGCTCCTTGTCTCAATAGAACTGGGTTCTTTCTCCATAGCACCAGCTGAGCTGTGCCCTACCAGGTTCCTTCCTGTGATCAGATCGCTCTCATTCTCATCCAGGGCAGCCTCTCAGAGCTGAGCTTGGCTAGCTCTGTGTGACTATTCATCAGTGGTTTCACTGTGTAGGTGCATGGATTTAAAATTGGTAACTCTGATCCTTTTATATACTTCAGATAAACAATTTCTAGTTACATGAGTGGCTTGTGTTAAACATTTATAGCCTGAATCTTAAACCGCATCCAACTAACTTTCCCCTGCTGACTATTAGCACTCCAATAAATGGCAACTCTGTTCTTTCTGGTCCTCAGCCTCAAAACCTCAGTTATTCTAGATTTGCTTGACTCTCACCTCACATGGCCCCTGCTCCTCTTGCTGCATGTCTTTGGCCCTACTGATATGCTCACATACTGAGAATTCTCTTTATATACAAATCTGATTCTCCCATTCCTCTCCACCAAATATTTTGAAGGCTCATCAATGTCTCTAGAAACAAATGATTGGATATGCTCCATATACACTCAACTTTTTTCAGTTTCTAAAACCAAACATGCCTGTTCTCTCCTTCAACCTTTCACAGTGTCCCATGTGTCTGGAATAATTCCCAGGCTCCCATTCCTGCCTTACACCTTTCAAGACCTCCACTCAAACTCTATTTTCTCTAGAAATCCTTCCGTGCAACCCCCAGCTCGACCTCTGCCCTGGGAGACAGGGAGGACCTTAGCCTACACAGAACTGTACTCGCCCTGTTGGAACTGCTTGGTTTTCTCCCAGACAATACAGAACCATGCTTAAGACCATGGTTTGAATTCAAGCTCCACTATTACGCAGGTAACTGACCCTGGGTAAATTACGCTTCTGTGGCTTACTTTTTCTAATGTGAAAACCAGTAACTTATTAACCCCATATAATTGTTAGAAAGGACTTGGCATACATAAAATGTTCAGTAAATTCTGGCTGTAAACCTACTCACCTATTGGAACATGAAATGCCAGAAAGCTAGCACCATGTTTATTTCTCTATCTTGGTGCCTAATCCAGAACCTGGCATCTATTAGGTGCTTAATAAATATCTTCTGAATAAACATATGAATTAGGTAAATGCTTATATGGGACCAAATGGCCACATCTGTCTATGAGATCTCTCTCTCTCTCCTCTCTCTCACACACACACAGCAGGAGAAAAGGAAAGAGAGGAAAAAAGGAGGGGAAGAAAGAAAGCAAAAAGTGAATTCGTGTTTCTTATACTTTTTTTTTTCAACAATTTCCTATTTGGTGATTTTTGAAGACAGAGGTATGGCGAATTTGAGCAACTTTCTATTCCTACCACAAGGCTGGCCCATTTTCAATCAGTATTTTTTGATAAGAAAAAAGCTCGGTCTTATCTAGGTCTTCTCTCTGTTAGGCTAGGAGACAATTATCTTAGATAGGTGCTGTTAGTTTTCTATTTCACTGTGATCAGAACAGGTATGAGTTCTGCCCCCAAGAAGCTTCTTACTAACTGGAGATACAGATGCTGAATAGAACACTATAAAGTAATTCATTGTGCCTGTGACAGGTGCTAAAGAATCAGGTCCAGGGGATACTACCATGCAACAGAAGGGGAATATAAGTATCCCCTGACAGGGACAGACGTGAAGATCTCATCTGACCATGCCTAGACAGAAAGACAAGGTTTTCCCAAGAAAGTGGTAAGTGAGAGCTGAGAGAGCAGTAGGCCTGAGCAAGAGAAAGGGAGCCCAAGAGTGACCTGGCCCTGGGCGGGGACCAGGACTGAGAAGACAGGGGGCTGCGCCAAGCTATAGCTGGGGCGGCAAGAGGAGCCCGACACTGCGGATCACAGGCAGGACCTGGGGCAGTGTCCGAGGGAAATGGGAAACCAATGATGGGTTCCCAAGCGGAGATATTTAAACTCCATTTCTAACGCATCACATTCTCTGAAGACCGGCTCGAGGCAGGGGGGCAGGTCTGGATGTGGGGTAAAGGAGACCAATCCAATACCTCCGGTAGGGAAAGAGGTTTCCTTGCTGAAGAGTGGGGCAGTGTCTTCAGTGAAAATTCTTTACAGTTACTTACAAGACAGGATCAACAAGACTTCGGGGGTGAGAAAAAGGTACACACGATGGTTTCTCAATTTCTGGCGCAGCAGTCCTAGGCTGTGGTGCCATGACTGGGAAAGGGCACAGTGGGGCAGCAGCCTGGGCTGTGCTGCAAGGCCCACAGCAAGAGAGTGGAGAGGGTCACCCGACACGAGACTCAACAGTCTGGAGACCAGAAGCCAGGACCACACTACACACAGCCACCTCTAAGCACCACATGTAGCCCTGGGGAGGGGGAGGGGCGCTCCTGCTCCAAGTAATTTTTTAAAAATGGCTCACAATGTTATGAAAAACATTCTCAGAATCTCTTATTCTCTTAGGGTAAAGCAAGCAGATGAGAGATTCAACATCACAACAAGGGACGGGCTTCTACATCACACTTTTGTTGCTGTAAAAAAAAAATCAAAACTTGTTATAAGGCAACAGTAATTAAGACGTTATTTTATCGATTCAGGGATACTAAGAACTCAGAAGTGGAACCACATATATATGAAATGGAATGAGGAAAGAAGGGACAATTTAACCTATCTTTATGGTGGGAAAAGGTGAAATTGTACCTGGATATCTCCTACAATATACAAAAACAATTCTGGATAGAATAATGACCTAAATGCCACAAAAATTTTTAGAAGGAAATACAGGTGAAAAATAACTCTGTGGTAACATATATTTCCAAAACAAGACACAAAAGGCATAAATCATAGCCCAAAGAAAAATACTATTTACCTACATTAAAATAGAGAGTGTCACTCGGTAACAAAAAGGACATGAAGAATGTGAAAAAAAGCAACAAACTAGGGGGAAGATTGTTGCAACAAACAGCTAACAATGGAGAATACATAAACAATTTCAAATAGTCAATAAGAAAAAGACAGGAAGATTGGTCTTGTAATGTTTTGTCACTCATATGTCATTTTTGCTTAAAAAAAAAATTACAAAGGAAAAAGCAAAGCATCTGGCAGTATACTACTGGGAGAATGGGCACTATCCCATCCAGTCAGCAAGGACATAGGTAATTAAAGCCTCTTTGAGGGAAAACTTGTCAATATACATTTTTAAAAAAAAAAAAATGACTTTGCAAGTGCGCTTCTAGGAATTATTCAAGAGAAAATTCTCACATACATAAAAGCATCAGTCAAGGACATTCTCTGAAATACTGTTTCTAGCAGAAGAATGAAAACAATTTAAAATGTCCACCAATAGGAGTTTAGTATAAATAAATGACATCCATACGACAGAATCTGAGACAAAGGTGTATACCGAAAAGGAACTATCACTAAGCTATGATACAACAAAAATCAAGATGCAGAACGGAATATTGAAAAGGGGAGCAAGCTAAAGGTAGAAGATGGAAAAATACTTAGCCTATGTGCACAGACTATTTCTGCAGGTACCAAAGAAGCCAATGAAAGTGACTGCCTCTGAGAGGAGCCTTAGTGATTGGGATTAAAGAGTAGCCACTTCTCCCTCACTGACAATTTATATAGTACTTTTAACTTGTCTTTTAATCATGTATGTATATATTATCTTCTCAGTAAAGAAAATCCACTGACAAAATTTCATTCTACTCAAAAAATGATAAAAAGGATAGTTTAAAATGATAGCATATCCATATCATAGATAACACATGGGAAAGAACAGAGTAAATTTGTATGTATTAATGTAGAATGCAAGAATGCATACAAAGTTTCCTTTTGGAGTAACGATGACATTCTAAAATTGATAGTGGTGATGGACACCCAACTCTATGAATATACTAAGAGCCACTGGATTGTGCACTTTAAATGAGTAAACTATGTAGTGTGTGAATTTCATTATTTTGTGTGTGTGGCACCAAACTCAGGGCCTTCCACATGCTAGGTAAGAGCTCTACTATTGAGCTATACCCCCAGCTCTCTTGAGTTTTTTCAATAAAATAAACACACACATGCACACACATAGATAGACAGAAGAGTTCAGAAACTGTGGCCCAAAAGTCTAATGTGGTCCATCATTGGTTTTCCTCTTCTCCCCCACCATTGGTTTTTATAAAGTTTTATTGGAACAGGGCCACATCCATGACATAAATCTATGGCTGCTTTCACATTATAATAGACCCCTGATATTAAAACTATCTTTATGTTATATAATTGAGTAAAAAAACAAACTACTGCAGGTTAGTAAGACAGCATTATCACTTATGTTTAAAAGCTGCACACAATATGACATAATTTTTATGAGTTCATGTAGTAGTAATAGAAATGAGTCAGAAGGATAAGCATTAAAGCCAACTAATATCCATGGTTACTTGTAGGCAGAGACAGAAAGACAAAGGGTGGGGGTGGTCAAAGGGTTATTAGATTTTAGTCAGAATTTATTTAAAGCTGAACTGTATTCATGTTAAGGACACTCTAGGTGGAAACCAAAATATGAACTCTCATCTTGGTCTTAATTTTCCTGGAGCTGCCAAAATTTTAAGTGTTCTGATCTTCATCCATTCTTTTTGATTTTTCAGATCTTTTTCCTAGCATTCTGCTTACCTTTCCCCTTCATTAACTTCAGAACCGAGGTTTTCAAGTTGTAAGGTGAAATGATGTGTTAAGTCAGCTAGAAAGTGGGCACAAGCCAGAAAATCTCCAGGTCCTGTTGACAACTATTTCAGGCATATAATTCCCATTTCAGGGGCATGTGACTATTCCTTGTCTCAGGATCAGCCTCTCTTGCAGCTCCCCCATGCCCACAGACTTATTATGTTAATACAGTCACATAGTTTAGAGATCCTCATGAAAGCTGTGGGACTTTTAACATTTTTTTGCACTTCAGAATGCAAGCAAGTCTGACTACTCTTGTAACAAAGTATTGCCTAAGAATGAAACTAAATCATTGTTAATGAGCAATTCAGGGCCTAGAATGGCACATGTGTAACTTGAGTCTCAACCAAACTGTTTTACATCATAAATTACAGAGACAACATAGGTATAAATGATAAAATATGCATACTCCATCATTAAGAAAACAGAGCAGAAAAAAAAACAACAGAGCAGTTGTAATTCAACTGGAGAAAAAAATCAAATTGGTTTGGGGACAATGATTAGCTTAAAAACCTAATGGAAATGGACAGTTTTTTGAAGCAACAACAAAATGCCAAATGGTTTCCAACTGCATATATTTATACAGACATAGATCATGGAAAACCAGTCTTATATGGTATCTAGAAAACATTTAGAGTTCCAGAAAAAGCAAATATTATAAAACAATAATAAAATGTATCTGAAATAAAAAAGAAAGTAAATTTGAAATCTAAGGTATCGTTAGGGCCAAGAAGCTGCAAGCAACCTGTACTATGTCTCTACCTTAGCAATTACCAACCAGAAGCATGCAATTCTGTAATGGTAGATACCACAACTACTTCTACTTCCGAAACAAAAGTAACTACTATACTCCCCCAGAAGGGCTTGCTTATCTGAAATAACCTGGGAAAATCTGGCTATATATGACAGGGGCAAGGACCACTCGTCAAATTTATTTCTTAAACAATGTGGTTTTAAAATATTTTGTTTATAAAATCTTCACAAAGGAGAGTAAAGTGTTGAATATTAACAAAAGAGAAGTATTAAAAATGACACACCTACACACATGTGCACGTGCGTGCGCGCGCGCACACACACACACACAATACATTTTAAACATAATTTCAAGTTTCTCCTTGGGAAAAAGGTTTGCTCCTAGCAAACTCACCTCCGTGTTCTAGAAATACTCGAACACATCTTTCCTTTCCTCTCGCTGCAGAGAAATGAAGCAGGGTCCAGCCATTAGCATCTCGGCCATTTGGAGAATAGCCTTGTTCTAACATTTTTCGTACGGTGTGAACATCCCCAGCAGCCACTGCAGCCTGAATCTGCAATTCTTCCTGGAGTTCAGGATTCCTTCGACAATGGTGGTGTAACATCCTAGCTGAGTCCACTTTTTACCAAGGTTTCATTAGGTCACAGGGATCAGCCTTTCAGGGAAGGTAGAAAATATAAATTTAGAAATGGCTCCTGAATCTGTGTCCATCAAATATCACGAAACTGTCCATTTGCTCAATCAGTACACTTAAGTAATGAGTTCATACTACTGGTTAACATGTATCTGTTAAGACCAAAACTTTCAGTAATTTTGCCAAAAGTATAAATGATTTCAAAGGGAAAGCCAGGCACAAAAACCCTGAACTCTTTTTTTTTTTTTTTTTTTGGGCACCGGGGGTCGAACTTGGGTCCTTGTGCTTGCAGGGCAGGCGGTGGCACCACTGAGCTAAATCCCCGGCCCCTACCCCTGAACTCTTGAACAAAAAATTTCTTCTGCAGCCTTTTGAAAACTCAAGACAAGCAATGAATGAACATAGCAGCTATATTTTATGTAAAACGGGAGGTAATACCAGGTAGTAAAAAGTAGGAAACAGCAGCAGGGGCAGATTAATAACTGTTTTAGGAGTTCTGACTTATGGAGTGCACCATGGAGGAGATTTAAATTGTAAAATATTCAAGGATTATCACAGATCAGTTAGTAAGTATGGAGTATCAAATGGACAATCCATACACTACGAATACTAAAGACATTTAATTATGAAGAGCAGAAAAGAAAAAAACCCTTTATATTTAGGGCTAAGGATGTAGTTGAGTAGTAGAGTACCAGCATGCATGAGGCCCTGGGTTTGATTCCCAGCAAACACAAACACAGAGAGACAGACAGAGGACTCTCTTTCTCTCTCTCTCACCAAAACAAACAAAAACCTTTATGCTGGTTCTCCAAAGTAGTTCAACAACATTTTACTTTTAGCCCCATGTTTTATTTTTGGTTCAAGGTGTAAAGGTTGAGGGAACAAGAAATGGGGTGGGTTAAGTGCATGCAAGTAAAATGTTTCAATTACACTCACCTTTCTTCTATTTAAATTTCATTTTATCATTGTTTCCTGCTTTAGGTTATTTGATGTATGCCTTACTAACCCTCTATCTGCCACATCCTCTAATATAGTAGCAAGTTCATAAGGTACATTTTAAAACTCTAAGGATCTAAACAACCTGTTAATTAACCTCACAATAACATCATTTTAAAGGAAAATACCTAAAATTCCCATAATCTCTGGTAGGTCACAAAAGAAGTATATACAAGTACTGAAACCCAATATAAAATGAGATTTTTTCATACAAATAGGAAAATCCCAAAATGAAATGGTGAAAGGTTATGTCTTATATATGTGTGTACAAAACTTTTTTAGTGTGTTTTTAAACTGTTAAGCACACACAGAGACCTAAACTAACAGGCTTCTAGGAAGGCACTCAAAGTGGGCTAATCTAAAAGAATAAATCAGACCCATCTCTCAATTAGTAGCTTCTATTTCTAAAAATAAAAAAAATTCTGTGATAGAGCCCTTTGGAGACATTTTGTTCTCATATGTAGGTTAGACATTACAGGGTAAACTTGCTACCAACAGTAATTTATCATGCACAACTCCTCATTACAGACTATACTCAAATAAACTAAGCCTAACTTAGGCTGAACTACCACAGCTCAGGAGTACAAATATATGATGTGGTTTCATACCTAGAAAATGATGTTATTACAAAGTAAGTATTACTACTAAATAATATAATTTAAAATGTCATGCTACAGGTATTACGTTATCAGAGAAAATTGGGAAATGAGAGATTTCTGGACAATTTGTTCTCTTAATAAGATTTTCTTCTATCTCTTCACTTAATTACATCACTAAAATTAAGTCTTTTGTCTTAGAAATTTTAAGAAAAAAAATCTTTTCAGGATAGGTTTCTGCTTATTTCTCTTAGTACTATAAAATAAAAGGCTGAAGGTCATCAGCAGGAATTAATGGAAACTGTTAGTATATGATCAAAACAATCACCTCTAGCAGAAAGTTTTAATGGAATGGTTATTTTAAAGGAGGTCTATGCAAGAAAAAGATGGAAATAATATCAAAACAAACCTGGGTTTTATTTCAGCACATGCTATATTTAGTATATATTAACTGCTTTATTTTTTAATTCATAATTTTTATCACATTTTTTATTTTAAAAAAATTTTTTGGTGCAGAGATTGAACCTAGGGTCTTGCTAATTATGTGCTCCACCGCTGAGCTACAACCTCCTACATTAGCTGATTTCAAGGAAAAAGTAAAAACTAAAAGAGTTTTCCCTCAAAACAGCACAGATGACAGATGCCCCTGAGTGATCTTACCTTACAGAAGAGTGTCCCTTCTCCTGGGATATGGATTGCCTAACAACCATTGTGTGCATCCAACATCGTGGGGAGGGGATCCAAATGTGTTCAGGCTCCAGAGCAAAAGAGCTTCTTAACCTAAAAACAAATCAAATAACAACCATAGAAAAATTCTTTAAAATAATTAAGAATCATACCTGCTCACAGGGTCTACTTTCTGATGAATTTAAATTTCAGCCCTTTACAATAAATCTATTAAAAGAACTCATAAATTCTTAGAGAAAATGATCTTGTTACTTATAGTACTCTACAAGATGGTTTCAAATATGATGTTTTCAGAATCCACCCCCCAATGTAATTTTTTGAAAAATAGTAAACAAAATAATAAACCACACATTCAGAATTCGGATACCAGCAAAGTTGCTTCTTTTTCTTCTATTGACAACGTATCTTCAGACTTGCTTCATTTGAATTACTTTTTAGTGACACTATCAGTTACCTATGCTTTCTAAACAGGACTAAAGGAACATATATGCACTGAATATTGGACAGGGCCAAAATGGAATCTATGGAATCTACAAGATTATATCTGTAAATGCTGGTTCTTCACATACTTGAAAGGCATAGTCAATAATGTTGAAATTATCTTTCGTGTATTCACCCAACTAGATAAAACATTAACAGTAGTTCTGGTGGCTTCTCTATATGAATTCTGAAAGGCTCCCTACAACTAAAAAGGATCTTTCTCCATGTCAACTGATTCCTAGCTCCATAAATTCCATCAAAGTTAAGGACACAGGCAAAATGACCTCCACACATCACAAGAGAACCACTCCAAGAATTATGTACTGGGAGGACTGCCACTCCTTTCTCTGGTGGTGAGGTGCCAGGTCCCATATGACTTTACCCTTCAGACAGGGAAAGGCCATCTGGCAACCTGTCACACTGCAAAAAAAAAAGGGATGAGCAGTGTAACTCCATGGTAGAGCATAGAGCACCCCTGGGTTCAATCTCAAGTACCACCAAAAAAAAAAAAAAAAAAAAAAAAGGAGCAGTTACAGATGCTGCTGGCCGCACAGAATTTTCAACCTACCTAAATTAATATAATCTACTTCTATCTTTTGTTTTTCACATCCCATTTTTCCTTTCAAACTTCTCCAAGGAAGGCAAAAACTGTCAACTTGCACTTGGAAATAAAACTTGATATAAAATATTACCTACTATTTTTAAATAAATGAAGTAGACATCATCAGAATAACTCCTACAAGGCCAAGTGTAAACAATGTAGAACAAAGAAGCTTTATAGCAATGGCTGATTTTAAGACTTTGGCAGGAAATATATAAGATAAGCCTGGAGCATCTTATAGTACCAGAAAGAAAAAAAGTGTTCAAAGAAAATCCCTTAGGGTACATTCAAGGGATAAAGGAACCAACTAAAAGAACTCTCAATGGCCAAAGATGAACAACTGGAGCAAAGAAATACTTCAAATAATTTGGACTATAACCCAAGGTACAAAATAGATACAATGGAGTCTATATTGACATAAATAATTGATTGAATAAAGGAGGGAGAAACAAACCTTCTGTTCAGGATTCCAAATAATTTGTGTAGATAATCTTCTCTTGAGGAGGTTAACATATATTACCATAAGATGCTAACAGGAGAAACTGGTTATGTGATATATGGGAACTCTGTATTATTGCTGCAGTTTTACTAAAGGCTAAAACAAAGTCTGTTTTTATAATGCAAGTCAGTATTTCCAATGATGACCCTCACACTGTTCCACGTATGACCTATGATGACTTTTTCCCATGAGTGACATTTACATGTCAAGAATGAATAGCACCAGACACCTCACTTCTAAGAGTGTCCTCAATACTCCCTGCCTCCCAAGAGAAATGGAATGACCAATGTTGTTTCAAGCCTGTGAGGCACTCTGTGTCTTCTGCTGGCCTCCACAGGAGGAGGCTGGGCATGACGGGGAGAACAGGAGAGCTAGGCCTTGAGGAAAATATAAATAGTATTTATTAGTAATATTAGGAAAAGGCTGGAGTTTAAAAGATGAAGTGACTATATTACTTCTCCCTATAAGAAAGATGCTGAATAATAACAACTTGTGATAATTCCATGTAGCTACTTCACTCAGACAAGTCAATGTCCACTGAATATCTGCTGTGTTCCCAGCACAAAGTTAGGCCTTGGCCATAGCTGATACAGCTCTAGGCGGCATTTTAATAAACAGTTCTGCATATGTAAAATAATTTTTTTTAAATCCTACAAATTTCAGGTTTGTTTTTCTCTTTTCTGATAATAACAAGCACTATAAATAATAGCAGATTTAAACCAAAAAAAGCACTCCTTGCACGTATCTGGTACATCAATATTTACAGGGAAAAACACATATACACACCTCATGTACACATGACCCTTGAGAGCTGCATCATTTTGAATTATGAAGACAAAGATTTATCACCAAAACACCCCACTAGTCCAAAGCATTAAACAAGTACTTCATTTCTTCCTAGTGTTAGAGCTACAAGAGTACAGCTACTCATGCATATATAAATAAAAAGACTACAGAACTTAAGAGCAAATATAATATCCACTGGTAAAGGTGCCTATTAAAAACCATCAAGAAGTTCACAGATAAGAATGAAAAAAAGCCTATTTCCTCCCAAGGAGCTCAAGTTTTAAAACCTGTCTGCTCATGGAAGTCACCTATAAAATAAAGGAATTGGGAAAAAGAGGCAATTTTCAAAATAATACATATACAGTATAAGGCTGTCTTAATGATGACTTATGGACTCAAGAACTAGTTATTCCAATTTTTTAGAAACTCTATTCTAGGTTTCACAGTTAGAGAAAAGCATACAAACATGCAAGACGTTAGAATTAAGTATCAAAATGAACCATTTTCCCAATGTGTATCATTTTTATGAGGTCTTATTGCTAAATACTTCTACTGTGTTGAGATTTTGCTAATTCATCTTTTCCATTCTATTTAGTATCAAAAGAAAACAAAGACTTCTGAGCTTTAGAAACTACAAATTTAAGATAATACCACCTAATTAATACACAGAGGTCAAGTGAACTTCATTTAGTTAGAAACACAGTTCTTGCTTCACAGTTAAAAAGAAAATCTATACCGACCAAATAACATATAAAATAACCATAAAGCAAAATAAGTCTAAGATCTGTCCAAAACTACATAACCTTCACCAAATCTGACATTTCAATTTCCCTTAGCATAAATAACTACACAATAATTTTTTTGCACATTATTTTCACAATATCTTTTGATTAAGTGATACAAATTAGAACTACTATACTTTCTGATTCCACCCAAACCAGAAACAAGATAACAGCTTGTTACTCAAAAAAAGAAACAAGCATTTTGTTGCAGAGTAAACAAAGATACAGGCTGGGAAGGAAATAAAATCAGCAACTTCAAAGATACTGGCTCTGAGAAAAATAAATCCACCAATGGCTCACAGACTTCAGATGGAAGATGGCTGCAGAACATTAGGAGCCCCAATCAAAATATACAACATGGCTGAGATGCAGTGATGAGCTCTACTTATATGATCAGAGCCTGGAGCCCAAAAATAAAGCAGAAGTGTTATTTTAGCATCGCTCAACATAGCATAGTGTTTATGTTCCTAAACAAGTAAGGGTATTGTATTTCCTGCAAATTACTGGGTCACCAAATAACTGAAGGGTTTATCATCACATACAACTTATCTATGACTCACATGAATTCCAGCAGAAAACCCAATAATTTTCAGGAAATGCACATTAAGACAATAGAAAAAAAATTTAGAATTCATTTATCCAGAACCAACTCAAAACTTAAATCACAAACATAAATGATGTGGCCTTGTCAATATATTCTATGAACCCATGTAAGCCAATACAATCTTGGCAGTCTATACATCAGTGCCTAGAAAGAAAAAAGACAAGGATTATAATTAGAGATTTATATAAATTGCCTAATCTTAGAAAAACTATTAAAAGCTGAGCAGATCCATATTATTTAAGCCATGAAAATGAATTGGCTAGAAACCAGAGAAAAAGTAATGTTCTCTCTTTACAAGTTTTATTTGTTAGTGACAGACCTGCTTCTGACCATTTTGAATGGAAATACCCTTCAGTTAAATCTAAAGCAAAAAAAATACTTCACCACAAAGGCTTGAATAGAAAATATATACTGTATTTTTTTTTTCCAGTAACAGGGATGGAACTCAGGACCTTGCACTTGCCAGGCACGTGGGGCGCCACTGAGCTACATCTCCTGCCCCACATACTGCATTTTGACTTTTAAAACATACCTCAAATATTTTAGCAGTTTTTCAAGTTCTAAAACTATCACAAGGCATCTCTCTGGTAACTTTCATATTTAAATAATAGAAGCTAGTATTTAATTTTATAAATTTCTGCCTCGCTGCTATGGAAATGGTCAATTGCTCTTGATTCCTATATATACATAAAGGCTGCCCTAAATTTTCACAATAGTCACTGGTAGGTACTGATTTTAAATTCCACTCAGAATATACTCCCCCCCTTTGGTGTTCAGTTTTAGGTCTCAAAAATATGCAAACCCTCAGATCCTCTTAGAGATATCTTTAGCTATTCAAGAGAATTAGCAGAACCAGTAGAGATATTTATTTCTGCAGAAGGCAAAAAGGCCAGTGGAATAGGTTAAGTAAAAAATCTACAGGTACTCTATTAGAGAAAGGGACAGGGTGGGAGATAGTAGAGGGGAAGGAGTTATAAAAGTACACTATATGCATATACAAATATGCCCAAATGAAACTTATTACTCTGTATAACCAATATGCACTAGTGGGGAAAAAAACCCTCTATTTTAAGTACTTCTCTGTATCAAAAATTTCTAAACAATCTCAGATATTAAAATAACTGTGAAGTTAACAAGTCACTTTATATTCTTGTTAGTGGATATTAGAAAAGTCATTCACTTGGCTGATTTCTGAATTAACTCTTGTATAATTGCTGTGCTCATATCTCCTCTTTGGAAATTACATTAATGACCTAAACTTACCTTTAGTATATTTTCAAGGCAGCAACAAATGTGATCACATGAATTAGATGCTTAAATTTCAATCTAGCAAGTTTTCTGTTAAGGATTTTGAGATGAGAATGCTTATGACAAGCACCAAAATTAAGCCCCATATATCTAAGCACATCAACACATTCCTTTGTTTTTAAATTCCTGTCAAATGACTGTTAACAAGACAATGTGTAACTTTCTTTTTCGGTACTGGGATCTGACCCAGGGTCTTCATATTGAGCTACATCTCCAGTCCTTTTTATTTAGAGCCAAGGTCTCCCTAAATTGCCTAGGCTGAGCTTGAACTTTCAATCTTGCTACCTCAGCCTCCCAGAGAGCTGAGGAATACAGGCATGTTTTACCACACCAAGCTTTTAAATTTTTTTTTTTTTAATTTTGAGAAAGGGTCTCCCAAAATCATTACACTGCCCAGGGTGGACTTGAATTTATGATCCTCCTGCTAGTGTGCTGGGATTATAGATGTAGCCCAAGCCCAGTTTGAGTAACTTTTTATAAATTTGTCTATAATACCTGAGGTGTAACAAATGTTATTTATCTCTTTGTAGTAATTTCGGTGTATATCCACATTCGTCACATACAAAAGCCCAAAGAGTTCATTATTAGTAAGTGCTTCAGGGGCCAATATTGCTTTCATTCTTTTTTTTTTTTTTAAACTGGAGACTCGAGCATGTGCATTCTGAGGGAACACAATTCAGTTCATAACACTCACTTTTTCTATAATGTAAGAACAAATCTTAATTTCAGAAAATTATTTACCAAGAATATTTTTCTACTCATTTACATAGAATTGAGTATTCTATTAATTTCATAGTATCATGGATTTTATGGAGTGCCTAGAATTTGGTAAAAGTTTACTTAGTAGATGTCATAATCAAACTATTGTTTCATTAAATGCTGGTCTTTTTCAGAAGAATTTTCCAAAAAGTATAATATTCCAAATTAAAATTAGCATAGCTTAATTGTTGACACAGTGTGATCAAGACTTCTGATCTTAAGGTGTTGGATTATCCTAGTGATTTTCTCATGACTTTTGATTTGCTTTAGGTGTGTTAATGGTCACCAGATGTACACCAAATTAAACTGATAATGCAATTTCTGGCATCACTCGCTTTTTATCCAGAACAAACAACTTGGTTCTGTACTTAGTTCAAATCCTATTCATTTACAGAGGCAAAGATGGCTTTGCAAAATTTAGTATGTATTCAAGCAGCTACCAAAATTAATTTCTTGGACTATTAGGTTGGCTCTTTTCTATTTCTGGTGCAGTCATTGTGGGAGCAACTATGTTCTGAGTCTTACAGGTCTCTCTGTTACTTAGCTTGCTGTCCCCACCGGTTCTCTTCCCTGTCTCCCACTGTCTCACAGCATTTTCTTTTTTCTCTTTTGCTCAGTTCCTTGTCGTCTTTAGCTGTCAATACTGCTTTCATTCTGTTCACCCTCTTAGAAGGTACAGAAATTCATTTTACTTCAAGCCATATATTCATCTTCACCTACCGAACCATTGTCAATTAGGTTACTCAAAAGATTTTCTAATGAAGGTAGAGAAAAGGGGATAGCAGAAATAAGGGGGAAAACAGTAAATTGTGGTTTAATTAAAAAGCAGAGTCATTCAGAATTAACAAGCAATTAACATGGAATTGTGGAACTCCTATGAGATTAAGGAAGGCGGGGGAGCTACAAAAAGGTCTCAAAGTCTCAGAGCAGAGTACATGACAGTGTATCAAATGATAATGCAAAACACGGAAACATATTACACAGAGAGAAAGGAGAAAAACACGGTTCTGGAGTAGAGAAATTATTAAAATATTAAGGATCAGGCACAGGCAGTGTTTTTGTCTTTGCTAGGAAACCAGGGTCCAGAAAAGGGTGCATTCCCAGGCAACCACCCTGGAAATAAAGCACTGCTTAACGAGGTAGGGGCCGAGAATAAGCAATGGGGGAGGGGACGGCTGGCTCTTTACCTTGGAGGAGGATCCCAGTCAGAGGCACGGGGCTCGCTGCTTCACTGGTGGGTGGGCAGACCCTTTCCTGCTCTCGAGTGTCCTCCAGCCACCTCAACCCTGGAAAACAAGCCACTGAATGATGCACTGCACAGGCCAGGAGGAAGAGGGCTCTGAGGCAGGGGGAGCGAAGCAAATAACTGGAGGGTGGCAAGGGCAGGTAGGCAGAAGCAGTGATTCTCCTCCCTCCCGCCCCTCTGGGCAGCCCTCTTCCCCTCTGGGGAGGTAACTGACTTTACCTGTGTCCTCAACTGCTGCTCCTCTTCCTCCTTTCAGCCTCCTCCACACTCACCAACTTCTCCATGGAAGAAACACCCCGGGCAGGGCCAGACTCGGGTGCTCCCGATCCTCCTCGGTGCCTCACGGCCCCATCCAGGAGACCATCCAGACAGTCGAGCAGGCGAGGGTGGCGGTCCCGGCTACCAGTCAGCCTCGGGGCAGGGGTGCCGGGAGGAAGTCCCGGCTCTGGTTGGGGGGGCAGTCCTGGTCCAGGGGCTCCGAGCAGGGGACTGCCGCGTTCGGGCCGGAGGCTTCCAGCTAGGGAGAGACTCGGGACGGCTCGGGACAGCGAGGTCCCAGCTCGTACAGGGTCTGAAGTGCCAGCAGCTAGATCTCCGGACAGGGGTCTTTCGGGATGCACTTTGCACTGGGCCACCCCCGCCCCCTCCCTCCAGCACTTTGGGGTCACTGGGATGGGACCAAGCCCTCAGCAGCCAATCAGCGGCCGCACTGAAGCCTGAGCCCTGAGCCGTAAACCAGGTCCGGAGTGGGTGGGGGTGGGAGGTGGGGGCGACTTGGTTGGTTAGTTGCTTCCTTCTCTCCTCCTTACCCCAGCAGCCCCCACCCCCTGCTTGCCGTAAAGCTGCCTGCGGATTCGCGACAGTTAAGGGAGGCGTGTCATTTTGGGCTGGGACTCGTCTCCGATTGGCCTCATTCACTTCCTCCTGAGCGTCCCCGAGGTGGCTTCCGAGGCTCCGCCCCCTAGTGGAGGTGCTCAAAGCGGTTGCTAAGAAACACTGTACACGGAACGGGGCTTTTGCGCATGCGGGAGAAGAGACCAGGTCTTTTTCGGGTTGTTTTTTTTTTGTTTTTTTTTTTTTCCTGTGAACTACGGTGGCTCAGAGGGGGCAGGTGTAGACGGGAATGGGGGTGCCAAGGTAGAGTGACCTGAGCCAGCTCCCAAACAGGTAGGTAACCGCCAAGTTGTTGAGCTGGTCTCTGGAAGAGGTGTGTGTGCAGACTAAGGGGCTGGTCGGGGCCTAGGGAGGCGGCGGTCTCCAGGAAGCGAGGAGAAGGGCGCCGTGTCCGGCACCATTCCTCAGAGCTTCTGAGTGCCTCGTCCTTGGTGAGTCTGACGGTGTCGGGTCAGCCTGCCAGCTGGGGATGGTTCGCTTACCGGGAAGGAAGCACTCTTTGGAATCGCGATCCCGGGGAAGGGCTTTCCTGCGGGGACAGCGATCCTCACTGATTCCTGTGAGTGAAGGGAACGGCAGAGTGGGAGAAATACGAGATGGGCATATTAAAAAGTGTCTATGAAGTACATTTAATCATTTATCAAGTGTGCTGGCTAGGCACTCTTGTAATCGTTGGGGAGACAACAGTGAGTGAGATAAATGCAATCATTTGCTTTCCTGCTGTCAGGGGAAACAGTAACAGAACGACCAGGGACAGGTTATACGAAGAAAACGGAGCAAAATAATTTGACTAGGTCGTGATAGGCTGTTTTAAGTAGTCAGGAAAGTTCTCTGAGAGAGGTAACATTTGAGCAGTAATATGAATGGCACAGAGCTAGCACCCGGTGGCGGACGATGAGCATTTTATTCTCTGGATGACAACAGATACGGTTCTGGGACTGTTTGGGGACCAGAGTGTAGTGAACTTGGCCAGCGAAAACCTATGCAGTACGGTGGGATCTCATCATCTGTCTTTGTAGCCCAACTTAGCTCAGCTGTACCTAGCAGGAAGGGGAGGTGGGGCTGGATAGAGAAATTCTACAGTTGACCTTGGCCCCACAGTCCCAGCAAAAAGAATGCTGAAAGAAGGAAATTCACTGGTGGCTTTTGAGTTCCCACAGTGTAGCTCTCGTCCTGGTAATTTAAGGGATTCTTTTCTTCACACTTTACCACACCACTTTATGATGTGGCTTCAGTGTGTGACCCTTGTACTGGCTCATTGTCAGGCATAACATAAAGACTAAGTAAGCTTAGAACTCATTCCCTGCTGTGCCTTCTTTATACACTATATTGATAATTTTGTTATAAAATTTGTATTATAATTGAAAATTTAGAAGTTAAAAATTACATGGTATTGGGGGCTGGCAACGTAGTTCAGTGGTAGAGACTTGCCGAATATGCATAAGGCCTTGGTTTTTATCTCTAGCACCATAAAAGAAAGAAGAAAGAAAGAAGTTACAGGGTATTTTTAAAATGTCTTTGAGATCAAAATAGTACTAAAACTTTGAGTGTAGGAGTGATGCTCAGTGGTACAGTGCTTTCCTAGTATGCTTGAGGCCCTTCAACCCCTAGCACCAAAAAAATATATAAATTAATACTTTGTGACTAATTTTAGAATTATTTTAGACATACACACTACTAAATTTATCTTCAGCTAGGAATATATTCAAGAAATCTAAGTGCTACTTGTGTATCAGCCACTGTGCTAAGAGCTACAGATGAAGTAAAGAAGCAAGCAGACAGCTCTTAGTGGGGTATAGTCTAGCAAGGGACACATAAAAGTAATTGGATAGACAATTTAAAAAGTTGTGACACATTCTGTAAGACAGCAGGTGCTGAAAGACTGAGTGCATCACAGGAGCCCTGGCCTCAGAAAAGGTCACAGTTAAAGCAAAAGGAAACGGAGGTGGAAGAGCTGCCTAGACGGACAGAACAGCACTGTATCAAAGTCCAGAGGCAGAAAAGAACCTTTCTAGGTAACTGAAAGGAGTACTGGCATTCTCCTACTTAAATTATGTAAATGTTTTCATCATATAAGCCATTTGCTTTTTGCATATGTTTATAAGTACTGCTTTGCTGAAGTAGGTAGGTACCATTTTTTTAAAAAATCAGCTGAAAACCAATTCTTATTTGTATAAACAGTCTGTGTAAAATGCTAAGTAAAATCTGGGTCGTGTCACTTCTACAGATACTCCCTAAACTCTACCCTGCCACTCACTTATGGCAAATTTTGGGGGGAAGGGCAGTGCCAGAGAGGGGATGGGCATAAACTGGTAAAGTGGAATGAGTAAGGAAAACTTGTCATTGAAAGATGTTATTGTGAATGACCATTTAAAACATAGACTCATAAGTGAAATAAATAGGACACACATGTGAATACCGAATAGTATCTCTAGTGTGAGAAACTGAAAGTGTAAAGGATGAAAATGATTAAAATGAACAATTGATAATTTGAAATAGGAAAAGGTCCAAAGGGGTAGGGGTAGTGGGAGGGGAAGGGGAAAGAGAAGAAAGGAAAGGAAAAAGTATGAGAAAGAAAAAAAAAATGGAAACAAAGTCTATGTAAATAGGGAAGGGTGGTGGGGGTGAAGGGCGCATAGGTAATGGGGAAAAAAATAAGAACTAAGATACATCATGTTCAGGTAGAACCACCCAATGATAAATGTAAATGTATTGTATACCTA
>NW_004624768.1:4125733-4196916 GCF_000247695.1 Heterocephalus glaber
AAAGTCTATGTAAATAGGGAAGGGTGGTGGGGGTGAAGGGCACATAGGTAATGGGGAAAAAAATAAGAACTAAGATACATCATGTTCAGGTACAAACACTCAATGATAAATGTAAATGTATTGTATACCTAAAATGTACCAATTAATATATAAATTTAAAAAAAAATAAAATAAAACAGACTCATATTTTAGAAACTAACAATAAAGAAGTTTTGCTTTTTTATGAATACAGTAGAGGTTTTCCAGGTTTGAGTTTTTTTCGTTGTTGTTGTTTTTGGTTTATTAAGACAGGGTCTTGCTATGTAGTTTAGGCTGACCTTGGACTTACTATGTAGCCCAGGCTGGCCTCAAACTTGCGATGATCCTCCTGCCTCAGCCTCCTAAGTGCTGAGATTACAGGATCAGTTTTTAAAAAGTGCTCACACACACACAAGTGCTCACACTAATACAATATGATATTAACCTAGTAAGCTCAGATTTCTCATCAATAAAATCAAGTAAATTGGAAAGAGGTTCACAAAGTGTAATCTCTCTTCTAGTTCTTGGGCTTTCCCCAGACTTAAGAAATCAGAATCTCTGGGGGTTCGTCCAGCCATCTGTGTTCTAAGAAGTCTTCCAGGGAATTCTGATGCTAGGGTTTATGAACACTGGTCTAGATCCTCGCCAAGATTTCTGCTGTACTACAACTATGACTTTTGAGGGGGTGGGGATTGGTGCTCAGGATCGAACCCAGGGCCTCATGTTTCTGGGTAAGCACTCTACCACTAAGCTACATCCCCAGAATCCTAAGCCCCAAACTATTATTCTAATGCCCAGCACCAATCTGTGCAATATTAGAAAAGTTTTCCTTGGAGTGGTCAAATAATAAAGCTCTCCGGGAAAGGAACATGTGAGTATTTTCTATTGATTAAGTTTATGTTAAATGCTACACTCTTACTGTTTTTCCAGGCTCAGAGAACAACACTACTTCATCACTTGTCTAAAACAAATATAGGGTCTTTATGATCTATCGAGCAGCACTGGATTTGCTGATACCTGCATCTGCCCTATTAAAGATAAACTAGAAGGGGCCTGGTCACGTTATCAGGAGTTTGGATGACTGTGACCTCTTGCTTTTGCACTGTTTCCCATCTTTGAGATCATGCCCTGGCCCCCTCTCCAAGGCCTCATATCTGTTTTTGGTGCTTTCTGCATTCCTTATCAAGAATCAGATGCCCAGTACAGTGTTTTACTTCATTTCCTTACAAAACAGGGAAAGAGGATTGTATCTTTCTCAGAAAAACCCATGTTCATTCATTTCTCGAAAACAATTTTACATCATACATAGCAATGCAAAGGAAGTACAAAGAAAGCTTGCTGGGCAGACCCTGGAGTGGATATTTCACAAATACCTGCATTTAACTTAACCTTCCCTGTATCATGTGAGCTGCGCACCACCCTTGTGCCCGTGAGCACTGAGGGAGACTGAAGCTTCAAGACTGAAGCTTTGAGGGTAATTTGCCCCCGTGGTGACTAGTGTGTGGTGGAGCCATTTGACTTCAGATTCCAGGCTATTATGGAGATACCACTTTAATAGGAAAACATTTTTAAATATTAAGTGTTGTATCTGTAACTGAATTGCCAGCCTTTTCTTTCATGCTAAAATAAATAAATAAAATTCCTGGCCATTGTCAAAATCCCAGGGTGAGTTTAATAGGAAGACAATTTACAAACACTTGACAGTGTTTGAGTTCTCAGTGTCTCAGCAATAATCTGGGAATTTAAGATCCAAATTATCAAGGAAGATCATATCTGAAAGGCCTCAGTTATGGCCTTGCAGTCTGCTTTTGCAGTCTCGTTGATACTGATGTTGGCCAATGTTTGAGCACCAACACTTTAAGGAAATCTTCAAGTAGTGCAGCACCCAGGAGTTAGTAACTGACGGTAAGGAGAGCCTTAGTTCCAGGCACTGAGAGAGTGGCCCATCTATACTCCTCCTCTTCCCTTTCCCCTTTCTCCCACCAGCTCCCACATCTCCTAGTGGGTCCAGCTGGGGCACTGACAAAGGTGAAGAGTGAAACTAGCCAGGGGAGGGAAGATAACAGCGCATGGTGTGCTGTTTGGAAGATACCTACCCCTCTTTTCGCAAGGGAAGGAGGTCCTCTTCAAGAGACAAAACAGACCCATGTTATTCTTTCTGGCAAACTTTATGCTATCTTGATGGAGGAGGGAACCAGAATCCTGGAAGACAGCCTTTCTTTGGAGTGCTCAACTTCTGCTTTAAGTATCATAGCATCTGGATTAAGTATCCTCTTAGGCTGTGATCAGATAGGAACCTGTTGTTGAATGAGGCTGAAACCCAACACTGAGTCTATTAGCAAACTGCATGCAGAAGCCTATTCATTATTGGCCATGAAGATAGATATTTTTCTGTTTTCTGAATTTAAGAAAAGAGATAGTAACACTTTTTACACCACATATAAAGGAAAGTTAAATTTCTAGCCACTTGTTCTTTGGCAATTTTGAAACTAAGTCATAAGAGTATTTTTTAATGAGTAGACTTAGAATTAAAATATTTTTAACATTTTTAGATACCATTCTGTTTCATTTTTGGTTAGAGATTTTTAAGATCAAATTTCATGTGATATGTGTGTTAGTTAACTTTTCTCTCATTGCTGAGACAAAATAGCCGACATCCAAAGTTTGAGGGGAAAGGATTTATTTGGCTTACAGTTTGCATAAGTTTCAGTCCATAATCAGCTGACTTCAAGGCAGGGTTGACAAACAGGCATCACAGAGCAGAAGCAACGTGGTGCACAGAAGGCAGCAAAGGTGACAAGGGAGTTTAATAGCATCTTTCTGCCCCTTTTTGTCTTATTCTGACTACTAGGATTAGGATGGTGCCAAACTAATCACTCATGTGTAGTATTTTAGTAATCACACGCCCTTTGACCCCAGCATCACACATTCCAGATTCAACTACCTCTGAAAAAGTCCCACCTCATCTGCATGAGGCTTTGGGGGGATATCTAAACACAAACCATAACAATACGTTTTCAGTAATATTTTCATGGATATTAATGAAATCCTATGTATATTAATGCTAAGAAAAAATATCTATAGGTGAAATTATTGTGGTTTGTTTTTTACTTTGAGGCAACTCTAGACGCACAAGCAGGTGCGAGAAATAATACAGTTCAGAGGGGTGCTGTGTAACCTTTACCTAGTTCCCCCCATGGCAACATCTTGTAAAACTAGTACAGTACAGTATCACAGTCAGGATCTTGACATCAGCACAATCCACCAATGCTTTTCAGATTTCTCATTTTACTTCTATTCATTTATTTAGATGTATACTTAGTTATGTGCAGTACTGTCATACATATAGGTTTGTGTGTCCCCTACCAGTTCCTTTATTCTAGGGTCCCCATGCTTAACCTCCCTAACTGTGCCTCCTGAGTGGAAGGACGCTTTCCTACCAAGTGGCAAACCCTAACCTATTCTTCATTCCTTATTTTCATCATTTCATAACTGAATCATACAGTGAGTGTGCAGCCTTCTGAGATTGGCTTGTTCCCCTCAATATAATCCCCTTGAGAGCCACCCACATTGTTACATGTATCAGTACTTCTTTCCTTTCCATGGCTGGAAAGTTTTGCATGGTATTAATGTGCCAGAATTTGTTTAACCCTTAACCCAGTGATGGACATTATATACAGGTTTCAGGGTGTATAGCTCTTCATTTTTCTAGAGTAAATGCCAAGTGTCAATTACTGATTCGTGTGGTAGAAACATTTAGTTTTTAAGAGACTGCCAGTCCATTTTCTGGAGTAGCTGTACTATTTTACATTCCCGCCAGTATTGTGAGAGAAATCTAGTTTCTCTACCTGCTTGTCAGTATCTGGTGTCACTAACTTTTATTTTAGCTTTTTTGATAATGGTATTTCACTGTACTTTTCATTTGCATTTCCCTGATAGCTCATGTGATTAGACATCTGTGCATGTGTCTATTTGACATCTCTGTATCCTCTTCAGTGAAATGTCTGCTCAAGTGTCTTACCTGTTTGGAATTAAATTATTTTGCATATGTAGTACTGGAGATCAAGCCCAGGAATGCTCTACTGCTGAACTATATCCCTAGCCCCGTTTTTCATTTTGAGACAGGGTCTCGGAAGTTGCCTGGGCTGGGCTCAAACTTGAGATCCTCCTACTTCAGCTTCCTGAATATCTGGGATAACAGGCGTATGCCACTATCCTCAGCCCTAATTCAATCATTTTTTTCTTGTTAAGTTTTGAGCATTCTTTAAATAGTCTAGATACTAGCCATTGGTTAGATACACAGTTTGCAAGTGCAGAATTTTCTCTCAATCTGTAGCTTGTCTTTTCATTTTCTTAATAAAATTTTTGTAAAGAAAAACTTTTTAATTTTGTTGAGGTCCAGTTTATCAGTTTTTATATTTAGAAATCATGTTTTTAGGATCAAGGCTAATAGTTTTATGCTTGAACACTTTCTCTTATGTTTTTTTTCTAAAAGCTTGATTGTCAGTTTTATGACCATGACCTAGTTTGAGTTCATTATTGGAGAAGATTGAAATTATTTAAATGAAGTAAAACCACAGTCGTAGTCTTTCATTTATAGTACTCTTCAACTATTGATAAACTAACAGAATAAAACCTGTGAGTAGTTTGGCTTTTCATGAGGCGTTGGTAAGTTTGGTGAAGCTACTAAAAGTAATTTAATACAAAAAATTCAGCATCCTCACTTAAATGTTTCAACCTTTAGTTGCCGAATGTCTTTTGAAAAAAGGCTTCATAGTCACTGACATTCTTTTTTTTTGCTTAACTTCTTTTATTGGTACATTTTAGGTATCCAATACGTTTACATTTATCATTCGGTGCTTGTACCTGTACATGATGTATCTTGGTTCTTATTTTTTCCCTATTACCTGTATGCCCTTCACCCCCTCCACCCTTCCCTATTTACATAGACATTCTTAATTTTAGATTTTGCATATGTGAAAATGGTCCTGAGGACTGTTACTCTGTTTTTCATTATGGGAGAATCAAAGGTCAGAGACTGGGCTGTGTGCTTTCTGTTTACATGTAGGAAGTTTATCTGAGATGTTCTCCTCACCTGCTGCCCTTCACTTGGGGTCGCCAAGACTCTGAATTTGTTGGCTTCAAATTGTGACTCTGCCATTTCTTAACTAGCTCTGTGACTTCACCTCTTTGCGCCTCAGTTTCCCATCTGTAAAATGGGTAGGATAATTGTCACATAAGATTGTGAAGGGCCGGGGATTTAGCTCAGTGGTTTTGCAGCCTGCTGCACAAGCGCAAGGACCTGAGTTTGATCCCCGGTAGAAAAAAAAAAAAAGATTGTGAAGTTCACATAAAGACTTGTGGAGAACCGTGTTTGGTACACAGTAGATGCTGAGTAAAGTTTAGCGGTTATTATTCATAAAGCATCAATTTTGTATGAAGGTAGGTGGAAAATATATTATTTTTATAATAAAATACACATGATTCTAGGTACCAGGCATAGAATGCAAAATTCAAATAGTTCATAGTATTTAACAAATAAAGGCAACTTCAGATAAACTTCTATACTGTCAGGTTCCATTCACGAGGTCCGTGTTTGCGAATTCAATCAAATCCAAAAAAAGAAATGCCTCTGTATTGAACATGTATAGGCCTTTTTTCTTATCATTATTCCCTAAACAGTACAATGTAACAACTATTTACACAGTATTTATATCATATTAGGTATTGGAAGTCATCTAGAGATTATTCAAAATACACGGGTATGGAGTTAGGTTAGCTGTAGATACTACGCCATTTATGTAAGGGACCTGAGCATCTGCAGACTTGTTTTCCTGGCGGCCCAGAAACCAGTCCCCCCTTGAATCCCAAGGACAGCACTTGTCTTTGTAATTGTTGGAGACCCCATTGGGCCACTGGGTATGGAGTCTGCTCTCCTCTGCCCAGAAGCATGTTCTAAAAACACCAAGAAGAGCACTGCTCATTCACTTGTCCTCATTAAACCTCTCCAATTCTTTGCTTCTTTCTAGGCTGGACCAACCTCTCTTCTTCACGTGCACAGATGCTGTCAAAGCCTCCGGCACCCTGAGCGCCCTTCCCCAGACACTTACTTGTTCGTGTCTCTTCCAAGCTTGGTGTCTGAAGGGTACAGCTTCCTCCAGGCCAGCCTGGGAAAGCAGCTTGCCGTGTATCAACCTCAGAGCACCCACTTCAGAAAAAAAGTGGTCAGTTCATTCCCCTGACTTGGTTTTTCAGTGTTTTGTCCTTTCATTTAATACCACAATTGCTAAATACAAAACAAAAAGTAGTTTTCAGTTTCCACCAGGCTATCCACCCACAGACATTTGTTTCAGTGCATATTTCTTTAGCCCACACAGATATTTTTAAAGAGAATGTAATTAAAGAATTGTATTTGGTCACAATAAAGGCAGCCTTTAACACCTGTTATCTTTAATTTGTTATCCAACTGGCCCCTAGCCATTTGCATCTCTATTTTTTTTTTCCAGTGCTGGGGACGGGACCCCAGCCCTGTATTTACAGGTGCTCTACCTCTGAGCTACAACCCCAACCCTGTATTTCTTAAAAGTTTATAACCTTTTAGCCTTTTTTGGAAAGGTTTATAACCTTTCTCTTCATTGAGAAGAAATGTTATTGTAACAACTAAAGCAGAAAGAAAAATAAGTACAATGGACTTGGACTTCGAAGTAGAATGTGAAAACAGTTTTTAAAATTTTTTAATGTTTTATCAATACGTTTGTAGTACATAATGATTCCACTCATCTTGGGGAGTGGGATCTTGGTACATTTACATGACCCATAAAAAATGAACACATATCAAAAATGTATTGTTTTTACTTCTCCTAGCCCTTTTTCTCTCCCGTAGTTTCTAATGTGTGACAGACAGAACATGCCAGACACTTCAGTGGATTTTATTTAGGCTATTAGAATAAGGAGAATGTTCACTAGTGGGAAATCTCTCAAAAAGGAGGGGGAAACAGTAGGGTTTTGGAGAACATGAGTGAGAGATGGGCATTCTGATTAGTTCTTTCTTGGAATACAGAAGGGTGCAGTGCTTCTCAACCATTGCTACTTCTGGGAGTACAGAAAAGTTTAACATTTGGAGCAAAGTTTTTGATTATCTGTGTTAATAAATCATGTTGTAGGGAAAGGTGGAGGGGATGAAGGGGGGGCAGGAGAATGGGGAAAAAATAAGAACCAAGATACATCATGTAAAGATACAAGATGCCAATGAGGAATGTAACTATTATATACCTAAAATGTACCAATTAACTTAATGGAAAAAAACAATTAACAAAACAAAATTTAAACAATTAAAAAAATAAATCATGTTGGATGCACACTTCAACTGGAAAATAGGATTCAGAGAAGACTTTCAAAAGTTTTGTTCCTAACTTTAAAGTTTATAGGTTTCTAAATATTTATTTCTGCAGCAGAGGGCTAAACCAGGGTATCTTTGCCTGGTGGGTGATCAGTGATTAGAATTCCTTAGGAGCTAAGTAGGGGGAAGAAGCCAGTGGAGAGAGATCTAAGACCGAGGCCGGGTTAGTGGTCCATGCAGTGGAAGTGAGGCCCAGTGCAAGGCCCAGCCTTCTAAGTCTCTTCCTCTGGGCAGGGCATTAGAGATGGGTAGGGCCTTTACACCTGGGTCCTGGTAGAACAGAGAAATCTCTGGGTATTTTAAAGACAGCATTTAACTGGACAAAACCATGACCCATAAAAAATGAACACATATCAAAAATGTTATTTAATTCATTAATTCATAAAGGATCAAGCAGATGTCACAACATATTTCAAGAAGTAAGAGAATCATGAATTTTTATATGGAGTAAAGGAATATTACAGTATTTACAAATGGAAGCAAAACTGGCTTTTCACACTGGAGGGGTGTGTCCTTCCTCTACCATGCAATTATTTCTATGTCTATATATAGAATTATTTGCATTGTTATCAGTCATCTATAGTTAAAAGGTATAAAATAGTACAAAGGCAATGAAAGGAGCAGAGCCCCCCATAGGACCAGATCATGCCCAAAAGCCCTAGTTTTCTATTCACAGAAGAGTCAGTAATCATTTATACCAAAGTCTTTATAGTAACCACACAATTCCTCTGATACCGATCCACCAGTCAATGCCCATATTCTCTACCTTAAAAGCCCTGTCTGGCCCTAAATATCCCCCCTCCCCCATTCTGTTCTCCATCATCACATGAGAGGAGTCTGGAGCAAGCAGAATGTCTAAATTTGATTATTTTTACTTCATATCTTGACTCTTGGGATGGCATTTTAAAATTTTATTTAGTGATACAGGTGATGACTGAGGGTTCTATCTATGATCATGTAATTTTTAAGTTGGAACTTAATTAGCAGTAGCCATAATATAGTTAGACCATATAGCAGTCTAATTTCAGATTTTCATCTTCACATTGGAGGTAAAGGTTATTGAATTTGAGTTATCCCAGTGGCCCTGAACTGGGATGATTTTCCACACAAGGAACATTTGACAAAATCTGCATTTTTCGTTGTTAAAATTTGGTGTATGAGGCTGAGTGCTTTGTTTTGACACATCGAGGGTAGAAGTCAGGAGTGTTGCTTAACATTTACAGTTCCTAAGAAATCTTTCCCACTAAAGAATAACCTGGTTCCAAATGTTAACAGTGCCAAGGTTGAGAAACCTGGGCACACCACTGAAAAACATTAGAGGAATGCTGTCATTTCTGCTATGATAAAATTAAAATAATTTTATGTTCTTAAATCTGTATGGAAAGCATACATTTCATAATTATGGTCTTATTCTTATTACAATTTTCCATTTTAGAAACTCAGCAATCAGCTTTACCTTTAACTTGAGACAGAGACATTGTCTTTCTCTTATAATATGTATGTACTATTTATAATTTTAAAAACTATTTTTCCTATTTTAGGCTTCACTGAAGAAACATGTTAGAGAGTCATCACTTCTCTGAAATATCAGTATTTACAACGTGGAGTTGTCAGCCTTCATAGAAGACACATTTTCAAAATCAAAATGAACGCTTTCTATGAGGTTTTAGATCAGTTGTATAAGAAGGTACTTCTTGGAGCTACACTTGAAAGTGACAGCCACAAGTATGTCTTTTATCTCAACCTGGCACTTTCAGATCAAGAGTGCACTACAGCCCTTTCCATAGAATGGCCAGACACTGATAGGGTGCAGGACAGGCAGCAGTCACCCCCTGTCGAGGTGATTGCCATTCCTGGAGCAGGGGTTTGTATGAAGAGAAACTCTCAGGCAAGCGGTGCCCAAGACCTGAAGCTCCTTCAGTTAACCGTGATCCATGTGATGATATCCAGGATAATGTCTTTGGAAACTGAGATCCATGCACAGGAGAAATACAGAGATATAACTAAAATTCTTTTACAGTCCTCTGAGGTGGATTCTAAATTGGTAATCCATTTTCCTTTTCTAAGGTTTAGATATGTAAAGTAAGAGTTCTAAAACATTTAACTGTAGTGATTAAATATATCTTTTTTTATAGATTGACATGGTCCAAAATTCAGACAAATTGTTGTCTCATATGGCTGCAAAGTGTCTGGCATCGCTTCTCTATTTCCAGTTGAAAGAAAAGGTAAGATAAGTAATCAGATTATACTACTGTTTCTCTTCTGGTGTCTTTAAAGTTCCTCTTTGACATTTGATTATGCTCCTTTAGATACAGACATTCCTCATTTGATGAGTAGTTGTGGTCATGTGACTATGCAACTAAGTCATTATTTGAGTTAGTGACTAAATGAAGAATTGTATATAGTATGTACATTACAATATTCAGAACAAAGAAATGGTCAAAGGAAATTCCAATTTGATGACTTTGCTTTTATTTGCCTAACTCTTAAAGATAGTACTGTAATGTATAACAGAACATCAAGCTACAGTGCTGTACTGTACAGTACAGTCAGCAAAAATTATGATACTTTGTAAACAAGGTATACTGTACAACAAAAAGACATTGAGGCTCTATCGAGTTGTACAGAACTATACAAAAAAGGTGGGTCGTAAGTCAGAACAGTTGTTAAACAGGTAGGTTGTTAAGCAAAGAATATCTGTATTTGTATTAATAAAATGTTTACTCACATAGTGATGTGTAAATCTACAAAACTGTAAGAATAAAATAATATAGTTGCTTGTCTCAAGAATTAGAGTCTTAAATGTATTGTAAATCATAATAGTCAGACTCTTAACAGAAGAGGTCAGTTTCAGGCCACAGCTTTATTTGTATTCTCAAGTCAGTAGTATACCTTCCCCCAAAAAAGGTTTAGGAGCTTCTACTTGAGATCAAGCTCATTTTCGGAGGTTTGATATAAATAAATTCTATGAATGGTCCTTAGCATAACAAAAAATATGAACAAATTCAAAGTCAGATTTTTTTTTTTAACCTCTGAACAAATTAATGAACAAGTCTGAGCATCTGCTGACTTTTTTTCTGCTATAATTAGTTCTTTCTGTCTTAAAATAACATTTTTCTGAATGTACAAGTTGTTATTTATAGTGAAATATTTGGGAAATGGAGCAAAATATAAAGAACAAATAATTATATTTTATTATACCATCTATAAATAACACTGCTAGTACTTTCTTGTTTCCTTTTGATATTTTTATGGCATGTTGAATTTCTCGACTTAAAGAATATTAGGATATTTCTGTTCCTTCTTATTTTACCAAATTCTATCATGCTTTTCTAAGGCAAACAAATAGACAAGTGTTGTGTATTGTATTGTATATAATAGGCAATTTGTAACTAAAGAAAATACTGTTTTTTAAAAATATTTTTATTAGTACTGCTTTTACATAACAATTGGATTCATTGTGGGGAGTCGGCACATGCATATAACACATCTTAATTCTTTTTACTCCCTTTTTTTGTTTTCTCACTTGTAGATAACATTAAGTAGTTCCTGGATTGTTTTTTGCCAAAAAAATCTTTCTGAATACTCTGAGAGTAATGAAGTAATACATTGCCTCTGGATTCTTATAGCTGTAATAAAAGAAATCTTTAAAGACCCATGTTCTGAAAAAACAGGTATGATTACATTGTCCCATAAATGACTGCCACCTTGCTCCCAGAAACATTATGTTTATAATGAAGAATAAAATTTATATATGATTTCTCTTGAAGTATGAAAAACTAAAGAATCTCCCTCTATATTTTTTAAAAGAAGAATATTTCTTTTAAAAGAAAAAAAATTACGTGGAAAAATTTAAATTTTTCATTATTATATATCCCTTGCATAGATTGATGCTATTTATATTTGTAAAATGAATGTTAAGCATAGTTATTAGTTATTGATCTGTGTATCATTATTTGTTCTTGTTAAGGATAAATATTCTAAATCTTATGTTTTTAGCCTATAAAATGTATTTATAAAAATTGAATTGTGAAATTGTACTTTAAGAAGCCTTTGTTTTTCCTGTTGCTTATGATTACTATTCCTATTACTGCAGAAATTCTAAAGCAGTTCCTGACTACTTTTGACAATACTTTTGAAGTATTCTACAATTCCTTATTTTCCCAGCATTTTGAAAACTGCCAGGATCCTTCTAAGATAATAAACAGCTTAATGAGTTTCTTGGACTTACTTGAACTTCTCATAGCCTCCAGAATCTACCTGAAGTTACATTTCAGGAGCCAGAGGGTTTTATTTTTGAAACCTTCTTGTGTGCTAGACATTCTTACCTGGCCTATTCAGGCTTTTGTCAAAAGGAAGTTGATGATATTTATCAAAAAGTGCCTTCTGTGTAAGGTGGGTGAAGACCTGTGTCGTGCATCTGTGCTTGTCTTGACGTCACCAGACCACTATTTAGATGTGGACATACTGGCTTTAGCTAATGCTGTTTTGCAAACTGTGAATCTGGGCTTTTTGAAGACCTGGTCTGTTCATGGAAAACGGCCTTGCTTTGGAGGTAATGAAGTTCAGCCTGGATGTGGAGATATCGCTGGTCCAGATCATGTGTTCCTTAGAGCTGCAAGCTTAGTTATAATGAAGTCTTTAGAAATCAAGTTTCAAAATTACACCTCTGTGAATGAAATGAAAGGTAATTCTCCAGACTCCTTTTTATGCAAAGTAATATATTATTAATTTATAATTATCAAATCTCAGGACTAGTATAAATTCCACTAATTCAAACTATATATTCTCCTGGTTATAATTTATTAAAAATATCCCCAACAAAGAGAGAGAACAGAAATTGCCATGAACAGTCTGTGGGCTACACTGAATGTGTAGAGCACAATGAATAACTTAGGTTTAAAAATAAGTCCCAAAGTGGGAGATGTTAATTTATATTCAAGTGTTTTTAGTATTTAATGATATTTTCATTCATTTTAGTAGTACACCTTCTTAATATATATTATTGGTAAGTATAAATTAAGTTGAATATGTGAGAAGATACATATTGCATAATTAACTCAAAAGTTTAGAGAACGCCTTGTAAAGTATGATTGTCAGTATAGGTATTGGGGAAAACATGTCCTCCTGTTTCACAAATAAATAGTAAAGTCTCAGACAAACAGCATATACTTTCCATGAAAACTTTGAAGTAGAGGCAGCAGCTTCCCTGGACAGCTTTGGATATCATTTAGTTTTTAATAACTACTTATTAGTTGTTGTTCTCTGCAAATATCATTTACAACACTAGGTGGCATCTGTTATATAATTTGGAGTTTTAAATTGTAGTCAAAACTCCCCAGAATCTTGATTTTTTTGTTGTTGTTTAGTAATACTTTTAATGCTTTAACAAAGATATTTTTCTGTTATTTTTAAGACAAAATTTTTTTTGTTGTTTGGTTGCATTGTTGTCTTTATTAATAAACAGTTGTAGCCAGTGAACAGATCTGTTTTTTTGGCTCACTTATTGAACCACTTCTAGCAAGAAATCTAGTAACATTTGTTCTCAGAGTTATTGTAGTTATTTAGCAATTGTGGAAAATAAGTGATCTGTATATTTTAAATGAATGCTATTTATTAAGTCACTGTTTTCCTGAGCCTCAGTTTCTTAATTTGCAAAATAGAGATAAACCCTAACTCATAGGACTTTCTGAAGGTATGAATTATGATAATATACTTCAAGATACTTTAGACACTTGAGATGTCAATGTACTCATAAACTGTTACCTACACTTTGAAATTTCCATTTTTCGAAGTTGACTTACAGAGGTTCATGTCTGAGTTACTGATCTTCTTAAAGCCTAACCTTCAGCCCTCTCTGCAATTACACAACCCATGTGAATGGCTGTCTAGGGTCTTCATAGAACAAGACGACGACATGCTGGAGGCTGCCAAAGCGTCACTGAGCATTTACTTACAGTTGACCAGGTTAGTGTATTTAAAGTAATTGTTGAGCTTCCTTTAAGCCAGAAAAATAGGAAACATTCCAGAAAATGTGCCAGGCATATTATTTACTTTCCATGATTGGGGGGAGATCTTGTGGTTTGCTCATAAGTTCCAGTTCCTTTCTTTAACCCCACCTTACATAAAAGCAAGATTACACTTCTATTATTATGAATATTTGGCTGGCTGGCAAATCAGGGGTAGTAGAAGTAGATTGAGATCTGACAACCCACATTCCTGTTTAACCTTCACCTGTTTTACCTGTGTGACTAGGAGTAAGCTAGTATGCTTCTCTGAATCTCAACGGATGTTTGAGACCATTTTTCATCTCTAAGACTTACTTTTCTCTGTCAAGTTTCTATAAGATGATTTTTGTCTTTGTAAAAGTAAGTACAAGCTTACAAATAATCAAAGGAGCTGTTCCAAATTTTCCCTTTATTATACAGCCACATTTGGGCTAATGCCTTCTTAAGACACGTATCTGAAATTGGTTATGAAGTTATGTTACTGATGACATTTATATGGGTTCTCTTTCTGCTTTATTAAAACAGCTTTATTAAAAGCTGTACTTGCAGCAATATCTTCTTGTGGCAAATATCTATACTTGCTTATGAAGTTAATAACTAGTGACCTTTTCCACTATTTCTACTTTGCTTTATTAAAACCCTAAAGTATTTGCTTTATTTCCATTTCTCTCTTGGCCTGAGAGAAAGGGATTTCTTACTAATGATCGGTGGTGCAGCACTGTGCTGCCAGTACTTACTGTGTTAGGACACTTCTGGCGGTGGCTGTTTTCTGACTGTGAGTGTTTCGGGCCAGTTTTCAAAAGGTTCTAATCAAGAACATGAAATTCCTACATATGATTTGAATTAGGCTCAAAAACAGTGAACTAGAAATTCAGGCTGAAAATGCACATGCCTGTGTAAGTATCTGCATTCTACTCCAAGTTGATTTCTTACTCCCCAAGGAAAAGGGAGCCTCTGAATTAAATTTGATTGATGTGGGAATTTCTCACTTTCTTAACTTCAGTTCACTGTATCCGGACAGCTATATACTCATGTCATATATACTTATTTTTTAAAATGTATCAGTTAAATTTTTTTTGGTTGTAAATGATAGAAACTAATGGAAACTAGTTTAAGCAGAAAAAAATTATTGGCTCATGATTTGAAGTTCTAAGATCAAGTTGGCATTAGGTATAACTATATACAGGGATTCAAATCATGCCATCGACTGTTTCTCTTTTACACTATTTCACAACTCTGAATTTATTCTCAGTTGTGGCCTCTAGTGATTCCAGGCTTACATACGTCTTACAGTTATAATCTTTCATAGCACCAGTAAAAGTCCTAGGGGAGATCTGAGTAGTCCATTTGGGTCATGGGTTCTTATCAGAACCAGTCATTATGGTCAGTCTAGGTTACATGCCCAGTTCCATTGATAGGTCAAGGAAGGAGGTTTACGCTGCAGCCCCCGCCCCCTCATGTAGTTGGCTGCCCATGAAAATGAGGGGTTCTGATATCAGGAGAAAGGAGACCAGAGGACTTATTTTGAACAGACAAAAATAACAACTGCCAAAGTCAGTGAGCTTTATTTTATTGCCTCAAATTTATTTAGAGTTGTGAGGAAAGGAATGGTTTTAATTTTTTTCTTTTAAAGTAATGGATAGATTAAAAAGTAATCGGATAGGTAAATTTAGGGTTTATGAATTGTATCTGTTACATTATCTTCATTTTTAGAGAATATGAGGCTACTGGAAGTTTGACCGAAGAAAAAGCAATGTGGATCCGTCAAACACATGAAAATGGCTACAATCCTCACTGTATTTTTATATACTTCTTAAAAAATATAGGATTTGATTCTACAGTTCTTCTTGACTTTTTGATTTCATCAGAGACCTGTTTTCTTGAATATTTTGTTAGATATTTAAAGTTACTACAGAAAGACTGGGATCATTTTTTCACCATTTGCAAGGTCTTTGATGCAACTGAATCTCAATGTGGCATGAATATTTGTGATTGTGTCCCCTCGCTTGTCCAAGACGGAAGCAGCAACGAAACACCACCTCATTGTTTGACTGCTCCTGATAGTCACATACGTGCTCACACCTGCATTCCCTGGGCTTCTGGGGATTCTTCTGAACCTCTCAAGCAGGTTGTGATGTCCAGTGAGACCCACACCATGAGGGATCATGGTTTGTCTTCTCCTCGGGCTTCTCAGAGTCTGGTAGATTATGACAGCTCTGATGATTCTGAAACAGAATCCAAGGACCAGTATTTAGCAATCAACCAGCAGACATCTTCCTACCAACAAACAAGCAAGAAAATTCAAGACCTAGCTGGGGCAAGTAAGGATAAAAAAGAACTTAGCCTAAAGCCTCAGTCAAGGCCTCTGGTTCCAAAAGAATCTACTGCTTCTTTCTCCATTGACTGTGAAGTAGCCCCAAATAATATTGTCGCTGAAGAAGGAATATTTTACAGAATAGTCAAATGCTTTGAAGAGCTACAAGATGCCATTTACCGTTTGCAAAAGAAAAATCTCTTCCCATATAACCCAGCTGCACTTTTAAAGTTGTTAAAACGTATAGAAGCAATATATAATAAAAGTACCAGCCTTTTGTAAAATGTGACATTTTATTCCAGGAATTGTTTTTCTTTAATATAAACTGCATATTAATAATAGTTTAAAAAAGAAAAACACTGCAAAAAGGTTTTCTAAATCAAGTCTTTCTTTTGCCTTATTAGAAGCAGCATAGTGCCTGAAAAAGAGACATCAAATGACAAGTCCCTTGATACAGTTCTGTGTTGCTTGCAAATCATGGTAGTTCAAACTTACACAAAATTTGGAATGGTTATTGTATCAGATTCCTAGGGCTGCCATAACAAATTACCACATCCTTAGCTCAAATTTATTTATTCTCTAATGGTTCTGGAGGCTAGAAGAGTAAAATCAAGGTGTTGGCAGGGCATGCTTTCTCACAAGGCCATAGAGGAGTCTTTCCCTCCTTCTGGTAGTTGCCAGCCAATCTGGGTGTCACTTGCCTGTAGCTGCATCACCCCATTCTGTACCTCACATGACATTCTCCCCCGTGGGAATGCCTGTGTCCACTTTGTCTTACAAGGGCACCAATCATGACATTAGGGCCCTCTAATCTAGTCTGACCTCATCTTAACTTGATCATATATACAAAGACTTCATTTCCAAATAAGATCCCACTCACAGGCTCTAGTTGGACATGAATTTTGGGAAGACACTAACCCAGTATAGTTATTATTTCTGAGGTATTTACATGTAAAGTGATAGAAAAAAAATTTTAGGAGTGGCAATTTGCTCTATATACATGCACATATACTCTGTGGACATAATTTTTTAAAAATTTGGCATATAACATTTGTACTTTGCCAGGGATTTAGCTCAGTGGTGCTGCTGCCTGCCTCGAAAGTGCAGGGTCATGAGTTCGATCCCCGGTACTCCCCAAAAATATATATATTTGTATTTCATGGGGTATAGCATTATAATTGATACATTAGAGAATGTTTAATAGCCAAATCAGAGTAATTAACATTTCCAAGTCTTCAAATATTATCGACTATGTATGTATGTTCAAACTCTTGCTCAAATAATTTAAAAATATATATGTTGCTAAAGAACATAGTTATCCTACTAAGCTATAGAACATTAGAACTAATTTTCTACCTATGGATACTTTGGTACCTGTTATCCAACCTCCCCTTTCTCCTACCCTTCCTAGGTTCTATTGACTGTTTTACAGTACTTGTATGTGATGAACTGTTTTAGCTCCCATGAAAGTGTGAGAATAGATGGGGTTTATCTTTCTGTGCCTGGCTCACCTCATGTAACGTACTGTCTTCTGGTTCCATCTATGTTGTTACAAGTGACAGAATTTCATTATTTTTGGTGGAACAATATTCCATTTTTTATGTGTGTATATATGTATATATAGAGTTCCATATTTCCTTTATGCATTCTTCCATCAATGAATGTCTTGATTGATTTCCATTTCTTGACTGTTGTACATAGTACTGCGAATAAACATGGATGGACATGCAGATATCTCTTTGATACAGATATAATTTCCTTTGGATATATACCTAGTAGTAGGATTGCTGGATCATATAGTGGATCTGTTAATAGTTTTTGGAGAAAAACTATACACTCCACATGATCATCTTCTGTAATGGCTTTACTAATAATTCACATTCCCAACAACAGAGTATAAGAGTTCTTTCTCCATATTCTCTCCAGCCTTTATTTTTTTTGTCTTTTTGGTCATAGCCATTCTAAGGAGAGTAGTATGTTATCTCTTTGTGGTTTTGATATGCATTGCTCTCATGATCAGCTACTTCTGCAGCTGAGTCAGGAGAATGGCGAGTTTGAGGCCAACATGGAAACATAGTACAACCTTTTCTCAAAAAAAAACAACATAGTTGTGATATTAATAATTACTTTGTCTTTTTTGAAAAAAGTGCTAAGTCCAAGTTTCGTGTTTATTAGATTTGTATACCATGAGTAGCAACTGTATTGTGCTGATGAATCTGTTATTAATCTAAAATGGCCTTAAAATGTTTTGTAAATGACCCTTTTGTGGTTACATATAAGGACGACTAAAACTACTAGACATTAAAGCATAACAGATTTGATTTAATATTTGATCGTGTATAGTGATCAAAACGGTCTGTGTTGGCCAAGTGTGATGGTATACACCTGTAATCCCAGCACTCTGCGAGGCTGAGGCAGAAAAATCTCAAGTTGGAGCCCAACCTGGGAAACTTTGCAATTTAGCAAGATTGTGTTTCAGAATAAAAGTAGAAAAAAGGCTGGGATGTAGTTCAGTGTGAAGGGCATGGGTTCAGTCTCCAGCACTGCCAAACACACACAAAACAGTCCATGTTAACTGAATAGAGATGCAAAAGTCAAAAGGTTTGGTTACATACTTGATAAGGATATACACTGAGTCAGTTTCTACCATAATTAACTTATTTTTATGTTGCCCAAACTGGTCTATAATTCCTGGGCTCACACAATCCTGATTTAGCTTCCTGAGGAACAGGGACTATAGGTGTACACACTACAGTACTTGTCTGTGTCATAAATTTAAAGGCACATCAAAGAATATATATCCAATTGTTGATAAAAGCAAAAGAGTAGAAATAACTGGTTAAGTCAGAATGTGTGTGTGTATTGGAATACTATGTACCTATAAAGAATTAGTTGTAGGGCTGGGGATTTAGCTCAGTGGTTCTGCTGCCTGCCTTGCAAGCACAAGGTCCAAAAAAAAGAATTAGTTGTATCTGTTTGTAGATAGAAAACATCTCCAGTAAAGAAAGACAGAGCTAGAGATAGAAATATACTGGGCTTCCATTAGTTTAAGGAAAGTGATGGGGCAGGAGTAATCCACATATATTTATACAGTTATACTTTGCTATCCACAGGGAATTGGTTCTAAGACCTTCCCACCACCAAGATCCATATAGTGTTCCCTTATATAAAATCACTTATATTAAAATGGTGTACTATTTGCATCTAACCTATACACCCTCCTGCATTATTTATGCCCAATACAGTATCAGTGTTGTGTAAATAGTTACCATGCTGTGTTGTTTAGGAAATAATGACCAAAAAACAAAGTCTCTACATGTTCAATACAGACACAATTTTTTGAATATTTTCAGCCTCCTATTGGTTGAGCCACAATACAGAAGGCTGACTATGTATAAAACATGTCTATAAGAATATGTAAAAGAGTCATAATAGTGATGGCCTTGAGAAACCAGTCTAAAGTAAAAGATTTGACTTTTCTTTTTTGTGCTTTTTTGTTTTTAGCTGGATAAATTATTTTTAATGAAAATAACTTTTTGAGAAAAAACAGAATGTGTCCCTAAGCATACATATTGTTGAATGGATTATAACTCATGCAGATTTTTTTAACTACATTTCTTTATAAGGTTAATAAGAAACCATTAACCATTCTAAGTAAAATGGGGGGACAATATAACAGGTATGCTGAATGCTGGTGTTTCAAACTTTCACATGAACAGCTAATTCGGGAGTATAAGTCAGTTCATAACACACACACCCTAAGCCCTACTAGTGCCGAAGACCCCAGGCAGTGTGGTGTCTGTCACTGGCCATTCAGAATATCTAGGAGGTGTTTCCAAATTAAATCTAATAAAATAACATAAGTAATATTTATCTGCCCAGCAAGTAACCAGTGGACACCCAGTGAAAGTAACCACAAATGTCAAAAACCTGCTCCATGTGCTGTATTTCAAAGCATAAGAGATACAGGAATATGTGTGTGTGTATGTTTTTATGGCTTGTTGATTCTCCAGATAAAACAAACTTGTAAAGCCAAGATCTAGGTCAGAAAACAGCATTAGCGGCCTCCAGAGATCCCCTTGCGTCTCCTTCCAGTCACTACCCCTAAAGGTAACTGTATCCTGACTTGAGACAATGTAGTTAACTTTACTGGGTGTTGGCCTTTTATATAAACAGAATCCTAATATTTGTATTCTTTTGTTTATGGCTTGTTTGTTCTACCTTGTTTAGGGAGTGTTTTCTAACTTATTTTTAAAATGTGAAGCAGCCACATTTCAGCTATTTTAGTAACAAATTGCTGTTGACACCTTAGAATTGTCCACAGCACACCCAGTGTGCTAGCGTCATGAGATTAGTCAGTCAGTGTGTAGACTTGAGCACGTTATACAAGGCCTTGTACGGTGGGCCTAACATGCTTCTCCAGCCTCACCTGGATTCTCCACCCACCCACTGCTCTTAACAGCACAGCCTTTTGTCCCTACATATGCTTTCAGCAAGCCTATACCAAGTGTTAGACCTGGGAAGCCTTCCTCATTTATTTGGGACCATTAGACTTTACACACCCTGTGTTCTCCACACTTTCCCTTTCATGGAATATAGCATTTGTTACATTATAGTTGAATCATTAGTCAACAGTCTTTCCATTTGCCAAATTCTTTTTACATTGTCTCTAGTGGCTAGGAACTGTCACATCATAGGCACAACACAAATGTTCAATAAATGAGCCAAGATTCTTCTCCCAGAGCTTGATAATCTCCTGGGGTAGACAGATGTGCGGGGAATTATAATTAATACGTTGCACTTCCTAGATGCCAACCACTGTTTTAAAGTGCTTTTCAAATCCCCATGGTACTATTACAAGCCCTGTTGTGCAGATGAGAAGATAAAGCAACCTGCCCAAGATCATCTAACTGGTAAAGTAGCAGAGCTGAGTTAATGGGGGTAGTCTGCTTCCAACATCCTGTCACATGACTTATTTCCTGTCCTGGCTACAGAAGGCAATGACTGTGTACTCTAAAAACTGTTGCAGCTTTGAGAATGGGTGGTGAGTGATGCAATACATCACAGTAGAAAAGTGCTTTAAGGTCTGATTATGCCAGGCTGAGTAATTCTGTTCTACAGGCAGTGGAGAACTGACAAAGAAAGTAACTTGTGTAGCAATAGAAGGGCCAGATGGATAAGAAGAAAGATTGGCAAGAGTTGGTTGCAGACATCCCTTAACCGCCAGTGCGATCGGAATAGAAAAGGGGGAATCCATGCCTTTCAGCTGAATGCTGTGTCTGGCTTCTTCCCCTCGAGACACCGCACACACCAACAGTATAAGGGACCAAAATCAAGAGCAATAAACACAAGGACACGGAAAAGGAAGAAACAATGCTGAATTTGAAGAAAGGTGATTAATTGATTTGGCAGAACCAAGAAAGCTAAATTCTTAATCTAACATGAGGAAAGCTGAGAAGTGGTCTGATTTACAAGGTGGATCCCCCTGAAGGCTCAGAGTTGGAGTATTAAGTACCACCCCGTGCCACAGGACAGGTGGTGGAAAGCTTTTTCAAGAAACAGCTGATCTGCAGATCCTACAACTCATTCCATTTAACTAAACCATTGTCCTTCCCCATTATGGCAGGTGGAAAAAATCCATTTCTGTGAGTAAAACAGGATCTTCAGACTCTCAGAGACACACAGTTGAGGATGGGAACTGAAAATAAGGGAATTTGGATATTCATATCCTGAATGTTGAAATCTATTTCCTTCCCCTACCTCTGCTCCCAGAACACTTCTGACTTTGGGCAGGAGCCTAGAGGAGACTTTTCTGGGTACTTAATCCCAAGAGAATAGGTCTAAAGATGTTAACACTGGAGGTTCCCCCCTACCCAGTTATTCACCCAAGCCCAGTTACCGTGAAGCCCATAGTTGCAAACCTCATGTGATAGGGCTTCTACATGACCACTCCCACACAGCACGGACGGCAGGCATTTGGGGAGAGGCCAAATACACAAAACAGATGAAACAGTGAAGAGGTTCATCTATCAATAGACTAAAAAAGACAGTACATTAAAAAATTAAGTGGTGAATACCTCTTATAGATGAATAATGTAGCAAAGATGAAAAACTCAATAGAAATGTGTAAAATAAAGTGGAGGAAAGCTAGAAAATGCAGCAATGGGACAAAGAAATTGGAAAATAGGATAGAAAAATGACAAAATCAGGATCAGTTCACAAGGATCAATAATGGAATAACAGACGTATCAGAAAGAATAAGAAGGAAAGGACCAAGGAAAGAGAAAAAATTCAAAAAAAAATTTTAAAAAAATTTAAATTGAATTTTTAAAAAAATCAAGAAAAATTACTAGAACTGAAAGATTTTGAGTGTTTAAACAATTATGCAAGTATAATTGAAAAAATAAACCCTAAATTTTAAAAAGGAAGAACTCAGGTGCAATGGTACAGCCCTATAATCCCAGCATTGAGGAAGGCTGATGCAGGAGGATTGCATGTTTGAGCCTACCCTGGATAACTTACAGAGACGTTGTCTTGAAACTTAATTAAAAAAAAAAAAGAACTGGGAATATAGCTCAGTGGTTCAATCTCCAGTACCAAAATAATAAAGGGGTCAGCCTGAAACAAAGAACCATTTTACCCTTCACATGGCTGAGATGCTGCTGGTGCTTTTGACTAAAAAGAAGAATGTTTTGTGGGGAAGAAAGGTTCAGTGGTTGAAGAAAAGAGCCTGCCTAATCATTTAAGCTGCACAGGCTTAAAACATAGGGTTTACAAGAAAAATACTTTCTATGAGTGATGATGGGTATTGTCTATGTTTTTTAAGTGCTTCAAACCTCCTGCCAGACACAATTCTGTCTTGTAGCCCAGGAAGTGAACACACTAGCAGCACATTTGTGATTGCTAGTGACTTTGTTCTTTAAGTTAATTATAGGGATGGTTCCCCCAAAGCATTTCTAAATCACTGGATATTTTTGTGTGTTTTTCTGTAAAATAGAAATGAGTAGTAAAGCCTACTTAAATAAAACAATTCAATTTTTTACTTTTCGTTTTCCTGTAAATTGTCTTTTAAACTTTTTTCTGATTTTACTCTTTTTCTCTACAATGCTGAGAGAAGTTTTCCCTTATTCAGTGGATTGCTGACAAGTAAATGATTTTTGTTGTCATGGAGTGTTCCTTTTGGAATGTGGCAGACAGCTTCTTGTGTATGTGTGTGGGGTTTGCTAGGGAGGGGGCACAAGGCCTCCTGCATGTTTTGCCATTGAGCTACACCTCCAGTCCCTGGGATATGTCCTCTTTATTGTCTTTAACTCTTAATGTCCACAATGAATGATTTGATGATTCCATGGGTGGGAAGTTGAATAATTTGGTGATAACATGGTTGGGAAGATGAGTGATGAACTAGAAAATAAAACTAATTGCCAACAGCTTCTTTCCTGTATAGGTGAGTTTTATCACAAATTAATAATGGAATCAGAGTACTATTTGGGAGCCATCATGAACAGCTGGGGTCTCTGAAAAGTGTACACGGGCAAAGGAGCTTATGAGCATAACTGCCATTGGGAGTTTGGAAACAGATTTGAAATAAGCACTTTGTACTTCCTGGGGTTGGTAAGCAGACAGCAGCCTCTAGGATTCCATTAGAGGCATTTCTTTTAACAGCATTGTAAAAAGTAAATAAATAGTACTGTTTATTTTGTTTTTTAATAGTCTGCTACAGAAGATGGCAAGGGGCCACCTCCAGAGACAGTGTGTCATTCCAATTATTATAGGTCAGTGGTGACAATCCCCACTGTGGGAAGCTGGACTTACAAACCCAGCAGCATGCCATTGGGATTAGTGATATGTAGAGCAGATGATGTTGGAACCCTCATGCAGTTGGTACTGTCCCTCTGGTTGTGAGGCTTGAGTCATAGACTTGCTGGTGGGAAAAAAAAAACAAAAAACCCAAACCGTGGTGGTATCTAGAGAAAAGGGCACTGGGATAATCCAAGGCTGGGCTTTCGAGTTGCACAACTAACTCATCGCAGTTAATCTATGCATGCTTTGATGTAATTTTTTTGGTCTGATCCTCCTCCCCTTTCTTCTTTCTCTTGCTTGCTTCAGGAGGGAGGGTATCTGCACTCTGCTCCTGCATTTCTGATTTGGTCTTCTCCAGTATCAACTCACCCATCCCCTCCTGAGCAGGTTTTAAATCTATGATTTTTCTACTTCCTTGCAACCTCTTTTCAGCCAGACCTATTCATAGGTTAAACTATACCCCAACTCCTTGTTCTTTTATCTCAACCTGAGCTCTCCTTAATATCTTTTGTTTGTATTTCACAAAAATATATTAAAACTTAAGGTCAATTAAGACAAAATAATTAAGTTGCTTATTAATAATAGTACAAGGCAGATACATTTTAATTTTTTGTGTATTCTAAGAATAAAAATACCTATCATTTTCTCAGGGCTTAATTTCACCAGATATTGTGCTTAATACTTTGGAACTCTCATTTTATTTAACCTCCAGGACATCTTGAGGGGTGATTGTTCTCATTTTATTGATGAGGAAATTGGCATTTTAAAAGGTTAATAAAAAGCTGCGAGTCACACATCCCGAAGTTAAGTGCACTGAAGAGTCAGAGTTTAAATCTGTGACTGTCTGTCTCCAAAGACTGTTTTCCTAACTATTCCTTTATACTATCTCCTGTATAGATGGTTTTCATGATTTTTATTTTAACCAAATATTCAGAGAACTAGCATTCGCTCTTCTGTTTTGCTGGAGATATGTGTCATGGCTCCCTTTGGTCTACTTTGTATTTATCAATCTCTTCACTCAGCCTTGTAAGGTCAGATCACACAGACCTGGGCTTGCCAGCTTTAGAAATTATTCCAGAACATCTTCCCCTTCCTCTCCCGGTTACAAGGTCACCTGCCCTCTGGAGAGCTTATGGAGCAGCATCTGGCTCCGAACTGCAGAAGACCCAGGTTCAAACTCAGTGGAGCCACGAACTAACTGGTTGGCTTGGGCAAGTTGAGCTAGGCCCTGTGAACCATTAGTGTCACCCACGTCACCAGGTCAGTGTGACCTTCTGGAGTGCAGTCTAGGTAAAGCACCCGATGGGAAAGAGCACCCCAAAAGGAAGGGATTAACAGGATGAGGCGGGAAGGTGTGGGTGCTCAGTTGCGCCCCGCCCCAGAGCCCTCCCAGGATGCACTGCGCCCAGCTGCCCCGTGGCCTCGAGGAGGCGTTGCTCTGGATGCAGGAGGACAACGGTGAGGAGGAAGGTGAGGCCGAGGGTGCGGCCTGCCCCGGAGTGCGTGGGTGGGTCGGGCCCTCACAGGCACCACGCGGGCCAGGCTGGGCCTCCGCTCCTGTCCCCGCAGGGCAGGGCTAATGCCCGCTCCTCACGCCGGCCAGGCGGGCGGCGGCCCCGTCCGCACAGCTCCTGCCGGCTCAGCCTCGCAGGCCGTTCGCTAGCTGCGCCTCGGGGCCGGGGCTGTGGCGCCCAGGGTTTCCATCTTTGCCTTCCCCTGAGGTTTTGTGATGCGAATCGAAAGAAAGGTTGGCAGGTTGGCTCTTCTCCCTCGTCTGGACATTAACCCCCATCCATCCAGAAACGCAGAAATGTGGCCAGGTTTCTGCTGAGGCCTGCAGTAGAGGATTTAGCGGGGTCCCTGGAGAGTCCCTGGAACTGGGCTGCCACCTAGACTTGACCTTCGTGCAGGCCTCCGGGAAGCTCCTAGTGGGCCTTGGTTTTCTCAAGTGAAAATTATTGACCCTGTGCTGTGACTCGAAACAAACAATGAAAATACGCTTCTTCATTTGCTCTAAAATTCAAGAAAATGTATCAAGGGCCATTGTGTACCTAGATCTACTAAATTTCTAGGTCCTGGGACCTCAAACGAGCAAGGCCTCTCCTTTCTTGTTTGTAGGCATAGTTTGGAGGCCTGAGCCACTCTCTGATATTTGCTGCTTACCCAACGCTTTCTTTCATCTCATCAGAAAATGTCTTGGGCTGGAAGTGATACCCCTGGGTTTAAGTAGTAGGCCCTAACCACTCCCACCGCCAGAAGAGAAAAGCAAATGTCTTTAAATCAGTTGAAATAAGGAAAAAAATTTTAAGTAGTGTGTGAAGTTGTAGAAAGGGTAAAGCACTCTGCTGCTGTAAATTATGCATTATCATCCAGTAATGGATCAGAAAATCAATTTAGTGGATCCAAACAAACATTTTAAAAATTGAGTCTAGATGAGAGTAGAATAGACAATAGAACATATTACAAATAGCATAAATATTGTTTTGTGAAACTTTGGTTTAAGATATAGTTTAAGGTATATACATACACTATATACTGTATATAATATATATAATGTAATATATAATGCAATATATGTATATATAACATAATATATATAATGTAATATTACTATATGTACTATATAATGTAATATTATGGATTATATTAAATATAAATTACTTATTTGAACCAGGGTAAATATGTTACATATGCAGAAAGTGCCTTTGCAGTAGTAACATTCTATCTGAGATACTAATTATTTACATGATTGGAACTGTAGTAGAATCAAATGTTACTTTTGCTCTAATTAGATCCATGTTTTGCATTGGTTTTATATAGTATTAGGATGGCATGTGTTTGGGTATCTAACCCATCACAATACACATACTGAAAATCATTCTTGACATGTACGGAATGGAATGGCAGAATTGCTCCAATATATGAGGTCAGTCACTCTTCTGGTTGCTGATTATAGAAGCCATGAACCATAATCATCATTGTTACCATGAAAAGATCCATAACTTATAGATTACCTCCACTATTGAGCCGTGTGACCATACAGAGATCTTTGCTTTACATTGTTCCCGATGAAAACTAGTAAGGAAATTAGCAGCCCAAGATGTTTTTGGTCTGTTCCAGTTACTATATTACCTTTTAGAAAACTTGAGAGCTCGATAACAGTATATTCTTGAGGCTGAAGGGGTTTCTTTATTGACAGTCATATAATTTTTATTTCAGCTTTGATAAAATATTTTTTAAAAATTGTTAACTGACCTTTAGAGTACTTAATGCTTATATAATGATTATTTTTATGTTTCATATTTTTACCTATTGATCAATTGGGTGGTTAATTTTGAGGATTTAAATAACTAAAACTTTGGACTATATTTCTAGGAGATAATTTCCCAGTGTACTATTTATCTTCTGTTTAATCCAGATGTTTAATTGCAAATGATTAGTATCCCATGTTGAATATGGGCTTTGCAGATGGTTTAATATGATGAAATGAAGCATTTTATTTTAGTCAAACTTGCTCACATCGTAAGTGTTTTGATAGGAGCTCAGTAAATGTGTAAATGAATAAGCATTATAATTTTAAATTGTTACTATCATTAAGGTGGTGCTGGCAAGCACGCTATCATTGAGCTGCAGGCTGGTCCCCTTTTTAAATTCTGCTTTTAGATAGGGTCTCACTAAATTGCCAGGCTGGCCTCAAACTCTGATCTTCCTGCCTCAGCCTCTGAAGTAGCTGTGTTTACAGATGTCTGCCACCAGGCCCAGCCTTTTACAGCAGTGAGGTGAGAGGCGTGCCATTGCACCCAGCTATAAATTATTAATTTAGTCATGTGATGACACAGTGGTTTTTAATAAACTTAATGTGTACACCTGGTTTGTTTGATGAGAAACTAAATTTTGACAGGTGCGTTTTATGGAAGCCATGAAACATTGGTCCGAAAAGAGGTAAGTGAATAGTAATCATTCCGTCCTAAAGAACACTTTCCAGCACCACTCCATAGTGAAACAGGCTAGGTGACTTCTGAATTTCTAAGTCAAACCCAGCCTAATGCAACCACGGTTTTAAGAAGGACTCAGTAGAAGCTAGTAGGAAAAACTTTATAGTTAACTTGGTATGTGACTTTTTGTTCATATCCTTTAGCACCTTCCAAAGAAGTGGGCCCTAGCACTTCTGTGTATCTCAGTTGATCTGTCTATTGTCTCCCACTGAGGGAGATGGTTGACTGTCTCTCTTCAAGGAATGTTTGGTTTTTCAAACCATAGCCTAAGCTGCAGACTAAGTCAGTAGAAAACAGGGACCATATCTACCTTGTTTATTATGATTTCCCTATCAGCAGACACATAGAAGGTGTTCAATAAATAGTTGCTGGGGGACTGAAAATGTCATGGAAGAAGGGAGAACAACAGAAGAGGGTATAAAAAGTTTAAAATGGGGAAAAGTGGTTGCCATTAAATAAACTAAAAGTATGACGCTATCCTCAGATAAGAGTTTGTTATTATATTCTAGTACGTACTGAGGTTCTCCTATAAACTCCATAACATTTCTGAGGGGCGATCTGGACTCACATGGTTTATAACCTAGCAGAGGCAGGGTACATGCTGGCATACTTGTACACACACACAGACACACAAATCTCTGATTAAGTTGTATGCAGAAGTAGTTTCTGCTGTACTAATAAAGAATGGGGCTACATATGAAATGGGGCTAATGGTGTGATTTGGATGAAAAGTGTAAAGACTTAAGAATGAGAAAGATTGATTCAAGAGGCAAAGTTTCCTAGAGAAAATGAAAGGGGCTTGAGTAAGGAGGAATCACAGATGTCGCATGAGCCAAGATCAGAGAGAGTATGGGACATGGCTTAATTGAAGGGGAGATTAATACTGGGATGCAGTGGAAAATAAGGTAGGGATCACATTTCAGGGAAAGTAGGAAACTAATGGTCATAGAAGTTTAAATCTAATGTAACTGACATCAAAAGGGCATAACTTCTGGACTGGAAGCAAAGCTCAGTAGAGCACTTGCCTTTCCGAGGATGCCCAAGGCAGTGGGCTTGATCCCCAGCATTACAAAATAAATAAATAAATAAATTTTAAAGCCATAACAGATGCACAGGGAAGTAACTTAATGGGGCTGTGCTTTGAGATTACTAGATAGTAGCAAGCAAAATGGCAGTTCTCCCTCCAGGGCCAGAAAGGTAAAGAAAACAGCTTCCTAGGATTGAAGTCTACCTGAACACCACTTTTAGTTACCCTGTGATATTCAGGTCATTGTTGAAGGTTTGATAACAGAAAGAAATAGAAGATGAGAAATGGATTTGGTTCAGAATTCTCCCTTGAGAGATCTGGAAGTGATCAAGAGACCCAGCCTGCTGAACAGCCACAATCCTACCCAAATGCACTCTGACCTCAAGCTTGGTCTGCATATCTCTCGTGTTCTATGTAGTAACCAATTCTATCGTTAATAAGGCAGAGGGTTTAGGTGTCTCATTCTTGGAAATGAGCCTTAGTTGACTGACATCTTGATACTTAGTCTGGCTTGTGTTTTTCATAGGGCATTCCATTCTGATTTTTAAAAAAAATCTCAAAGATTCCACAGGCTGAAGAGAAATAGCCATTGTTAGTTGCCTCAGGCTTCCCAAACAGTTCTCCTCTCAGGTCTTCATTAGCAGGTGGCATAGTAGGCCATGGAATAGAAAGTGGAATACAGGGAAGAGGAAGAAGGTAGATCATAATGTTCTTGAGATCAAGGAGATTGTCTTTTTATTTCAAGCTTTTAACACAATATATATGTTGGATGAATGATGGCTGGCTGAATAATACGTATTTTGCTTCCTCATTGTCTTATTCACACATGACCTAATATCGATGTCCCAAATATTTATTCAGACACTAATCATTCCCTTATTTTCTGTTTCTTCCTACCTGTCTAATGCTAGTGAAACTCTCATAAATCCATTCAAAGTACATGGAGCATTTACTGAGGTGCCTGGCATAATGTCAGATAAAGAGGTTACAGATGTTGACCTTACCAAGTTCTGCTTACAGACTGAGACAATCACAGGATTGGTTATTTGGGGCAATGAAAACTGTATCTGCCTGTTTCTATTTCCTGTTTCCAGAGTGTGTAGTCTTAGCTACTCATTTAAAAGCTTATGTTTTCATCCATGTGGACCATGAAATGGTAAATGTCTGAGTCCATCTCCTCAGTTGTGTTTTTTTTGGTACAGGGGATCAAACTCGGGGCCTTGTGCTTGTGAGGCAGGCAGTGGAACCACTGAGCTAAATCCCCGGCCCTCAATTATGTTTGAGCATAAAAATATACTCATAACACACACACACACACACACACACACACACACTCATGTTTACCTCTGTGTAATAGATCTGTGAATGTTTTGCTTATTTGTGTAAGGGTATGTTTATGTCTGCTTTGCTGCTTATGCTGTGTTTTTTACTCTTAAGATCCTTAACTCCTTCAAAAAAGATGATGTGCCTGGCACATAGTATGTACCCCCAAAATATTTGCAGAATGAGTTATTGAGTGACTACCCCATTCAGAGAACAGTAATGAGTGTAACTTGGAGACTTTACACAGCTCTTACACTCAGAAATAAATTGGAGAAACTAGCAGAGTGTGGTGGCTCACACTTGTAATCTCAGCACTCGGGAGGCTGAGGCAGGAGGATTGCCACAAGCTCAAGGCCAGCCTCGGCTACATAGTGAGTTCAAGGCCAGCCTGAACAGAGTGAGACTCTGTCTCAACACCCCCAGTAAAATGAAAAATAAATTGGAGAAACTAAGTCCAAATATATGAAATGAAGTCTCTTACAAAGTAACATAAGAATAAAAGCCTATAAGTTAAATATATTAATAAGCCTTATCATAACCATAATCATAGCTAACAATCACATAGTGCTTACTATAAGCCAGGTGACATTTTGGGTGCTTTTATCTATACACACTAACTTATTTAATGATTTTACAACTATAAATCATGCTACTGTTTTCCTTATTTGGCACTTGAGTAACCTGAGAGATTGAGAAGTTAAGAATAACATCAACACCATGAGCACCAAGTGGGACAGGGCTTAGCAACCAAATTTTCCAGAGGAAGTAAGCTGGCCTATGTCCTTCCCTGTCACTGAAAGCCGCACCTGCGTGAGGGCTGTGTGCACACATGACCATGGCCATTGGCAGCGCTCAGTGCAGGTGGCAAACTGACAGGCTGCAAGAGACAGCTGTGTTGAAAGCCTGCTCACGTGGCAGTGTGGCCTGCCCGGCATGGAGTGTTGTGCTCCCAGCGTACATGCCAGATGGAGGCTAAGCATCCTTTGCTTCAGGTCCTCAGTATATACTTCAGTCTTCCCAGGAAAAATCTCCCCACCTCCCAGCGAACTCAAAATGACCCAGCCACTTTTTCCCGGTGAGATGGCACAGGCCTATAATTACAGTACTTGAGAGGCTGAGGCAGGGGGATTGTGAGTTTGAAGCTAGCCTGGACCACATAGCATGAGACCCTGCCTCAACAAAATGAAAACCTGGCTACTGTCATGACACACAGTACTCTCTTCAGGTTTTGAAAGAGCCCAATAGACGACTGAGAAAAATAACTACCTATTGTGGTAGAGAGAAAGAGACACAATCGTATATCCATAGATACATAAATTTACTCTGTTGGCATTGAGGGCCGACTCAGTGCCAGGAATGGTTCAGTCGTGAACAGGGCAGAGAAATTCTGGCCTTCGTGGAGCTTACCTGGGAATAGACAGTGAACAAATAATAACACTACATTAAAAAGGAAATAGATAATGTGAGGAATAATAAAGCTGGAGAGGGGATTAAGCTCTTGGGGTGGGAGGATCCCCAGGGGGTCTCGGTGTATGAGAACCATTTGGTCATCTAACTATGAAGGATTTTCTCTTGAGGTTCCTTACACTTTCACAAAGTGGTCTTGCAGATTATCCACCAGAGACCCTTCCACCACTAGGCCAGGGTCAGTGTGGCAGCTGGGTGGAGTGGAAGAGGAAAGATGAAATTCAGGTCCTATAATCCATTTGGGAATTTGGGCCAATACTTACGGAAAAGGGGGCTATTTATGTCAATGAGATGTAGTCTTCACGTTCAATCAGTGTACGTATTGATCTAGGGATTTAAAAAAATGTTTGTTTTGAGATGGGGCCTTACTGTGTATCCCAGGTAGGCTTAAACTTGCAACCTTCTTGCCTCCCCAGCAGCTGGGATTATAGGTGTATACCACCACGGCTAGCTTGCTCCAGGGATTTAAAGTTGTCTAAAGCTTTGAATGTAGTGGGCAAGCATTTGTGAAGACTTTATTTCATTCTATCTCATAGGAATTTTCTCCGCATACCTATTGAAGAATACATGGTTTAGTAGCATTTCAATTTAAAATTTCTGTCTGTGAACAAACTTTAGCATTTGAGAAATCTACAGAAATAAGATTAACCATTAGAAGAAATCAGACTTTGTTGACAGTTAAAGCAGAGAAAATTTGCCTGGTTAGGTTAAGAACAAATGGCTAAGACTGTATTCAGTAAGTTCCTTGAAAGGGATTGTCTCCTGTGAGGAAAACACTGGTGAATTCTATGTAGGATTTTCCTTTTTAGAAAGTTCAATTAAGAGCTGAGTGTAGTGGCACATGCCTGTAATTCCAACTACTTGGAAGGTTAGGCCAGGGGTCACAAGTTTGAGGTCAACCTGGGCAACTTAGTGAGACCCTGTCTACAGGAAAAGGACTGGTGATGTAGCTCAGCACTCCTATGTTCAATCCCCAGTATTACAAAATAAAAATAATAAGTAAAACTCAATTAAGGATTGGATTAAGGCATCGCATGCATCTTACACTATCAGAAGTTATGCTGCTTTTCATTCTTCCATGCTGGGCTCCATGCAGCTGTGCACCCTTTGCTCCTGTCTAGTGGAGCTTTTGCTGCAATCTAGTTTTCTTCTTCCTGCTGGGCCCCAGGGTCCATGTTCCTGCATTCTGCTTAATCTGTTTTTCTCTTCTGAGCTCCTAAGTGGCCCTGTAGAATCTGGGTTGGGTTTGCCTCTGGTCCTCACCCACTTCCCCTAGTCCTCCCTTACCCCTCCCTTACTTTCCTGTGCAAAACGTCCTGGGTGGGCTGGCACCTGTACACATCAACTCACTTTAGTAACCTTTAGCAACAAGCTTGCTGTGTACAGGTGCTGGTCAGTCTTGTGATATGTCCCCCTTTGTTGCACTTAATAGCGTGTTTAATTGTCCACATTTCATTTGTCTGAGATGTAACATTTGCTTTCTGTAGTGTAATGCATTTTTAACATTTTTTTTTTTTGGTATTGGGGATCGTACATAGGACCTTGTGCTTGCAAGGCAGGCGCGGCGTCACTGAGCTAAATCCCCAGCTCCACTTTTAACATTCTTGAATTGATTTAGTGATTTAATACCTATTAGCAAAGATTCAAAATATAACCCTGATAGTTCTTTCATAAAACGAGATAGTTATTGTTTTCTAGAAGAAAAATACACCCGCACATGGCTCTTGCTCTTTCATTAATCATTCTGGGAGTTCTCTCCTTTTGCTTACCAATGCAGTGATGAATGTATTGCAGGGCACAAATGAGAAAGAGAAGAAAGGAATTACTGTATGAATTTTTGGAAGGATGCATTTGGAATTTGTTTTCATCTCCTTGCTCTGTGGTTGTCTCTGTGGAGGGGCCACTTAGATCTCCCGCTCCCACTGAGGTCTCACCAGCAAACTCCAGATTTCTCACCTTCCTTCTTCTAGCATAGATTGTGCACAGCTCATTTTCACAGTTGTCCCTGGAGGAGAGGAGGAACAACCCCTCCTTAGTGACTCAAGGAATATAGTAGAGGGGGTTAGGGTGTAGCTCAGGGGTACAACAAATGCTTATGCAAGGCCCTGGGTTCAATCCCAAGAACTCCCCTAAAAAAAGGAGCAGATGCTAAAAAGATACTTTTGATTATATAGGAGGTTTTCAGCTATGTATAAATTGTTCCTATTTGATTTGAAAATTGTATTTTATCCATATATAACATGTTTCATTATACAAATGACTTAAACAAAAAATGTGGATACAGTATGACTTAACTTGTTTAATTTTATGGAAAGGAATCCAGAATAGGGTTCAGGCATTTTTCTTTTCCACAGATATTCCTGGAATGAACATGAGGGTAGGATGCTCATCATTTGAGGTATTTGACAAGCATCGAACAGCTAGGCACCGTGGAAGACCCACATCAAATGCTTGTTCCTTGAGGATTCCTGCTGTAGTGGGGAAGCCAATACAAAAAAAGTGTCAGTGGTCACAGGACAGCAGGTATAAAATAAGAATAAGTACAGAATAGGAGGGCCACAGGCTGGAACTTGAGAGAGGAGTCTGACTTTCTTAGAGCAGAAAAAGCAGAAAGAACAGCCCATTTCAGCACTCTGAGAGGCTGAGGCAGGAGAATCACAAGTTCAAGCTCAGCCTGGGCAACTTAATGACTTAGTGAGACCCTGTGTCAAAATAAAAAGGGCTAAGGATATAGCTCAGTGCAAAGGCCTTGGGTTCAATCCCCAGTACTGGAAGAAGAAGAAGAAAAGAAGAGCCCACGACAAGGACGTGAAGGCTGCCTATCCATTTGCCTGGAATGCAGCGGCAGGGAAAAGGAGATGTGGTCCTGGAGCAGTCAGTTACAGCCAGGCTGTATGTCGTGCTCTGGAGCTTGGTCTTGATCCTGTAGGAGGAGGGTGGCTGGTACAGGACTATCAGCAAGGGAGAGAAGAATGAAAAGAAAAAATGCTTTAACTAGGGAGATAAGCTAGGGGGCAGTTGCAAGAAGATGGACTGGAACTGCTGGGAGGAAGCCAGGCATTTCTGCAACAGTCTCCCGGCCAGGAAGACAAAGGTCTCAACGGCCAACCCACTCTACCTGATGATCAGTCTGCTGGAAATTCATCCCTTCTGCTCAGAGGTTTTTCAAATTCATGAGCTCCTTCATAGAAGAAAGAAGCAGTGGAGAGAAAGGCAAATAGGAAAAATTAAATGAGTAGACGTTGAGTGAAAGGGCTTTTATGAGCCTCCTTCCTTGAACTAAATTTTGTTAGTGAAATTTGAGAAACTTTCAATGGATTTGAAACTGGTGTTTCAGTTTTTCTGCCTCCAGTCCATTTCCAGTTTGCTGTTATCTGTGAGCTAAAAGAAAAATGCCTCTCCACAGTTGAGAAGAACTAATGAAATCTTTGAATCAGGCTGTCAGAGTAAGTGGCTTGGCTGCCCCGCCCACAAGCACCAGTTTGGTTTGCAAGTGATACATGAATGAACTTGTCGAAGCTTTCTTACTCATCAAAGAATCTTTAAATAATTCAAGCTGAGTTGTTTCATCTTCAGCGGGAGAAAGTGAAAATGGCCCCAAGACGTCAAACACCTCACATAAACACTATAAAACACATATACACTGGCATATGAAATTGAAGCACTTTAAGCAGACAATATTTATTTCCTGATAGTAATTACTTGTCTTTCTTTGTGGTGATTGATCTTTGAGACTGAAGCAAATAAAAACAAATTACATCTGACTGTTCTAAAAAAAAGATTGCCAGGCTATTCATTGTTTGTTACATAGTTTTTTAAAGTAATTCTTTTTTCATTTACTAGGAAACAGAAATCACATTTCTGTGGACTGATGTCTCTTAGTGGATGGGTTTTGTGGTGTGCTGGTGGTGGTAGTAGAGGCGGTTTAGTTAGTAAAAAGCCCCCCAAATGTTCTTTGCCCTTGGAGAGTACTACAGTTGTCAAACCAGCTCATAGCAGAGTGCAAGGTTTTCACCTGTGTTTCAGGGTTCTCCCCGCTGTGTAAACCTCTTCCTTTAAATAGCAAGATCATCCTGTTCAGTGGTTGAGTAATGACTGTGCACCAAAACGCAACAGCCATGAGGCAGTAGATGTATTCATAATTCAGTGTCTGCCTGAACTCCAGTTTTCTCCTTTCCGAGTGGTGAAACAGGAAGCAACATCCCATCAGGAAGAACCTGAAAGTGCCATCCAGTAGCTTCGCCTCACGTCACAGATTGCCCTCAGTCAGAAATCTTGACTTGCAACTTTCCAGGGTGGGTCTGTGAAAGAATTTCAAAACGTACACATAAATGAGGCGTGTTGCTCTCTGATGAGAACAAAGCTGACAGGAGCACTGGAAACTGTGCTCTGACGCTCTGACTACTCTTCACAAACAAGGAACATCTTCTGTGGACTGACGTTTCGGAAAGGTAGGTGCCATCTCGCTTATAGTGCGTGTTCATGTTGGAGAACTTACAAACAAGTTGACCTTGACTGTGTGTGCACATACTACAGAGAGAGAGAGAGAGACAGAGAGACAGACAGAAAAAATATGATGAAAATGGCACTGCTTAAAGAGTATTACTGCCAAACTGTTTAATAGTAGAGCCTAAATGTTGAGTCTTGTGCTTCTGGCCTGTATTACTTGCTCTTCGCCTGGTTTAGGCTGATTCATTGAAGAAATGGGGAAAACCCATAGGAAGCTGAATGCTCAGCATAGCTTGGTTTAAGGAAAAGCCTGACTTAAGGTAAAATGAAAAGGGTAACCCAAGATTTTGGTCGGGTGGCAGTCCAAAGGCCATTTCAGACCGCTTCACAGTGCCTCAGATTTAGCAGAATTTGCTCATCTCATGGTGACAGACTTTCTCAGCTGTTGCTGTCTTGAGAGATGTAATGTTAAATGTTGTCCCCAGAATGAATTAGCTAATTAGTTTTAAAATTGACAGCCTCATGCAGAAAAACAAAACACAACTTTATTTTTTCTAATCCAAGCAAATGTTTGCAAATGTTTTATTTTAAGCATTTTTAGTTTCTGGAAATCTTTCCATAGAGTTGGGAATGAGACCTTTGGGACTCCACTGGTGATGAACATTAATTTATTCAATTATCAGTAATGTTTCATTGCCCTCTCTACCATGCATGAGGATCGAGACTTTAAACTTTACCTTTTCACTTCTGCCCTCCATATTCCCTCCCCGCTTTTAACAGGGATTTGCCCTTATAATTTCATTAGTAGAATTGCTGGCCAAAGAGAGATAAAAGGCATATGTCATATGTTCATCAGGATAACAATTGTGTGGTCCTTCCATTAAAAATATTTATGCTTTTTAATAAAATATCAATTAAATTAGTTTACATAAGTTTAAAGATACTTCTAGGTTAGTAATTTACTTTTATTATTTATAATATATTTTTATAGTTTATTAGTTATAACCCACATTTATTATACAGTCCTTATCATGTATATATGTATTTTCATTTAATTCAAAGAGATGGGGCTCATAATGTGCCGTTTTCAGATAAAGAAGTTTAGGTTTAGTGAGATTTAGCAGTGGTATAGCAGGGAAGTGAGAACTTAAACTTCATTGCCGTTTTGCATATTGAGATGCATGATTTGAGCTTCTTTCATTCGTATCCTATTCCATCAATCCTCCAGAGTCCTTGTCATGTGGAGGAATTTCTGAATCCATGGTAATATTCAAACATTCTAACTTGTTATCTTATAATAAAAGACCAAAAGTCAATCATAACTTACTTCCACTGTTGGGGTGAAGGCATGGTATGTGTTGAGGAGAACATGGACCAGAAAGACACATTTAAATGTGAATTGCTATTTCCTAAATGTGAATTACTGTAACCTAGGCAAGTTAAATTTCTCAAACTTCAGTTTCCTTATTTATAAGCCAATTATTATAACATCCATCACACAGGGTTTTGTTGTTATGAGGAATAAAAACCAAGGTATGCTGAATGCCTTCCACCTGACCTGACAAATGATAGGCTCTGGATAAATAGTATTCTTTTATGCATTTTGATGTGCACATTTTGATGCGCTAGATCCTCTTCTAGGCACAGGAGCATAAGCAGTGAACAAGGCTGACAGGCTCTCATGGAAGGCACTGTCCATTGCTACTGTATTACTGCATCAGAGAGTGATTTATTTAGGAAATTACTTTGTGCTTATTAAGATCCTTCTTTGTGGAGCTGATCCCCAAACCATAGTAATCAGACAAAAAACAAGAACATCAGATATTTCTTTTCCAAAAGTCATTTTGATGTGTGAATCATTGTAAAGTGACAGATCAGAAGAGATTATGTTTTTAGATACACACACGTGTACACACATACACAAGTGTGAGTTTTCCCTGATCCCCAAAGCCATAGCAGAAGAACTTCCAGGAGCTGGAAAGGTGCATGGCAGGAGGGTGACTGGCAGCTCCCTGGATGGTCACTCCTCTCCGAACACAGGGTTGTGTAGCAGCTGTCTGCTTACCTTGGGACCCATGCGGTTCACATGACAGCCAGGGGCTTCCCAGGGCCTCCTCAGTATGAACTGAGCACTATGGTACAAGGTACTGGTGCATGCGTGTGTGTGTGTGTGTGTGTGTGTGTGTGTGTGTGTATGTATGTACACATATTCATGAAGATGGATTTAGGACAAGAGTGTTTGACTTATTTATTGGCAAAAAGCCCAGAGTCAAGTTCATTGAGTAGGTCAGTTGGCATCAAGAATGGTGTTTTTGGCAATCTGTCCCTAGCTTTCAATCTTGAGGAAATGCAGATCATAGCAGAGAGGTAGGAGACAGGAATACACAAAAACTCCCTCTGGAATCTAATGTAGTTATATTCTTCTCCTGGAAACACCTCCATACTCAGACCTTTGTTTTCTGTAGCCCAATTTTGTGATTTTACAAGGGATGATCAAAATATACAAGAGTGTTTAGATTGAAAAGATTTATTATAGAAAAGACACATTGCCATTAATCCCCTCCCCTTTGAGCACACTTATCCCATCATTCTTGTCACTTATTTTTATTAGTATATGTTTTATGAGTATACTTTTCTCAGTACATGTTTATTAGTGCATGTTTTATTATATTAGTACATATTTTAATTTTTATTAGTACATTTATATCATGGGGAGTTGGTACATGGGACATAACACATCTTAGTTCTTCTTATGTACCTATTCCCTCCCCTCCCTCCCACCTCCCCCACCTCTTGGTCCCCTTCCCATGTGCAAAAGTTCTTCATCCCTGTTTCCTATCATCTGCCTTTTATTTTGTTCTTTAATTTATTTATACTTTGAGTTTCTCAAATAAGAATCATATCATTTTTCAGCCTTACTATGTATGTTGCCTTAAGATTTATCCTTAATTTATGATGGCAACATAAATTAAGCTAAGACCTTATTCAAGTAAATAAGCCAGAATTTATGTATAAACACTCCAGTTAGCAAGTAAGTGGAGAAATTAAGAATCTTTGAGCTTATACAAAACTGTAAAACCAGTGTTTTCCATGGGGCTTTTTGTTGATGGTGGAGACAGGTTAAATTGCAAATGGAGTCAGTGATCACTGTGTTCCTAAAACAGTGAAATTATTTCCAAAGTTCATTGTTTTCATACACCAAAGTCTGAGAAAATTCAGTAATAAATACAAGATAGCTCTGAGGAGAAGAGGATTTGGCTTGAGTGATTTGAGACAAACTTCACCTTTCCTAGGAATTGTAAATTTCTGTCTGTGCCTACATGATGCTCAAATAAAAAGTGTTTTGGTATGTTTTGATAACTATTTCTTTTTTCTTTTTTGGCTTACCTGGTCACTGAAAAGTTTATGGCAACAGTTCATGCTGATGTTTGGTTTATACAAGTTCAAATTTAATGGAAAGCTTCCTTTTTATTGTTTCTTGAATGATGCCTTTTGTTTTCGTTTTGCGGTGCTGGGGAATGAACCCAGGGCCTCACACATGGTGTGCATGTGTTGTGCCACTGAGCCACATCCTTAGTTGCTCTGAACTATATCTTTTAAGAAATGCCTCGAAACTAAGCTATTTGGCCAAAATCCCCAAGTTTCTCTGCTCAGGATTGGTACACACACAAAGTGAAATCAAAAGATTCATGCATTTCTCCTTAATGGGAAAAATGTAAAATTTATAGTCAAGGCACATATTTAGGTTATTTGAAGAGATAACATATTGCATTAAAAACCTTGAAGTAGTTTTTGTTTACTATGTCTATATTCTAAAATGAAGTTCTTAGTGAAGAAAAATCATATGTGATAACCCATTTAATTCTCTGAGGATTAGAGTACGCTGAAACAAGGCCTATTTGTCTTACCTTGACTCTTTTGCCAGACATATTTTTTAAAATTTAATTTTATTAGTATACTTTTGATAAACATAATGATCACTTTCATCATAGGTAATTTATAGCTGTGTGTAATATATCTTGATTTTTCTTTTTTTCCCCATTCCCCACCCTTCCCTTCAACCTTTCTCCCTTTCCTTATTTACAAAAGCTTTGTTTCCATTTTTCCTCCTATTCTTTTTTCCTTTTCCCTTTTCTTCTCTCTCCCCATCCCTTGCTCCCCTTCCCATTTGAATATTTTTTTCCTACTTCCCAATATCTGTCACCCATTTTGGTCCTTATTTACCCTTTCAGTTTCTCACACAGGAGCAACAATGTGATCCTTAAACATGTGTCCAATTTATTTCATTGAAGAGTATGGTCTCAAGGTGCATCCATTTACCTAAAAATGTCTCAAGTTTATCCTCCTTGATGACAGAATAGTACTCCATTGTATATAAAAACCACATTTTCTTTATCCATTTATCATTGATAGGCAGCTGGGCTGTTTCCAAGATTTAGCTATTACAAATTGTGCTGCTATAAACATCTGAAATGTGATATATCACTGTGGTATGATGCTTTTAACTCTTTTGGCAAGATACCAAGAAGAGGAATAGCTGGGTCAAATGGAAACTCATGTTTTAGTTTTTTGAGGAATCTCCATTATGATTTCCACATTGGTTGTACCAATTTACCTTCCCACCAACAGTGGAGAAGCATTCCTTTTTCCCCACAGCCTTCCCAGCATTTGTTATTGGCTGATTTCTTGATGACAGCCATTCTTTCTACACTGAGATGAGATCTCAGTGTTGTTTTAATTTACATTTCTTGAATGACCAGTGATGTTGAACAGTTTTTCGGATATTTATTGCTGTTTGTACTTCTTCATCAGAGACGTGTCTATTCATTTCAGGTGCCTCCTTTTTGGATTGGGTCTTTAAATTTGGGGGGCCTGATTTTTCTGAATTCTTTATATATTCTCGGTAGTAGTCCTTTGCCAGACATATTTTGTTGGATAGTCAGTAAACACTTGTCGATGAGATTGATCCTGAGAGGTTAAACAATCAACTAATCACTTTGAGATTAAAGCAAAACATTCTGACAGCAAGGTTTTTCAATAATGAAAATTTCCTGACTTTGTTTAATAACTAAATTGGCTTGAATTTCTTCTCTTCAAAGTTCTTTCCCTGTTTGACTTAAAATTAAAACTTTAAAAGCATGCAATATGCTGATGTGAAAATAAATTGCGCAGATTAGAAATTTTTATTTGTAATGTGCATATCACAGGATCATTGCCATATTCTGCTATGGGTCAAAATTGCAGGGTCTTATACTGAGCTCCTCCTATTCCACTGTTATAACTGGGTTTACCTGGCTCATTTCCAAGAGAGATCTGCTTTATGTGAAATTCTAGTCTAGGACCAATTATGTAAGAGTAAAACTTTATGGTTCCTCTAGATGATGAGTATAAAATATGCAAGTTGGAGTCCCTGAGTGATTGTTTCATAGATTACACTGTTTCCAGATGCGGTGGAACACACCTGTAATTTCAACCCTCAGGAGGCTGAGACAGGAGGATTGCCATGAGTTTGAGGACAGCCTAGGCTACATAGTGAGTTTGAGGACAGCCCCACCTGCGAAGTGAGACCCTGTCTCCAAAAATTTTAAAAATTACACTATTGCGGTGATTTTCAAAAATTTTTGTCATTGCTAATAGAGGTACTTGTCAAATCTCACTTTAGAACACACAGACACAATTTCCTGAAATAATTAATTCTGCAAAAAATACTTGATACATATTGTTGTTTTCTATTTCATTCTCTTCTACTCTGTATAATTTCTAGTCATGACCTACTAATTAATTTGGTGAACCACTGGAAATTATTCTTAATACTAGGTGAAAATAAAAGTCAACTATGGCGCTTAAAAAATACTAAAGGCAGAGACCCAGTAGAGTAATGGAGTGGCCTACAGATTTTGGGACTCAATTTTTGATATTGTCAGAACCACAGGAAAGAATTGTTATTTGAATATTTATGTAGAAAAAAATCTTAACTTTCCCCTCACAATTTATACAGATCTAAATATTAATCTAGATATGACAGGTAAAACATTCTTCAATACTCATCCACTAACTGATATGGTTATTGAACCCCTAAAATGTGAATGGGCCAATAAAGATGTGTCTGCAATGTAAAACACAAAGCATATTTTAAAAATTTACCAATATAAAAAAGACAAAATAACTCATTAATAATTTTTATCTGGATTACATGCTGAATGATAATATTTTGGATATATTGGGTTAAAATATATAGTTAAAATTAATTTAACTATTTTTACTTTTGAAGATGAAGCTACTGGGAAATTTAAAGGTACACATATAATACCCATTTTTGTTTCTTGTTGAACAGCATTGTTCTAGATAATAAAGTAGAATATATACATGCGAGATAAGCAAGTTCGTAAACAAGGCATGAAAGCACTAAAATGATGAAAAATAACTATAAATTGGAGTATATCAAAATTGTCAACTTCGGTTTCTCTAAGCATAACATTTAAAGTCAAGTTGCAGAGGAGGAGAAGACATTTGCTATACTTATCACCAACAAAGAAGCATATCCAAAACACGAACAAGTTAATTTGGGAAGGTCAACACAGAAGAAAAGTAGGCCAAAATTGAGCAGTTATTTCCAAAAGAGCATATCCAAATGACAAAAAATAGTCTCAGCCTTATTAACTGTCAGAGGAATTAAAACCACAATAAAGCATCACTACCCACCAGAAAGGCTAAAATTTATGGCACAAGAAATGTGTCAGCAAGGACATTAAGCAGCCAGAACTCTCATATGCTCTTGTGAGAGTGTAAATTGGAAAAGTAGCTTTAAAAACTGTCCTTAAATATCTTTTAAACCTGAATATACACATAACGTGTGACCTGGCATTTCTGTTCTATACATATGCCCTATGGAAATCTATACATATGTTCATTTAAGATTTGTTCAAGAATGTTCATAGATAGTGGTATTAATGGTTATAGTCCCAGACTCAGAGTGACCCAAATTTCCATCTATAATAGGGTAGAAAAACAGATTGTGATAAGTTATATGGTGAAATTTTAAACACCAGTGAAAAATGAACCAACTGTTAACATGCAGCAACATGAATGTATGTTAGTCCTAAAAGTTGAATGAAAGAGTCTAGATGCCAAGGAGTGCATTCAGTGTGATTCTATTCATAAAGTTCAAGACCAGGCAGCATTAATCCATGGTGTTGGAAGTTGTGATGAGATAGTTTAAGAAGGTAGGGTAATGGGTGGAGGAACAGAGAGAGGGTCCAGGGTGCTGGTAATATTCTTCTATGCTTTCTGACTTCACTAAATGTGTGTGATACCTTAGTCAATATGTTTGTTAGGCAACAATAACAATTGTGATGCCAGAACTGCACCTTCAGAGATCCTGACCTAATTGGTCTGAATAGGGGGAGAGTGTAGTTTCAAAATGTCTTCCAGCAAATTAATATGTTGGAACAAAGTTAGGTATATTAATTATGTTTCCTTTTTTCTGTTTCTGCAGGGATGTTATGATTATAAATGTGACATATATGTATGTGTATATGTCTACACACGCACACACATATATATGCACACGTATGTGCGTGAATCTTGAGTTCCTTGGTCGGAAGCTATGATATTCTCTCAAGAAAATTATCATTATTTACATTTTATTTTATTTTGCTTGTATTTTCTTAGCTGTAATCTTGAAAAATCACATCTGTGACTCAGAAAGTTCTTTGTATGGCACTGTTTTTCAAATTCTGGAGAGGAGTAGTATTTGGGCAAGGCAACTAACATTCTCTGTGAAATACTGTAAATTCACATTCTTTCCTTCTGAAAGGGGAGATATTGGTTAAATGTTTCTTTGCTCTGATCTTATCATTCCCCCAGTCCCAACATACACACTCGCCAACTAATGGAAGTACTGTACTCTGTAAGTACTTCCTGTTCTAATGGAGGGATGGAATTGCTGGCTGTGCCCAGCAGGCTTCCAGCTTCCAATTTCTCACCTATAAAGAGAAACTTTCAAACCCACGTTTCTTCAAAAACCATAAGAAATGATAATCAAACTGATCATTTGTGTAGTGGAGAATCATTCACAAATATTGGTGTGATGGAAGGCAAACTCAAGTTAATGCACAGAGAAGTCCCATTTTTACCCTCAGTGCTTATTTGAGTCTGGTTCTGTATCACCTTGAGCAAGACCTTTCACCTCTCCAAACTCATTTTTTACCTGCAAATTTGAAGTATGAATAGTGACTATTGCTCTGAGAATTCAATAAGTGAGCACTTGTGGATGAACTGTTGTGCTCTATGATGTACTATTGTTATAATTTTAATCATTTCATGTAATTTTTATAATGGACTATGAGAAGGTTGTATTATCATTCCCATTTGTCAGCTGCAAAGCCAGATAACAGTGCCACTAGGCATCTGAAGCACATATGCTTTGTCTTGTACCAACTGTCCTTGGTTTACACAGGGCTTTGCTCCACCTCTCACCCTCCCAGCACAGCCAATTCCTAGTGGGACAATAGAGTTCAGGCAGAAGGGGTTCATGTCCTAGGCAACACACTTTTAGGATATGCTTTTAAAACTAAACTTTTGTACTCAAAGTTTTGCTAAACCACAAAGCCACTGAATCTCAAATATATTTTCCCTGCCTTCATTCTAGTAGAAGTGAGAATAAATAGTGAAGAGATAGCTTGTGGGAGAGAAAAACTAGGAGACATCTGTAAGGCACAAAGTGAACCCCTAAGTCCCTGCTGACAAAGGAGGAGCTTTTTCTGGGAAGGAGTGGTTCATCAGAACTATGAAGTTCTAATGAGGTGAGGACCTGAGGGTGGATTCTAGGACTGATCCTCAGCCAGTAGCAAGAAAACAGAGACCTGGGTCCTATACCCATGAGAGATGAATTCTGCTAATAACCTGAATGACCTTAGAAGATCCCAAGTGCTAGATGAGCTCTAGATGAGAACCAGCTGGATCTGGTTTTGATTTGACTTGTGAGACTTTGACCAGAGCACTCAACTACATTGTGCTTAGACTTCTGACTTACAGAAACCATGAGATAATAAATAGGTATTGTTTTAAGCTAGAAAAAAAGGAAGTCCTTTGAAAATTTCTATGTTGCTTATGCCAGCAGCCCCTCTCTTGGTTCCAGAGCCTGAACAGATCCTTGACTTTGAGTTCCTGGAACTTGTGGAGTTCTGGAGTTCAGAAGTTCCTGGAACTTCTGGAGACAGTACTTACCCATAAGATATTTGAAGCTAAATACCACATCACCTTTTTGTTTCCTTTCTTTCAGATCAAGCTAATGACATTGAAATAAATATAAATCCCACTAGCATGAATACCATGGAAGACCTCTGAACTCTGAATCCCCTCATACAGCACCTGGAGCTGGGACCTAGTAGGCTTGGGCGTGTCAATTCAGCTCTAATCCCATTACGCTCTGTTCTCTACATTCACAAAGAGCCCTTCTCCACAAAACTGAGAATACTGATTTACAGGAGCACTTCTGCAAACTCTTATTTTGGCAGAAAAAAATTGGAAGGATATTTTATTGTATTAATGGACCAATTTTTGGTGCTGTTGATTGGCCCCAGAGCATACAAATTGTCACTGAGCTATACCCTTAGCCCAGGAAGAAATTCTAAAAAGAAATTATAGGAACGCATAGACTACAAATCAGGGTCAGTGGAGGACTAATTAGGAAACCACACTGGCACATGTTTGGCTGATCCCCTCCCTCTAGGGTAAAGGAGTTGGTAATATGTCAGGGACAGCACTGAGCTGAGAACTCTATGGATATTGGTACAGCATTTTCCCTCATTCATTCAGTGGGTTTTCATCGATAGGCATCAGAGAGATGAAATGGGAATTATATAAATGTATTTTGGTGAAATTTAAGGATACTCTCTGAGAAAAATGTGTATTTGAAAAGTCTAGAAAGTTGGGGAAAATTTTAAGAAATAGGTTTCACTTTTATTTATGTATGTATTTATTTATTTATTTATTTATTTATTTATTTATTTGGTACCGGGGACCGAACTCAGGACCTTGTGCTTGCAAGGCAGACACCGAAACCACCAAGCTAAATCCCCAGTCCTAAGGTTTCACTTTTAAATAGTATGCCCCAAATGTTTTGTGAGACACCTTTGCAAGCAGAGTAGCTCTAAATTTAAAGCCATAGATGTAACAATCAACTCAAAAGAAGTTTATAGAGTAAGTATATCCCCTATATAGTGTTTTAGACTCTGAGGATCAATCAAAAACCATTTGTATTTGTATGCAAATGCATACATCAGTTTCTCCCTCCTTCTGTCTCATATCTACTTAAAATCTTGAGTGTGATACCCCTGCCCCTTAAGAGGATTCTGGCATTAGATAGGAGCTGGACAGAAATCGCTAGCTCCTTTCAGTTCTGATCTTCCCACTTACTCACTTCTCTTGGTAAATAAATAGCAAGGACCGAGTGGCCACTGACAGAGGAGCAGCTTGCCCCGGCCAAGGAAGAGAAGTGAATAGGCTTTCCGCATTTGCTCAAGGAAAAAGCCGATGTTCTAACAGGTACTATTTTCTAGCCCAATGCCAGCGATCTTTGGCCAGAGGAGCTCCTGCTTTTTATTGTTCTGACTTGTCTAATGATTTCAGAGTCCAAGAAGAAAGCAGTTGAGACTGTAGCTGAGGCAGTTTTTCTGCTCCCGCTCTGTTTCCCTGCCCTGTCATAGGTGATCACACCCACCACACCACACCTTTATCTAGAGGTAACTAGAACCTTTGTCATCTTGTTCTTGTCTGGGGGATGCTTCATTGTATGTTGGGCAGCAGGTTGTACGACAGGAAAGCCTACCTTTGAGCATTACATAAACATATTTTTAAAAATATTTAAATTGGGGGATTGTTTGATGTGTGTACTGTACTGACCTGAGCCCTTTCCTAAAAGTGACCCAGCTTCCCCTGCATCTGTGGATGGAGCCCAACCAAGTTCCAGATTCCTGTGTGATCCAGGTGCAGCCTCACACCCTTCTCTAGTTTTTCTTCGTTAAATGATGCCTTTGGTGACACTGCCCATGACAGGTTCCATGATATGAGCATACTGTTGTCACTGAGGAAGTGAGTCACCCTATCAGGTGACACTCGTCCCTCAGAAGAGCTCCTCCCCCACCAACACCTGCTCTGTGTCCTACACATCCTCAGTGTATTGTTAGAAATCGGAGATTACAGTTGATCATCATGTCATCTGACAGTGCCATCGATGAGGAAATGTAAATGGTGCCCAGAAGACTTAACACCTTTAGCTTATTGGGCACTAGTTATATCCCAGGCATTACACTAATTGATTTAGACAGGTAACCTTATTTAATGCTGACTCAAACTTTGTAAAATATTATTACACCTGTCTTACAGATGAGTAAATCAAAGCTTAGAAAATGTCACTTGCCTTAAGTCATATAACTGGGAGGGGGTGAAAATGGCAGTCTTCCCAGATTTCTCTTTTCAATAAGCCAGTAGGCCTTGGGTTCCCACTTGTCCTGTCCTGAAAATTCTACCCCAGTGTGTTGGGGTGGGGGTGAAGGGTCTGGGATTCCCCCACCTGTCAGTTTTCATCATTGGAAAGTATGGAACTACATGATGCTATGCAGTACAGCCTCTCTAGGACTTTTCCCCTGAACTTTTGCTTAGCATAGTTGGTACTTATTATATAGGCTTTTCTTACTGAAAGAAGGTTATGAAACCAATGACTATGAGAGACATGGAGTGGGAGGACCCTGTGAGATAGCAGGGTGGTCACCTCTCACTTTCCTAGAGAATCTTGATAAATTTAGTATCTAATCTTATTATTTAAACCAGCCTTGCAGCTAATCAACTAATTCTTTCTCATATCTAGTAGGACAATAAACTAAGAATATTACATAACATTTATCTAGCACTTTACTGTGCTCAGATATATCTGTATAGCTAATATCCCTTAATTTTATCATAGGTTCTTGTAATATGTGGAATTAGCCCCATTTGATGGGTAGGTAAGCACAAATTCAAAGAGATGGAGTTGCCCAAGATCATTTATCTATTAAGTGACAGGGCTGACCTTCAAAGCAAGGTTCCTGACTCCAGGGCCATAGTTCTCTCTTGGTTTGTTTGTATGTTTTTTGAATGAAAAAAGAACTCTAAGCTTATGTTTCAAATCTCTTAAATTTGTAACTCTGTGAAAGTGAGTTACTTGAGATGATGTATTAAGCTCTGCATTCATTTTTTTGTTGGCTTGTTTTCACTTTTTGCTTTATTCTTCAGTTGCCAACCTACCATTTGTATGATAGCTTTCCTGACCAACCCTTTCCTAACGGGATGACACAATGAGAAAGCTGCCATGAGCAGCTCACAGAGGTCTCTGCAAACACCAAGCCAACCTTTATTCTCTCAGTTACTGAGACAGAAAGAACTAGGTGACTTGCCTTAGGTCCTTTGTGAGTCACTGGCACCAGGTTCCCAGCTCCTTTGATTTTGCCTGGACTCACTCTTGGATTGTGAAGCAAGATATGACTCACGAGACAAGGGAGGAGAGCTTGCTAGTAAGGAACTGCTAAAGAGGAGCAAAATATATGGTAGCAATTGAAAAGGAAATGCTGACATGATGCTAACTGGGTTAAAATTACTTAACATTGTCCCACCACTGCCTGGTTACCAAAATACTCATTTTATTATATCTGTTTTTCTGCAAGTTCTTATTCATGTTACCATCTAAGGAAATTCCCTGGTTTGATTGCCTCCCTTGTGGGCTTTAGCAATTCGTGTCCAGTTAACAATAAGGACAAAGATAAAACAGAGAGTCAAGACAGGTGAGGGGGCTGAGGAAGAACATTTTGGAAAAACTGCCCTATGAAACTCCATGTCCTCTTGTCTTTACTACATCCAGACTCTAAAGTCAGTTTATACGTAGATCTCAAAAGCTTATCTTCCTTTTGACTAAGGAAACATACTTTGTATTTTCTCTGAAATTGTTAAAATACAAGATTCCAACAGTTAACTGTTTGTGTGTATGAAAATGAGATGTTTTTATGTAGGTAATAATTGGCTTTAAAATCAGACGTTAGCTTCTGTATATGAAACATTTACTTTAAAAATGATCTCTTAAAAATATTAATGTGAAATAAATCACTTTACTAACACTTTTTAGTCAGGAGGAAATTGGAATGTATTGGAAAAACACTGCCTATCCCTGGGTTTACTTGAATAAAGTAATTTTATGTCTCGGGGCCTTGGTTTCTGTACATCTATAGGGCTAGACTAGATGTATGATTTTTAGAACAAATTTTGCATTTGTTGATTTGAATCATTGCATCAATTATAGATGCAAAATAAGTGGCAGAACAGCAAGTGCCAGCAACTCCAGGACAAAGAATCTAGAGTCTGGAAAACAATAGCTTGGAGAAGAATTGAAGTGAGTGGAGGTTACCTGGGAACTACAAGGGAACTGACAGAGGAGAAGAAAATAGGATTGAGTGACACAGAAGAAATAGATCAAACCATGGAGGAGAGACCTCACCACACCACCCACAGCAGCCAGCCGCCAGATAGGAGGCAAAATGAAACTAACAATGATTTTGCTTGTGGAGAACTGGAAAACAGCATCAGTACTGAGAGAATCATCTGCAGTTGGAACCAGTGGGGAGAGCATGGTTGTTGAGTGATGTTAGTACAAGTGCCTACAGCTACATGCACAGAGCAGGAGCTGGCAGGAATGCCATTGTAAGGTAGGGTTGAGTGTTTGAACCTGGGTTTGAGAGAAGCCCCTTGGCTGCTTCACACTGCCAAGTTCCCAAAATTGATGCGGGAAGAACACTCATGAGAGACTGCTGGCAGTTGGAGAACAGACTAGGGAGAGTCCCGCTGAGAGGCAGGGGCTGGTGAACACAGACCTGGCTCCTGTGGTCAGAGGGCAGGTTCAGCCTGAGTTACACAGGATTGGAAGCTCACATTGTCACCGAGTTTTCACTGTAAGCAGATCTATCTCTACACTCAGCAGCATTCTTGGGGGAGACTGCCACCTTAGACTTCCAGTGTGAACAGAGATACAGTCTGCCTTGAGCTCTGCTCCTTAACCCTAGGCTGAGGAAAAGGGCTGTGCATCCAAAACAATAAAAAACTTTCTGTTATTTTCTTTGTATTATTTTTTCATTTTTATTTTACTTTTAAAACTTTTTTATTCTTTGCTGTTTTCCTCCTTCTGTACATTTCCTCCCACACTTTTATTGCATTATTTTGCCCTTTTTTTCTTTTAGAGCATGTCTGTGGATGTGTGCCTTTTGCCTTTTTTCCTCCCAATATAGCTTATAAAGGGTAAGGGAATTCTCCTTTGTCCCTTTATATCCTTCCTACTTTTACCCATATCTTATCACCTCATTTCTTTCTCCTGTGTCTTATTCTCAAATTTTCTTTTCTTTCCTCTCCCCCTTTTCATTTGTTTCCCTTTTTTCTCTAATATATCAGTCATAGAATATTTTCCCATCATTTGTTTTATGTATATATACAAATAAACTCAAGTACACATAGAAGAATGAGGAAGCAAGGAAATAGAAGCCATCCACCTCCAAACTCTCCCAAGGCAGAGTAGGGGGTCACAAAGGGAGAAGAAAACAAATACTAGATAGCAGAAATCTATGAGAAGTTCATAGAAAGGATGAAGATAATAAATGAGTTCAAAGAAGAAACGAACCGAAAATTCACAGCAGTTTCATTCAATATGCCCACAGTGAATTTCAGGGAAGACAAAAAATAGGATGAGCTAACAAAACAGTTCAAAATTTGAATGACAGATTCAACAAGGATATGAAATCCTTGAAAAGATATTAGAGAGAAATACCTGAAATAAGAAACTATAGAATTCATACATTGTAGAAATGACCAATGTGAAGACAGAGTGTCTGATATTGAGGACAAAATGATGAATTATAATAACTCAAGCCTAAGAGAAAAAAAGAGAAACTGTCCAGCAGCTACTAAAACAATCAATCTAAGGCTAATTAGAGTTAGAGAAAAACTAGAAGATAACACAGATAAATTCACTAATATGCTCACAGAAATCATGGAAGGAAATTTCCAAACTATAAGAAAAGATTTTAAAAATACAGGTAATGCTTATATATCACCAAACAATGATGATGAAAAAGAAGCTCACGAAGGTATATCCATATTAAATTACCAGATATCCAGAAAAACCAAACCAATTTCCAGAATTTTAAAAGACAGAGAAGAATAAGACATCACATATAAAGGTAAACCAGTTAGAATCACAGTAGACTCCTCAGTGCAAACTCTGAAGAAGAGCTTGGAGTGGAGTATTTCAAACCCTAAGAGCAAATAACTTCCAACACAGATTAATTTATCCAGCAACACTATCCTTCAAAATAGATGGAGAAATAAGGTATTTCCCTGAAAAAGACCAGCTAGGAAGATATATGAGTCTTAAACCAGCTCTTGGGAAAATATTTAGGAATATTCATGGCAGAAACAATAAATTGGACACAGCTAAAAGCACAGACGAAATTAATGAGGTCAGTGGACAAACATTAACAAAAAACTTCAGGGAAAGCAAAACAAAGGATACACCAACAGATAAAGAAAATGATACTAAATAACCAACACATCTCAGTAATACCGCTCAATGTTAACGACCTCAACTCTCCACAGACTGGCAGACTGGATCAAGAAACAGAACCCAACAATCTATTGCATTGAAGAAATTCACCTAATCCAAAAAGATGTTAATAGACTAAAAAGAAAAGAATGGAAAACAACATTTCATGCACCAAAACCCCCCAAACAAGCAAGGGGGAGCAATTCTAATATCAGACCTGGTAAACTTAAAGCTAAAACTGATTAGAAAAGACAAGGTCACTACATATTAGTTAAGGGAACAATCCAACAAGAGATAACATTGACAAACATATATGCATCAAATACTGGAGCTCCTATCTTCATAAAACAAAAACTTCTGAAATTAAAAGATCAAACACTAACACAATCATGGGGAATTTTAACACCCCATTTTCACAAAGAGATAGATCAACTAAAAAAACCAGTAAATTTCAGACCTGAACCCCACTCTTGGACATATAGACTTAATGGATATATATACAGAGTATTCCACCCTTCTACAACAGAGTATATATTCTTTTCAGCACCACATGGTACTTTTTCCAAAATAGGTCACATACTAGTCCACAAAGTTTGCTTAAGTAAATATAAAAAAATATAAATTACCCCATGCATACTATCAGACCACTGTGCAATAAAACTAGAAATCAGCAACAGGAATAATTTCAGAAAAGGCAAAAGCTCCTGGATAATTAACAATATACTCCTAAACAACCAATGGGTTACAGAAGAAATCAAAGAAGAAATTTTAAAATTTCTGAAAGTTAATGACAATGACAGTACAACTCATAGAAACCTCTGGGACACTATGAAAGCAGTTCTAAGAGGAAAATTCATCACAATTAGTGCTCACATTAGGGAACCAGAGCAAGCTCAAATAGACAACCTTATGAGAAATCTTAAGATACTTGAGAAACAACAACAAACCAGTTCCAAACTGAAATTGAGGGAAATTATAAAGATAAAAGTGAAAATCAATGAAATTGAGTCTAAAAAAATAGTAAAAATAAATAAATGAGTCCAAGAGCTGGTTCTTTGAAAGAATGAATAAAATAGATAAGCCCCTGGCCAGACCTACCAGGAAAAAGCAAGAAAAAGTTCACATCACTGCAATTGGAAATGAAAAAGGTGAAATCACAACGGACACTGTCAAAATCCAAAAGATAGTAACTACTTAAAAAATTATATTCCAAAAAATTAGCAAATCTTGAAGAAATGGAAAGATTCCCAGACATACAAACTACCAAAACTCACCCAGGAAAACATATTCTAAACCCAGTAACAAGCAATGAAATTGACACAGTAATGAATCTACCAACTAAGAAAAGCACAGGACCTGATGGATTCACTACTGAATTCTACAATACTACTGAGGCTCTTCAAAGAAATTGAAAGAGATGGAATGCTCCCAGACTCATTTATGGAATCCAGTAGCACCCTGATCCCCAAACTGAATAAAGACCCAGCTAAACAAGAAAATTATAGGCCAATCTCCTTAATAAACATAGATGCAAAAATCCTGAACAAAATATTAGTAAATAGAATGCAGTGCATTACCAAAAAGATCATACATCCTGATCAAGTAGATTTCATCCCATAGATGCAAGGATGGTTCAGCATACATTAATCAGTAAATATAGTACATCACATAAACAGAAGTAAGCTCAAAAAACATATATCAGTACAATACATACCAAAGGCAGAAAAGGCTTTCAACAAAATCCAACACCTTTCATGATAAAATTCCTGAAGAAAACAGGTATAGAAGGAATATGATACCTGAATATGATACCTGAATATGATAAAAGTTATATATGACAGAGTAGTAGCCAGCATCATACTTAATGGGGAATAACAAAGCATTCTTCCTAAAATCAGGAACAAGACAAGGATGTCCTCTTCGATCAACATAATACTTGAAACAGCCAGCACAATTAGGCAAGCAAAAGAAATAAAAGGGATACATATAGGAAAGGAAGAACTCAAACTATGATTATTTGCACAGAAGACCCAAAGAACTCCACCAAAAAACTCTTAGAATTAATAACAAACTTCAGCAATGTAGCAGGATACAAGATCAACACAAAAATCATTAGCATTTGTGTACAACAATTAATGGGATGAGAAGGAGATTATGAAAATAATACCATTCACAGTAGCTTCAAGAAAAATGAAATACTTAGGAATTAACCTAACCATGGAAATGAAAGACCTCTACAAAGAAAACTACAGTACTCTGAAAAAGGAGATTGAAGAGGACATCAGAAAATGGAAAGATGTCCCCTGCTCCTGGATAGGCAGAATCAATATTGTCATAATGGCCATTCTCCCAAAACTGTTACACAGATTCAATGCAGTTCCAATCAAAATACCAACAGCATACTTTAGAGATCTAGAAAAAACAATCCTAAAATTCATATGGAATGAGAAGAGACCCAGAATAGCAAAAGCAATTCTGGCAACAAGAGCGAATTGGGAGGCATAGCAATACCTGAATTCAAGCTATGCTACAAAGCAGTAGTGATAAAAAAAAAAAAAAGCATGATACTGGAACAAAAACAGATACATGGATCAGTGGAACAGAACTGAGGATACAGAAACTTCCCCAGGCACATCCAACTATTTGATCTTCGACAAAGAGGCCAAAACTCTATGTTGGAGGAAAGACAGCCTATTGAACAAGTGATGCTGGGAAAACTGGTTATCTGTGTGCAGAACATCGAAACTGAACCCTTATCTCTCATCATATACTAAGTTAAAATAAAAATGGATCAAAGATATAAAATAATACAAATATTGAACATTAAACATACTGGAGGATAAAAATACCTAAAATACTTGAAGGCATAGGAAGGTATTTTCTAAACAACTTCAATTGCACAAGAAATAACAGCAAGAATCAACAAATACATCACACTAAAAAGCTTTTGTACACCAAAAGAATCAGAGTGAAGAGAAAATGGGAAAAAAATATTTGCCAGCTACTTCTCATACAGAAGGCTAATATCTAGTACATACAAAGAACTTGAAAAATTAAACCACCTAAAATTAAAGATACAGTCAAGAAATGGGCAAGAGAAATGAACAGACATTTCACAGAAGAAGAAAATCAAATGGTCAACAAATATATGGAAAAATGTTCAATATCTCTGGGCATTAAAATGCAAATTAAGACAATGCTAAGATTCCATCTTACTGCAGAAAGAATGGCAATCATTAAGAAATCTAACAAATGCTGGCGAGGCTGTGGTGAAAAAGGAACCCTCTGTCATTGTTGGTGGGACTGTAAACTAGTACAAGCATTATTGAAATCAGTCTGGCGATTTCTCAAAGAACATGAATTAGAAATTCCACATGACCCAGTAATCCCTCTGCTAAGTATCTTCCCTAAAGAGTTTAAGACATCATATTACAGCGATACATGCATACTAATGTTTATAGCAACACAACTCATAATAGCTAAATCCTGGAAACAGTCTGTATACCCATCAGCAGATGATTGGATCAAGAAAATGTGGTATCTGTATATAGTGGAATACTACTCTGCTATAAAGAATGACAGATTTAAAACATTTGTAGTAAAATTTATGCACCTGGAAAATATAACATTGAGTGAAATAAACCAGACACACAACCTTAAATACTGTATGATATCAGTTGAGTGAGGCAAAGTACAAACAAAGATTAATAAAGGGTGGACAAGTGGTCCAAGGGAAAAAGTACAAGGGGTGAAGGGGAGAGGAAGGGTAAATAAATAGAATAAAGATTTCCCATGTACAGGAACCTAATAACTCCAATTAATGTAAATATTACATGCCATAATATGAGCTAAGATTAGTATCAACAAGAATGAAAAATGGGATAGGGGAATTAGAGGAGGGGATAGGTTGAGGAAAGGGGATTTAAAAAAGAAGCTGTGGGATTTAATTAAATGTAACCACTCCCCAAGATTATTATAAACTGCGTGAACTGCAAATATGTACTAATAAACTAAAGATGAAAAAAGAGAAAGCAGTTATAAGTTTTCCTAATCATGAATCAAAAGTAACACACACAAATCTGAACCACACAGAATTTTAGCATGTCAATTATTTTTTCTTGTTTCTAGCTTTTGTCTTTATGTACATACAAATATATATGTATGAAATGGTGTAATACAGTAAGACCATGTGCCATTATATAACCATATAGATGAAATTTTGAATTTGGGTTTTATTTTTAATGTGTCACAAACATTTTTCATGTTGATAGATTTCATGGTTTTTTAACAGCTGAATTTTATTGCTTGGGTTTAACATTTTAAAATGTGCTTAAATATTCTGGTTTTGAAAAAAATTAGTATTACTAACATTAGAGTTATTAACTACAGTTTTTAAAAGAAAAATTTTCTTCAGTTTTATGTATATTTATAGGTAGGCTTAAACATTTTAATGAGTCCTAAAATGTATTATCTATTTTCCCAAAGGGCGGTATCATTTATGTTGTCATCAATAATGTTTGAATATAATAATTTTACTATATCATAGCACTGAATATTATTTTAACATAACTTCTTCTAGTTTAATATATGTCAATTTCAGAATTTTAGGACCTGGAAGTTGATTTAGTTCTTCTCTTTAGAAGGAAAACTTCATTATATTTAGTAGCTTGACTCCAATTTATCACTTAACAGACATGTACTAAAGTGTTGAACAAGTATTTATCCACCGACTCATTTCAAGAGCCCTACAGGGAAGTAGGGTTACATCTCCATTTTCTAGCTGAGATGTTAGCTGTCCAAGGGCTCATGGATAGCTAGCCATCAGAACCAGGCTCTAGTCCTAGGCAGCCTGCTCTGAAGTCCCATTGCTTGGCCACTGTGTCACACTGCCCCCCTCATACCTATTGAGCACTTACTGTTTGCCAGTTAGGGGTGGGACTGTGGGCCCTCCAGGGTAGCCCTCCCCATGGATCTCGAAGCATAGAGAATCAGATTTTAATCAGTAAAATATATAATTACAACTTTTATATGCTGTGAAAAATAAGCAGGAAGTAACAGCAGCAACTTGTAGGAGTCTTTCAGTCAGCTTTGGGGTTGTTGGGGAGCAGAGTTCTGGAAAAGCCTGGATGAAGCCCTCATAGACACTTCAGTGGAGACCTGAGGGATCAGGAGAGAATGGGATGAAGGCAGGTGGGAAGCGCATTGTAGACAGAAGGACTGGCACGTGTTGCAAAGCCTTTGCTTTATTCTCAGGATCAAATAGAATAATCAGTCATGGTTGCCAGATCCAAGAGTGAGGGGAAGGGTGGTGTGTGGTTACTGGAGAAGTAGGCAGGGGCCTTAACATCTAGGGCTATCCTACAGGTCCTGTGTCTCAGCTCCAGGAGAATCTTCAAGGAGAGGACAAGGAGGGAGCTGCCTCCAGACAGCATTGGATACATTCTGGACCCTAAACCTCTGAGTAGACCTTCACCAGGTAGTTTGTTCTGCACATAATAGAGACAAGCACTTAGCCTGGAGTGTTCCTAGGGATTACACTTCATTGGCTCAAGGTTTAGGTTAGGAATGGGCTGATGGATAAGACTTAGATCAAGGCCATTCTGTGAAGTTTTATGACATGGCTCAAGGGAACAGTGCTAGGGTATGTCTGTCCTGGAAGGGAACAGATTGCAGGTGATGAATTGACATTTCAGGAAATTACTAGTTTAGAAACTATGTTTAGAAACTATGAAAAATACTGCCTTGGTAGACAGTGGTAGCTGGTTCTTGGGGATATTCATCTGTGTTTTAGAATCAGTGGGGGCAAAAGGGCAGAATTACACCTTCCTGTGACTTCAGTTCATCCTCTAACCTACAAACACAGCAAAGTAAAGCAACTCTACAGATAGGATTGGAAGGGAAAATGAGAGTGCTCCCCTCTCTGAGGTGCATGAACTGCAGAGATCTTTTGTTTTGCTCAGGAGACCCTTAGCCTTGGTTATCTAGTATTAGAATAAGCACATGAAGATGGCTGGACTTTTCAATTAAGACAGACTGGCCTTAAAAAAAAACCCAGAAAAGCAAAACCAGTCAGTCGTGGGCTGGGGATGTAGCTCAGCGGTGTAGCACCTGCCTGGCAAGTGCAAAGCCCTGAGTTTGATTCCTGGTTTAAAAAAAAAAAACAAAAACAGACAGACCCACCTTATTAAGACTGGACTGATGAGGGATTGGCCAGTGAGAACTCTAAAAGAACATCGGAATAGCAGATAAAAGGATCAATCATTTCCCCTGGGACAGTGAGCACCCAAGGAACAACCTCCCCCAAGACGGAGATGTAAAGAGGAGTCAGGGTGACAGCAGAATTTCTTGGAAACCAGCTCTCTGAAACTTGGCACCGCTCTGCTGTCTTTGGTGCTGGGAGCACTGCTCATTGGAAAGTGTCTCACGGGAGGTCCTGTGCCAAGAGGGTTGAACTGGATGTTAGGTCTTGGGGTTGTGAGCTCTCCAGAACCAGGAAGCGAAACCCTTTTCTCCCTCACCCCCACTTTAATACTCTCTACTAACAAACCTTTGGAGCCAGCTGGCAACAGGAAAACACAAAAGGATTGGACCTTTTTTTTTTTTTTGAGAGGAGGCAAATTGGTGGGATTGGAGCAGAGAGGCATTAAATTGATACCTAGCAGAAGCTCCATAGGCAGAGCAAATACTTAGTTCTCATTAGGTGGAATATTAAAGAAAACCTAGGCTCCCAATTGATTTATTATGGAAGACGTTCTCTGATTTATTTTTATTGTATAATATATATGTATATATATATATATTCTAGATACAAGTTCTTTGTATTGCAAATATTTCAAAGATTTTTCTCACAGGCTGTAGCAAGCCTTTTTATTCTGTTAATGGTATTTTTTGATGAGTAGAAGTCTCCAGATTTCATAATCTACCTGGAAGCAATACAAAGTATAGTTCTTGTTTAAGTTTCCTTATAGTCTAAGTAGACTGCTGTAACAGAGAACTCAATTCACTGACTCAAGTAAGATAGAAATTCATTTTTCTTGCATGGAATGATCCAGATATGAGTGGGCCAGGACTAATGAGCTAATTGGCTTCAAAGATTTTGCCTGTCTTGATATCTTCAACTCCAGCTCTCAGTAAAGGAGAGAAAACTAGGACATACAGCTTGCTCTGTAAGATTATTGAAATCAGTTCCACTGCTGTGTTGTTGACATAGTGATCTGTGTCACATCTAGCCACAAGGGTGGCTAGGAAATGTTGCCTCCCATGCAGGCCAGCCACATGCCCAGGTAAAATTGGAGTGGAGATACAGGATCTGTAGCTGCAAGGCTGAATAAATGGGTCCTTGGGGATATCCTGATACCCCCTCAAGGACATCTTCGAGGTGACATCACGTTTTTGTTACAAATACTCTGAATTTTCCTTTTTTTTCATCTCTAAGTGTACTCTGAATTTCTTCAAGGCTTTAAATTGATGTAGTTATAAAGTTTAGTATGAGAGAATTGCTTAAAATTGTTATTTTTATCTTATAGGTTAATAAGCTTCTTTTATAATTGCCTCTCTACGCAAAGTATAGGAGTTTCTCTTCTTTTTTCATTTTCTCCTCGGTTTTCTTAAAGCTATAAGCCCAGGCATTTACAGATGTTTTACACACTTAGTCACAATAATATCATTTGGAGTAGTTTTATCATTTGCACAGTTTTAAATGCCTTTAGATTTGGAATTTATGGTTGGCTCAGTTCTTAATACAGTTCACAGGAAACAAATAACTGCTAAGGTTTTCCTTCATGTTTTATCTAAAAAGCATAACCAGTTTACCATGGCTGAGTTTGTAGAGTTAGTTCCAAAGAAAACACAAACAGATTAAATGTAGATAAACATGTTTATCTGACCTTAGAACCAAATTTTAAGAATTGTTTTCCAGCTAATGAAAATGAAATTGTTTGTAGATAATTGTTAGATATCATTTTTGCCTATAGTATCCTGCCTTATTGTTCAAAATGTAGCCTCAGTAAGTCTCCCTGTCCATTCATGTAACAAGTAGTTATTGTCTAGTCTTGGTCAGCTTTTGGTAGACTATAGTGAACAAGACTGACCAGGTCCTCCTTCTAACGCAGCTCTCTCTTCACCAGAGAATCCTAGCACAGCTGTCACCTTGTGGGTCACCCCATCTCCACAGGCTCTCACCAGTCCTCACATCCTCCAACCGTGGTAACACTCAGAGGTTTTAAGTGATTTAAGAGTATATTAAGAGTTGTAAGTGATTTAAGAGTATTTTACTTCCTCCCTCAGAAATGTAGCTTTACTTCCATCTGACTTGTTTGCTCAGCTTCCCATTTCTTGTGACTCCTGTATTTGAGATTTTCTGTTCCGCAGAGATATTTTCCTGTTACTCTCCTCTATCTGAGAGACATGTTCTGCCAGAGGTATCTTGAGAGCTGATGTGGGATTTATAGTGGGGAGGATGAATAGTTAGCAGAAACTGCAGTGCCTTGACTTGGAGTTCTTACCCCCACAAAAGTTGTAGTGTCACATTTTTAGTACTTTACATAAATGTTGCTTCAAATGGTGATAACCTTGTGGCTCAGTTTTATTTCTTGAGTCCCAAGGCCAGATTTAATGGTGTCCATCTAAGGAAGTGGTCAATAGGCTTCATTTACCCTGTTGGATTCTATGCAGTCAGAAGATAATGAACCATAAAACCCTACATTAGTTAGACTGTCTTCTTGTGAATTTTTGCCAAGTGGAATTGAAAATGAGATTTTAGAATTCTTCAGCATTGGCAGGTGGAAAAACACAGCTGAAGCTGAGATGTCCCCTTTAATAGTAATACTTCTCCAAGAGCACAAAGAAATAACTGCAGGCATTTCCTTGAAAATACTTCTTTTAAAAAATAGGCCAGGGATTTAGCTCAGTGGTTCCGGGGCCTGCCTCGCAAAGGTAAGGTCCTGAGTTCTATCACTGGCACCAAAAAAAAAAAAACCCACAAAAAAACAACAAAAAAATAACTAAGGCCAGGGATTTAGCTCAGAGGTTCTGCCGCCTACCTTGAAAGTGCAGTGTCCTGAGTTTGATCCCTGGTACCCACCCCCAAAAAAGCTTCAACTGGGTATGGTGATGCATGCCTATAATCCCAGCACTCTGGGAGGCTGAGGCAGGAGGATCACAGGTTGAGCTCAGCCTGGGCAATTTAGTGACTTTCCTAGACCCTGTCTCAAAATAGAAATAAACAAAAAGGGCTCCTGTGAGACTCTGGGTTCAATCTCCAGCACACTCCTACACACATACACAGCTTTAGATATTTTTATACCAATAAAAATTGCAATTCAGGTATTTTTATATCAGTAAAAATTGTATTATTCAGAGTATTTACAAAGGATGAAAAGAGGGACTAATTAACAAGAGAAAAAAGGAAATTGGCAGTAATCAAGGAGTAAATAAATATATTTGCTTCCAAGAGAATACCAACTCAATACTGAAGAATTAATTAATTACTTTTGAAATGAAATCTTGCTATGTTGTCCAGGCTGAATTCCTGGACTCAAGTGATCTTCTTATCTTGGCCTCCTTGGAATCTGGGATTCCAGGGATGTGCTGCCATGCTTGGCTCTAACAAAGTTTATTTTTAAATTGCCAGAAAAGCTTAGAGTTAAGCTAAATAAATAAAGATGAGATATGGGGTAAGACTTTAATGTAGGAGTCATGGGCTTCCCTGACTGACCAAAGAGTGAATGAATTACAATCAAGTCCAAAATGACAGTCACTATTGTGAATATTTTTAATTTTTTCATCACCCTCACCTCACCCCTGTACTGAGGATCAAACTCAGGACCTTGTGCTTGCAAGGCAGGCGTGCACCACTGAGCTAAATTCCCGTCCCGAGGATATTTTTTAAAGAGCAATAACTTGAGATTTTAAAACACAAATGTCTTCCCTTTCTGATATTTCATAACTTTTTCCATATGGGTATAGGTAAAGTACTGCAGTACTTAGTTAACTCAGCATATGCTTATCTTCCTTCTTTACCGGGACATCTATAGTGGATCCCGATCTCCTGCTTGGTGCTATGACGCATGGTGAGAAGAAAGACTTAGAGACAGAATTAAAGAAATAGACACAGGGAACTGGAATGACCAGTGCTTGAGCAAGCAAAGGCCCTGAACAGCCAGAACCATCTATATTTATTGGTGACAAAATTGTTGTTAAGTTGTTGTGAGGGGACTGTGTGTAGGGGCTATGTGTAGTTGCTAGGGATACGTTGCTGATGCAGGCAAGGCTTGTAAAAGAAGAGACAAAGCCTTTTTGTGTTAGGCTGGGAATGGAATTTGGGTAAGAGTCACTCTGACTTCAGCTGTGTGTTATCTCATATGCTTTGGTCAGACCCACTTCTTAAAACAAGCCAATTGTGGGGTTAACTCTTTATAGCCTGCACTCCTTACTGCCTGCTTTGGGCATGATCAAAGGGGCAGTCTGCCAGACCTTCTCACTGTGAGGAAAAATGCCTGTCATATCAAGTACCTTTGTAAAGCTGTGTCAGGGAATCCAGCAGACTTTTATACAGAATGACAACAACGAAAAGGAAAAAGCCAACAAAAACCTTAAGCAGCGACTGTGAGTACCACTGTAAGTGGGAAAGAGAAGGAAGAGGGACAACTAAGTGCCCATTGTCAGCAAGGTGAGGTCAGAAGCCAAACAGAGGGAGAAATGGACAAATGCTACCCTGCTTGTACTTCCTCAGTTGTGTACAAAAGTTCCTGCTTCTCCATATACGCTTTAGGAGGACATCTTAAGAATGGGCACCCCTGGTAAATTTCAGGCTCAGACAACTGACTCAGAGCTACCAATTCTAATAAAGGATGTTGGGCAAAATGCTAAATGTGTCAGGGATCTTGGCTGCAAGCAGTAGAACTCACCTGTTTCTTGGTGTTTCAAACAAGGACTTGATTGGAGATCAAGTCAATACCCAATACCCACTTGACTGGGGTCAGTGACTTATGTCACTGAAGAGGGGCTGGTGGACCAGACTTGCATGACAGTAGAAACCAAGGGAATTGGGAAGGCCAAGAGGCTGGGAAGCAGCAACTGTTTCTTTAGCAGTAGCAACAGCAGCCTGGGCAGCATGCCATCTGCTGCTGCTGTGTTGTGTAGCACTGTCTGCTACAGATCCGGGCTCCTGAGAAAAGGGGAGCCTGAGCTCAATGCAGTGTTTGTGGGTGGAGAGTTGTCCACTGTGGCTTTCATGGTAGGAAAGACATTGAATCAACTGGACACATAGTGATGATTTCCCCCACCTTCTGTGAGGACTGGATACTGAGCTACCTCCAAAGTGGCCTGTCCAAAGCACTAGGGTCAGGGTAAGGATGCCAAAGGTAGTGGCTACTGCCTAGCACAAGCTTGTGACCATAGGAGCCCCATATCAAGGACCCAACAGAATGTGACTTGTTTTCTGCTAACATCCTGAAACGGCATGGAGGATCAAAGGAAAGTACTGTCCCATGTCTCTTCACCTCATTTCTCTGTTTAGCTTCTGGTCTCACCTAAAGAGAAAACAAAAGGATGATCAAGAGGGTGGCTGGAGAGACAGCCTGCATGAAACAGCCTGTGTCTAGAGAAAATGTGTTAGCTTATGGAGGTCCAGTGGATGCTTTTATACTAGAAAGGCAATCATCTGGGATAGCCACTCTTTCTTGGGAGTTTGTTTTTACATTTTATGCTACTTTTTTCTTCCCAGAAAGTTATGAACTTTAATATCATGCTAAAGTCTGAATCCACCTATAGTCTTTCTTTCAGTTATAATATTTTTCTAGGTTTGTAGACACAGGCTTGGCTCAGGTGAATTAGGAAGGTAAAACTTAAGTCTAGTGGATGAAAGAATAGGAAGCTCTATCGTGAAGTTCAAGAAGGAGGTATGGATTAAAAGGTATTAAGTTTAAAAGGAGATGGATATGAGAAGGAAGCATCTTAACTTTTTAGTTTTGTTTGACATATAACTCAAGTCCAATACAGTTCATTTAGTGAAAGTTTGTCATCCAGTGATTTTTAGTGTATTTATAGTTGTGTAGCCAATACCACACTCAATTTTCGGACATTGTCATTATCCTTCCCCAAAATCCTGCAGCCACCCCCGCCCCTTAGAAATCACTTTTCATTGCCCTCTGACCACAATCTCCCCCACACACACATGTACACATTCTAAGGAACCTCTAATCCACTTTTTGACTCTATTGATTCACCTATTCTGGACATTTCACATACATGGAATCATACAATTGTTGGCCTTTTTTTATCTGGCCTCTTTCAGTGACCATAATGTTTTCCAGGATCATCCAGATTGTAACATGGATCCTTTCAATTTTCTTGAATAGATACCTAGAAGTAGAATTGCTAGGTCATATGGTAACTCAATATTTAACAGTTAAAGACACTGCAGACTGTTTTCCACAGCAGCTGTGCCATTTGACATTCTCACCAGTAGCATCTGAGGGCTCCAGTGTCTTCATATCCCACTAACATTTGTTATCATTTTTATTAGTCATCTTAGTTTGTATGAAAGGTTAGTTTTGACCATAGTTTTGATTTGGAGTTCTCTCATGGCTAATAATGTTGAGCATTCTTTCTTGCACTTATTGGACATTTTTGCATCTTCTTTGGTTGAGATGGCTATTCAGATCCTTAGCCAATTTTTAAGTTGGGTTACTTTTTCTTATTATTGAGTTGTAAGGGTTCTTTATGTATTTTAAATATAAATCCCTTATCAGGTATATTGTTTTCAGGTATTTTCCCCCATTCTGTGGATTCTTTTCACTTTCTTATGGGTATCTATTGAAATGCAGAAGACTTAAATTTTGATGGAATGTAGTTGATCTATTTTTTTCTTTATGCTTTTGGTGTCATGTGTAAGGTCACCAAGATTTTCTTCTAAGAGTTTTATAATTTTCACCCTTGTACCTGGGTCTGTCATTTATTTTGAGTTTTTTGTGACTAATGTAAAAGAAGGAGTTCTTGATGCTTTAGAGGAAAGAGTGAATAATATTTATCATTTACTCTCAGTTTGAACTACATTTTCCAGGGGTCTGGTCCCAACTTCTGCTTTCTTTGTGTTTCCCTTTAAATGTTTTTAGTGTTGGGTATTAAAATTATGATGGCTTTCAGCAGATATTGATTCACCACTTGCATATAATGCACAAGGAATAGTTTAGAGTGGGAATCCCTAATAGTATCATAGGCTATTTGATTGGATTTACTTCACACTGAGCCTAATAATCTGTACTACCTTGAGTTGCTTTTAAAGAGCAAACAAATTATTTTGCATAGTAATTATTATAACAACATTGGGGAAAAACCCTAACTCAATTGCCATTACTACCAACATCTTCCTTCCCTGGACCCACTGTGCGAGCACCAGACCTCCCCTTATGACTGCATCTGTTACTGTAATCTTCTGATTGTCTCCTGTGTCTCCATCCCCTGAAATGTATATAGTTCACTGCCAGCAGAGCTCCCAAGGGTGTGCCTGTCCAGGGGCAGGGTGCTGTGTAGTAGGATTGAGATCCAGCCCTCGGTGCACTGAATTGAAGAGCTTTGTCTGCAGAGGCACCTTTCTGTAGTAGGCGCAGAGATGCCAAATGGGCTCACAGGGAACCTGGCTGCCAAAGTGACCTTTCTAAAATATTTGCCCATTTTATCCCTCTGTGTAATGCTCTTCAGTGGGTCCAAGATGCTTAGATGGAATACAGACTGTATGACCTAGCTCTGCTTGTCTCACCAGCCTTTTGATGAGAATAGCCATATGATTTATTGTCTAAACCAAAATGCTTCTGAAAGAAAGGGGAACCATTGATGACTATGCCAGGAGAATACATGGTGGCTACCTGGGCACCTATCTGTAGCCTGTAACCCACCACACCTTTGGATCAAAGTAGTGCCAAATTCCTGGTAGTTTTCATGCACATCTTGTTATTTCCAGATCAGGAGGTTTTCTTTCTTTCTTCTTTTTTTTCGGGGGGGGGGGTACTGGGGATGGAACTCAGGACCTTGCGCTTGCCAGGAGGTTTTGATAGAGTTATTTGGTCCACCTTGTTGTGAATCTGGGTACATTTTTACTCCTTTTTCTGATTAAACATTTAAAGATAAAATCAAAACATCCTCAACATCGGAATGCAAGATCAATATGGTCACAGCTTTAAAATGCAATTAAAATATCCAAGTAAAATTGTGAAATATATATTTGGTCTTCATCCAAGTTTCCCAATATAGGACTCCTAAAATCTTTGCAATCTAGGAAGTGATAGTCTTTTTGTATGCTAATGAATTGGGTGATGAAGGCTGACAGCCCCTAGGTAGCTTCAGGATGGGGCCTGGTCCTGGTTAGAACCAAGGTAGGATTTGCACTTTTAGCCAAAACTCCAGTCCTTAAAGAGGGCAGAAAGACTGAAGGCTAAGTTGCTTATCAGTGGCCAATGACTTAATCATGCCAATACAATGAAGTCTCCATACCCGCCCCCCCCAAAGGTCTGGGTTGGGAGAGCTGCCAGATAGTTGGCTATATGGAGGTTTCTGAGGGTGGTATGCCCAGAGAGGACATGAACAGTAGATGCCCCTAACCATGTTCCTTACCCTATGCATCTCTTCCTCATACTCTGTGCAGTAGCATTGGTAATAATCTAGCAAATGTGTTTGCTAAGTACTGTATACCACTCTAGCAAATTAATTAAACCTGAAGAGGGGGTGTGAGAGGCCAGAGGGATAGCCAGTTGTCCAAATCATAGGTGAAATAATGTGGAACTTGAGGCTGGCATTTGAAGTAAAAGGAGGAGGCCTCAACTTTATGGGCTCCAGAGGCTATTTCCAGGTAAACAGTTTCTGAACTGAATTGAATTGAATTAGAGGACACCCAGCTAGTGTTCACTGCTCCAGAGTTGTTTGCTTGGTGGTGGGGAGAAATCCCCAGTTTTGGGGGGGTCACAGAAATCTTCTATGTTGACTTATATGAGACCAGAAGAAAAATATTTTGTTTTTCCTAGAGAATATTAATTCTATACTTTTCTCTGCTTATGGTTCTTGATCATAGTACTTTTCTCTTCTTAAAACTTCATTTCCCTCTTCCCTATTCTTCTGCCTTTCCCTGGTTTATTTACATTTTTTTTCAAGATACTTCAAGGACTATCTGTTCCAGTGATCTTACCATGATGCTTTCTGGCTGGGCTCAGAACCCAACATCATCTTCCTAAAGCCCCTTGTACATATATTTCTTATTGTACCTAAAAAAAAGTGTCACAGTTACCTATTCAGGGCTGCCTTGTGCTCCAGACTTCAGTCTCCAAGGCAGGAATCTTGACTTATTAATCTTTGTATCCTCTATGCCTACACAGTACTTCACAATAATGCAATCTCCATAAATAGTTATTACGAGGGACTAGTCTGAACTCCTTGTGGTATTATGAAATTAAATGTGTCATACAGGAAATTTCTTAGGGTACTAGTGAAGATTCATACATACTTGGAGCTTTCAAGAGGTTGACTTTTAGCATTTTGAAGTTGTAGAGCCTGTTGGTATTTTTAATATCATAGAATTAAATAAGAGGGAAATATGTAACCATAATATTCATACACATGCCCCCCAAAGTGTGAGCATTCTTCTACTGTATGTTTACTACTGTATATTGCCATATACTACTATGTATTTCCATAGCCAAAATTGGTCTGAGACTATTAAAAGATTAAGTCTTCTTTAATGCAATAAAGGGTCATGTAACCTATCAAATAATAATATTCAATTCTTGTTTTACTTGTGATATTCTATGGTTTAGGTATTTTGAGTGAAGGTAAACAATGTTATCTCAATTTTAAGTGTTGATTTGATCAAGCCTAATATATTCTTTTTCGATGATCTAGAATGTTTCAGGCATTTAAAGAATGGTTCTGGTTGGAAAGATTCTGGCTTCCCCCAACAATAAAGTGGTCAGATCTTGAAGATCACGATGGACTCGTCTTTGTCAAACCTTCTCATTTATATATGACAATTCCATATGCTTTTCTCTTGCTGATCATCAGATATTTCTTTGAAAGGTAAGTAGCATTTGTGTGTCTTCTCATTTCCCTTCATTGTTCTAACTCTAGAGTAATAATATTTTAGATTTCATGAGGTCCTTAATGAATCTCTTGTTCAGAAGTTGCCATTTATGAGTTACAAATTCATGGGGAGAATTGGTGCAACTAAATGCACACAAAACATTATCTAGGTTAGAGGATGATGAGAAAAAATTAGACACATGGATAACAGTATATGCTTTAGCTTTATAGTGAAGAGAATAGAGATCAAAACAGGTTAAGGATCACAGAGCTTATTAGTGTCAGTGACAATATGGTGCCCAGTTTATCTTCCCTATACTATGGTTTCTAACAGTACATCTATACTCCCAGGAAGACAGAGTTAGGGGAGTCTGTGACTTAGAGATGCACTAACATTCTAGAAAGCCTATAAAATATCTCATTAAAACTTCAACTCTGAGAAGCCCGAAGGTCAGATCATTATGACCCGAATGCAAAAAATGAACTGGAAAAATGTTTACTACAAATTTTTAGAGATCACTATTAGTGAAGCTAGGTGCCTGGAATTGCACATGGAAATCGACTGGATACCCATTGCCCACTCCAAACCTACTGGTGGGAATGTTGTTCAGTATTTATTGCCAGGAGGGATTCCCAAAAGCCCAGGCCTTTATGCCATTGGCTATGAAGAATGTATTAAAGGGCTCCTCTCACCCTACATGGAGCGACATTCTGTGGACCCAGGAAAAGAAGGCAGTGTTGACCTGGAAAACCTGTCAGCACAAGCCTCATTACAGGTGGAAATAGAACCCACCCGAATTATCTATTGCTACCTTGGAATTACTGAGGTCTGGACTCTGCAGCAGTGCTTATTTTTACATTTCCAAGCAAATACCAAAACCTTCAGCAAAGATTGGGTTGGTATTAATGGGTTTTTGTCTCAGAACTGTATTGTGGATCCTGGAGTTTCCCCCAAATCCATCTATATCAAATTTGTAGAAGTAGAGAGGGATTTTCTTTCCGCTAGCTCTTTAGTTGAGTGCCTGGAAAAAGCCATTGGATACCCCTTAAAATTTAATAACTGAATGTCATCCTTCATAAGGATTTGGGCTCTTGTCTCCCTGTCTCACTTTCCATTACCCAGACCCTTCCTCATCGAGATGCTGCCATCAGATTCTTCATGAGGACTCTCTCCACAGTTGGGCCAGTACAACCTCTAAGGAATCATAGTAGACTTTGGGCAGAAAAAACAGACTTCACCAAAAAATGCTCATTTTGAGCAAGCAAGATATGTAATAAACTTGCATGGTGGGTCAGTTGTTTCTTTTTTAAAAACAATTTTTAAATGAATTTTAGAGCCCTAATATAAACAAATGTAGGTGCATTCCATATTGGACAAAACTTACACTTTGAGTTTCATATGAAATTGAAAAATTGTATTTTTTTCACAGTGTTTCATTTTTACACATCTCTATGTCTCTATATAAGTATTATTTACAATGCTGAATAAATAAGCAATAGATAATGGCAAGTGAAATTTGAGTCACAGAAAATAAGACTGTTTTTCAGTATCACCTTTAGCTACTATTGTATATAATTTAGAGCTTCATTTTTTTCACCAACCAAGTGTTTTGTTATTTCCAATCAGTGTTGCCTGCAAAGATCTTTGTTTCTGTGATGTACCAACTTTATGGTTGTGTTGCCATTAAAACTTTTTCAAAAAAGAAAATTAAAGTAATTCCTGGCCTCAAAAAAAAAATCTCATTAAAGACCAAACTAAATATTGCTGTATTACATAATTTATTTAAAAGTTTTATTACTGTCTTTCTTTCTAAAGTATTAGGAAATCAAAGAAAAAATATTAATTTGCTTTCTCAGAAAATAGTGAAGTTCTTTTTCTTGAATTAATTTAAGTAGATATATCTATTGTCCAGTGTTTTTATTAAAATTGTACTGGTGCTTTGATAACAGGAGATAAATGTTTATCTGTATTCTCTGTAGTTATCTCTATTTCAAAAAACTGTTATTATCACATTAATTCATTTAGAGCAAAAAGAGTATTTGAATGTTAAGAGTTGGAAAAACTTAAGAGAAACTCTGATAAAGATCATGTTGTCCAAGATTAACTGTAATACAGATCATATGTTTATGACCATTTGTAGGGTCCTTATCTTGAGAGTTAGTTTGGCCAACTCTATTCTATGGACTTGCCAAAAGGTTTTATAGAAATAACTTCACTGAGGCCAACAATGTGCTATAGCTATTGGGTGGAAAAGAAATCCCCTGTTTGAGTACATTTGAAAATTTACTTTCTTTCTAACAATTAATTCTACTTATTACTACACAGTTGAATTTGTCAAAGAAGATATAAATAAAGTAGAATATGCCACTGCATGTCAAAATTAATAAATTACTATATTATTATCTTGAAATAGTTGCTTTTCTTGCACTGGATCTGGTGATCTTTGAATTTAGCATGTAGACCCATTACCTATCCCCATTACAGACTTCTTGCTTTTTTGGTGGGCAACTCCATTCTTCACAGTTTGGTCATGAAAGTGAGCCAGAACATTATTTTGGTTGCCAAAACAGCACAGCTGTACAGGACCAACCTGTTATATGCTTGCTGATCTTGACCTAGCCAACAAGGGAGAAATGCAGTCCTCTTAATTCCTAGGAACATTCTTGCCTCTTCTTGGTACATTTTAGGTGTACAATACAGGTACAGTCATCATTGGAAATTTGCACCTTTACATAATCTCTCTTGGTTCTTATTTTTTCCTTACTCCCCTCCCCTCCCCTCAACTCCTCCATCCCTCCCTATTTACAAAGACTTTGTTTCCATTTTTTCATTTTGTCATATTGATTCCATTACCTTCTTTCCTTTCCACTACCCCTCCCACTTCCCCTTCCCCTTCCCCTTTGCCCCTTTTCTTCCTATCTCACATTATCTATTATACCTTTTAGTCCTTATTTATGCTTTCAGTTTCTCACTAGAGGAACTATTTGGTATTTACATGTGTGTCCTATTTATTTCATTTAAGAGTATAGCCTCAATGTGCATCCATTTAGCAATAAATGTCTCTAATTTCTCATTTTTTATGACTGAGTAGTACTCCTTTTTTGTTTTTTTGTTCCGGGGATCGAACTCGGGTCCTTCCACTTGCCAGGTAGGCAGTGAAACCACTGAGCTAAATCCCTGGCCCGGTACTCCATTTCATTAAAAAACCACATTTTCTTTATCCAGGCTCCAGTTGATGGGCACTTGGGCTGCTTCCAAGTTTTTGGCTATTACAAATTGTGCTGCTATGAACATGAGTGCACATATATCACTGTGGTATGATTCTTTTAATTCTGTGGGGAAGATACCCAGCAGGGGAATAGCTGGGTCAAATAGGACTTCCAGTCCTAGTTCTTTGAGATATCTCCATACTGATTTCCACAGTGGTTGCACCAATCTGCACTCCCACCAGCAGTGGAGCAGTGTTTCTCCTTACCCACAGCCCCGCCAGCATTTGTTATTGGTTGATTTCATGATAGCAGCCATTCTTTCTGGGGTGGGGTGGAATCTGTGTTTGTTTTCACTTGCATCTCTCAAATGACCAGTGATGTTGAACGTTTATTCATATGTTTATTTGGTATTTCTACTTGTTTGTCTGAGAAATGTCTGTTCATTTCAGATGCCCATTTTTGGATTGGGTCTTTAAATTTGGGAGGTCTGAT
>NW_004624768.1:4202544-4239606 GCF_000247695.1 Heterocephalus glaber
GGATTCCATCATGTTCCTCAGCTCCTCTAATTTTTTATCTGTGTCCTTTCCAGATTTATTAATCATGTCTTGCACTATGGATATAATATCTGCTGTTATGTTAGAAATTATTTCTGATTTCATTTTTTCCAGATCCTCTTTTGTTGCCAGTTCAGGGAGTCTTGGTGGTTGAGTATCAGATTGTGCCATGTCGTTTCCCTTTGGGGTTGCTTTAGGTAATCTGGAAGTCTGGTTTTGAGACCTGTTTACATGTCTTCTCATTTCAAAGGGGCCAGGAGGGGTGTTTGCTGCTAGTGCCCATGCAGCTCACCTCCTAGGTGCTGGGCGGGCTTTGCTCCTCTGGGCTGGGGGCAGTGGTACGTCAGTCCAAAAGGATCATCTCTTCGGCACTGGGGTCTCTGCTCCTTTGCGCTGGGGGCAGTGGTACGACAGCCCAAAAGGCTCAGCTACTTGGTGCTGGGGGCCTCTGCTCCTCTCCATTCTTGCCTTTTCTTAAAGGAGTAAGCATAGTCTCTACTTCTATTTTCTTGTAACTTTAACTTTCAGTAATTCTCCCTTACCTTCTTCCATTCTGTGACAGTACAGAAAACTGAGTTGCTCTGCTAGTCTCATATCTCTTTTAGCAATAGAAAGAAAGAATATTTAATATTGGAGAGAGATCTTCCTTTTTGAAGTATAAGTTTATATTTTTCTAGGACTTCTATTATCATTTATGTAGATTAAACCACTTATATCATAAATGAAATATTACTTATATTTCACATTTGATAAGAGCTCATAGTTGAAGGGTTCTATACCATAATAAGTGGTATGTTCTCAATCTGCAGGCAAAAAGTGAAAGATGAGTGACCTGGCTAGAGTCACAGTTGTGTGGAATGAGTAGATATAGGACTTGAACCCATGACACCAGGTCCAGGTTGTTGATTGTGGTGTTATATGTTTCTACTCTTTAGTACTTTTTGGACTTTCACAATGAAGTGTTACTGATGGAAGACACAAAACTAATATCTCAGGGCAAAAAAGATGTAGCTCAAAGAGATGTTCACAAATGTGACATTTTCTGAACTATCTTAACAGGTCACATAAATTGACACATTGTTTCATCGTATTCCATGATACATTAACTGCAAGTTACCTTCCTTCTTTTGTCCCAGACTGCACTTATGCTACAACTTCTCATTGAGAGGAATTGTGATTTGGCTGGCTCACTTTCTTCCTTTAGTTCTAGCCAAAAACCGTGTAAGATTAGGAAGCAATGTTCCCAGAAAAGTAAGAGTGGAGAGATAGAACTGATAAGAAATAAAAGTACATAATTTCAAAGTGACCCTGATTTGCTTTGTATGTAGGGTTTCCTTTCCTTGCAGGTTTTAGTTTGTGGTTTATGTTTTGATTTCTTTTTTAACAAGACTAACAGTTTCTAAATTTGTCTTCTGTGTATTCTTTTATGTGTCTGAAATGAGATTTAAAGGACATCTAAACTTCTCAAAAGTTTTACACTTATGACATAAACATATCCCTACAAGTCCAAGGCAAATGTGGAGATGGTAAAATCAGAATATTACCTTTTCCTTTCACTTAATTGTACAAGGACTAGACTCCCACCTCTACCGTTTACACTAGCACCGCAAGGTTATGAGGGGATAGAATGTCCCTCATTCTTCAAAGGTTAGGAGAGATGGAAAAACTTGTCTATAGCAATTTTCAGAACTGAAAAATAATTGTTAATGGCTGTTCCAAGTGGAAATAGTCTCAATATCAGCACATTAGATTAGGTGTTATCTGAGACTTGCATTGCTCCAGATTGCTTATTCTCTTATGTAGAGCCTGCTGAACAAGACTGCTCATAGAGCCTCTGATTTCTTAGGGTCCAGAATCAATCCTATGCCAGTAGGCTATTGTAACTATTTTGGAGAAATATTTAAACTTAACATTCTTAATATCTGCCTGAAGCTGCATTACTTCTATTCTATAAAAGAATATTGAAAATAAGGGGGGTATAAACTTTTGGCTCCCAGGTAACTGTTGTGGTGCTAGACAAAGCTCTCATGACTGAGTGGGTCTATCTGAAAGCTCAGTTCGGCGATTGTAGCAAACCTAAGGGACTAGTTCCCTAGTAATTAACCCTAACTTTGAACAGTTTACATGGGAGCAGAAGTTTACCAGTCTTTTTTCTTCCTTTCAGAGATTTATTTTTTTATTCCATATCAATAAAATCAAAGTTTAGGCAAGTTAATCTCTAAAGTCTTTTTAGAGGTAAGACATAATTTTCCTCCTTCAGTTCAGTTTATCAAATATTTATTGCACTTCTTTCTTCTCGTTTATAAAAGCAGATTTTAATTAAGTGCCTATTCATATTTATCTACATTTTTATTAAGTGAATGAATGATTTTCTAGATTTATTTGAAATGAAAGGACAGAACTGAGTTAGATAACCGAATTTATATACTTGCCTTGTTCTATTAAAAATGTTATTTCTATTTTTGAAATTAACAAAGGACATTTCTCTTTCTTGTTTAATGATCTATATATTGTATTCTATAAGTGTATTTATTCAAATATATTTATTTATCCATATACTTATCTTTCAAATAATCCTCTAGAAAGGAATGTTATATTTCATTTGCCTTTGAAATAAATTTTATTCCATTGCTGCATATATCCTTGATTCAATTCTGCTCTCTTTTTCTATTTTTCCCAATTTCTAATATCTGAGAAGATAACATTGAGTAAGTATGATTGAGAATTCTGCTCTCTTTTTCTATTTTTCCCAATTTCTAATATCTGAGAAGATAACATTGAGTGAGTATGATTGAGAATACTACCATATGGAACCATCCATTTTGTGTTATTCTGAAAAGAATGGGTGTTCTTCCCAATAAAAATTTTCAGCTGGAAGGTTGGATAAATGAACTCGTTTTAATATTTATACAAAAAACTTTCACATACATTTTTGGGGATCTAGTTAATGTTAAGTATGTGTTAGTGTTTGTGGATGTGTTTTTAGACTTTTTATGCCAAGGAGAAATTATTTATTCATATTCTTCAATACACAAAAACACAGCACAGTGTCATTGGTCTGTATAAGAGCTTTTTACATGAATTAGTTTTTAAAATTAGTTACCTTTTAGCTCCCTTCCTTACTTCCATTCCTTCTTTACTGTGTCCTAATACATTTGATGGCCCTTTGTGTGACCCAGAAAAATGTGCACTTTATGTACTTGAATTTTTAGTTGATACAAATGGTATGGCACTAAAACTTAAATTTTTTCATTAAAAAAAAAAGCAGTGTATTTTATGATCTAGCCACATTGCTCTGTGTACATCTAGTGCATAATTAACTTGTTTTTATGTCTCTGAAATGCATAGGCTATTTCCAAAGAAACTTAGTCCATCTGAAAGTTGAACTAGCTTATAACTTTTAGCACATTATCTTAGGAAATTTTCTATCCAGCTCCCACAGATATAAAAAAATGAATTAAAGGGTTCAATGATCATTTATAATTTAAATCTTTTAATTAAATGCAGGAACTCTAGTAAGTATTAGAGCAGACTGGACCTGGCAGAAATTAAAGACTTTGTCAGAACTGAAGAAACAATAAGAACACATCAAAATTTTTTAAAATCAGTTTTATTTACTGATTTCATACAGTAAAATTCATCAAAAATTTTATGCATTTTGACACATTACAGTCATGCAACCATCATGATATACATTTCCATCAGCCTAAACATCTCCTTTGCCCCTTGTTCGGTTAATTCCTCTGTACTTGCTGGGTGCTGGCAATCACTGATCTGCTCTGTCACTATAATTTGTAGTTTATATGATTCTGTTCATATAGATTGTATTCTTCGTTCACTTAATATAATGCTTTTGAGATTTTTTTTCAGTTTTGGCTTGTATCAGTGGTTCCTTGTTATTACTCAGTAGTCTTTCAACATATGGGTGTAGCATGGCACAATTTATTTGTACTTTTAACTAGTTGATGGAAATTTGTTTTGTTTACAGTTTTGGGCTATTACAGATGAAGCTGCTGTGAACATCTGAGTACAAGTATATGCTTGGACATATGCTTTTGTTTCCCTTCAGAATGAGCTAAAATGTTTGCTCTTTAAAAGCCACTCTGAGTGTGTATCCATGCCATGGGGCATTACTTGTCAATAAAAAGGAATGAACTAAGTACAAATACACACTATCGGATGGATGAACCTGAAAACATTATGCTCAGTGAAATAAGCTTCACACATGTGACCATATGCAGTATTGTGATTCTAATTATAGTAAATATCCAGAAAAGGCAAAACTATAAAGACAAAATACTTTAGAGGTTGCCTCAGGCAGGTTTGGGGAGAAATAAGGTTTAACAATATGTGTAGGAGAGATTACACGGGGGTAATGGCAGTGTTCTTAGAGTGACTAATTGTAATCATTATATTCCCTAGTAAATTTACCCAAAGTCATAGAATTATATATTTGAGTTATGTGATATACAAAAATTCCTTAATAATTGACTTTTAAAAGAGACATTTTAGGGCCGGGGATTTAGCTCAGTGGTTTCGCCGCCTACTGCACAAGTGCAAGGACTTGAGTTCAAGCCCCGGTACCAAAAAAAAGAGAGACATTTTAAGTAAAATGAAAAGGCAAGCCACACACTGGGAGAAAATATATGTAAAACGTGTTTTATGAAGGACTTAAATTTGGATTATATGAAGAGCACTTGTAACTCAATAATGAACCAAGAAATACATAACTTGGTTTTAAAATATGTAAATAGAAAATAAGCACATGAAAATCTGACCAACATCATTAATCACTAGGAAAATCCAAATTAAAATCACAGTGCACTAGTCCTCCATAAAAGTAACCAAAAGACCATCAAAAATTGTCAGAAGTAACTTTTTCATAATTCAGAATTAGCTTCAGGCTTGCAGCAGTCTGGGGAGTGTTAGTTAAAAAACAGCTGCTCGGAAAGACCAGCAAGCTTTGTAGCATTTAAGCTTCTCTATTACTGTCTTTCTTCTCCACCTCTGTCATAGCCTTGAAAAACCAACAATCCACAAGTGCAGTGGAAACTGTCAGCCTGACAGACATTGAAGGGAACAGAGCAAAGCTGGTGCTCTTACAGAGCACTGTCACTAGAGAATCGTCTTTGTCTGGTAGCTCCCCGGAACAACTACTAACAAGGCTGTCTTTATTAGAGCTGAGTCAGAGTTCACTTGGTAATAAAGCCTTTTCCCAGGGGGTAAAAATTAGAGGCAATTGAATAGCTTCACAACTCCTGGAGATAATGGATAAAAATTGGTTCAAATCATAAACTTACCAAAAAGCTTAAAATGAAAAGCTGGGAAATGAGGTTGTCCAAAGAGAGGCTATAAAAAACTCTGGCATATACTTGGAAATCTAGGAGAGCACTTTTATTTGTAAAGATTTAAGCATGGCTAGGGCTGTGTGGATGCTCAGAAAAGGCTTGGGAAAGCCCTAAGCTCTCAACTCCTTGATGACCTTGATGTTGTATATAGATCAGAAGTGAAGGCTAAGGCAGAGTTACATGTCCTGGCTGAGGCTGAACACATGCCCTAACATGTGCACAGAGCCTTTAAGCAAAGACTGAGAGACTTATTGTTTCTAGGCCAATGATGGCAAATTTTTTGAAAACAAGTATCCAGACTACAATCCAAAACCCACTTATTTATTATAGAGTGCCAGCACTTCAATTAAACCTGACTACTGAGGTTTTAGGTTAGAAAAAACAACTCATACATTAACATCTTTTGTCTTAAAAGAAAACAAATAACATAGGTTGCCATAGCTTTGCCACCACTGTTCTAGGCATTCACAGAAATCTCTATCTAATCATTGGTTGACTACTAAACCAGCCTCACAGAATCTTCAGTGCCCACACATGACAAAGAATACAGACTTTAAAATTTAGTTTAAGCAATGAATAAACAAACAAATGGACAACATACAATAGACAACAACAAACTCTGAGGAGGGAAGACAATGTGCTATCCAGAATTGCTACTTTTCAGTATTTAACGTGTCCAGTTTACCACAAAGTCTTGAGATTTGGAAAGAAACAAGAAATTGTGGCCCATACACAAAAGCCCAGCATCCCTGAGAAAGCCTTGATTTAACAAAGACTTCAAATCATCAGTTTTATATATGTTCAAAGAATTGAAGAAAACCATGCCTTAGAACTAAATAAAAGTATGAGAAAAATGTCTCATCAAATCAACAATATCAGTAAAATAGTAGCAATTATAAATTATAATAAATAGAAGTATTGACTTGAAAAAGTTTGGCTAAAATGAAAAATAAGGTTATTAAAGGTTTTATATACTAAATTACATTATTGATGGGTATTAAAAATCTCCAAAATAGTATAACTGTGTTTTTGGCTTGTAACACTTCTTTCTATTAATTCAATTGTATAAAATAATTAACATAAGTCTCTGCTGAGTAGAATACAATATATAGATATAATTCATATTACAGTAACAGTACAAAGGAGGGGGAAGGGTGGAGTTTTTGTATCCTATTGAAGGCAATTTGGTATTAATCTGAATAAGGGTTTATAAATTAAGATGTTAGTTGTGATTCCTTTGTTAACTACCAAGAAAATAACTTTAAAAATAGAAAAATATGGGCCAGGGATTTAGCTCAGTGGTTTCGCTGCCTGCTGTGCAAGTGCACGGACCTGAGTTTGATCCCCGGTACCAAAAAAAAAAAAGAAAGAAAGAAAAAAAGAAAAATATGACAAAGAATTGAAGTGGCATGCTAGAAATATCTTTTTAAAGCAATGGAAGATAGTAATAAAATAATTTTATAAAGGAAAAGAAACTAAATTGGAAATAAATGACAGAAGAAATCAAGAATTAATAAATATGTGGAAATTGTAACATGCTTCTAAGTAAAGAGTCAATTGGAGAAGAAATCATAAAGTAAATTAAGAATTGCTTTGCAATGAATGGAAAAGAAAATACCATACCAAAACTTAGGGAATGCAGTGGTAGCTGTGCTTGGAAGAATGTTTTTTTAGTAACATTTTAATTTAATAGCTTGTAGTGTTAAAAATGAAATTCTAAGTAGAACTTAGAATTCTTATTCTAATTCCTAGATCTGTATGTAAATATATTTGAATTAACATAAAATAAATTTTAGAATTGTGTGTTTTATTGTATTTTTTGAAGTTACTGCTTATATGTAAGGTATGCAAATGTGTTCTCCTTGAACTTTTGAGAGACAAATGTTGGCCATAGTTAGCTACAGTAACAATGTGCACTGGTCAGCTTCTCATTGCTGTAATAAAATACCCAAGGCAATTAACTTATAAAGAAAAAGAGTAGTTTTGCCTCCAGTCCAAGATCTAATGGCCCTTTGCTTTGAGCCTCTGGCAAGAGCAGTACAACATAGCGGGAACCTATGGTGAAGCACTGCTCACCTCATGAGTCAGGAAGGAAAAGGCCACATCCTCAGTGACCTAAGGACCTTCTTCCAGGTCCCATCTCTTAAAAGTACACAGCACAGGGGCCGGGGATTTAGCTCAGTGGTTTCGCTGCCTGCTGCGCAAGCGCAAGGACTGAGTTCAATCCCCAGTACCAAAAAAAAAAAAGTACACAGCACTTCCCTGTAACACTCTCCTGGGAAGCTAGTCCTTTAACCTATGGATCTTTGGGGAATATTCAGAACAATCGACACAAATGACTGACTTTTTACTGTACACCTAAAGTCACAGATCAAGTTTTCTGTTGTCGTTGTGAATTCATTCTCAGATTTTGAACGTACTTTCTTACTTTTCTTTTTGTATTTTTGTAGGATTATTGCTATTCCAGTAGCAAAAGCACTTGGCATTCAAAAGCCAGTTCAAAAAATTATACCAAATGCCATCTTAGAGAATTTTTTCAAGAATTCCACAAGGCAACCATTGCAAGTAAGTACAAAGTTTTTGCTTGTGGATTTACTAGTATCCTTTCCTAGTGGTTCAGTCATCCATGCTTTACCTTGTCTGTGCAAGAAATATCTTCCAGTGACCAGAAAAGGATTTGATTCATTTGCATTTATTACTTTGCTCTGTTGATGGGTTATATATATATATATAGCATCCCAAGCATAACATCAAATTGCAAGTACATAATATAAAGTAACAAATATTAATAAATGTTCAGCTATAGTGTTGAAAATTATCAGTGCCATGATTTGGACAGAAAGGTCACAATGGAATATGCAATGGTAGGTTTAGTTTTTAATGGTAATATATTCAAAGTGTAGTGATGAAGAAAGGTAATCATTAGTATAGAGAAGCCCTTATCTGACACTTGTGAAGATTGTGGTACCATCAAAACACATCGCACACATAATGAAACTCTTCATGGATTGATTTCATAAGGAGCACTCTTACTTTACTCAAGGACTCAATATACTCTGAAATATGCTGTGCCCCTGATTACCTTCCAGTTATAAAATATTCAAGACAGTCAAAGTTCTCTTTACGATAAAAAGTGTCCTTTTTAACCCATTTCCCACTTAGAAACATAGTGCAGCTCACTGCCAGTGATGTTCAGCGATCAAGAATAACTGTATTTTGTAAATGGAAATACCACTACTAAAACCAAAATGGTACAAATAGGATAATGTCTTTTGTTTTCAAAGACTAGAGCAATGTGAAAGTAATATTTAAAATAATATATTTCATGGCAAACTTTGGGGGTAAGGTTAGGACTGTAATCTCTGGGTAAATGCTGCAGCCATGAGTGCCTCCAGTGAATATTTGGGGGCAAATGGGTTAAATGTTGTAGTGTACTACATGTTTACACCTCACAAAAAAGGCTTTAATTTATAATTGTAAAAAATAGTGTCTGTGTAGGACTAGGGTTCACTCCAACTTCATTATACTCCCATAGTTAAAATGACAGATTAAACAAAACTACTCCAAAAAACAACACACCATCTATGAGGAATACATTCTTCTATCACCAGTCATTTTAAAGATTAAGAGTGTATGCTTACACTGTTTCAGGATAGGTAAATTTTTTGAGGGCCCTCAACATTTTTCACTGGAATTTGGTTGCCAGTACTATGATTATTGTCTCTGTTCTGGTGAGCCTCCTGCACTCAAAGGTGTGTTGAGGTTTCACCACACCACACCACCTGAGGCAAACAGTGTGGCCTGGCCCAGAGAAGCAGCAGCTGTCTAACTAGCTTCTGCATAGAAGGCGGCAGCTTCTAGGATGTCAGCAGTCTGAAAACCTGTGTCCACATATTTTTGGTTTCTGTGTGCTCTAAATGACTGTAGCCAGTCATCTAAATACCTTTACTTTCACTAGTGATAATAATGTCTAAACCTCATTTTACAGCCTTCAAAAGGGAAGTTAATTATACATGTTTGTGAAAAATTTGGGCTCTTTCTGTCAGTCTTTATTTTCCTCCTCCATTTCTCCTTGGGAATAATTGACTCTAGTGACAGCGTCTATAAAATGTGAGTAGTATTGTTCCCGTTATTTACTTGCTGTACTTGGTAAGTATGACCTAGAACTCAGTTAGGTTTTACAGAATATTTAGGGTAATCTAGAAAATTTAGTCCTTGTTAATTTCCCTGTTATGGAAAGAAAACGGTCAGTGACAGTTAAAAGGAAAACCAAGAGCAATTGAAAGAGATTTAAAGAGCAGGTAATCTTCATGGTTGCGATGGGGCAACAAAGGCCCAGCCAGCAAGGGCCAACAAGTTGACCTGCAGCCCTGAGTGGCTAAATCAAAAGCAGGAACCTGGCACATATTCCTAGAAGAGTCTTTCCCCTGTGCCCCAGAGACTTCTTCATCTGTAAACAGAAAGTTAAAAATACATTTCAAAGCCTAGAGCTATGTTTGTAGTCATTTTTCCAACTCAACTGATAATAGTCCTAATTAATGTGGGCATAATTTGGAAATTTATAATGAGAAAAAATGTAACACATCACCCCAAATGTGTTAAAAGCTTCACTTATTAAACAAGAGGTAAAGGAAAATAATTCATATTCCTAATTTATTGCTCTGAGATTCCAAAATTGAGGCAATATTTGTGTAGTAAATCAAGATAACAAGTAAAATGTAACTTGCTTAAAAGTTCCGCAACTTAGGAAACTAGAATATAGGTAGGTAAAGTTCATGACTTAATAGCCATTTCAAATGTAGGAACAAACCAGTCTCACAATATCTACACACATTAATTTGGCCAGTGTTATACTCATAGTATTTATCTTAGTTTACAGCTGAGATAATAAGAAAAGTTCCTGGGTGGACTAAAAAAAAAGTTTTGAGATATTCAAGAAATGAGTATTACCATTACAAACATATTACAAATCTAGAACAGTGGATTAATAATATATGTAAAAAAGATCTTTATTCAAAAAATTGAGTATAGGAATTCAAGAATGCTCTTTCACTGTTGTAAGTTGTAACAATAAAAACAAAAACATTGCAGTGTATACTGTATTAGTTCTGGGGTAGTTAGTGCAAAAGGGCATACATAGCATGGTATTGATGAGGGCCAAAATACCACACACATTAACTTTCAATTAGAGTTTTGTTCTGTGATTTTGTGCATTTCTCTTGTGACTGTGTATGTATAGCTGTGTGTTTGCTACATGTGTATCAGTAACAACTTCAAGATACTTTAGAAGGGAGCCATGAAACAGACTAAGAGCTCTGGCCAGAAGATCTGTTATTCTGCCATTGATCAAATATAGTAATGGTAGAAGTGATTGTCTAGCTCAGTGGTGCCAAATTTATGGGATGTGTGCCACAGCCGGATGTTTGTTATCATTGAAAGCTCTAAAAGGTTTGCCATCACTGTTCTAACCCTTTTCCTCAGCCAGAGCATAATAAAAGTCAATGGAAAACAAGTAAGTTCTGAAAGGGAGCTAAAGAAACTGTGGCACTTGAAGACTGACCTAAAGCCAATTTTTATGGCCAGTATGAGCAGTCTAGTTGGTTAGATTGAGTCATCCATGAATTCAAACATTTTTAGAGCACATGTATCATCTAGGGCAGTTTATTTTATAGGTGAGACATGAGCATCAAAGAGGCTGGCATCTATGAATAATTGAAAATCACAAGAAACAAACCAAAGGACGATAGGTGAACCCTTGACCTATAAAAGAGCAGATTTTAGAGAGGATACTTTACAGGAAAACAATAATAGGAGCTATGTACTGCTTTTGTTTTTCTTTCCATTTCTTCAAATTAAGCAATAAACAAGTGGTTTAGTAGGGATGTCAAAACTGCAATTAGTTTTCTGCCAGTCTTCGGCATGGTGGCTTCTGATGACTTTATCTGTGTTGTCCTCTGCCCCTGGATGACTCCATGAACCATATGAGAGGAGATAGCAGAAGTTATCTGACTGGTCACAAGCTATGAGGTACCCAGCCATCAGGCCCGTATGCAAGCTTTGGCCATTACCACGCTCATTCACAATGGTTTAACTTTACTTCGGGGTACTTACCAATATTTTTTAAACCTCCCGATTTCACATTAGAATCCTAGGGCTTCACTTTCTCTCTGGGAGCGTCAGACAGAGATTGGTCACAGCTGGCCCTTTGGTACAACACATATGTTTCTGTTTGCTGCATCTGTATAGCTCCCACAGAGTCAGACAGTGTTATGTAATATTACATTTTACATATTAGAAGTAAGAGGATATTAAAATTTTTCTTATGCTCACATTAGAAAATGAAAGCAGATACCAATGTAATTTCAAAAAAAATTGCAGAGCATGTTACTTTATGGAAGCAGGAGTGTTACCACAGGTTTAATGTACAAAACATGCCCGTGGCAGCATCCCACTGTGAAGCAGACCTAATCTGCTTGGCCATTTATCCTTTGTGTCTGGTCCTAGTAGACGTCTGAGGTTGAAACTTTGAGTTAATTAATCATCTGAATTGTTTCTAACTTGAAAATGTAGTACACAACTCTTAGAGAAGAAGCAACATCTTTGTCATATTCTGCAATTATTATTTTAATTATTTAAGTATTTCAGATTAGTTTGAAATAGGCTGTACCTCTGATTTAATGTGAAAGTGGATAGTCAATACCTGTTTGAGATTTTCCTGAATTATCTTCTGGAGCTATTAAAACCATGTAAAGTAACAGAAAGCACCCCAGCCTAAGTTCTTATCAGCACTTTGCTATTAAGTTTAGGTCTTGGACAAGTCAGTAACATTCTTGGGAATTCAGTTTCTCTATGGGAAAAATCAAGTTGGAGTTGATTGACATTTTAAACTATTCTACTCTTAAATAAATTTTACTTGATTGAGTAAGTTTGCATATGCAATTTGAATATGTGGATTGCTATCAACTCATGGAGAATTCAAATTACTCAATAATCCAGAGAGCTGGGTTGCAAATATTCTCCCTATTGCTTGTTCCTTTGCTTCATTTTTGGTATTCGTGTGTGTGTGTTTGTGTGTGTGTGTGTGTGTGTGTGTGTGTGTATGTGTGTGTGTCTATGTGTATGATTCCATGAGCAAAGGAAATAAATTCTCTGGCTTGAGGTCTCAGGGGAGAATCTTTCTCATCCCCAGTGCACAAACTGTTATAACTCTGTCTCACTGTCTCTTGACTGCTGGCCCATCTAACTCGCCTCTTTATCACTTATCCATTTGTTTAATCTTTTTTCAGACTGATATTTATGGACTGGCAAAGAAATGTAACTTAACAGAGCGCCAAGTTGAAAGATGGTTTCGGAGGCGACGGAACCAAGAGAGGCCTTGCAGGTTGAAGAAATTCCAAGAAGTTTGGTAAGAAGGACTGCCAAAGCTTTTTATAGTGCTACAGTTTCATCTGGACCAGGGGGGCCATCTCTGAGGGAAAACTGACATTGGGGTGCTGGAAGGGTTCAAAGCCAGTTTATCATTTCCTATAGGTCTGTTCCTTAGCATTCTGTGCTTCCATTCTCTTCTCTATGAAACAGGCCAGCTATGAATTCTCTTATGGTGAACACGAGACATTATGTACTTAGCCTGAAGACCAGAAAAGTCATAAGCATGTCTTAACTGATGTTTGTCTTTTCACCACTTTAGTTCAGCTGTTTCTCTTCATCACCTGTCTCCAGCCATTTTGATTGTAAAGGCAGAGGTTGTCTGAGAACACATGCTAGAGTGCTCAGCTCAGAATGCCAGCTGGAGGATCTCCCTCTGTCTGATTTGACTCAGGAGCCCTGGTCCTGCCTGAGGGGTGCACAGCTTGTGCCTCTTAGATATCATTTGGCTTAGCCTGGGGGTCAGAATGGGCTGGGGCATTCAGCCCTCTACCAGAGGTGCTACCTCAAATACAGTCTGCAGGCAGAGAGGGTGTGTGCATGGGGTTTAATGTGGTTTTCATTTGAATTCTGCTTTTCCCCCGCTCCCCTACATAAGATCATAACATTGTGGATCACTCCATTGCTGGTAGAAACTGACCTCTGCACAGAACAGGTGGGTGAGGTCATTGCCCTTACTTTATTTTTCTTCAGATGAATGGGTATTAATTGCCTGTGTCTGATGCCACACTCTCCGTGCAGTGTGATCCTGCTTTTGGCCTGTTTCTTAGGACCTGCACATCCCCTAGTGAGCTCCACCAGGTCCTTTTGTTTTGATGGTGGAATGAATGGCTGTCCAAAGTGAGACTCCAATAATCAGATCATGTGGTTAAACTCTCATGACAACTTTTGGTTTCCCTGTACCTTCCTAAGGACTGTAATCCAACTGTGATGTTGAGGCTGGCCGAGGTCTAGAGGGAAAGACCAGTTCTTCAGGTTGTCTCAAAACACACTCGTTTCTCATCACAGGCTTCCTTCCACTACCTTCCTGCAATGGCTCAGCATGCTTGGTCTTGCTTATTTTCTCACCAGCATCTCTCTAATTTTTAGCTCTTGAAAGATTGGTTAATACTATGTTGCTATTGATGCCATCTTGGCACAAAGGTATCTAAACCATCAAAGTGGGGCTGATCTCACATTACATCCTCCTTTTCCCCTGATGACATTAATTCATTCTTATTAACAAATGATTCTTATCTTAAAGTCCCCAGACAAGGACTGATTCTCTGTCTCTGAGCTGAATCATATCCCAGTGAAGTTCTCTGGCAATTTCTTGTTCTGTTGTAGTACCTCAAAGTTTATAAATATGCATTTAGTCATCCCAACAGGGTGAGATAGTCAGGGGAGTTTTAAGAAATGAGAAACCACATATTCATGTAGTTTAAGGAACTTGCTCCCGGTCACTTAGCTGTCAGAAGACCTATTGCACCCATATCTTCTGGCTCTTACTCTGATGCTCTTGTAGCTCACCGTACTGTCCCTGCCACCTACTGCCTTGTTCTCAGCAAGCAGAGCATCTCCTACATGGAGTAGCATTGGGGATCAGGCTGTGTCAGTGAGTCTACTCACTGATCACTGGCCCTGGCATTCACACTAGAGAAGGGAATTTCAAGTTATTCTAACCAATCAGTCTGACAATGCAGAAGTTCATGTTGAGTGTCTGTACGTATCACTATGCCTAGAGTTTGACTTTTAGGGGAAATAAGTATACAAGGCCTGGTCACTGGCCTGAGACCACTGACTAGGGAGACCAGTCTATCACACATGAAGCTATAACATCTGTTGTGATTATACTCCAGTTGCCTTGGATCAGCAGGGCACGATCATGTTTAGATATGCTGCAGGACTTCACAGGAGATGGGTCAGCAGGTCTACAGAGTTAGAGAAAGTCTTTTTAGAGGAAATGAGACATTAGCTGGACCTTGAAAAATGGTCAGGTTTCCATAGGAAAAGAAAGTAGGATTTGAGGTTGGCTTTTTGAAGCAAAACAGGAAATTATGACATATATGCAGCAAACTGTAAGAGAGCCCAAAAGTAAAATTTAAGCTTTGCTTTTTTTCTTTAGCCATGTTACAAATTTCTTCTAATTCAGGTAAAGTTATTATGGCCTATATAAACAGACTAAGCAAAATGCCAAGCTATTTTATTGTATAGGGACTATGCTTTATTCTGTTCATCTGTGGGACATGTCTTAGAAATCATAGCTCAGGGTACATAGCCGCAGGCATTTGGGAGACCAAACTTATTTCCTAACACCAGCCTCTTAAGAATTACTCTCCAACAGGCAGAAAATCCTGTTGGAGAAATCTAGAATATCCAGAATATTCATATGGCGGTTGCTGAACTTCCTGAACTCAGTTTATTGTTTCTTGGTTACTTTCTTTAATGATGACCCCTATGCTGTGTTCATAACATTTAAGATTTCAGCCCATAGCAAGTCCTTTAGTTAAAGAAAATCAAATTCCATACTAGATGGCCACATTTCTTTGTAAAATAAGCATTTCCATCTTGCAAGGGAGATATTTCATCCTCAGAGAGGGAGAGGATGAAGAGATGGAGGGTGGGAGAGGGAGGGAAGGGATAAAGAATGAAAGGAAAAAGGAGTTGGGATGTGTTACGTACCTGTACCGAGGCCACACAAAGAACGTAAACATTGTGTTCTACAAATAGGTAATGCACAAATGAAAAAAAGGGAAAGGGACCAAGAGATAGGAGTGGGGTGGGGAGGGAGGGAGGGAAGGAAGAGGGCATAAAAGGAATTAAGATGTGTTATGTATGTGTACCAACTCCACATGAGGGATGTAAACAGTATGGACTACACACGTACTAATAAACTAAAATTTTTACAAAGTCATCATCCAAAAAAAAGAAGAAGAAGAAAAAGAAGTACTGCCTAAGTGCCCAGGGTGTGTAGGCAGAACTTCCCAAGGCAAGTGGTGGGCTGTCTTTGATGGAGTGGCCTGAGCCCAGCCCTCAAATGATACCAAGTGATGGATCCAGTGAATAGATTTTAGGCTCTTGTGTATGACGAGCAAGAATTGAAAGTGTACATTCAGTGGTAGAAGAAAAAGTAGCTGAATTTATTGAAGTAAATGGGAAGAAAACACATAATACGTATGCTTGTCCCAGAGTTCACTCTGATTAAATTACATACATGAGACGAAGTTCATATATATGAACCTTTGCAAGGTTTGAGTGGGGGAAAAGGTTACTGAAGGTCAAATCACCTCATGTGCTTTGGCCTGGAGCTTGGGAGATTTTCTGGGTCTTTGTTATTTTATTTTTGCTCTTAGATGAATGGAAGGAGGATTGGTTTGGGGTGGTGCCCAAATTCAGGTGGTGGTGGGGATGTTCTTCTAGCCCCAGGATGCAGGTGCACTATTTCTCCATTCCACTCATCTACTGTGCACCCCGTCTGTGGCCCTACCAGCTTCTCTCACCATTGGCCCAAGTGTACACTGCCCAGTTCCTTCGCAAGCTTGCCCTGCACTGCTATCTTATGTTATTTGCCTAATGAATCGGTTTCTGAATGTTTTCAATTCCTCTCCCAACATTCATGTTCATTTCAGCCTTTCCTGGGGTAAAAAAGGAAGTTTTACTGTTGCAGAATTTAAGAGATTGGAGAGTCCAGCAGGTGAAACAGGAGGATTTATTTAGGTGCACACTGGCTCAGTGGACTCGTCCAAAGGCTGAGCCCAGCACAAAAGAAGGGCTCTAGTTTTGTATGTACTGGGGTGTGGATTGGTCTGCCTTAAGAGCATGAAACCTGTGGACAGAAGCAGAACAAAAGCAATCAGTCAAGCTGTGACAGTTTTGTAACTTAGCATCTCTTGGTGGCCTTGGTTGGGTAAAAATGGGATCTTATGAGAGCAGGAAGTTGTGAAACCTTGCGTAATAGGAACAAAATTACTAATTGTATTTGTAATAGAACGAAGAACAACAGCCATAGGGAAGGGGAAATACAAGGAGGAGTTGTTTAAGTTGGGGAAAGTTGTTTTTCTTTCTTTTTTGAAGTCCTGTTTCATTGCTATTTTAGGTTCATTTGATGCAAGTAAAATAATGTCGATAAGTAGAGTGCGTGATCGTTCCTGTTATTATCAGTGAAATGCAGTTCTCAGACTTTTTGGCCTCAGGAGCCTTTGTTCTCTTACAGACTCTTGAAAATCCCAGAGAGCTTTAATGTGTACCTGTTGATAGTTACTGTATTAGATATGGAATCTGAGACATTTTTATAAAACATGAGACACTGCAAGCACACTTTTCATTGTGTACTTTCTTCAGAGCAATGACACAGTCACATGTCATGTGGCCTCTGCATTTTGCTGCTGTATGCTTGTGAGAGAATGAGAGGGAAAAATAGTGTTTTCTGCTATTATGAAAACCTTCTGACCTCAGGGGTCCCTGGAACATACTTTGAGAACCACTGGTGTAGCATAATGAATGCTAAGTTGGACTGGTGTAGAAAAATATGAAACATGGGTTGTACCCCTGCATCCAGTTATGCTCTACAGCCTTTTGTGAGTTATGTGAGCTCTCCATGTGCCAGTTTTCTTTAGTGTTTATCTTATCTACTTTGTGAGATTCAGGCAACAGTCAGGATAATTTTAGCATCAACTTCGTAATCTTGTTAAAATGTGTTAACATCTCGATGAAAATGTGATAATACATATCCTTGGCACACAATCAAGATGTCAATAAGTGTTTGAGAAACAAATCAGACAAGATACACCACCTAGACTTTTGTTGCATTTCTGACCTAGGTGACCTCCTTATTTCCTATTGTTCATGCTTCTTGTCTGGACAAGATAACCCAGGGAGCCAAGGAAATGCTTTCTGTAGCAAACACAAATGTGACAAGTGCAGACAGATCTGAACTTTTATTTTGTAAAACACCCCTTGAGTATTTTTATGGTTCAACTTGTTGAATATTGAATGCTTCTTTTTTCTTTTCAATCAAAACAAGTCATGAAAAAAGATTGTGATTTATCTTAGAGGCAGTAATGATGTTCAGGGAACACTACTGGATGCAGAATTCAAAGTCTTGCACTTTAGGTCTCAGCTTTACTACTTCTTAGCTACAGGAGCTGGGAAAGTGGCCTAGGCTTTATGAGCCAGATTTTTCATCTGTAAAATGGATATATGCCTATGCTCCTATTTCCTGCCTCTCTTGTAGGTGTATTGAGGAAAACACTGATAGCAAACCTTTTAGAGATGAGTGTCTAAACTGCAACCCAAAACACACTTACTTATCCTGAAGTGCCAACACTGCAATTAAACCTGAATACTAAGGTTTTGGTTTAGAAAAATAAAACAAGTTATACATTAACATCTTTTGTCTTAAAAGAAAAACAACATGCTTGCCATAGGTTCCCCACCACTACTTTAGGGCATTACACAAATGAAAGAAACAAATATTATTTCCACATTACTATTTTTGCTTCAGCAATCATTAGTTAAAATAGCCATGATTTTAAAAATAACTTTATTTTGGAAAGTTGCAAACATAGACAAATGTAAGAAGACCATGTAATGAACTATGTATTGACCTCTCACCAACTTTAGCGATGATTGACTCAAGGCTAATCCTGTGTCATCTGCAGTCCCACCCACTTCTCTTTCCCACCACAGATTATTTTTCAAGCAAATATTAGACATTGTATGGTTCTATTTCATTTCTAAGTATATGGTATGTGTCTATAAAAGATAAAGACTCTTTCTAAAAACATATTTGCAATATTACTGCCATGTCTAAAATAATTTTTATTTGATCAAAACAAATAATCAGTGTTCAAAATTCCTTGATTATCTTATAATTTTCTTTCCATTTTGTTTATTTAATCAACATCAAGTAAGATCCATATGTTGCAATTGTTTGATATGTCTGTTAAGTCTCTTCATCTATAGGTCTTCCCCATAAATGAGAAGAATCTTTTTATGCAAATTCTGCTTTTAGGAAAAAACAGTAAAGTCTGACCACACAGAAATCTTCCAGGTGTGAATTTAAGGAGAATAAAATAAGTTGTTGGATTTTTCAGATTTCTTTTTATTATATTGATGATAATTCTGATATCAAGTCATGATTTATGATATGTCTAGAACTGGTTCGGTAGTAGTAGTAGTAGTAATAGTAGTAATGGTAGTAGTAATAGCACAATTTGTTTTTACTTCATGTTAGAACTATGACCAATGGTTTTGCAAACTATCTTAAATTACTTTTATGTGTGGAGAAAAATTTTGTTATTCCCATTCTACAGATTAGGGAGTTAAATGACTTACCTAAGTGTATGGGCATCTAATAAATGCCAAAGCCATTATGTAAACTTAGATTTGCCTCACTCCAGAGTGTGTTCCTCCAAACTTTGTCATGCCAAATCTTTCTCTCCTCAGATGTCAATAACCTTTACAAAGGAGTAAAGAATTTTCTTTCTTTTGGCAGCTGGCGATTTGCATTTTACTTGATGCTTACTGTTGTTGGAACTGCATTTCTTTATGATGTAAGTTGTCTTTTTGATATCTTTGGAATTAGTCTTTAATTTTTAAAATTCTTGCTTGTAAATTCCTTTAGGATATATTCTTGATAGATAATCAGTTTTAGAGATTTCTCTCAGGATTCAAAATTTTTTCAAATATTTTATTGCTATGGCTATTTTAAGATATGTTCACCTTTAAAAATGCAATAATTGAATTGGTTGAAAAACAATTTTGTTAGTAGATATGCTGTTCAAAATAATTTTCTCAATGAAACAGTCCTATTTACTGATCCCAGATCTATAGTGAATTTCACAGGGGTGTTACATAGGATCATGAATAAATACCTATAAAAGGAGAAATATGTTCAATAGAAGCAACAGGAATATACAAAAGTGAGTCTTTCTATGTATCTTTGCTCCCAATAAAGAAGAGTTTATTGTTTGAAGAAGACTTTATATTTTCTGCTGAAATTAGCCTTTGACTCTGACAAACTTACTTCTCGGTTGGTCCTCGTTTTTACAGAAACCTTGGGCATCTGACCTCTGGGAGGTTTGGAATGGCTATCCCAGACAGGTAAGTCCCCTCTGATACAACCCCTTCTTCCCTTTAACATCCAGGGCCCTAAAATTATCCCGCAGTTAGGTTTTAGTCCCCCTTCCTGCTCTTTGTCAACTACCATGCCATCTTCTGGCTCTTTCTCTTCCTGGACTGTCTAATTCTGATTAACTCATCGCTTGTCTCAGTCCTTTAACTTGTGCACGGTTAATGAAATACATATTTGGGTTTAAATCTATCATTTATCACTGATTTTTTATTTGTACCCCCTGATGAATTTCCTTTGTATTTTCCTCTAGCTTTTCTATGGGACAAAGCTTTTTTTAAAAAAAAATCACTATTCCATTTTTCCTTATAGTGACTTTTCATTAATGCAAGACTTTATTTATTAGTTATCCTAGAAATTACCATGTAATTACTTCCTTGACTAATTAGAGTATAATACAAATTAGTGTTTTTTCCTCTTTTTAGTCACTGAAAGGCCATTAGAATACACCATATAACCTCCTCCTTCAAATATTGAAGCCCTATACACCAGAGCTCTTACTGCTTTATAATTCAGTCAAATTACTCTTTCCCTGCTATTCATTCCTTCCTGTGTTTCTGTGTTCCAATCCACGGTTATTACCCTTCTGGTTGAAGAAGTCCTAACTGGTATCAAATGTTATTAAATTGCCTTTATTTTTTAAAAAAATTAATAGAACATCTTTATTGAACTAAACTTTGCACACCAGACAATTTAAAAACTTAAAAGATAAAATTCAGTAGATTTTAGCACATTTACAGAGTTGTATAACTACAACTACAGTCAAATTTAGGTAATTTTTGTCATCCCAAATAAAAACACTCTATTTACTAGCTATCATCTCCCAATCTCTTGCCTTTACTTTTTAAAGGATGTTTTTTGCTGGGTGTAGAATTCTAGATTAGTAATTATTTTCTTCAGCACTTTAAAGATGCTATTCCATTGTCTTCTAAATCCCATCAATTTCTTTAAGAATTCAGCTGTCACTTTTATTTTTGCTTCTTTGAACATAATGTCTTTTTTCCTAATTTATGTCCATGTTTTAGCTTATTTTTCAGCAGTTTAATTATGAAATACACAGATTTAGTTTTCTTTTAATTTATCCTGCTCAGAATCCATGGTACCTCTGGAATTTGTGGCTTGATATCTTTAGTCAGTTTTGGAAAATTTTTAGTTATTGCCATTGCCTCTGTTCCTTCCTCTTTACACTCGTGTACAATTCTAGTTACAGTGTGTGCTAGGCATCAGATGTCTCTTATGCTTTTAAAAATATTTTCCATCCTTTTGCCTCTCTGTGCTTCAGTCTGTTGGGAAACAATTCTCTATCAGTCTCTTGCATTTATGGACAAGATATGAAGGGAGACACTGACTGCCTTTTGTTCTAGACTACCTTTTAAAGGTTGTTTGTATAGCAAACTGTCTCAGATGATTTAAATGTCTCCCTCTGGAGAAAAAGCAGGCACATTATAACAGATTTCAGTTCCCTAGCTCAGGGTTCCTCTCATGTAACACAATACACAACATATGCAGTTGTCATCTGATGCCCTATGGGAATTGGGAATGGGAGGACTGGCCAAAATACAGATACTCCAGCTATGTTATTACTGTGAGTCATATGTTGTCTTTTATCTTTACCCAGGAGTTTCCTATCTTCTACTGTCATCCACAAAACTTGTGGTAGACAAACCTGTTAGCTTGCAAGAAGGGTAAAATTGCAGGTACTTTACACTTCACTATGTCTTCCAGGTCACTCACTAGTGCTCCAGCAGAATCTTGTGTTAAACACATCTTAATTTCAGTTCTTAATTTCACTCACTGTATTTTTCAATTCTCAAATTTTCATTTAATTTTTTAATGGATTCCTGTTCTCTACTAAAAAATTTCCATCTTTTAGTCTGTTTTTTAAATTATTTGAAAGTCTGGGTATAATAAATCTTGATTACCTCTAGATCTGTTTTCTTTCTTTCTCCCATCTTCATCTGCTTTATAGATTTTGATTGAATGACTGATATTGTATATAAAAAATATAGATGGTCAAGATGATACTACCTTCCTTCTGAGGGGTTTTATTTTCCCTGCTGTTAGATGTTAGAGTGGATCCTATGATTGAGCTGATTCACTGTGGACCACAGTTGTTGTGAGGGTAAATGTATTTCCAACTTATTCATATCCTGGAGTGTTTCTCTTCATTAGGTTTAAATAAAAGATTACAGTGTTTACTGTGACTCCTTTTCCTTGGTTAGCTTAAACATCAGTTTGCTTACTAGCATTATGAGATAACTAAAACACCTGCTTAGCTTCTGCTGTTTCTTAGTTTCTGGGGTCAGTACCACTCATAAATTGGCAAATGCAGAATTTGTGATATGCATAGTTGTGGTTTTCTTTGGCTTTATTCTGTTTAGGGTCTGTAGTACTTATTGAATAAAGGGATTACTTGAAATAATGAATTTATTTTAATACATTTTTTTTCTCTGGGATCTTTACTACAGGTTCTAGATGCCTGGGTTGCTCTGTGATGCCCTTAAACAGATACAACACAATAGATTTTCTGTTGTTCTTAAGTAAATATTTTTAAAATTATTTTTCTACTTTAACTCCAAGTAAGTTAAAATAAGGCAATTAATTCCTATAGCAGTTTTAATTTTTCAGACAAAACATTTGACTTGATTTTGAAATACTCGTCTACCATTTTAGAAACAAAACACCTTGAAATATTATCTCTAGTTCCGTTTTGGAAGTTGAAATATGAATCATTGTCATTTTATGGAATTTTTTGGAATAGAAATAGATGAGTTTTAGTGCACTAAAGTAAGTTGTTATAAGGAGACATTTAAAGTAACAAATACTTTTCTTTTCCCTCAGCCCTTGCTGCCATCTCAATACTGGTACTACATGTTAGAAATGAGTTTTTATTGGTCTCTGACATTTAGCCTTGGCTATGATGTCAAGAGGAAGGTAAGTTTTATTTACAAGCTTCTGTATCAGTTTCTTCAAATAGTTTTATCTCAGTCTTTAAATTGTATTTTTATGTGTATTTAGTTGCAGTTCATGGATCTTTTTGGTTTTGATAGTACGTAGAATAGTGCAAATTATACTTGTTCTTTGGTCCCTTGGTTAATATTTGTAGAGAAACATTATAGAAATTTTAACTTTGAAGTTCTACCCCTGTTCAATAAGTAAAGAAATCTCCTTTTAGATTGTCTGTTTCTTTCAGCTTAGGAGTTCAATGTCTTTTAATGCATATAAGAAAAGTGTTAGTCATGGTCATTCTGTAGCCACATTTTTTGATTGTTGAAAAAACACTGTATAAAATACTTTTGATGTTTTTAAAGACCTTGAAAGCATTTTTTTCCCTTAATTTATCACATATCCTTTCTAGGAAACCTGGCTTCAGGCATTTTTAGCTTTGCTTTGTTTACAGTGAAACTGTATGCCTTTTCAGGACACAAATTCAGGCATTACAGGAGGTGCTTGGTAGGCCTCTTTTCTGGTCCAACAACCCATGTTAGACCATGAATGCGGTCACAAGATTTCCTCATACATGTTAGCAGAACAGATCAAATGATGAATAACCTTTGCCTATACTTCATATGCTACACCCAAGGCAAAAGTCAGATTGGTAAAATGAAATTGGCTTGATTAAATGATATTTGAGTTGAGTGGTGGGTGTTTCTCATTACTAAAAGGCTCACTGTACTCCACTGGACATTTTAAAAGAAAAGCTACAGAATCTAAGAATGTACTATGAAAAGATCTGATAAAAATGATCTCTATTTTCATATAGCTAAATAATAGCTGTAGATTAACTATTACTAACTTTAGCATAACTACACATTGTAATTTAATTGATTGAATCTTTTTTCTCAAGGGATAGAATGGAAAATAATTTTTTTAGAAAGTGTTCCTAGTTAGATTGATCCTATTTTGATCCTTTATTTATCCTTCATAAATTTCATGGTAGTGGATTTCCCTTTTACTGTTTGTAGATGCATTGAGCTCTTTTTCAAAAATTGAAGCATATTTTATGTTTTATAAATACATATCTTCAGAGTGATGAAACTATTGGGAGATGACTGTAACTCACCTCTCCAATTAATTGCCTGGCTTTGAACCCTTGATTTTACCATTCACTGACATATTTAGCTAGTAGGTTATACTCCATAAACTTGGTTTCACCTATAAAATGGAGCTAAAACTAGTTTCTGTCTCCTCAGGTTGCTGTGAGGATTAAACCAGTTAATCCATATAAAAGCATTTTCTCGTTTACAGTAAATGCTCAATAATATGAGCTATTATTGTGTCATGTTTACTCTTTCAGTTTGGCTGCAGGGAAACTGCAACTTAAATTTTTGAAAAATATTTTTTGAGATATTCAAACCATATAGTTGAACCATTGAAAATTACAATTCAGACATTTTTAATATAGTTACAGAGTTATGCAGTCACCACTACAGTCAATCTTAGGACATTTTCATCATTCCTAGAAGAAATCCTGGATCTTTTAGCAGTTACTCCTCATATCTCCCAATCTCCCAGCCTCTGGCAAGCATTAATTTACTGTCTGTCTCAATACATTTGCCTTGTCTAGATATTGATTCATATAAATTGAAACATACAGCATGTGGTCCTTTGTGACTGGCTCCTTTCATGTAGCATAGTATTTTTACTATGCTACCTAGTAGGTTCATCGATGTGTGTTGTATGTCATTACTTTGTTTTTATTGCTGAATAACAGTCCATTGTGTGACTAAACCTTATTTTGTTTATCCTTTTAACAGTTGATAGATGTTTGGGTTCTTTATTCCATTTGGCTATTAGAAGTAATAGTGTGAATATTCATATACTGTAATACTGTGAATATATTCACATATATTCATTATGCGAATTTATGTTTTCATTACATCTAGATGTGGAATTGCTGGGCCATATGATAACTCTATGCCTAACTTTTTGAGAAACTACCAGACTGTTTAACAAAATAGCTGCACTGTTTTATACTCCTACTGGCAGTGTACAAGGGTTCCAGTTTCTCCATATCCTTGCCACCACTTGTTATTATTCATCATTTTTCTTATAGCTCTTCTAATGAATGTGAAATGGTATCTCAGTGTAATTTTGCATTTTCCTGATGACTAATGAGGTTGAGCACCTGTTTGTGTGCTAATATGTTATTTTTCCATCTTCTTTGGAGAGAATCTTACATTGTGGTTCTCCAAGATGGAAGTTTTCCTTAACTGTCATTTTCTGATATGTTTAGTAAACTTTATTTTGCTTTTTCATATGCAGTAACATACTTTAATGGTTATGTAGTTTCATTACATCATTTTTTTCTTTTTAGAGCTAAGCAAGGAATAAAGGAATTGAAGGAATTGTACATGTAAATATGCACAAGAATGTGCTTGTATGTATATTTGTTATGTATATGTGTATGTGTGTACATATGTTCAGTGTGTCAGTGGAAAGAGCAACAGATGCTAGGAGTTAGATTACAACTGATCGGTGCAGTCTCAAAGTTAAATGACTTAATCAGTGAGGATAATACTCATCTTAGCTTCCTCACTAGGGTTGTGTTTAAAATTAAAGTGAAAGAGTTTTATAAATTTCAAAACATGCAGTTATAAGTTATTGGTATTATTATTATTATTATTATGAGCTCCTCCAGGATTGGAAAATAACTACATTTGCTTAATGGCTTCCATTTTTCTCTTGTTATATAGGATTTTGTAGCTAATATTGTTCACCACCTGGCTGCTCTTAGTTTGATGAGCTTTTCTTGGTGTGCTAATTATATTCGTGGTGGGAGCCTTGTGATGATTGTGCACGATGCAGCTGACATTTGGCTGGAGGTAAATGTTTATCATTAAAAAATAATAATACGACATCTTCAGTTTCTGTACCTCTCAGAGAACAAACTGTCCGTGAGTGATTTAGCAGGGCTCTGTGTCCTGGAAACACCCAGAGTTTGAGAATGTCTCAGGGTTCCCAGCTCCTTCAAAATGAGAGAAATAAAACCTCTTTTTCTGTATTTTCCACTCTTCATAGTGTTAGCAGCAGGTCAATTTGTGGGAGTCTCCACTTAATGAAGGTGCATGCTAATGCTGGCCCAGGAAGTAAGGAGATATTTGAAGAAGGAATGAACTATATAATCTTTAGAAGGAAAACTTAGGTTTCTGGAATTCTGGATTCTCAAAATTGAATGGTACCATCTATTCACTTAAGCCAATTCCCTAATACCCATTGGATGTTCACACTGCCTATCTGATCCTCTTACAGTCTAATTCCTGGCTTTAAGAATTGCAAGCTCATTTTTTAAAATGACATCCATTTTCTAAAGAAGAAAGAGGACTGGGCCGGGGATTTACCTCAGTGGTTCTGCTGCCTGCCTCACAAGCGTGAGGTCCCAAGTTCGATCCCTGGTACCAAATAAAAAGAAGAAAGAGGACTTAGGAAGTTCTCTGATGCAATAAGACTAGAGTCTTCCTAGTCCTGTATCACACAAAATACGAGGAACGAAGCAACATTAAGAGTGTTTTCTCTACCTGCTTCTGTGACACATTGGTTCCTGTTGACCTCAAGGCTGTGATTGAGTGGTTGTTCCTCTACTGCCAGGTCTCCTGCTGTATTTAGAGCAACATTGCCCGGAATCATTTAGTTTTTCATTTTAATATACTTCTTTATAATAAACCCAAGAAGAATGATGATGCCAACCAGTTTCATGTTTGGGATCGCTCCTTCTTTTTGGTACTGGAGATCGAACTCGGGACCTTGAGCTTGTGAGGCAGACGGCAGAACCACTGAGCTAAATCCCTGGCCCTGGGATTGCTTCTTGAAAGGTTAATAATTGAGTATAAGTTGATATGGAAGAAATTAAATTTAATAGAATCTTGTTCCTCTGTATCAGTGCTCAGCGAACTTTTTGGTAAAAGGCCAGACAGTAAATCTAGTTTTGTGGGCTACCTGTGATCTCGGTCACATATTTTTCTTTGTTTCTTGTTTTTTCTATTTTTATGCCCGCTTTAAAAATGTAAAAACCATTCTTAAGGACCAACATACTTTAGCTATGGGGTGGACTGTAATTTGCCAAATTTTATTTGAGAAATAACCAGAAGTTATTTGAAGTCATTTCAAAGCAACTGGCCCCTGCTAAAATATTCTTTGTATACAGAATGTTGTTTCTACTTTGTCTGCAATCCTAATTAGATATGTAAATATCATTCTAAAGGTCAAGGTTATTGTATGTGCTTCAGGGTAACAAATGGCTTAGGAAAAGAATGACTATGCCAGCTTTTCCATGTGTTGTTTTCTGAATGCGGCCATCTCTTTTATAATTACCCCCTTCTCTGATCGTATCTCCATACCCTGACTAAAAATTAAGACCACATTGGCCATGACTTAAGAATTGTATACTAAATGCTCTTGTTTGGTTGCCTTTGGTGTGTGTCCAATGTGAAAACAGTTCCATTGTGTTATTAAAGGGGAATTATATGTTCAAACTGGGAATAAATGTTAGGTTTTCCTCACCTACTCTCTTTTACTCTGTCAAGGCCATAAGTAATCCCTAAGAGACTTGAGCAAATCACTTACTGTTTTGTTTTCTATCTCCTGTTGTAATATGAGAAGCCTGTCTATCCCTTAGGATGTACTGTGAAGTTTAGCTCATTACTCTTGGAATATATTCTGAGGTCCTTAGGTAAAAATCAGAAGAAAAATGATACATCAAACTTAGAGGACTCATGGATAAACTACAGTAACAGCTTCATTTTCTTAATGATCATGAATCACTCTTGATTCAGAAATCATGATCAAACTTGAGGTTCAGTGCAAAAGGCCAGTACTTTCCCATCAGTAATTGGTGGTAGAGACCACATTCAAAGATGACAGCAGCCTATTTTTTTATATTCTCCCAAGGGTGCATGCTTCACAGCTTCCCTGAAGAGTTGTTTTAGTGTTTTCCCTGTCAGTCAAATTCTGATTCAATCCAGACATGGTACCATTTTTGGCCATGTTTACATCTTCCTTGAGATGGAGCTTAATAATCTTTCATATTCTTCAAGACAGTTGGTAGAACATTTATTAGCTCTGTTTTTGCAGGTAAAAACATTCTCAACATCTACAGTTCTTACTCATAACCTTTTTTCTTCTCCATGCATTTTCCTGATCCTCTAGTTTATATCATATCCAAGTTTGGATCCTGGACCCAATACTTTAATGTATCCTGACTGGTACTTATTATAGTAGAGGAGCTACCATCTGGTATTTTACCATTACACAGTCCAGAATGTGCACTTTTTGCCCAAGAGTGCTATTTGCCCCCACAAATGGGCTTACAGAGATTCCCATGCCTGTGCACATGTTAGCTTCCCATGTGGCCTAGCTGCTGACCTTACAAATAGCTATCCACTCCATTCTAGTCACTCCAAATGCTGACTTTTGCTCCTATACCCACTCCCACCTACGAAGTGTTCTAGTCATCTAAGTCAGCAGCTGAAGCTATTCTGTTGAGCCCTGTGCCACCCCACACGTTGGTCATGTCTTCACCTCATGGTAAGCATGGAAATTGCAACATAAACCCTTTCTGGAATATACATATGTTGCCTTTTTTGTATTAGAAGGGTCTTGAGCCTCCCAGTGATACTAGTTCTGAAACTTCCCAAGTCTAAGCCATGCTTCATAGAGAGATGTCTTTCTCCATCACAACTCACTCTGTCCCTTCCAACTCCTATCAGAAACTTTCTCCTTCAGGCTTGGGCTGCACTGGGTAATGCAGTGGAGCATCTTCATCAATTAACCTTACAATACCACATTCAACTTCCTTCTCTGTAGTTCTTTGTATTTAACATAGATAATATGAGCAGTGTGGCCTAGCATAAAATAAATAGGAGACAATCAACTGCTTAAAACTTTATTTTAACCAGGCTGGGGCCCCAAGTGTTGCCTCCTGACACCTCTTCCATCATGTGCCTTAAAATATCCACTGTGATTGCAGCATTCCCAGCCCTGCCTACATTTTACTCCTATCCCAGCCTTCCTTCATTGCAGGCTTTTCATGGTTAAATGGAGATATTAAATGCCCAAATGAAATGCATGCTAAGACTGACTATGCAAACTTCTAGTATTTTTGAAAAATGAGTCATATTTCAGTCATTTTAACATATCTTTTAAAGTTATTATATTATGGAAAATTTCAAACACAGGGCAAGATAAAGAGAGTAGTATGCTGGACTTCTCCAGCCTTAATAGTTACCATATGGTCAGTCTATTCAATCCACGATGCCATCCATACTCCACACCTTCTCCTGATTGTTTTGAAGTAAATCTCAGATATCTTATTTCATTCATTAATGTTTAAAGTTTATACTACTATCACTTTATCTAAATGTGGTTTCCTTTGTTTTCAGTCTGCTAAGATGTTTTCTTATGCTGGATGGAAGAAAACCTGTAACATCCTGTTTTTAATCTTCACTGCCATGTTTTTCATCACCCGCTTCATTCTTTTTCCCTTCTGGTAAGTGTACAAGGTGCCATGGCCACCTTTGGTTAGTGATGTGCAGAGGTGGCCTTGGCACACTGTTACAGTCAGAGAGCATTGCCCACCCTTTCCTTACACTGATCTTCAGTTATCTGTGCCAAGTTCAGTTGAAAAAAAAAGAATATGGAGAGCCATTTTTATAATGTACATTTTTGTAGCTAATTAAAGCAACATTCTCTGGTGTGGAAAAGGCTTATTACAAAGGGCAATGGAAAATGTGTAGCCCAGTGGGTGAGCAACATCTTGTTTCATAAATATGGATCTTTCTTTTAACAGCTTTTCTATCCAGTTACTCAATACAAAGCCATTAACTAGTCACCAGGTCTCTAGAAGAAATGCACATTCTGTGTTATGACAGTTATAGCCATTACCTGAGTGCCAGACATTGGATTAAGTTCTTTAAAAATCTTGGTTCTAGTCTACACAACTAATTATAGATAGGTTCTGTCACTCCCACTTCACAGATGGGGGAACTTCTGCTTATTTCACTCTCCATGGCCACTGATCCTAACAGTGATACCTAACAGGTAACATTTTGACATTCATTGCTTCTTGATCAGTCTGTTAAGCTTATTCAACTATGTGTTGGTAATGAATGACCTAATACCGCATCTCCCATGGCAGTTCTTCCATTGGCAAGCATATTTTTCCATGTGCTGATTGACAGAAAATAGAGTAAACATGTAGGGAAGCTTTGGTTTGGAAGAAACAAACAGTGGCATAGGGCTGGGCTGGGAGCTTCAGATCCTTTCAACAGAAGAACTGTTGCAATTGAAGATCCCAGGGTCCAGGGGAGAGAGATGGAGACTCTGGCTCTAGGCCTCATTCCTAGGTGGGTGGACAGTGGCCTGGGATAGTACCCAAGGAGGTGTGGCCAGAGAGGTCAGTGGGAACTGTCTTCCACTTGGAAGCCAGCTGCTTTTTCTAAACCATGATGAAGAATCTTGTTTAGGCATTTTCTGAAGAAGAGAAGCCTAGTGCAGTGGTCAAGTTAATGGATGTTACTCAAGCCTAGTTGCAAGTCCTGGCTCCATCCTAACCACCTGTGTGATATCTTGGACAGGTTAGTTAAAGCATTGTTCTGTGCCTCTGTTTTCTCATCTGTTAGTTGGAAGTAAGCATTGACATAGGGCTTACCTGAGGTAGTACCTATGAAAGTTTTAGAAAAATGTCTGGTACATATTAAAGACCCAATGAACACTACCTGTTATTAAAAGTACTAGTATCTCAGAATTTGGAATTTAAAGCCAAATCCAAGATATTTACCTTATACATTCCATGGTTAATAAATCACATCACTGTCATTTTTTATTTGACTGAGCAGATATGTTTATAAAATTTTATTATTGCACGCTAGCTATTGTTATTATTATTATTATTATTATTATTATTATTCTAGGGGATGGAACCCAAGGACTCATGTATGCTAGGCAAGCACTCTACCACTAAGTCACTCCCCCAACCCTTGATAGCAGTTATCAATAGGACAAATATTGACTTGTGGGTAACAGTTGGATCTAGCTCTTTAGTGTGACTTTCATGGCACTGTAAGTCCAAAGCCTGCCCAGCAGTGCCTCTTATCATGTACCAAGGGCGCCAAGTGCTTCAGTTGTCTGTTGCTGCATAGCAAACCATATGCAGACTTGGTGGCTTAAGGTAGTGGTGGGTAAACTTTCATGGCCAGAGAATAAATGTTTTAGGCTTTGAGAGCCACATATGGTATTTGCTGTGTATTTTTCTTTGTTTTGTTTTTCTTTACAGTGCTTTAAAATGTACTGAGCCATAATTAGCCCACACAGCTGTCCAAAAACATGTTGCAGGCCAGATTTTATCCATAGGCCATGGTTTACAGATCTCTGTTAAAACGTCATTTGCCAATTACTATTATCTCTTATAGTTCTCAGAAGTGATTGGTCCCAGCTAGATGGTTTTCACTTAGGGTCTCTAACGTGATTACAATGAAGTGGTAGCTGGGCAGTCAGATAGTGGCTCGAGTTGGGATTTTCTTAAAACCTTCCTCAGTTACTTGGTTAAGTAATACATGCAAAACCAGATTTTATACTGATTTTGGGCTGAGACTTGAACTGAAACTATCAGCTGGAATACCTGCACATGGCCTCTCCATGTGGCCTTGGCCTTCTCATAGCATGGCAGCTGCATTTCAAGTGTGAGCCTCCTGAGAGAAAGCTAGGCAGACACTGTGTCTTACTCTGTAACCCAGCCCCAGAAAACACATCATGTCACTTCGCACCTCATGTTCTTCATTGGAACTAGATTCTGGAGGCCCTGGCCATTTTCAAAGGAAAGAAAAATTTAACTCTCTTTCTTGGTAGGAACAGTTTCTAAGAATTGCAGATTATTTTTAAAGCACACACTGTGGGTTGTCTTTGAACTTAGCAATGGAGAACATTCACCTCTGTCTTTCCTGTGATATCTCAAACAAGCAGTTCATTCTCCTGCCAGCATTTGGATTTCAAGAAAAATTAGTTACGTGCATTTGACATTTTCTTGATGTTGACATTGAATTCACCAGGCCACTGTGGAGGGCAGCAGAGATCACTGCCATCTTTAGGGAGTTAGATTGCAGGAAAGAAATATTTAAAGACTTGACTGTGTGGTTTTCCTAGAGGTAAAAATACTTCTGTTACCAATATTGACTGATTCTAATTGTTTAGAAGGTTTTGCAAAACCTCACTAAGGCATTGGAAGTTAGGAGATCAGTTTTCAGTGGTCTTTGAAAGAGGAATCACTAGTTTGCTAAGGTTCATCTGTCAGAAAGAGAGCTTCATTCTGCTGCATTGTACTACTCTGACTTAGCCTCTCATCAATTTGAACGTGTTATACTATCATCTTGGTGGTGCCAAGAAGGAAAATTTAGTTTCTTGTTATCAGCCTAGTTCCAACCATCTGTCCAAAACTTGTAACCCTGTAAATTCATTTCTCAAGGATATTTTATTTAGTCCAAATTTGTTGGGAAATTACCATGGACCAAGTACTGTGCATCTGGCCATCTTCACAGATGCAACTGGAAGGCTACACAGATGTAACTAAATAAATATTCAAGATTCAGACATTTTAGAGGTGCTGTGGGGTGCCGTTTGCAATCTAGTTGTTCTTTTCTTCTTCCCAGCTGCTTTTGTTGTACATTTGTGTTGAGATGTGGGGTGAGAGAAAGCCAACTGGGACTGTGCACATTTGAGATTTGTCTAGAGGCCATGGGGAAAAGAACTGGAGCTCTTACATTATAGTCATCTTTCCCTTTCTTAGATTTATCTTTCATTTCCACCAGCCTACAGCATATTTGCCTTCCTCTGTGTTTCCCTTTTGTATTTCTGCAACTGCATCCCCCAGTTTCCTTTCTTTCTCCTGTGTCTGACCATGCTATTTAGCTAATTCTTATGTCAGAACAAGTTAATTACATTGGTTTTCTGAACATTGTTTCATTAGCATTAGGTAGAAATTCAAATTGCTTTGGTCAAATTGCTTTAATTGCCTGGTAATCCAATTTGTTTGTATTTTTATTCAAAACCATTTAAATCACAGGTTTGTATTTTTCACATTGTACTCCCAACTATTGTTTTCAAATAATAACTTGTATATTTTGACTTATACAAATTCCACAAGAGAATCATTAGGGTACAAAGTCCTTTCTAAGGCCAGGTAAATGATTTCTCTGACTTCTGACAGTGTCTTCCATAAACAACAAGAACTGACTTGTCAATTGGAAGGGAAGGAGCACTCTGTTTTGCTGGTTTTTCAACATGCAATTGAATGTCCATCATGGCCTAAGTGTGCGGGTGGTAATGTCCTTCATTGCTTCATTACTTGAATTCACTGCAGCTAGATGTTGTGAAGGAGACACAGTTCCTACTATCCAGGAGTGCATACTGGCCATAGAAGAGATCTTTGTATCCATCCCTTATTCAAATATTTAAAGACCGTTAATAGTGATCTGTGTTTCTCAGATGTGCCAAAAAAAAAATTGAAACATTTTCACCTGTAAATAATATTCAGATGTGTAGCTTCTTTACTTCCTAATGTACTTAATGTTTGTAGTCATCTTTTCCCCCAACACTGGTCACTAGACTTCATAATCATCCAGCTGTTATTAGTATAAGAAAACTGGTACCCTGGGAAGCCCACGGGTGAAAGGGAATTTTGTGGGCAGTGGAACCATCTAAATACTTGGAACGGCTGGCAGAGAAGGGAGAGTTTCAAAAAAAGATTTTAAAGTCAAAGCTAAAAGCATCCAACAAGGTTCTTAGCTAACGTTCCTAGGGGAAATGAGGATAAGATGAGCGCTTTCTTTCCTCAGAAGGCCCAAGGCATGGGGCCCTGCATAATAAGCAGGGGGCTGAGCATGGATCTGATTGCACCGCTGTCAGCATGGTGTCTTTGCTGCTGCCAGCAGAGCAATGGGTTGGGGGGAGGCTGCAGTTCCAGGAAGACTCTGTTGGCACGAGAGCCACTCTCTTGAGCCACCACTACAGATGTAAATCTCGGAGCTGTATTTCCCACTTACACACGTGATGAAGGAAACAGTGAATTAGACATGCTCACTCTCAAGTGGCAGGGAGCCTCCAGAGGAGTTCTTTCACCTGGCCTCCACCCCTGGGCTTGGTAGCTTTTGCATGGTGTTAATAAACTCACAAAGGGCAGCTGCAGTGATCACTCTTCAAACCATAAGGAATTTAGTCATAATTTAGTCTACCCTCTTCATTTTTTTTAGAATTAATTTTAAGCTTTCAGGAAAATTTCAAGTATATAACAGAGAATTCCTGTATATCCTTTAGTTTTTGACGTTTTGTCCTATTTACTTTGTCATTCTCTCTCTCTCTTTCTTCACACACACACACACACACACACACAAACACACACACACACACACACACAATTTATTTGAAAGTTATAAACATCAGCTAAATAGTTTCTTGTGTCCCAGATACTTGAGTGTGTATTTCCTGAGAATAAAAACATTCTCTTATGGGATCACAGGAAATGTAGCAATCTATCTTCTGTGTTCCAGTTTTGTCACTCAATCCAGTAATGTCTTTTATTGTTTTTTCCCCTCACCACTTAGATGCTGGCTCCAATCCTGAATTACATTGAGTTGACACTTATGGGAAACAGTTTCTTATCCCTTCTTTGTCTTTCATTCATTAACATTGTTGAAGTGTTTAGATCCCATGTTTATTTTTCAGATGAGGAGTTGTGCTATTTCTAGGATCACACTTAGTTATGGAAGAACCAGAACTAGATACAGGACATTTGAAACCCAGAACAAATATCATCCCAATTAAGTTACTAAACTTAATTAAGAGTGACATCATTTACCCTTGTTATCTATTAAATTGCCTTCAACTACATAGTAATTTTGAAATCTGAGACATCTCTAAGATAGACAATCTCTCTCCAGTAGAACCAGTATTTGTTATCTTAAAAGGACGTAATACTCACACCTACAATTATCAAGAACAGAAGAAACCCTTTAACTTTAAGATTTTATTAGGAAAATATACTTTTGATGGTTGTCTTGTGTACCCCAACAAAACCAGCTATTATTTATACAAACAGCATGACTTGTTCAAACAATACAAACTCATGTGATTGAAAGAGTTAAGATAGGAAAGAAAACCATAAACAGAAAGAGCTGAGCTTTACAGTCCAAGTGCACAGTAGCAGTTTATCAATTTGGAAAGATTAAATCCAAGCGGACACGAGCCAAGTGGTTCTAGAAATTTAGGAGTCTGGCAGTCATTTGACATTCTCTACAAAAAGGAAAATTCTAGTAGTCGCTGGAAGGTAGTGACCGATGATAAAGTGTGCAGGTGTTATATGGTAATGCATGCGCGCATGCGCAAGCACACATTAGGGAGAAAGCTGGAAAGGACGGATGCATTTATGTTTTCTTTATTTCTTTTTGAAGCAGAGGAGAAAAGGAAATATAGATTGTGAGATTGGGCTATCCTTTAGTGGGGCCCTGAAAATGTAATTGTGCCACCAGAACCTGCCACTGCTAGTGGCACCACTTCCTCCCCTCTGAGTTCCTCTCTCATGTCTTGGGCCACCTGTCCTCTCCGTCCTCCCACAGAGAATATTCAGGCAGCACAGTCCCTACTCCTCTCTCCTCAGAGCTTGCCCTCCCTCTGTGAAATTGGCTGCCTCCTCCCCACCAAGCAGAAAGTCCAGCCAGTTCTGCAGCACTGTCCTAAGGGCTGCTCATTAGCATGAGTCCCCTGCAGTTGGGGGTGGGGAGGTTAGGAGTTAGGAGGAGTAGTAGTCCTAGTGGTAGTACAAGTGGTAGTTTTAATTAAATGCCAATTTTTGAGTACTTGTTATGTGTTAAGCTCTTCCCAGTTGTCAACTCATTCAGTGCTCATAATGACCCAGTGAGGTGGGAAGTGGTGGTCTCATTTACAGACAAACTGAAACCTAGAGAGACAGTGGGACTTGCTGAAGATTCAGGAACTCTAATCCATGCATCAGGCTCCAGAGCCCATGCCCTCAGTCCCTCCTCTGTGCCCTCTGTCATAGGCATTTGCACTTTAAGGCAAACTCTTTCATTTTGAGAGCTCTACGGTTTATAAAGCTGGCTGTTTGTCTCCCTGGAGCCTCCGGGTCAGAAGGGTGGGGTTAGTCTTCCCTGGTGACTAAGGAGTAGTCTCAGGATGCATGCAGGTTTGAGACAAGAAGTTAGTGGCATCAGACCTTGAGCATAGCTCTTACACTGTTGTGTCAAGTGGATCTTTGCCCTGTCTAAAACCAGCGGTTTCCCATTGTTCTTAAAGTAAAGGCTGTGCCGCTAGCTGTGTCCTGCAAGCCCTGCCTAACATGGCTCCATTCACCTGTGCCACCTCCTCTTACACTACCCTTCCCTGCCACTCCTCTCTCTTAAAACTCCCTAAGTGCCTTACAAACTTTAGAACTCTCCAAACAGAAAGGCCTGCAAGAAAGCTTCTTTAGCTCTTTGGATTTTCTATGATGCCACACACTGGAGGGTATCTGTAGATGTCATACAAAGTTCCTGCAATTAGAACTCTGTACTGTCTGTCTTCCCTTCAACTAGAAGGAGCAGAGAAATAAATTTTAGTTCAGTCAGAACCCTGTCCGTTTCTCTTTGCATGGGTCACAATGAGCAGTTGTATGTTTACTAATTTATATCTCTAGTAAAAAGAGATTTTTGAGTAGGTTCCTTTGTCAACTTTGATGTTGACAGATTCCAAATAGGAGACCTAGTAAGGTGGAAGGCTCTAGGGGCCAGGTAAAGGAATTACATAGATGACCATAGGTTGTGGCCACTGCCAGTGAGAAGCTAATTTATGTAAGTAATTATTGCTGCAATGGAGGCTGAAATCAGCTCGAATTCTAAAGAAGTTGGGGGGGGGGAGACTAGAGAAAAGTTACAGGTGCAAGGGTGAATACAATAGCATGTAAATTTTATTGTGGAAGGGTCCATGTTTTTTAAAATTAATTTTATTGGTACATTTTAGATATATAATATAATAACATTCATCATTAGAAATTTGCACCTTTACATAAGCTCTTTTGGTTATTTTTTCCCCATTCCCCTGCCCTCGCTTCAACTCCTCCATCCCTCCCTATTTACAAAGATTTTGTTTCCATTTTTTCATTTTCTCATATTAATTCCATTC
>NW_004624768.1:4251369-4320399 GCF_000247695.1 Heterocephalus glaber
ACGAGAAGCCCTGGGTTCCATCCCCAGTATCACTAATAGACACACACACACACACACACACACACACACACACACACACACACACCCCTACTTCTTTTATTTGTAAATTTTATTTTTGTAGAAGTCTATTCAATTTTGATGCCAAATATATGAGACTGTGTCATAAGGCAGTAATAACCCATGTTGACATGAATTGCTTCACTTGTTCCTTATCCCTTCCCTTCCCCAGGAGTTAAGTAGGGTAGTGAATATGTTTGTATTCGAAAAGAGAAAAATGAGGTACAGAACACTCTAGTGTAAGGAGTAGGCAATAAAATTGTCATTTGCTTTCATTTTCTTCCCAGGAAACAGATTGTACTTTTTTGTGGCTTGCTAATAATGATATAAAAGGTAATATCACAATTGTTTCTCTTGAGAATTTCCTGGACATCACAGAAATGAAACAAGTGTTGTATGTTTTGGGAGAGAAAATATTGTTTTCTTGTTGAACATTCACAAATGCTTTGGCCGTAATGAAATTCCTTCATCTGGTTTTTCAGGATTTTACATTGCACGCTGATAATGCCTCTGCACTACCTCGAGCCTTTCTTCTCATACATCTTCCTCAACCTACAGCTGCTGCTTCTACAGGCCCTGCATGTTTACTGGGGTTACTTAATCCTGAAGATGCTTAAAAAAAATATATTACGGAAGGTAAGAGATATACAAATATTATTGTTCCTAGCAAGTAAACTTCATTGCCAGATTAAAGGTCAGGCCCAAACAATGGACCACTCAAGTTAATTCGTAGTTTAAAGTATGGTTTGGTTTTTTTATTTTTAATATTACTGGGAGCAAACCCCATGCCTCTTATTTTCCAGGCAAGCACTCTACCATTGAGCTATTGTTTGATTATTCTTAGTAAGTATTTTCTCTACAATGTAGACCTTTAATAAATAAGTCTCTAAGGTACATTTAGAAAATTGCTTTTAGGGATTAAAGATATATGTAGTTCAGTGGCAGAGCACTTGCCTAGCATGCTCTTGGGTCAGTCCCCAGCACTGGAAAAACAAAAAGAAGATGGAGGAGGAGAAATTGTCTTTATTCAAATTTGCTTTTTTGGGGGTAAAAATTTTAATCCCCAAACTGATAGTTACTGTTTAAAGAATCCCCTAATGAGTCAAAGTCTTCTCTAGTTTGGGACTAGATGTATGATGATAGTTGAGTATCATTTTAGAGGCTTATTTTTACCTTTGCTGAGCATCCAGTTCACAAGTAGTGATCTATTCTTGAGATGGTTTCTACCCTGTGAAATATTTTCCATCATTTGGCTATACTTTATTTCTGAAAACATCTTTCTCGGAATACAGCCATGCATTATCACTTAGCAACAGGACACATTGGAAAGATGCCTTGTTAGGTGATTTGGTCATTATGTGACCATTATAGAGTATACTCACACAAACCTAGATGGCATAGCCAAGATCAGTAATGGCAAACCTTTTAGAGCTTTCAATGATAACAAACAGCCCACTGTGGCATGCAGGCCATAGATTCGCCATTACTGGCTACTATATGGTAAACTCCTAGGCTAGTATATACCCACATATATATGTGCATCTATCAAATATGTATGTGTGTATGTATATACATATACATATATATACATATATATGTGCATATATATACATATATATATGTGTATATATATATGGTATAGACTGTTGTTTCCAGGGCCATGAGGTTAGATTAAGCACAAGAGAAAATGATGCAGGGGATTTTGCTCAGTGGCACCGCACCTGCCTCGTAAGCACAAGGTCCTGAGCTCGATCTTCGGTACCCACCCTTCCCAAAAAAGTGATCCATTAAACATAGGATGTATGATGCATGGAATGTATGATGCTGCTGCTTGGGAACACAGCATACTCTTGTACAATACACTTTTTTTTTTTTTGGTATTGTGGATCGAACTCAGGACGTTGCATTTGGGAGGCAGGCGGCAGCACCACTTAGCTAAATCCCCAGCATAATGCACTTTTTAATGCATAGAAAGAATACACCCTTGCTGAGCATGGTGGCGCATGCCTGTAAATACATCCTAAAATAAGAGGTATACTATGATAAATACACAAACCAGTAGCTTAGTCACTTATTATCAAGTGTTACATGCTGCCCTGAATTGTCTGTGCTGTACTTTTGTACAACTAGTAATGCAGTAAGTTTGTTTACACCAGCATCATCACAATTGCACACTAATGTATTGTTCTACAAAATTAGGATAACTGCAACCTTTGTAGGTGATAGAAATTTTTAAGCTCCATTACAATTTTATGGAACCTCCATCATATATATGGTGCATCATTGACTGAAAGGTAGTTATGTGGCCCATGGCTATAAAAATAAATTGATACCTTTTAGACAATACAAGGCTTTGTGTTTGTTTTGTTTTAAACTTGGTTCTGGACTTTAATTCCAGAGCAGAACAAGGGAAGAACCATAGAAATGAGTAAGACACAATCACTGATTTTATTGAAATAGCCCATTATTTAGTGGAAAATATTCACCTTACAGCAACTCACTATAATGTACAGAATGTCCAATGCTAAACAGAGGTCCAAAGGACTTGCTGTGGAAGAGGAGATAAAAGAGAAATGTATTGACTCAAGGGGCCAAGGGAAGTTCCACTGAGTAATGGAGTTTGAGTTGCACCTTTAAAGCAAGGAAAAAAATCAAATCACATTCTTGTTTGTTGGAAATCATCAAAGAAAGTTTCAGGTGAGCATCTTACAAATTGAAAGCTGCACCCGGTCTGCTCTGGAGTATTACCATCCGTGTACAACACAGATTATGTCATTATCAGGCTGAGGAACTTATATGTAATGAATAGGCTGATAATTAGTTGGGTAAGTCTATTTTTTAAATCAAATCTCTCATTAATGGACTTTTCTACTTCATTACTTGTGTCTCAAAGATCCCTGAAGAATTGACAAATGAAATAGACATTGTAATAATTGACTTCTGGGTGTTTTGCCATTTTTTAGCTTCCAGGTTTAGACAGAGGTATAGGAAATGGAGCTGTATCTAAATGTTTTTTGAATTACTGATATGAGATTATCTCCTTGAGAGTTCTCTTCCTTAAAGTTGGATTGCCAGGGAAAAGAACTTTCATTGAATGATTCCAGTTCATGAAAATTCAAAATAGTTTTTCTATGATCTCTAAAAAAGTTACCTTATCTCTAAGTGACTGTAAAGTCAAAGTAACCAAGAGGAGGTTAAGATTTGAGCCATTAGACAGTTTTCACATGCAGTAATTGGCGTAAAAGGGAAGGCTCTGATCTGAACCTGTAATTCAATTGGCCAAGGCTGTTTGGACCTCCCTTGCCCACATAGAAACTATGCTCTCATTAACTGGTGAGTGATGGTAATTACAGGCCTGGAAGGGACCTGGGGAGGGCAAAGCTTGGAAGCCAGAAGATACCCTTGTTTAGGTTCACTGTGATTTTCACATTTCTGATCTCCAATGTGTCATGCCAGGCCTGATTAGAAAGTCAGGAGGCTGGTGAACTGTAGACAAGAATCCCTGATTTTTCATGCTGTCCTTTGCAAAAGCTGTTTCCAATTGCAATTTGACAGCAGTGGTGGAGGCCCCTGCAGCCCTAATCCCTGCAGTCCTATGACTTCAGCTGGCTTGCATATGCATTCTATTTTCCACAGCAGTGGCAAAACTGGCTGTGAAATCAGCTTATTCCTCCAAAGCCATAAAGCCTCCTTTTAAAAAATGGTATTTGAAAACATAGTTGCATTTCAGAGAAGAGGATAGGAGTAGCAGCAGAAGTTGAAATTCTTAGAGGACTAAGTAAATCAATTTTCAACCCTATTTAAAAAGTGTTTAGCATTTAATGAAACTTTAGTTGTTGCTAAGGTGACTAATTCTTGATGCTTTAAAAATGGAAGTGCTGCTCATAGACTTCCAAAAATTTTTTTAACCTTATAACAGAGATTGAGAATTTGTCCCTTTAATTCCTTACATATGAAAGGCTCTCCATAAATAATTTTGAATATGCAAATAATAAGTAATTTGGGGAAACAGACCACACTGTTTTGAGTGGAAAGTTACAAAATTATTAATCAGTTTTGATCTCCATGAATTTGCATGGCACAGTGAAGAGAAGAAAATTATTATACTTCCTAAAACTAGTAATGTTTTGCAATAATTGCATCTTATTTTCCCTAAACAATGAAGTTCTTGTAGACATAGCATATTATGAATAGGGCCTTCTACTGTTTGCTTTTTTTCTTGAATATCTTAAAAATTGAAGTCATGGTTGCATTACAAAGAGGAGGAGAGGAAATTCTTAGAAGAAAAAGTAAATCAGTTTTCAACTCTGTTTAAGAAGTGTTTAGCATTTCTGTTATTAAGCATATTTGTATCTACTGCCTCCATTTCCTCACCTGTAAACTAGGGATGATGATACGGTTTCAGGATGCTAATTTATATAGACCTTGCATTCTCAACCATCTTGCTGCCTGAGCATAAGGCTTGGCACTGAAACCCATGAGTCCTATATAATGGGTTATTTTGCGATGAACTGCCAACCAACACACATCACATCAGGAACATGACAGAGTGACACATTCATCTTGTCGTTCTCTTTACATACATGAGAGGTGCTTTTAGAGAAAATTAGAAGAAATATAATATCCTTTTGTTTAATGTTACTTAAGAGAACTTGATCATCACTGAGCTTTTATTTTTTCTTTCTAAGTATCATACTGGGTCCTGGCCAGCTCAGGCACGTCTCTGTGACATCTTACATTGGTGAATAGCCAAGATGTGCAGGGGGAGCTGGAGCACGCAACCATTAAAGCCAGGATGGAGACACTAGCCCCTTGGCAACCTGCCCCAGCCATCTGTAACTCAACAGTCAATGTTTCTTAAGTTCACAGATGACACTTTGCATACCCTACACTGGTTCAGTTAAAGAAAGGAACATGTAATAGACAGGAAGACACTGAGCCCTAGGCCTAGTCCACACAGTGACTTCATGAGGAAGCCCAGACTAGAACTCAGGTCTCCTAACTTATAGTACTTCACCATTTTTCTTACTCTTCATTTGAATTAAAGGCAGAAAATAACTACCTAGAAAATTAATTTAAAATACTTGTATGAAGTAAACAATTATGAGTATATAAATAAACTGAGTAACCAAAATGATAGTTTAAAGTGCAGCACAAATAAACTTTTAAACTTTTTTAAAGGACAAGAAAATGGTCTGTTGTGGTTTTTTTGGTACTGGGGATCAAACTCGCGTCCTTGCACTTGCAGGACAGTTGGTGGCACCGCTGAGCTAAATCCCCAGCCCTGTTCTGTTGTTTTTTTAATCCAGAATCACTTTCAAGTAAAACAGTTAGGGAGCCAAGAGTACAATTCTGTGTAGAATTAAGCCTCAGCTCTGCCATCCCCTGGCTGAGGGATCTTGGGCATTTTCCTTCTGTCCACTGCTTCAGTTTCCTCACCTGTAAACTAGGATGCTGATATCAGTACCTGCTTATAGTATAATGTCCTTCAAATGTCAGCCACATTGTAAGCTGCCATCATCATTACCAGTATTCCTTACACAATTTCCTTCTACTGAATCACAAAGAGCCTGTAAGTTACAAGTTGTGTAGTACTCGGCAACTGTGCCAAATAACATTTGGAAACTCTGCCTGGAATATGGTTAAGCCTCTTCATTTTGCCTAGAGAGATGGTGTGGCAGCTGATATCAGGTATCGAATCCTTGGTTTGCAGCCAAGGGTTCCAATGACAGTTTCCTAAGCTGTCTTCTGCCAGCTAACTTTCATGACTTACATTCCAGATGATCTTTTTTTGACACATTCTCTCAGATGTCAGTATATTAGGGAAGAAATACAAAGTCTATAACATTCAAAAAGTTGCTCAATCTCTTACATTAGTAGATAGTAGCAGACATGAAAAATGCATTTTGCTGAAAAACCTTCATAAATACATCACAAAGATTAACAATTGAAATAAAGTATTATAAAAATACTTTCAATATATATTTCTATATTCCTTAATATTTATTCAGATTACCTAGTTTGACAGTTTCTTCAAGAAACAATAGTGGGATTTGTAAATTTCTGATGCTAAAAATAACTACTAATTTGCTTGGCTAAAAGAATTTCTAATTTGAATATTCTTGTCCATTATATATCTGCTGCCACAACACGATAGACTTCCTAGATAATTTATATGTCCACCCAGACCCTTGGCTCCTCTTCTCAAGGCTTGCTACTATGTAGAGCATACCACTCACACCCACATTTGTGAATTTGTGCTGATAGTAAGCCTCCTGGTCACTCCATGAAGCCACTGTTACTATCTCTTTACAGAAGAGGAGAGTGAGGATGGGTGAAGATGTCACATGACTTGCCCCTGTCTTCACACAATGATGGGATTCACACCCAGGAAGCCAGGAACTGCAGAGCCCATGTTGTAATGCTGTGCTCTTCTGCACCCCTGGTGTTCACTTTGGTGAGCACCTGCCCTCAAAACAAGTGATCCCTTCCCATGTGTCTGTGTTTTTGTATTTTGCTGGGTGTGCATTTAGTCTGGCTTATGCCCAGCTCTCATGAATTTCATAATTGTATCTTTGACTTTACTTTGTTATCTTTGACATCACTACTTTGCAAATAATTAATTCCAGCCCTTCATAGAAGGCATTTTAGAAAATATCATTAAAGCCATCCCATTAGGAGTTTTTCTAGTTTAAAGCAATCATAAGCCTGTGTTTTTATAAACATGAAAGGATAAGAGTTTTTCAAGAAGATAATTATCTTCATTGCTCTTAGATAATAAAAGCAAGAAAATATATTATGAGGTGAGAGTCAGAGCTCGAGTACATCCACCTCTTCCCAGCTCTTCTGCCCCCATGAAATTACTGTTACTTTGCCCTTGATCTGTATTTGATCCACAGGTACCACAAGGGCACTGAGATGAGTGTTCGGGAAAAGACCCAAGCACATTTGTAATCTAAGATGGATGCATACCAGAAAGGAGGGATTTACTTGCAGAGCTAGTCAAAGGCTTAGAGAGGAAAGGGGCTTCCCATCCCATGGTTGTGCAGATCAGGACTGGGACAGACACAGTGACACAGTGAACTGGCTTTCAGTTGTGTGTGTGTGTGTGTGTGCACGCGTGTGGTACTAGGGATTGAACCTAGGGCCTTCACACTGAGCTATAGCTCCAGTGTTTAAATTTTTTTTTTAATTTTGAGACAGGGTCTCACTAAGTCACTAAGTTACCCAAGCTGAGCTCAAACGTGCCATTTTCAGCCTCCCAGAGTGCTGGGATTACAGGTGTGCAAAACTACGTCCAGCTCAAATATGCTTTCTCTACCCCAGGTTAACATTATCCTGGCATTCTCATGGACTTGGATGTTCAGAATCTTTTTTGCAAGCCATTCTCCTATTGCTGTTTTCTAAAATGACTCCTCTTTTTGCTGGGACGGTGGCGTGATGACCACACTCAGGTGTGGCAGTGCCTCTGCAGCTGACACACCAGCACATCTTTATGACTCTTAATTCCAGGCAAACTGACCTCTGATGGGAACAGATTATATTAGCATTTTTTAAAGTAAAAGAATATTTCATGTTGCCTTTCTTCTGTCCACCCTCTGTTCCTTTGGAAGTAGGTATAGAAAGCAGCTGGATGCCACCCAGAGCTGGCTGAAGACTGCTACCCCATGAAGGTTTCAGCTGCTGGTGTCCATGTAAAACCAGCAGGCCTCACTTCCCTGCAGTTGCCCATGCATTCTTTAATTACATGAAAGACTTGCCATACTTGCCTTATCACATATAAGTTCCCTTTGTACATGCTTACATTTCTTGTCTAAATATTGTTTCTAACAATTATTTTCAAAATACTAGTTCTTTAGAGGTTCTGGACTAGCCAAATCATTTGACTAGTAGGAAGTCAACTGAAGAGTTGCCAAGTGAAGGGGCTTACTCAGAAGGAGAGCTGCCTAGGGTAAGCTTTCACTGATACCTGTGGCATTCAAATCTTGCATTTCTGCCCTCTTTCCCAAGTGGTGACCATGATGTCCCCTGAGCCACTTGCCATATCTTGTTACAGTTGGAAATGAGGGTGAAGGGTGGGGAAGATCCAAGTACAAAGAGCTCAAAGAAGCTCTGACATTTCTTGCACCCCTGATTTTAGAAATCATTTCACAAAAATGGAATGAATGTTTATGTAACCCTGAAAAGAACAGACCATCTCCTTTTTATTAGTAGAGAGACACTCACATGCACATAAAAACAGGCACACACTCAGATATCTTATGTGGAATCTGAGCTTTAGACAAGGGGGACAGGCACAATTCATGGCTTGTTAATAAATCTACACACCCCACGAGGATGTGAAAACTTCGTTAATGGGCTCTTGGATGAGAGAGATTGGTAAAAACAGGTGTGTAGGAGACGCCATGCCGGTCAGCTCTGTCCCTGTTAATCCCCTCTGTTTTCTGTGGCCACATCCTGTGCCCACCTCTGTACTCTCACTATGAAAGTCTCAGAAGAGAACGTCATATAACACAAAAGAAATTTTATTTCTGAAAACATTCCATTTGTAGACAAGGGTAAAAGGAATTAGTTTTTAAAACATTTTCATTTTGATTTATCATGTGGGCTTTAGTGCTTGAATGATTTATGATGCAGATGGCTTGGTCCATGTTCTGTTTTAGGAACAGTAAATGTACCATCTGTCGGGCTCTGGGCTCTTGAGGGGGCTGTGTTCTTCCAGTGGTGTCTCCTTGCTGCATGCAGCAGCTTGGGAAATCTCAAGCAGAGCAGCATGGAAACACACTCTGCATGGTCCCCAGCCTGTACTCAGAGGCCTGACTTAACCTGTCATTTATGCACTGTTGCTCCAAGAAGTTCGTATGCTTCTGGAATGTTTTCAGTATGAATCTGGAAATGTGGTCATGTCTTTCAAGGAAGCAGAATTGGCTTTCCTGTCATTTAGCTAGGCTGGAACCACTGACTCATCCCTGGAGGCCTCCACTGAGAACTGGCTGCAGTGGAGACATTGGTAATGTCAAGACTGGCCCTACATGGGAGCCACACCAGGTGACTTATCACCTGTATAGTGATTGCATGGTAGCATTTAATTCTACCTGCACTGTAATTTTACCCACTTACTGGGGTGTGGGCTGTCTGAAGAATGTGAAGGAAGTCCAGGCTGTTGGGACTGCCCTGGGGTCTTGAGGAAAAAGGGGAGGATGAAGCCCTCTGAGGCCATAGAGGAGGCCTGAAGCAAACATGGCCTACTTTGGAGCTTTCTGTTGCTCTTGTTTTTCTTCCTCATGTCAGGTGAAGTGTGTGTGTGTGTGTGTGTGTGTGTCCATACACAAGAACATTTTGCAGGTATCTGTACTTGCACAACTTTGAGGGAGAAAGGGCAGTTAGGTTGGACACAAGGAGAATTTGAACTGTGATGCAGCTATTACAGAGCCCTTCACCAGCCCTCCAGAGAGCTCTAGAACCAGCTGGCCCTTCAGAGATGGCCCACATGAGGCTGGGGCAGGGCCTTCACCCATCACTGGATATGGGCTGCCCTCTGGGGAGGGGACCTAACACTGGGTAAGGCAGCTCCTGTCAGCCCAGGGTAACACTCAGCTAGGAACCCAGCTGCAAGCTCCCACTGAGGGGTATTAGAGCCTGGGTCCCCAGGGGTTTCTGTGGCCCACACCATCCACATGATCTTCCATCTGTGGTTTCCCCGCCCCAGGCTTAAGAAGAAGATCGAGTTTCTTCTATGTCAGTGGGCACCCTAGGGATCAGAGGGCTCAGCATTCCAAGCACTTCCTTAAGTGTGAGGCCTTAGAGAAGTCTTCAGTTTTTTTCAGCTCTGTTTTCCATTGGGGTTAATACCTGCACTACGTTGCTTACAGGGTTGTGAGTATCAAATGCTACATGTGAAATTACTCCCTAAACCGTGGGGTATAAGCAATGGTGGTATTATAAATGTGGAACCTTACATTCCATACTTTCCAAGCCAGTTGCTTCCTCTTCCTCTTTCAAGCCAATTACTCTGTCCTCTCCCTCCATCACCCCCAAGATAACTCATTTCTCTCAGGCTGTGTCCTTGTGGGAGATAGGTTCCTGTGCCCCAGCCCAGAGGGCTTGGAAACATTCTGTCAAGATGCCTGGTGAGGAAATCTTCCAAGGTTCCGGAGTGAGTGTGTGTTGGGGTTGGGTATAGCAGGTAGCCCCAACCTAGGAAAGGGGTTGAAATAAGGCCTGGCCTTGCCAAGAGGCTTACCCAAGGGCTTGCCAAGAGGAAGTGTAGGGAGCCAAGGACTGGAGGTGGCAGATCTGTTGCCTTTGCCTGCCTCATCTGCCCATTCTCAGTCACCATGGAGACAGTAGTCCTCCTGGCCCGGTCTCACAGGCCACACTTCATTGGATCTCAGCGATCACACTGGGCCTCCCTTCTCCATGAGGCAGCTTCAGCCCAGCAGGTAGCCTCTAACTTGGGGCACTGATGACATTTGAGGCCAATAATTGTTTATGTGGGGCTGTCCTGGGCATGGTAGGATGCCAACTAGATGCTAGGGCTGCCCACCCCCATTGTGAAAACCTGAACTATGTCCAGTTGTTGTCAAATGTCCCCTGCAAGGAAAAATCACCCTCCTGAGAAGCACTGCCTGTGCAGATGTGCTCACTTCCCTCCATGCAGTGCTCACATTTTCTTCTCCAAACAAAGAAATGATATTGTTTCTGGATGATTCAAAGTTTCCTTGTACTGTACTGTTTATCTTTTCACTCTACTCCTTTGTGCTATTCATTTTTATTATATATGCATTTAATTGCATATAAAATAAACTTCTTTTTGCTATTTTTCACTTTAAACTGTCAATTATTTTCTAAAAGAGTAAAAAATGTAATATTTTTTATTTTTATCTAGAGGTTTACTTCTGCCTGTCTTCATTCCTTTGTATGAATACAAATGTTTATCTGGTATCATTTTTTTTTGTCTGTCCTTTTTTTCCCCATGAATATTTCTTGCAGTGTGGATCTACTGGCAGTAAATTCTCTATTTTTGTTTAACTGGGGGCTTTCTTTCCTTCTGTTCTTGTGCTGCTGCTGGGGATTGAACGCGGGACTTTACATTGAGCCACGTCTCTCGCCCCTTTATATTTTTCATTTTAAGATGGGATCTTGCTAAGGTGTCCCGCAGGCTGGGCTCCAATTTGCTATCCTCCTGCCTCAGCCTCCCAGAGTACTGGAATTACAAGCATACACCATCATGTCCAGCTAGTCTGAAACTCTTTATTTTTTGCTTCATTTAAAAAATATACTTTTGCTGCATTTAGAATTCCTCCCTTCCTTCTTGTACCTCAGAGCTGTTGCTGTGCTATCTTCTGGCTTACATACTTTCTAGTGAGATGTGTGTTAACATCTCACCTTTGTTACTCTAAATAATGTGTATTTTGGGCCAGGGATTTAGCTCAGTGGTTCTGGCGCCTGCCTTGCAAGAGCAAGGTTCCAAGTCCCAAGTTCGATACCCAGTACCAAAAAAAAAAGTGTATTTTTCTCTGGCTAGTTTGTGATTTTTCTCTATAGCACTGGGTTTCAGCTTCTTGAATCTGTGAATTTATAGTTTTGGGCAAATTCAGATTTCAACAGATTTTTCAAAATTTCTTCTATCATCTCTTTGCCTTCTTCTTCCGGAGCTTCAGTTATTACTTTTATTGACTCATAAGTCATTAAAGTTCTGTTCATTTTAAGACTCCCCTACAATGGTTCAATGTGAACAATTTATATTTCTGTCTTCAAAGCTTTTCATCTTTTCTTTTATAGTGTCTAATCTGCAGTTTATATATCTAGTGTGCTATTTTATTCCAGATCTTTTATTTTTATCTCTATAATTCCATTTTGGTCTTTTTTGAATCTTCTGTTTCTCTCCTTATTATGTTTCAGTTTTTCTTTGCCTCGTTGACTATGTACAGCATATTTACAAACACTATTTTAAAACCTTTGCCAATTCCATCATCTTTGACATTTCTGGATCTGTATTTATTAACTGAATTTTCTTCTGGGTATGTGTCATATTTTCCAACATCTTTGCAAATATTGTAATTGTTTAATTGGATGTCAGACATTTTGAATTTTACATAGTTGGAAGCTAGATATTGTTGTATTCCTTTAAATTGTGCTGGATTTTTTTTTTTTTTTTTGCATGGAGCCAAGTTACTTGTAATAAGTTTGATCTTCTCAAGGCTTGCCTTTAAGTTTTGTTAAGGTAAGAATAGAATAGTTTTTAGTCTATAACTGTTACATAGAGTCCCGCTTGGTATTCTTCTGGATGCCCACGTTTTAAGAGTTCTTTAAACTCTGGTAGTGAGAGGACAACAGATTGCCAACCAGTATGAGCTCCTGGGTTTGTTTTTGGTGACTCCATTCTTTTCCTGGCCCTAGGCAGTTTCCTCATACATATGCACAGATCAGTTCTCACCCCCAAATCAGAAGGAACCGCACTACAGTATCTGGAGGGTGCTGTCTTTTTCTGCATCTCCCTTCTCTCTCATATTCTGCTCCACAGTTTCTAACTTCCTTAGGGTTAGGGAACTCCAACCCTCGCTGTCCTCAGCTCAGTGGCACCGCTGGGCTTTGTTTGGGTTCTTTGCTGTGCTTCAGTTTAGAAACTGCACCCAAGCAGTGAGCTGCTGCAGTTGTAGGGTTCTCATTCTTTACTTCCCTTTTCTCAGGAATTTCAGTTCTGAGCTGCTTTCTGAGCAATATCTAAAAACTTTGTTCCATCTATTTGACCCAGTTTTCTAGTGGTTAAGGTGCTAGGGCAGTGATGGGGAAGCTTTTAGAGCTTTCAGTGATATAAACAGCCTGCTGCAGCATGCCTGCCTAAGTTCACCACCACTGAGCTAGGGTAATCAATCACTATTTTTCTAGTATGTCTTAAATAACTATAGCTTCTGGTGCAACCTGTTTGAGTTTTCAACCAAGTATAATGTTTAGGTGGCTCCTTCTTTGTTTCTGATATTTCCTATAGGTAAGTGCTGTCCAATAAAAATATAATGTAAGCCACATATACATTTTTAAATGATTTAATAGTGACATTTAAAAATAAAAAACAGCCCAAATTAATTTAGTAATATGTTAGATATCCCTGATTCGCTCTCTTGAGTTTGGCTTCTCAGAGGTTGCCATTTCCCGTCTCCCATTGTTTGTGTCCCTTTCTGTGTATCAAGGCCGTGTATCAGGGTTTCAGCCTGTGGCAGCAGTTTCCCTTTCTCTTTCTGTGTGATTCTATCTGTGCTTCCCAAATTTGCACTCTTACCCTGCCAGCTTCCAGCCTCCTCTCCCCACTTTCTAGCCACAAGCTTGAGGGCATCCTTCCAAGGATGTATGCTGTAGCATCTTCCCAGCTACCTGACCACGTTCCTGTTCCATTTTATCTGGATCCTATAAATGTTGCCCCTGGAACTGGGCAGTTCTTGAGATATGGTCTGATTAATACACAGTCAGGCAGGTCTGTTGGGTCTGCTTTTCTGGCAACTCTGCCTACGTGAATGTAGCCTACTTTTGTGTAGAGTTGCTGATAGTCACATGCCTTAATTCCTGTTGAGCTTGAAATTGATTTAAACTATTAATCCTTCTTCATATGGGCTGTTGTCTACTTTCTTCTGTTTGAGAATTCCGTGGTATTGGTGATATTTTTTCTTTTCTTGTTGGAAGTGAACTTCCTTCTTGTTAAACTTGGTTTTGCTTGATCATATTATCCTCTGAGCCTTTTGAGAGTGGGAAAGCACGACATTTGGTGACAGGGGCTTAAAATATTTCTGAGGACTAGTGTTTCTGAGGCCCACTAAATGAATTCAGGAGTAGTCTATATAAGCTAGCTCATGAAAAAGTCATGATTTTTCCTGATACATATTTTAATCAGGGAAATATTATAAGCATCTTTAAGGCCAATATAGAAAAATGTATACTGCTCACACTCTTAAGAAGATCTCCCAGAATTCCAGGTATTTACCTCAGGCCAGCTTGTTTCATACCTGCTGTGTCAACTGTGACTGATCACAATGCCAAAAGTATGCTCACGGCCAGGCCCCAAATCAGGCCAGCTATATCAAAATCAATGAGGTAGGACATTGAAATTTTTGACAGTTTTCTTCTCCAACCTAAGTGACTCTAATTTGCACCTGGGATTGAGATCTACTAGATTAAGTAGAGAAAATAAGCTGCGTGTGTCCACTTCATCACTGGAAATGGGTCTACGGATGTCCCTCCATTTACTTGGTTGACCTTCTAAAATCCAGAGGTATCTGTACTCTTCCCCAAAAACGGTTAACTTACGCGACCTCCGAATACACTTGCCTCTTGCGAGTTTTAACCAAAGTAGTCGACTTTCACTTTACATAGGCGCTCTCTGTTAACAGCAATAAATTAAAATTCAGCCTGTTAAAATAAGCACATTGAGATTCTTAGTAGAAAAACAGAATTCTTTAAATAATACATTTTCCTGGAGAATTAGAAACATGAATTTCTTTTGCAAAATGATTTACTAATTATCAAGAAATATTGATTATATAAAGTGGAATGTACCTGTAATTTTATACTGCCTTTCTGGATGGAAGAGTTAATCATAAACTACAGAGATGAAGGAAATCAAAACCATTTGAAATTATGGAGCCCTAAAACTTAAGAGAGCCCTAGATAACTTTTTGCTTCAACTCCTCCTTTTCACTGAAAGCAGCAATCTAGAGAGGGCCTATGGGCTAAAAATAGCCTTGCTGAGCAGATTGGTTGGAGCCCTCAGTCCAGGTATTGCTCAGAGATTGCTAAAGGTATAACACCTCGACAGGAAACTAGAAGGGAGACTTTTGGCGATGGGGAAGGGGTTGAGGGGAGAGGAAAGGGAATGGCTAATGGGATTTAAAATGATTGAGATGCATTATATGCATGTACCAATCTCTCTAAAACAAAGCTCACTATTCTGTAGTACTAATGTGTACTAATTAAAAAATTGCAACACCTCAGGCCCCACTAGCAACCGCCTGCCTGAGAATCTACAGTTTATCAAGAACCAAGATGATTCATGTGATGTTAAAGCTTGAGAAGCATTGGCCTAGAAAATTCATATTCCATGTAGCTAAGAGGAAAATGTCCATGTGCAGCCAGGTTTCATAGACCCCAATTTAAATTTAATACAACTCCTTTGAGGAGAAAAAAGAGAAACTCAATTGTTTTTTTTTTCTGTGACCTTGTCAACTTGGATAATAAAAACTAATATAACAAAAAGGAATGTGTTTTGCTGGTAGTTTAGAAAATTGAACTTGGACTAAATGTGCTTCTTTTTTCATACAGTGAAAGCTAGAAGTTTGCTTTCAAAATGGCATAAAATGCTTATTATATTGCTCTTTGTTTCACTGCCAAGTACAGATTTAGATGTGGAGTCATTCACAAAGCAGTGGGACATTATGAGTCATTCACAGCCTCCTGGGCTTTTGACATTACTGCAAAGCCTCACATTCCCAAGCACAGCATTTAGTTACAGCGTTTCAAAAATACAACTAGGATTTTATTGAAGCCATAGTTGCAAATGTTCCCAGAGGTGTGTGGAAGTGCTTGGGCAGAGGTTATTCATTTACTGGAAGTGAGTCTGTTTCCAGCTAGCATCTGTATGTATTATTTCTCACTGTCAAGGTTTGCTTTGTTTAGTTACCTTGCAGGCACTTCTGAGGAATACAGACCAAAGCCCCAAGGTAGTTACATTAAACTAAATCATGTAGAAATGATAACAATGTTGGAATTCTAAAGTATCTTTTAACATTATGTCAGAAATAAAACCGAAAACATAGATGTCAGACTTTGACTTTAAATTTATTGTACTCACTTTTCTGGTGGTAGAGATGAATGTAGTGGGAAGTCCTGTATTAACTAAGCAATGCCGGTTGTGTTACATGTATTGTACAAGGCAGGGTGATGGTTGTGGGTAGGAATGTGTTCACGTAAGAAACAGGATGGTGAGGCAATTGAGTGCTGTGTTTTATATGAGGATCAACAGAAGGAAATGGTGTATTAGTCTATTTTCCATTGCTATCACAAATACTTAAGAATGAGTACTTTATAAAGAAAAGACATTTACTTAGTGATAGATTTGGAGCCCAAAGGTCCAAGATCAGGCACACTCAATCTCCTTGGCCTCTGGTGAGGGCCTGAGGGTAGAAGTCATCACAGTTTTGGGAGCACATGCATAAGAGGTCACATTGTGAGGCAGGAAGCCAGAGAGTGGGAAGAAGCAAATTCTGTTCTTTTTATAACAGCCCATTCCCGTGGGAGCTCAACAGGGTGCCCTGAGAACTGCATTAATCCCTGCTGAGAGTGATGCCCTATAATGGAACTATCTTCTGCTAGGTCCTGCCTCCCAAAGGTTCCAGCACCTCTCAGCATCAACACACTGAGGACCAAGTTTCCAACACATGAACTCTCAGGAGACAAAGAACACCAAAACCATAACAAACAGGAATGTTCACCTCAAAGAACAGTTAATTGTATTTAAATGTTTGAAAAATTAACCAATGCTTGAAGGAAGTATATAGGTTTTTTGGGCTAATTCAAATAGGTGGAACTTGGAATAATGGGGAGAAGCTACAAGGAGGCAGATTTCAGCACCTTGTAGAAAAGGAAGCAATTAATGAGTTAGTGGAGATTCACAGATAGCAGCCTGCACATCTTTTTTTCAGGTTATTATAAAGAGTATATCAACCTCAGATGGAAGCTAAATGAGAGGATCTTACAGGATCCTTTCAAACCCAGATGCCTTTTGACATGGTTTTTACTTGGGCAATACGTCTTCTGTATCTTTGATGACAGCGCGACAATCTAAGCCACTAACATTTCTCTCTTGGACTGTTAGCCCAGCCTCCTAAATGTGCTTCCTAGGATAACTCTGATTCCCTCCAGCCATTTTTGCACAGCAACAAAGAGCACTATTATGTGCTCCATGGAGCAGAAGTTCACTCAGGAGCAGGTCCCTTCCCTTCTCTGCTGATGTATTCTCAGCACCTTGAATTGTGCTGCCCTGTGGTTTCCAGTTGAACCTGGAAGTGAATTTGCACATGCAGCCTTAGTCTGTGCTGAGCCTGTGAACTCACCCTCCCAAGTCACGCTTCATCTTTCTTATCTACTAGAGCGGTACTGGTCTTCCTGGTCCCCGAGAATGTCAAGATCGTTTCCCTGTCTTTCTCAGGCCCTTTATACATGTGGTTTCTTCTTCCTGGCATGTTCTATACCCCACTCCCTTAAACTCTGGGCCACATCTTGTGCCTAACAAAATTGATTACATATGGGCGGCAGCCACCGTCAACTGCCCTTCTCTGCACACATCTTTCTCTTTGTAGGAAGTGCAGGATCCAAGTTTGAGCTACCCAGGTTCTTGTCTCTAGTTCAGCAAATTACATTTATGAGGAAGACATGTTAGTAGAACAAAATGAACAAAGGTTTTTACTTGTTGAAAATTTTCATTCAGCTTTTATAGTCAGAGTCTAGGATGGTCGTTCCTATCCTTCATTACTTCACGCCACCTGACGTTGATGTTTGTATACCAAACTAGGTAAACTGAGGCGAGGCCCAAAGCAGGAGGCAATGACAGCAACTCTGGGTACCTGAGCTCTGGCAGCTCCAGTCCAAGGCAGAGTGCCCCCAAGGGCTGAGGGAGTCAGTATTCAACAGTCCTTTTTGCCTGTTCACGGCACAGCAGTTGGGGTCCTCTAGAGTAGAACAGCTTCATGCAGTGGCCACTCTGGCATAGACCTATCTGTACTAGTGTGATGTATTCTTTTAGAAACGGGGCTGATGAATTGGAGTTGTCTTAAGAACAAATCATATTCTGTCCCTAGAGAAGGGCAAACACAACACTTTTTGAGTTTTCCTTACTCAGAAATCTTGCCAACAATAGCAGTCTTATTCCTCTGAGACCAGGAAGTGGCACTGTCCAGCAGGGACTGTCTGAAGTGACCCTCACGTGTCTGCTGCAGAGGCTGCAAGTCAGTAGGGCTCTCTGGGGACCAAAACATATGCAGCTGCATTTCAGAGAGCAAGCCGGGTTGCGCAGCTCAGCTGACGGCAGAGCTTACTCACTGAGGTCACAGGCCGCAGGAGCTCAGGATCTGGAGCCTGGCCATAGAGATTTGATACAACTTGGAAATCGCTGAGACAACTTTTGGAGAACTGGCGAGTGCAGAGGTCTGTATCAAAGGGCTCAGCTGAGAGCAGTAGGTTGGAAAACGAAGTCTCTCATAAGAGGCAGGAATTGAGGATGGTTTTTAGATTTTTGCTCTGAGCAGCTAAGTAATGCCATTTGCTGAAATATGAAAGACCAGCAGAACAGGGGAGATCAGATTTTGATAAGACTGTTAAGACACAGCTGAGAGATTGGTTAGCTATTAATTATTCAAGTCTGAAGCCAGGAATACAGGTCCCCACTGGGGATATAAATTTGAGAGTCATCTACAGTATTTAATGCTGTGGTGTAGATTCATTCATCCTCATTTATATTCCCTCTCTCTCTCTCTCTCCCTCTCCTGTCTCTCCTATCTCTCTTTCTGAAAAAAGATCTACTGAATGCACACTGCACTGGTGGCGAACCTATGGCATGTGTACCACAGCTGTACATTGTATCACTGAAAGCTCTAAAAGGTTTGCCATCACTGGCCTACGGTGTAGGATTTCATTTAAACCATCCAGGAGAACCCAGAACCTAGCGAAGATAGATATGTCTATCTGGTAATGTTCTGACTGTTCTGTTCCCCTCTCTGCCTCTTTCTCTGTAGAGGTGACTACTCTTTTGATGCTGGCATCCTTCCACCCATGCTTTTATATATTTCCTGTTTAGACATAGTCACAAATGTTACAATATTACTTTCTCTATTTTCAAACTTTACATGAAATTTTGTATAAGTGATATGATCTAATATATATATAAATTTGTGTAACTTATTTTATTCACCCCCTCTATTACTATTCATATTAAAATATTCCTCTTTGTGAAATGAACATGAATGTGTCTCCATGAGTAGAATTGCTAGGTTGAATTTACTAGATGCTAGGAAACTATGTTTCAAACCAGGTGTATGAGAGTTTCTTTTTCTCTGCATCCTCTTCAACTTTCGGTATTACAGGATTTTTCAATGTTTGCCAGTTTGATGGGCTGAGGTTTTGTTTTGTTATTTTAGTTTGCATTTTCCCAGTTGAGCGTTTTCTATTGCTTATTGGTCCACTCTGTTGCCTAAAATTGTGAATTGCCTACGTATATTGTTTCCTTGCTTTTCTTTCAAAATATTTTTTTCCTTTTCAGTAGTGTATATGAGTTCTTTATATATCTTGGATACTAATATTTTTAACAAGCTTTAATGTTTCAATTTTAATACAAATTTCTGGGCTTAATTTTCTGTTTTGCCAGTGTAATTTCCTAAATCTTGCCTACTTAAAATCTCAGTAATTGTTTTCAAAATGACTTTATATATCTTTGCCCAGTTAGAGTTGCAGGATTTTTCATCTATAAAATCCAAAACTATTTTTAAAGAAGGTAAAATGTGGCAGTTTAAAGAAAGTTTTATTAATCTCCAGGTTAATGATTTGATATTTAATCAAATCATTTTCTGCATCCATCATAAGTTGTGACTACCACAGAATCTGGTGTCTTTTTGTGTAGGTAATACAGAGAAATTCGGTAGTATGATTTGTGCCTTTTAATTAAGAGTTGCACAGTATAATCTGAACTCTGCTGTCACTGAGTTGTGACAGTGGAGTAAGCCTGAGTCTGCAGGTTTCATCTCATCTCTGAAAATGAAGGTCTCAGACTAAATTCTCTCTGGAGTCCATCTAGCTCTAAAACTTAACTTTTCTCCCTGAAGCTTATTTTTTAAAGCCTCAAAATCTTAGCAAAATAAAAGAATTTCTTAAGAAATTGGAAATTAAAGAATAAATTATAAGATAATTATAGTTAAGATAATTTTGCTGTAGTTTTTAAATATTATTCTTTACATAATAAATTAAAGTAGAACATATTCTATTTATGTGGATGAGTTAGGGCAATATAAAAAGAAGCTTGTGTCTGGTTCTGAAATTCAAGAGGAGGCATTCTGTATACATGAGCCACAAAAAGTGGCTATATTTTTCCTCTACAAATCAGGAGACTATAAGTGAATTGATTTTAAGGTCATGTTTTAAACAACATAGACTTAAACTCCACACATGACTTTAAAAACTTTAGTCCCTCTGAACAGCCAAAATACTCTTGAAAAAGACTAGAGAAGTCACACTTTCCTATTTCCACACCTACAACTGTGTTGGAAGGACAATGTGGTACTTCCATAAAGACGTAGAAATCCATGTACTAAATAAAGAGCCCTGAAGTAAATATTCACATAGATACTCAAACAGTTTCGATAAGCATGCCAAGACCATCCAATGGAGAAAGGATAGTCTTTTCCACAAATGATTCTGGGAAACATGGACATTTACATGTAAAATACTGAAATTTGACTCATACTTAATCTCATATATCAAAACTAATTAAAATGGATAAAACCTCAAATATAAAAACCTAAAACTATAGAAGTCTTAGAAGAAAACATAGGGCAAATCTTCATGGCTGATTTTGGCAGTGATTTCTTAAATATGCTACCAAAAACGTAGGCAACAAGAGAAAAATATGCAAATTGAATTTTATGAAAATTTAAAACTTTAGGGTATCAAAAGTCATTATTAATAGAGTAGAAAGGCAACCCATAGAATGAGAAAAACATTTGCAAACCATTTACTGTACTTAATAAGTAGTTAATACCAGGATTATATAGAGAACTCCTAAAATTCAAGAACAACCAAAAAACAAAAACAAAAATCCCCCAAACAGTGTGATTCAAAATAGGCCAAGGGCTTGAGGAGACATTTTTCCAAATAAGATATACAAATCACCAATAACCCCATGAAAATATGCTAACTGATTAGGGGAATGCAAATCAGAAAAGCCACAGTGAGACACTGCCTCACACCCATTAGATGGATAGTTTAAATCTCGAATATAACAAGTATGGTGGAACTGTAAAATAGGACAGCCACTGTGGGAAACTGTCTGGTGGTTTCCCAAAGAAAAGCACATAAAGATTTACCATATAATATAATAATTGTGCTTCTGAGTACATGTGAGGTATCTAAAAGAAATAAAAGCAAATGGTTCACACATGTGTTGCTCACAATTGCCAATAAACAGAAGCAACCCAAGTGTCCATTGATGGATAGTACATACATATAATGAAATGTACTTAGCCTTAAAAAATCAGTTCTGACACACGGTGCAACATGGATAAAACTTGGAGATAAATATGACTAGTGGAATAAGCATAAAAAGACAAATACTATATGATTTCAATTAAATGAGGTACTTAAAATAGTCCAGTTTACAGAGACAGAAAGCTTACTGGTGGTTGCCAGGCTGGGGGAGGGAGAGATGGGAAGTTATTTAATGGCTACAGAGTTTCAGTTTCACAGGATTCAAAGAATTCCGGGGATCATGGTGCTGATGATTTCCTGCTGTTATGAATGTATCAATAGCACTACACTGAACACATTTAAGATGGTTAAGACAGTAAATGTTATGTCATGTGTATGCTACCACAATAAAAATGATAATAATAAGACTTTAACTGGCACTGCAGGACTGCAGGCAGCCAGCACTGTTATCTTGGTCAGAGGCTATTCTGTGCCTGAGAGATTTGATACAGACCAAAGCTAATTACCAGGTGATAGTATAGGTTCAATTATTTTTTTTCACGAGCTCCTCCACCCCTCCAAAAGGATAAATGACTGTTGTAGGTGTCCCAGTTGCTGTAGGGATGTGCCAGGTCTCAGAATGAGTAAGCCTTTAGATGTGTGGCTACTCACCTCTGTGTCCCTGCCCCTGGAACAGAAGCCTTGCAGGCAAAGGACAGTTTTGTCTTTGAAAAGACTTTAACCAGGATATGTTCATTCCAGTCCCAAATTCAGAATATTCTGGGAGTAACCGAGGATCTCCTTCATAGTGACTGTCACTTCTAGCCTGTCCTCTGAATGGAGGTCTCCCTGTCCCCTGCACTTGCCAGGACTGGTCCTGCTGAGTGACATGAGGGCTCCAGGCCCTGCTAGGATGAGTACCCAGGTCTCTAGTAAGCTGGCAGCTTGTTCCTTATAGTTTCTGCCGTCTTTTTATGTAACCATAGGAACTGTTGGGGGTGGGGCTCCTAAGAGAACTTGCAAAAATTATATTCGTCCACTTCCAATTATGGAATGAATAAAATTGTTAATAAATATGGAGTGAATTTGGAGTGAATAAAATTTGGACTAGAGAACCCAGGACATTTTTGAGAAAGTTTGGTTGAATAATAGAAACTTATGCTAGTTCTAGAAAGCAAGTTATCTAAAGTTATCAGAATAATAAAATGCTGTCTTTTTTCTTTTGTTTTTTGCATCTCAAATTTTATTTGGTTTTTTGTAGTTTTTATTTTTTTAGTGCATGTTTGCATTCCTTAAGAGTGACCACTAAATTGTTCACCCAAGGGAAATGCAGTCTGGCAGATAATGAGCAGATTGCGGCAGTAAGCCTTGGCACGTGGGAGCTGCACACAGTCACTGTGGCCCTTTGGCTGCTGAAGCCTGGGTCCAGCCCTCCCCTCTTCAAAGAAGCTTTGGAGCCTTCCATATGCATGCATTTTCTTGGGTCTTTGATGATTTGTAGAAGGATGCAGGGCCAACAATTTGCACAAGATGAGCTCTAAGAGCCCTGAAACAAAGCCTGTTAACCCAGTCTGTTCTAACAGTCCTGTAACAACACTCAGTATGTGTGTTAATGTTCAACAAGTGTGGAGGCTAATAAAATAAAAGAAGCTGGTTGGTTCCAAGAATGGGACTCATGCTGGTTGTGCAAGAAAAGTCTTGGCACCCAATCAAAGCAGACAGGTAAAGTTCGAGAAATCACTGTGGCTTCACCTTTAGCAAGTATGTATATTCCTGGTTCCCCACAGAGCAAATTTGATTTTGCTCTTTATTTCTGTTAAGTGTTTTAATTCCTGAAAAAGATTTGTAGTTGTGAAATGTTTTTTGTTTCAGAGTTTGGATTGTGGTCTGTATCCTAAACTTTTAAGATTTCAGCTGGTTAGAAAAACTATATTTCTAGCATATCTTAGGGCAGAATTTTTCAAATGATGGGTTGTGAATCATTCATAGGTTGCTAAATCTACCTTCTAGATATTGACCATCAATTTTAAATGAAATAAAATAGAATATGTCAGTGTTGGTCTCACCTAGTGAAGTTCATTAATGGTAGATGATTTTCAAATTTTATTCCTAAAGGTCAGGCCCGCTGGACCAAAGGTGAGGTCAGAGTGAGGACAGGGATGTGAGGCAGCTGATGCTAGGCTTAGGAGAGCTGAGGGCACTTTCTTACACAAGAGTGGACCTCAAGCAGAGCTGAGTTGTATGCTTCTATGTGCTTTCCGAGTATTTGTTCAGCCTTCTCCAGCAGGGATTTGTGGATCACTGTGTTTTGCTCTGATACCTCTCAGAGCTCGGTGGCCTTGTAAAAGTTGCTTAACCCCTCTGAGCCTCAATTTTCTCTCTTTCAAAGTGAAGAAATGGTTCTTATGTCCAGTGGTGGTGATGGGGAAAGGTTATGGTTCATAGTAACTGTTTACCCCAGTGGTACCTGGCCCGTGATAAGTGCTTTAAGAGTTGCGCTATTATTGTTGTATTAAAAATGGTATATATAAAATAACATTGAATATAAAGTACAACTTGGTTAATGTTTGTATTAACGCACTTCCAAACTAGCTTGCATAACATGCAGCCACCTATGTGTCCAACAACTCTTAGTGCCAGGAAATTCACAAGGCTCCTCTGTGACCTCGTGGCATCATGGAAGGCAGTGGCTCTCAGTTCTACCAGACCACAATCCTTCATGTACCTGAAATTAAATTACTAGGTGATAAATTTACCAATAAACATAACTTCAAAAATTGTGTTATGCCCCAACTATCATACAAACCCATTTCTATAAAATACACATTTTGTGTGTAAAATGTCTGCATTACCACACTCAAAAGCATAGTGGGTCTGACAGGTGCTGGTGCTTTCCTATTTGTAGAATTACAGGAATAGGAAAACTACAAGTGAGGATTGACACAGGTGACTCAAATGTCATTGGTAGTTGTTGGCATTGTGAGGTTCCCGACAAACGATGTGCAATCTTCCTTTGACTTACGTATATAGTTGCATTCTAGAAAACTCAGAATACAGCTGTCCCTTGTATCTGTAGAGGATTGGCTCCAGAGCAACCCAAATCTGCAGATGCTCCAGTTCCCTGTATTAATGGCATAGTATTTGCATAGAACCTACGTTCGTCTTCCTGGATACATTAAATCATCTCTAGATGACTTATAATACCCCATACAATGTAAATGCTATCTAAATAGTTGTTACACTGTATTTGTTAGGGAATAATGATGAGGAAAAGGGCCTATATGTATTCATCACAGGTGCAATTTTTTTCTGAATATTTTTGGTCCTGGGTTGGAATCTATAGATGCAGAGCCCATGGATGTGGAAGGCTTGACTGTACTTTAACACCATGCAAAAATGACTACATTTGAGTGTGAAATGGATTTCAATTCCAGGCTTGGACAGTCATGAGCAGGGTTTTACCCACACGCACATCTGGCAGGACTTGTGGATATGTTGGACATTATAGAATATCGGCATTTCTGACTTCTGCTCACTAAAAGTCAGTAGTGTTCCCAACCTCTGTCACCAGCAAGATGCTGTAAAGTCCCCAAAGATTCCATATGGTCCAAGGCCCCTTCTTAGATAGGGCAGGGAGGATGTGGGTGGAGGCAGACAGGATGGCATCTTCAAGGACTTTTTTTTTTCTTCTGCTAACATAGCTCTTCGAGTCCTGGAGATGCCAATTTGCCTTTCAGGAAAGAAATTGGGTTCTTTCTTCTTACTGGAGTTTCCAGTTATTTCCTGTAACAATCTTTTGAGAAGGGCAAAGGAGGCCTGAGGGACACTGACCGTGAAAGCAAGTCAGCTGAGTGTGGCCTCGTCTGAAGACCCGTGTGCAACAAGGAGCACTCCTGATACCAGCTCCCAGCATAGCAGAGGATGGTCACCTTTCTCTTGCATAGGAGAAGTCAAGTTTATCCTTTCACTTTTGCAGTGAAAGCTGTTTGAGACTCCATGTTGTTGTAGAAAAACACAGAACATACAGAAAAGAGCTCTAAAGTTAAATGTCTGTGATGTAGCCAGCAGAATGTGTGCAGTTGGGTTTTTCAAAAGCCACGTTTGCATGCAGATTACAGCCTGAGGGGTTATTCAGTTACATCTACTCCAGGCCTCTTGGGAGGTGGTCAGCTTTATTCTACAAGTTACAAAAGGAAAAGGAAAGTCTTATGGTTATGGATGTCATCTTGAAAAATGATGGGAGAGGAAGTGACCTCCGCCTTCCATATATTTTAATAGAGACGTGCGTGAACAGGCTTAGTGGGTGACCCTGGGGTCATGTTCATTACAGGACTTGCAGAGTTTGCTTGTTTTAATAATTCCTGCCATCTTTTATTTTTCACAATGGGAGCTGATCTGTAACAATTCTTGTCACCTTCCCAAGGGCCAGTGTCCTTCTTCTAGGAGATTTCCTTGCAAAATTACTGTGAGAAACCATTAGAGAAAGAAACATGTGACTCTTAATTGGAAACTGTCACTGATGGAGCCCCTGCATAAAGAAAATAGAAAACATCCTAATTACCAGTAACAAAAATATCCCGACAATCAAAATGCCCACATGAATTATACTTTACATAACAAATGATTATTGGAAAACCATTGTGTTTGCTTTCTAGAAAGAAATTCTTTTATCCTTTTTTTTGTACTGGGGATCGAACTCAGGACCTTGTGCTTGTGAGGCAGGCATAGTGCCATTGAGCTACATCCCTGGCCCCCTTTTAAGTGTTATTAATCCATAAATGTGTATCTTTTCAAGAACAGCATGTAAATGTCATTAGTAGGTGACCTTCAGAGACTAATGGTTTTTTACTCAGCATCCTATCTTTGAGATTTACCCAACCCTTATATATGGCATGTCTTTTGTATCCTAGGTAGTTCTTGCCTACCCTGAATTCATAAATATTTTCCCTTATAATTTCTTCTTAAAGTTTCATACTTCTAGGCTTTCTTATTTAGGTTCATAGATCCCTTCAAGTTATTTTCATGTATGGAAAAAAAGGGTTGAGGTTAATTTTTTATATACGGATACCAGGTGTTCTAGTGCCATTTGCTGAAAACACTATCTCTTCCTCGGCTCTTGAATTGAGTTTATATTCTATAAAATGCTAATGTTAAATAATCTTTCAAAAACTCAGTGGTCCATATATGTGTGGTTCTATTTCTAGATTCTCTGTTTTATTCAAATGATCTATATGTCTTTCCTTACACCAACACTGCCTTGATTACTATAGCTTTAGAAGAAGTCTTAAATTAGGTAATAAACATCTTCCAACACTGTTTTTGTTTTTGTTTTTAACTTTTCTAGGTCCTTTGTACTCCTCCATAACTTTTAAATTTCAATATCCAATTCTTCATTTATATCAAGTATACACAGACCTGAAATTTTATATATACCTTGTGTTTTCTAATCCTGCTAAATTCAAGTACAAGTTCTAGGGGCTCCTAGATATTTCTTAGAATTTTTTCTGTAGATGATCATTTCATCTACATATAAAGATTTTGCTCCTGCCGTGCCAATCCTATCCTAGTTGTGTCATTTTATTGCCAGACTATTTTGGTGGGGCCTAGGTTTCAAAGTTTAATGGACAGATGGAGAGTAGGCATATCTGCCCTTGTTCCCCACCTTAGGGAGAAAGCATTGTATCTTCTCCATTTATATAAGGCATTCTCACTGGAAGTATGGAGTACATGTCTTTAATCTGTTGAGAAGTTTCTGTTCTACTTCTAGTCTCCTGATAGCTTTTACCATGAACAGCTGTAGAATTTAGTCCAATACTTTTTCTCCAACTAGTGACAGGATCATATGGCTTTTTCCTTTCCTCTGTTAAATATGATGACTTTTGGGGGTGGATCTTCCAATGCTGAACCAACACTGCCATCCCTATAACAAAACCACTTTCTACATCCTGCCAGATCTGACTTCTAATAGTTTGTTTTGTTAAACAAATGTCTACCTATGTTCATACTTTTTTCTTCTATTATCTTTATCCAGTTTTAGGATTAGCACAATGTTGATTTCCTAAAATGAGGGGAGAAGTGTTCTTTTTTATGCTTTAAATGTTTGATATAATTTATCAGTTAAAACGTGTATGAGCCTGTTGTTGTCATATAGGCAGATTTTTCAAGCTAGGAATATACTTTCTTTAATAGGTGCTATTCAAATTTTATATTTCCTCCAGAGTCAGTTTCATTAATTTGTCTTCCAAGGTACTTCTTAGAAGTTGCCAAATTTATTTCAAAAAAGATTTTTGTAATATATGTCAACAGTTTGGTTTTCTTTGTTGTTAAATAGTATTTTATTGTATGGACTTACCATAGTTTGCCCATCTACCAGCTAAAGGACAATTGTGTTGCTTCCATTTTTCCCAATTATGAATAGAACTATTATCCAGTTTGGGTTTCATGTGAACATAAATGTCCATTTTTCCAGGGTAGAGTCTCGGGTTTAGGACTGCAGATGTATACAGTAAATATATGTTTAATTTTGTGAGGCACTGACAAACTGTTTTCTAGAGTGTGTGCCCCAGTGTTCACTTCCACAGCAATGCATGCACATTTTGGTTGTTCTGCAGTCTTGTCAGTTCTTGGTATTGTCAATACTTTAAATTTCAGCTATTCTAGTAGGCTTGTAGTTGTATCTCATCTTAGATTTAATTTGCTGTAATACCTAATGATATTGGGCATTTTTTCATGCTTGTTGTCATCCTGCATTCTGTTTGATTAACTGCCTATTTTTATGTCTCTTTCCCATTTTAAAAACTGTGTTGCTTTCTCTTGTTGCCTTTGAGAGTTTTTTTTATCCATCCAAGTTGGACATGTAATTTGCAAATATTTTCTCCCAGTTTGTGGCTTATCTTTTCATTCTCTGAATAGTGTGTTTCACAGAACAAAGTTTTTTTTTTAATTTAACAAACTCCAATTTAACAGTTTTTTTCTTTTATGAGGTATACTTTTTGTGCCATATCTGTGAACTCATTGCTTAACCCATGGTCAAGGGTTTTCTTCATAAAGTTTTAGAGGCTCACATTTTGCATTTAGATGTACAATTGTCTTAGTTGCTTTCCTTGTTTCTGAGACAAAATACCCAACATCCAAAGTTAAAGGAAAAAGGGTTTATTTAGCTCAGTCTGTAGAGGTTTCAGTCCACAGTAAGGTGGCTCCAAGGCAGGGTGGCCTAGCAGACAGGCATCACAGAGGAAAAACAGTTCATGGTGGGCAGAAGGTAGCACAGAAAGCAAGGGAGCTTAGCAGCTTTTTTCTGCCCCCTTTATATTCTATTTAAGATGCCAGGATTAAGGCAGTGACAAACCAATCAGTAGACTGATTTAGTAACCACACACCCTTAATCCTAGCATTGTACCATGAATCAATCACACACTCTATATTTAGTCACCTCTGAAAAAGCCCCACCTATGACTCCATGAGGCCTTTGAGGGGGATAACTAGATACAAACCATTACAACAATCTATTTTGAATTGATTTTTGTATAAGGTATGACATTTAGATCAAAGTTTGCCTTTTGATTCAGCACCATATCTTGAAACTATTATCCTCTCTCCATTGAATTGCTTTAAAACTTTGTCAAAACTCAGTTGATTATTTTTGTGTGAATCTATTTCTAAAGTCTGTATTCTATTCCACTGGTCTACATGTTTATCCCTTTGATACTATCACCTTGTCTTGATTGCTGTAATTTTATAATATGTCTTAAAATTTTAGTCTTCTGTCTCAGAATTGCTTTCCCTTCCCTCTCCTCCCTTCCCCCCTGCTTCTCTCTCTCACTCCCCCACACACACACTCCCTCCAAGTTTTAGAATTAGCTTGTTTATCTATGAGAAATTCTGCTGAGAATTTGATTGATAATGTGTGGATTCTATAGCTCAACTTGAGGATAATTTATATTTTTGCAGTGTTGAGTCTTCCAACCTGTAAGCATTTTGTGTTTCTACAGTTTCTTAGGTCCTCTTTGATTTCTTTCACCAGAGTTTTGTAGATTATATATATGAACTTCATGCATGCTTTGTTAGATGTATACACATTTCATTTTTATTTTTTATTATCATTATTATTATTATTATTATTATTATTATTATTATTTTGGTACTGGGGATCGGACTCGGGTCCTTGTGCTTTTGAGGCAGGCAGCAGAACCACTGAGCTAAATCCCCGGCCCCTCATTTCATTTTTGAAACTATTGTAAATGTTACATTCAACATCAGTTTTTAATTGGGCACTACTAGTGGTGTTTGCTTTTATGGCCATTACAGCAAATTACTACACATTGGGTGCTCACAGCAACAGAAATGTGTTCTCTTGCAGTGTAGCGGGGGCCAAGTCTACAGCCAGCTTTGCGTTGAGATCAAGGTGGCAGCAGAGCAGTGCTCCCTGCAGAGGCTCCGAGGGGAGAAGCAGTTTGTTGCCTCTCATCACTCTGGCAGCTTCCAGCATTCCTTGGCTTGTTCTTGCAATTCCAGCTCCTCTGTCTTCACACTGCCTCTCTTTCTGTTTCCATTTGGGAGGACACTTGTGATGGCATTGAGAGCCTACCTGGATAACACAAGGTGATCTTCTCATCTCAGAATCCTTGACTTAATCACATCTGGAAAAATGTTGCCATCTCAGGTAACAGTCACAGGTCCTAGGGATTAGGACCTAATATCTTTGAGGACATTTTTTGGCCCACCATATTAGTTTCTAGTAACCAAGATGTGAGTGTGTGTGTGATTTTGTGTGTTGGCCTTGATCCTGCAACCTTGCTATACTCATTTATTAATTTTAGGATTTTTTGTGGTAGATTTCTTGGGATTTTCTACATAGACGATCATGACATCTGCAAATGGAGACTTTTACCTTTCCAATTTGTGTGAATTTCATTTCTTTTTCTTGCCTTTTTTGACCAAAGCTTCCAATATCACATCAAATAGTATAAAAATTGACATCCTCACCATACACCTCATTTTAGGAGGAAAGTGTTTGTCCATTTTCCCAAGAATAGTGTTGGCTATATGCTTTTGTAGCTATCCTTCAGTAAGTTGAGGAGGTGCTTTTCTAGTCTTTCTTTGCAGGATGCTTTTTAAAAATCATAAATGGACATAAAATTGTGTCACGTGATTTTTCTGCATAAAATAATATAACCATCTATTATTTTCTTCACTAAATTAGTGATGGGATGGATTACACTGATTAATATTCACATATTGAATCAGCCTTATATTACTGGGACAAATCCTGCTTTGTTGAGGAGGAGTATTTTTATGGATTGCTCATTTTAATTTGAAATATTTTGTAGAGAATTTTTATGTCAATGTTAACAAGAGATATGGGTCTGTAGTTGACTTTATATTGTCATTGTCTAATTTTAGTATCAGGGTAATTCTGGCTTCAGAAGGTCATTGCAGATGTGTTCTCTCCTGTTCTATTTTCTGAAGAAGATTGTGGAAATATCTTATTTGTTCTTTGTATGTTTCATAGAATTTTCCAATGGAACCATTTTTGCCTGGTGTTGTTCTTTTTCAGAAAGATTTTCACCATAAATTCAACTTGTTTTATAGTAATTTGATATCAGGTTATCTGTTTCATCTTGGATAAGTTTTAGTCATTTTTAGTTTTTACAAAATTGTTCTATTTTATCCAAGTTGTTGAATATATGTATAGAGATGTTGATAGCATTTTTGTTTTTGGTAATTCGCCTCCCACCCCTGCCCTTGGCAGTCTTGTTAATGAGCTATCAATGTTATGGGTCTTTTCAAAGAAGCAGCTTTTAGTTTTACTGCTTTTCTTTTGTGTCAATCTCAGTATGGTCTCTTTTCTCTTCATTGTTTATGTCTTTTATCTTAGGCACTTTCCTCACTGCTGAGACACAATACCCAGCACCCACAACTAAAGAAGGAGAAGTTTATTTTGGACCGTGTTGTAGAAGTTTCAGGCCTTGCATAGCTGGCTGCCTGGTGGATGGGCCTGGGCAGAGAAAAGCTGCCCACTTTATGGCAGCCAGGAAATAAAGTGAGGGGAGGGAGATAGATCCTTTCAGGCCGAGCCCCTAGTGATGCACCTCTTCCAACCAGGCCCCACCTTGTAACCACAGTCAGCTGTAAGCTCATCAGTGGACTGACCTACCAAGATGTAGCGCCCCCAGGATCCCATCACCTCCCAAAGTCCTGCCTAGGAGAGCAGGAGACTTGGAGGAACATCTAGGTATAAACCATAGCATCTTTTGGTTTGGCTTTAGCTTATTTTGCTCATCTTTCTAGTTTCGTAAAGCTCAAATTGAGATTTTTCTTTCCTAAATAATGTTATGCATTTCCATTTTAAGCACTGCTTTAGCTGCTGTTATGGTTTAGATCTGTATGTCCTCCCATGCAGGGGTGTTGAAGGGTGATTGAATCGTGGGGGCACTGTAGTTAAATGTGATGTTAGGAGGTGGGGCTGGTCAGAAGAGGTGGGTCACTGTCTCCCTCCCCAGCTTCTCCCTGTTCTCTCTGCTTCCTGCCAGCTATGACAAGAGCATCTTTGCCTTCACTGTGCTCCCCTGCCATGCTTGGAGTTGACCGACCACGGACAGAAATGTGAGCCAAAACAAACTTCACCTTTAAGGTGTGGGTGTCCGGTATTGTGTCTCAGTGAAGAGAAAGTGACTAAGACAGCTGCACTAAAATTGTTTTATTTTCATTTTCATTTAGTTCAAATGATTTTCTAGTACTATTTGAGACTTTTTGACTCATTGATTATTTAGAAGTTTTTTAAAAAACATTTCCATGTATTTTGAGATTTGCCTATTATCTTTTTGATAGTACATTTGATTTCTAGCTTAATTCCATTATGCTCTGTAAATGTCACCAGCTAGCATGGATTCTTAGCCACATGTAAGATGGAAATCAGATATCACCCAGTTGTTGAGTCTGCTGATGACTGTCACCATTGTCTGCCTCTTCTTCAGGACCCTCTAAGGGATAGGGTCCTTGTATGGACTTCTAAGATGTTACTAATCAACTAAATATTCTTGCTGAATTTGTATAGAAATCATGTTTCCAATTCATAATAGCCAAACTATAGAAACAACCTAATTGCCCATCAACAGATGAATGGATAAAGAAAATGTGCAGTATTATACAAATATAAAGAATGATAAATTTAAGTCATTTGTAGGAAAATAGATAGATCTTGATATAATACTAAATGAATCAAATCAAACAAAGGCGGTTAAATATTACATGGTTTTGCTTAGATGAGAAACTCACAATATAAATAAATTTAAAGGTAAAATAAAGGAGAGATGGCAGGAAACAAGGAGGCAGACTTGTGGGAGCTAGGGAAGGGGAACAGGGAAAAGGGAGAGAGGAGAACGAATGGAAGGAAGGGGATTAAAAAGATGATCAAAATGTGATATGTGCGTGTACCAGTTCTCCAAATGAATGTAATTGTCATTCATTACATTTACCAATACAATTAATAAAAAAACTACAGGGCCGGGGATTTAGCTCAGTGGTTTCGCCACCTGCTCCGCAAGCGCAAGGACCCGAGTTCAATCCCTGGCACCAAAAAACGAAACAAAACAAAAAAAACAAATGAAAAAACCACAAATGGGCAAAGTGCACTTCTTCTGGTGTTAACAGCCTGAGCTTTTAATGTCGGCTCTTAAGGTTAGCAGCTCCCCTCACCTGTTGGGCCAACAGCTCCCAGTGGGGTTGGGACTCTCAGCCCCCAGACATGGTGACTCTTGGCAATTCTGTGTTGCTCTCTGTTGTTCTCTGGTGTTGGCTGCCTTCTGTGCTGCTGGCAGCTTTTGGCACCCCTCGAGATAGAAATCATGAATAGGCAAGAGGAAAAGCCATCTGCCAGAGACTTTCTTAGCACTTAGGCTGCATCATCAAAACAGCACATGGACTGAGCCTGCTAATGGTGTGAGCAGGCTACTTACATAGGGAAAAGGGGCGAGCTCCAGCATGTGCAGTGGCAGACTTTTTCTTTGGTCATGGGTGGGAGAGGGCCCTAGCAGACCTAACTGAGGAGCGCTGCGGTGGACAGAGTCATCCAGAGAGGCTGCAGAGTCCCCTGGGATCCATCTGTATCTGAAGTCCGCAGCAGCCACAGTGAATGCCTCCCAGAGCAATGATGGGGCACAGAATAAAGTACTGTGTAAAGTACCTCCTGAGGAGTGTTGCACCCTTCTCTCCTGTCTCAAATGCACTTTGTATAATTTGAGTTTGTTCAGTTTCTTAAGGTTTGTCTTATGACCCAGAGTGTAGTTTATCTTGCTGAATGTTGGTTCTGTGGATATTGGGTTTTCTTTAGAAAACTAAATTTCTAAGCTGGGCCCATTGGTTAGCATAGTCACTTAAGACATCCTGGAAGATGTCACAGCCAATTCTTTCCTTTGTCTAGAACGTTAAAGATGTGAGGAGTGATAATGAAGAGGAAGAAGAGGAGGACAATGACGACGAGGAGGAGGAAGAGGAAGCTACCAAAGGCAAAGAGAGAGACTGTTTGAAGAATGGCCTTGGGACCAACAAGCACCTCATTCCCAATGGTCAGCACAGCCATTAGCTTGAAGCCCACGTGACTCCCATGCACAGTGTTCCGCAAGGACTGTTGGGAGCCTGCTATACTCCCCACTCCATTGCTGTGGCCAAGAGGACCACAGAGACCCCAGGTTCTGCCCTTCCCTCTGTCTCACCTTTCCTCCCTCCTAAGATATGTTTAACAATATGTTGTTAATTTGTGTTAGAGTAGTAAATATGGGGCCAGGGATTTAGCTCAGTGGTTTTGCCGCCTGCTGTGCAAGCACAAGGACCCGAGTTCAATCCCCAGTACCAAAAAAAAAAAAAAAAAGAAAAAAAATAATAAATATGCCCATGCCTGTGGATTTTACTGCAGTTTGGTCACAGGCTGGTCAGAGATTTCAGAGATTTCTCCAGAGCACTGTTTGAGTTCTAGTTGCATTCATTTGTGTACTTGAGAGACATTTGACTTTTTCAGGGGCTCGCTTTGCTTTAGCCCTTTCTTCTTTTCACCTTGCCTATCTTCAGGATGGTTTGACCAATGCTAAGGAAACCCGCTTTTTCCCGGATGTGTTCAGCCACAGAGAGCAGCTCATTTCCCAAGGCTGTGTTAGAAATGGTGGTGGGACAGTTGCAAGGACCAGACAAGGAGTCAGGTTCCAGGGCTCGTGGCCACTTCCTGCCATGGTGGCTGAGGTGCTGGTCTCTACAGTGCGATGGTAGTGCTTGCTGCGCAGCCTCACGGGGTTGGGTGAGGATCCAGTGAGATAGGAGAACTGATGTGCACACTGTCACCTGCAGGGTTGTTAACTGACCCTCTCCACACAGATTCTAGCTGTTTGGAAGAGAGAAGCCTGGGTAAACTTGGCATGAATGAAAGGTATAAACTTTAAAAATTCCTCTCAAATGTGTCTGAGATGCCTGGAAATGCACATACCCAGAAGGCTGTTTCCACTTGATTTGCTAACTATGTATGTATTAGCCCCCAACAATAGTTCTCAAGTTCCCCTGGAAATAATCTCCTCCCTCAGGTCCTGTGGCCAAGGGAAGGGAGCTTTAGCACCTTTCCTCTTTATCGTTTGCTGGTTTTCACTTTTCCTCTCTAACAGGGAAGCTTCCCTGTGCTGCCTTGAGAGTCCCTTCTTCGGGCCAGCAGAGCTCCCCATGACCCGTGGGTGTCGGTCTGGGGCCTCTGCAGAGGAGAGGGAAGCAGGTCAGGTTGCACACTGAGCCACGTCACCTGGAAAGCCTGAGCCTCTGGATGGCATTCGTGGGAACTGCCTGGCCTAAGGAAGTCTTAGAAACAGAACAGGAAGCCACATGATTTTATTGCCATCATCCACCCAATCAGACTGCATAACAGTGCAAAACCACAACACAAAAGGCCATAAAATACCCACCCCCAGCAATGTCCATGCAAGGTGCTGAGCCACGCCAGCCCTCCTGGTGGCTGGATGTGGGATGGTACACCAGGGCTGGCTCTGCCTCACCCTCCAGGAAGGGAGAAGCTAGAATGGTTGAACACACTCTGTCCCTGTTACAGCTTTGTCACTGCAGGGGACACATGTCCTGAGCACAGTAGGCACTGCTGACCTCAGCGCCTTCTGGGGTCCCACTGAGTAGAGGCCGAGCCTTCCAGAGAAAGACCTTGAGCACAGAGCTCCTGCTCCCCTCACTGCCCACCTGCCTCTCGCAGTTAGGGTCCTATTTTGTGTCTCCATCCTGTTGTGCTCAGGGCTCTTGCATGTACACAGCCACATCAAAAGGGCCTGTGGGGACTGGAAAGTGAGGTCCAACCCCTGCAGGTTGCAAGGTGCCTGTAGCAGAAAGGACACTGTGTACACTAAAAAGGTCTGAGATTTTTGGTTTTTAATAAAAATAGATTTTTTAAACCTGCAAGCTAAACAGAAACAAGACAAAACCCTTTGGAATTTTTTCCCCAACAAAATCTCTTGTTGAGGAATCACTGGAAGAAGAGAAAAACAAATATCAAATTTTCTCTGTGTATTTGCTTCAATAACATATGCATTGATGTATAATGTGATATTATAAATGTAAAATGACTCCACTCAAGGGCATAACTCTCCATTTATTATTAATAGTATGTCATTATTATAATTGTTGTTATTGTGGTGGGAGAAGTTGACACTAAAGTATTATTTTTTTATGTTTCCACTTAACAGAGTATTTTTTTTCTTCATTTATTTTGGTCTTGTCTTGGTACCAGATCTCTTCTTGTTTAAGGTAAAAAATTATTTATTTACATCTCTGTCCTTCAGTTTTTTACCTCATTTGATTGTTGAAGGTAAAATTAACATATCAATTTCAACTATCTCTAATGCAGCTGGAAACACGAAACTAACTTCGTAAGAGGTAGATACACAGTTCTGTAACATCCTTCAGGTCTTTCATGGTTAATTTTAAAGGTAACCTCCATTCTACAGAAAATAAGTTACAGGACTATGTGAGATGACTTTATTAAACTGACATTCACAGTGCCATCAATATTGTAATGGTTATGACTTAAAATAAAATAAAGTTAAAATCCAGTGCCCATGGTGACTGAGAGTCAGAACACACAGTGCTTGGCTTTTTAGAGATAAATGCTCTCCCTGAGCAGTGGAGACAGAGATTTGCCTCCAGAAAGACCCACTGGCCATGGGGGTAAACAGCAGAGAAGGGAGCCAGGTGGGAAGAGTCTGCCGACCTTGTGGCTCCAACTTCAAGCATGGGGCTGGAAGGGGCTGTCGCCCCAGAGCTCAGGCTTCCTGGGCTATTTGCCTTTCCAGGTATCACTGACACACTGAAGAAGAAGGCGACTCTAAGATTGAACCTCTTGGCTGTGCACAGTGCAGCCAGCCTGGGGGCAGGAGTCTGACTGGGCACCAGCTGAGCCCACAGCCCCTGGGGAAGGGTGACGAAAGGGCACATCGGGTCCAGTTGATGGCTCCCTGGCTGTTCATCAGAATTCCTCACAGACTTTAAAAAGTATATCTTGCTTGTTGCCTGCTGCCCATATTAATACAGTATTTCTGAGATGAGAAACATCTCCATGTTATCAGAGTCCCAGGTACTTGTGAAAAGCAGTTGGGATTCTGTGCGACTGTACCTGGCTTTATACCTACTGGCAGTTTCATGCATTAAGAGATGCGGAAATATAATGGTCCCATGTATTTAACTAAAATAAAACAGGGAAGGAGAAAAGGAAACAGAATAGGCAAGACAAAAGAGAAAACTCATATTAATATATGTACCGCCAAAGCAAGCACAGAAAACTCATATTCAGATGGCAAGAATGATTTGGGTTGATAATTTCAACCCAAGTCTATCAGTAATTGCAGCAAGGGTAAAAACATAGTCTCAGATTGGATTTTTAAAAATATCAACTATATATTATTTATAAGAGATATACTGTAAAATAGGGAAGAAGAAATGTTGAAAGTTGAAGGATGGAGAAAAATATGCCATATAAACCGTACCTACCACCCAAAGTTCTAATACCAGACAAAGGCAAGAAGAACTAGTGGATTGTAAAAGGAGTGTTTAGTCATAATGAAAGGGATAAATCCTCCAGGAATACATGAAAAATCCACCTAATATAGCTTCAAAGTATATGAATAAAAATTTCACAGAATTCAAAGGAGTAACAAATTCATAATCCTGTTTGGGTGGTTTTAACACATTTCTCAGTATCTCATAGAACAAGCAGACAAAAATATCAGTAAAAGTAGAAGATTGTAACAATGAACTTAACAAAACTGACCTAATTGACATATACAGAATACTGTACCCCGTAATTGCAGAATGCACATTCTTTTAAGTGCACATTGAACATTTGCTAAAATAGACCATAAAGCAAATCCTGAAACATTTCAAAAGCTTAAAATCATATAGAATATGATCACTGATTGCTGTGAAATTAAACTGGAAATCTATAATTAAAAAGATAAGTAGAAACATTGCCACATATTAAATGATACACTTGTAAGAGACCTGTAGAATAAAATCAAAAGCTTTTTCTAAAATTTATTTGGAAAACTGTGTTGCTAGAATACCTTAAATAATCTTGAGAAAAATTGGAGAGGGAGGAATCACTTTACTCAGCATTAAGGCTCAGTGTGTAGCTGCAGAGACAATGTGGCATTGGCAGACACAGATCAGTGGAATAGAGCGTCCTCGGCGGGAGGTGGAGCTTAGTGGCGGAGTACTTACCTAGCCCAGGGTTTCATCCTCGGCATTGGAGGGGGCGTCAGAAGCACATCCACATAAATATGACCAACTGATTTGTGACAAAGATGCAAAAGCAATTCAATGGGGAAAGGAGAGCCTTTTCAATAAATAATGCTGGGGTAACTGAGTCCCAACCCGAATATCACATCTATAAAAAAATCAATTCAGAATGCATCATGAACTTATATTTAAGATGTAAAACTATAAACTTTTAGACAAAAACACAGAAAAGTTTCATGTTCTTGATCTAGAAAAAAGGGTCTTTTACTGACATTAAAAGTGTAATCTATCAAAGGAAAAGCTGATTAATTGGATATTATGAAAATTGAAAACATGGCTCTGTGAAGGACCTCCTTAAGAAGATGAAAGACAAATTGCTTGCCTTAGACAAACTAAGGGAAAATATTTGCGTCCACATATATTTGACAGAAGACTTGGGTGCGGGATCCTCACCCAACTTTCAAAACTATCTCCTCCAGCAAGATGATTTTGTTGAGCTTCACTTCCTGTGCCTGGCATTAGGAAAACAGCAGGCAGTCGCTGAAGATCAGTGGAGGGGTCAATTTTTAAATGAGAATTCCTAAGCCCAGCTGGGAGAAGGGTGTTACAGAGGTGTCAGTACCAGTTGGCCACACGTGGTGCCATGGTGAAGGTCCCTGTCCCTTGCTGTCATAGTCAGGGCCCCACCAGAACATAGGACTGGTAAAGTCTGTGCAGAAGGACTAAGGTTTTTTTCCCTCTGGAAACTTGCACAGGAGCCCCTCACTGCAGAGCAGGCTGCTTACCAGGACAGTTTTCTCATTTCATGGTCCCCACAGGGCTGCCACAGCCTCACCAATGGGCCTCCCTGGTTCCTTGTGAGGGCAGATACTGCTCAGCCCCAGAACCCCGAGTGAGTGAATGCCCTAGCCAGTCTCTCCTGGCCTGAGTGTTGTCTTCTGGCCCAGAAACTGTTGAGAAACTGATGCATAAATCTGTCCTGGGTGCCAGGGAGGCAGAGCTCAGGGCTGCTGTCTCACTGCTTCCCCATAACCTGGTGCTCTCAGTAGGCCCTCTGCCAAGTTGTCAAACTCTCCCTTCTCCTTGCTAATAAAACCTTCTACCAGGCAGCTCTCAATTCCTGTTAAGGAGGAGAGAGAGGGAGAGAGAGAAAAGTCAAAATCCATGGATTTTTAAGAGAGAGAAGTAATTCAGAGCCTCAGTCAGGGATGCTCTGGGGAGACGCTTGGGCCTTGGCAGCTGCTGTCGGTGCCAGGCAATTAGCCCAGGATATGGAACAAAGGGCTCAATATCCTTGACCAGACATTATGTCAGGCTGGGCATATTCCCCCTAGGAAGGGCAGAAAGGCTTCTTCAAGTTCACTACTTACCCACTGGGTTTCATTGGCAGGTTCCTATTTCCTGTGGTCCATCTTTCTCTTTAAAACAGGACATTAGTAAAGGAAGCTGTGGTAGAACAGCCTGGGCTGCATCAAAGATGAGCTCCTGCTGCACTGGCCCAGTTAGGTTGAAACAGACAAGGACCCCATGTAGAGCAGACATGTCACCGCCCCAGCTGCTGGGTTTGTGCTCACATTCTCTGTCCCCATTCTAGGTTTTTAGATGCTGCACACGAAGCAGGATAAAGGGAAGGACTTTGCTGCATTCACAGTGAGGTCCTAGACTATGAGCTGGATCTTGGAAGTCTGAGCTCACTGCTCCTCACCCCATACTGCCAGTATCACAGAAAGGTCCGAACACCAGTAGGGCTTTGTATCCTATGCACGCAAGAGCAGGAGCCTTCCCCTGGTCCTAGAGGGGTTGTCCTTTAAAGAAGCAGAAGGACCTGACTTTGTGGGCTTCCAAAGGTAGCCACACTGGGGTCAGTCAGGAATCAGAGGACAAGAAGACAGATGGCCAGGCAACCAGGAGAGCTTAGCAGAAGTTCCGAGGTGGCCAAGAAGAAAAGACAGAAAAGCCAGGCCCACGAGCTGGAGTTGCTTGAAATTTGCTACTCAGGTTAATGTGCTGAAACTGCAGGTCATCTAATTTCTTATAATTTCATCCACATCATGGGCCTTATCTCATCGTTCTGTGGATGAGCAGACAGAAGCCAGAGAGGAGCCACACTCGATGCTCAGAATATGGTGTCTGGGGTCAGAATCTCAGTGCACCCCATATGGGCTGTGCAGCTTGGGGAGCCACTTCATCTCCCTCAGCCTCTGCTTCCTTAAGTGTAAGGATGACATCTCCCCTGAGGTAGCCTGTGAGGGTTCCATGTGGCATATTTTGAAGCACCTGCCACAGAAAAAGCGCCCACAAAATATTAGCTTAATTTCAAAGAAATATACTGAAGTCACCCAGCTCGTGAATGGGAGATCTCAGATTTAAACCTGCACTTTCTGCTGATCTCCAAGAACCATGCTGTTTGTATTGATGGATTGAAAAATATTTATTGAGGCCCACTGTATGTCAGTCCAAAAGGTTAAGATATTTAGCAAGATGCACAGCACCATTGCTGTCCCTGAATGTGGTGGATGAGGGACATTGGAAACAGAGAGTATTGGTCAGATTTCAGTTAGGGAAGCAGGAGTCATGGTACGTATTTCAAAGAGAGTATTGAGTGCAGGGAATTGCTTATATAGGTGTGGAAGGGCTAAGACAACAACCAAAAGGGTGTAACTAGGGATAGTAACTGCGAGAAGTAGAGATGAAGACTTTTTTCAGATTATAGACGCTTGAGGGGTAGATCCCACAGCACTAGTGTGTGGATTGGATCCGTACTGCTTGCCCCAAACTTGGGATACAGAACAGAACCTGGAAGCTGCTGCTTGTATCGCTGAGGAAAGGGGAACCTTGTGGCTGGTGCTGGGACCACTGAGAAGTGAACACAGACTAGTGGATGCAGGAACCTCCACAAAAGGAGCCAAGACTGGCAGGGAAGGAGGTACTCTTAGGAGCAGGATTAGTGGCCTTATAAAAAAGACCCCAGAGAGTCCTCTCACCTCTTCCACCATGTGAGGACAGCAAGAAGGGCCACCTATGAGCCTAGAAACAGGCTCTCACCAGACGCTGAGTCTGTCTGTACCTTGACACTAAACTTCCCAGCTTCCAGAATTTAGAAATACAGCTCTGCCTCCATATGTGGTTTTGGATGCTAATTTATTATTATTGTATGTAAAAAGTTCATAGTAAAATTATTCATAACAGCCAAAAGGTGAAATTGAACCCAATACCTGTCCATGCTGAATGAATGAAAATACGGTACAACCACACAATGGGATATTATTTGGCAATAAAAAGATATGAAGTACCCATATATTCTACATGGATGAACCATGAAACATTAGGCTATTGAAGCTAGCTACAAAAGACGTATTCCATGGGCCGGGGATTTAGCTCAGTGGTTTTGCCGCCTGCTGCGCAGGCTCAAGGACCCGAGTTTGATCCCCAGTACCAAAAAAAAAAAAGATAAGTTCCAGTGACTGGCAACATCCACAAAAGGTGAATCTATGGAGACAAAAAGCTGATCTTCAGGGTGGGGGTGGGATGGGAGACAGGGCATGACAGCTAAGGAATATGGGGCTTCTTTGACAGGGGACACAGATATCCCAAAGTTAGATTATGGTGATGGCTGCACAACCTTGTGAATATACTAAAAGCTCAAAATGTACATTTTCAAATTCAATAACTGGCAAAATTAAACTGTCTTAACTTTAGTTAAGATGCCGTGAAGGCAGATGGCCTGTGGAACTTCTGACGTGATGGCAGTGTTGTGTTGTTTAAAGTATGGTGTTGGTAATAGGAGTGCTCACTTTGTAATTGTTTGTGGAGTTATACATTCATATTCTGCCCAGTTTTCACATGTGGTTACACCCAAGGAGTATGTTTTGAAGTCTGTGGTAAGCAAGTGCTCCTGAGAAAATGTCCTGAGCCCCAGTGGACTCTGTCCCTACCTCTCACTCCTAGGAATGTGACAGAGCAGCTATGAGGAAGCGTCCGTGTTTTCACGCGGAGCAGCCAAGGAGTCCCGATACCAGGGTCATGTCTTCAGGACAGCCGTCCTATTCTGGACGAGGAGCTCATTTGAGTTCTCTCAGTGGGATTCTTTCCTCCTGAGGCACTGGATTTTTCACCGAGTATAGAAGGACAAAGTAATTTCTCACCCAAAAGTAGACTTGAGGGAATTTGGGGAAAGAAAAAGCTGTGATAAATCTAGATATTTGGGAGCTGGTAAAAATCCCCAATTCCCTGAGAGAACAAAGGACCTCGGTCAGCGTGTTTGTATTTTGCCAACCCTTCTTATTTGATTTTTTTAAAAGTTCTTTATTGAGGGATACAAAATGTTTGGAGATGAGTTCAAAGATAGCCTATCTTTTTTCCACTTGTGGGGAAGTTGTATTGGGAAATTCTGAAGATTGTGGATGCCGAGGTCAGGAGTGTCATTGCTCCCGTTGTGTTCCCAGGGCTTGGTGCAGTCAGAAACCAGGGGCATCAGAAATGAGCCACACAAGAGGCTCACCCGGGCCTGGCACATACGATAGTCTCATGGAAATGTGTACAAGTGTGTTAGGTGCAGTTTGCACTTTTAATGAATTCTGCTGTTGAGTCTTACCTTTCTTACATTCTAAGATGCATTTTTTTTTGACATTTTAGCATCTCTGAGGTTAGATGCTTCTTAACGTGAGTGACATCCACAGTCTCCGTTGTCCCCATGCTGTCTGTCCTGTGCCTATGCAAAGCTGGTCATTACTCGGGAGTACTTGATTGGACAACTGCAGCCCTTTGATGTTTTGGTCAATGAGCTATTTAGGGATCCTCAAGATCATTTGTATCTTATTTATTTTCCTCAAAACCTTTGGTTGACATTTTCTGTTAAAGTCAAGAAGGCCCAGGATTAAAGGCCCCAGAAGCTGGGAAGAGTTACACAGGGTTTTAAGAAATGTTCCAACATTAACACAGAATTTAGCAATTTCACTTTAGCTTAAGTACTAGAGACCCTGTCTCACACACAGTTACCTTCTGAGGAACTGGAAGTTAGGGCATCAGTGTCTAAATTTGGAGGGAACACAGTTCATCCTGCAGCAATGTGAAAGAGACCAAAACAAAAGAAAAATGCAACTCCAGCTAACAGAGTGCAGGGACGAGACAACTGTGAAAACAATATGGCATTAGGGTTAGAAATAGAAGAGAACACATCCAAACAAAAATAAGACACTCTTAAAACATTCAGAAAGTGAAAGGGGCCTTAGAAAGTTAAAAATGTGATGGTTGAATGAAAAATCAAAAGAAAGACTGGAAGGTAAAGTTCAGGACATTTTCTGCAAAGCAGACCAGAAGATAGAGATGGAAAACTGGATAAAATACTTTGTTTTTCTTTTTAAAAAATACATAAGACCAACTGAAGAAGGCTAATATCCAAACAGTAAGATTTCTATGAAAAGAATATAGAGAAAACAAAGGGAAGAATTCACCATGAACTGCAGGCCTTCCCTTCTGGGTAAGTTGTAGAATGTTTCAAAATGCTGACAGGCCCACTCTGCTTAATGAGTCGAGCTACAAACCATGGTTTTAAAAGAATCCAAATGCTGAAGATGCAAAGAAATCTAAATGAACCAAATTCTAGAAAGTGATGAGCCCTTCCGAGGAGAGGAGAGGCTCATGGCTGATAGCATCTGAAGTAGAGCAGAGCAGTGAGAGGAGGAAGAATCTGCTGTGGACAAAAGTCATACCTGTGTCAGACTTACAGCACACAGTCAGGACCCCGAGGACACCCAGCCAGGGAGGGGGCTTGGATCAGATTAGGGGATCCAGAGACAGACCCAAACACATTCAATTACTTGAAAAGTTTTTTCAAGGTGAAAAATCCAATGAAAAAAGAAGTCTTCCCTTTCTACTTCCCTTCCTTCCTTTCTCCCATTCCTTCTTCCCTCCCCTGCCCACTCTGGTTTCAAGAACTGGATGACCACATGGGAAAAAGAACCTCAACCACTTTTCATACCAGAAACAAAAATTAATTTGAAATGGATTATAGACCTAAATGTAAAAGCTAAAACTATAATAAAGCATAGGAAATACATTGGAGATTTATTCATTTGTGGTGGGAACACAAAATAATATGATGACTGTGGAAGACCATCTGGCAGTTTTTAACCAGATGAAAATATTCTTACCCTCAGATCCAGCAATCATGCTCCTTGGTGCTTACCCAAATGAGACAAAATATAACTACACAAAAAGCTGCACATGGATCTTTATAGCAGTTTTAGTCATAATTGCCAAATCTTGGAAGCAACACGGACATCCTTCAGGGGGTGAATAGATCGACAAAATGCTAGATCCAGACAATGGATCTCTTTCAGCACTAAGAAGGAATGAGCTCTCAGGCCACAAAAAGATACAGAGGAACCTTAAGTGCATATTAGGTAAGTAAAAGAAGCTGATCTGCAAAGTTATGTTCTGCAGTTATAAGACTTCTAGAAAAAGCAAACTTTGGAGACAGTAAAAAAGATCAGAGTGTGGGTGTTGGGAGGGACATGAAAAAGCATCACACAGAGGGACTTAGGGCAGCGAAATCATTCAGCACGAAATTATTCAGCAGTGACTGCTGCATGTCTTTATATGTTTGTAACAATAGAGAAACCGAATGCACCACTCCACCAATGAGCCTGTGTTACTAAGGACTTTGAGTGATAAAGACGTGTCTTTGTTGGCCCTCGAATTGCAGCAAATGTACTGTTGTGCTGGATACTGACAGTAGGGAAGGCTGTGTACATGTAGAGGATGGAGTGTTTAAGAACCTCTGTACTTTGTGCTTAGTTTTGCAACTACTCTATAAAAGTAATGTTATTGAAAAGTGTATTGAACTATAAGAAAAAAATTCAAGAAAATTTCCAAAGCTCAACAATATATTGTTTGAGGGTACATACTTAGGTAGAAGGATTATTAGAAGAAGGCAAGGAAGGATTGATGGAAAAGGTTGCCTCTCGGTTGAGTGGCATGGGCTGGTGTTGTTAACAGAACTGGTAATGTTCCATGTCTCAGCTTGGGCCATAGGGTCATGGGTATTCATTTTGTTATGTTTTTAAAATGTACATATACCTTTTATGTACTCTTCTGTATGTGTGATCCATTCAACAATTTAAAACAAAGTAGGCAAGTGTGAGTGAGTTTGCAATCAGAAAAGCCCAAGCTTGGCCTCCCACAATCTGCAGCCCTGGCGAGTCCCCTGTCAGCCACTGGAACTCAGCTCTGTCCTTAGATTCTAGGAATTGGTACAAATGCCCCAGAACCCCAAGTCTAAGCAGAGGCTGGGGTCTGGCAGGAGGGAAGTAATTACAGGGAAGAGGCACTCTGGCTAGGAAAGGAGCTCAGCTCAGGGTGAGACAGGAGATGGGAGGATGGATAACAGGTCTGCAGATCTCTGATTCTATTAACTGGGCTATGACAATCATCTCTTTATATCTACATCTAAAAAGAAAAAAGATCTGGAGCAATCTGGCAAACTGTCCTCGGCTTTGGACCCAACAGGGCCTCCAAGAACACAGTGACCAGAAGTGTCACCAGGGGTAGAGCCCTCAGGGACAGCACCCGGCCGCCTGCAGGGGGCAGCTCAGCCTCCTCACGCTCCTGATCTCCCCTGGCAGCGCACCTTACCACCTTACCACCACACAGCCGAGGCCTGGAAGTCCTGTGTGTGCGTGTGTGTGTGTGCATGCGTGTGTGTGTGTGTGTGTGTGTGTGTGTGTGTGTGTGTGTGTGGTGTGGTGGACAGAGACAGAAACAGCAGATCAGATAGCCCCCCTTTCCTTCCGCAGCTGTGTGAGTGTACGGTGGCTTCGTTCCTCCATCTGAAGACCCCTCCCGGAGTCCCTGGCCCTTTGACCTTTGCTTGGGGAACAGCATTTTATCAACCACAAAATTCCCAGACAAGAGGGTTGAGACCGATCGGATGCCTCTACAGGCACCCGAACCAGCCAGGCTCAAGGCGACCCCTAGCCCTGGCTCAGAAACCCACAGCCCGGCCCTGGCCCTGGGAAGGAAAGTTGGGATCTCCTGTGCAGAGAGGCCGGTGGGGGGCGCTCCTGCTCTGCAGGACCCACATGGGTGTCTCCGCCCGGAGCGGCGGCGGGAGGCGCGCGTGGACTCAGCCCTGTCGCGTGCAGCGCATCCTGAGCCAGGGGCGGCCAGGGGCGGGGCCACCCGGGGTGCAGGCTCTCAGGCCCAGAAGGAGGTGACCAGGCCGCTGCACACTTGGGCCCGGCCTCTCAGGAAGCCTCTTCTAGTGGGGACCTAGCAGCCGGCCTTTGAGGTCCCCTCGCAGCTCTGTGAACCCCGGGCCCAGCAGCTTGCAGCCCACCCGCACTGTTCGGACCCGGGTCTCCCGCTCAGCCAGCCAGAGGGGTCCCCTGGCAAAGATGGGTGTGTGGGGGGATAACGAAATCCAGTCCAAGGGGAAAAAAGAGACAAAAGGACAGAGTCCCCCCTTTCCGCCCTTGGCAAAGACTACCTTTCAGAGGCTCCAGGGAAGGGAATTTGAGAACCCTGTAAATGCACCCTGAACAGCCACTGCCTGGCCCTCAGCCAAGCCTTCAGGAGGAGCCTAGCTGCTGGCAATGTCCTCCAAATCCGTTTGTCTGCTCCCTCCTCCTCCTTCCCCTCCCCCCAGGATCCGAGTTGGACAGATTAGGGTTCATCACATTCTGCCAGGCCCACGGGGCCAAACCCAGTCTCTCTTCTGTTCTCTTAATTTCCTCTTAATCCCTCATCTTCCACTCCCAATAGGGGAGCTCAATTTACAGATTTAATAGATGTCCCTCTGGGACACCTTCCATCTGTAAAATATAGTGTTGTTTTAAGCTTTAATTACATCAAAGGAGTGTATCAAAAACTTTATCCCATTATTGCATTTTAATCTCCTTTCTTTCTTCTCTCTGCTTTCTTTCTTTCCTTCTTCTTTTTTCGCTCTTTTGTGGTAATGGGAATGGAAACCCAGGGCCTCCTGAATGCTAGACAAGACTTCCACCACTGAGTTACACCCTCAGCCTCCCCACCCCTTTTTATTTAGAGACAAGACCTCCCTAAATTGTCCAGACTGGCCTGGAATTTGCAATGATCCTCTCCCTCAGCCTCTGGAGTAGCTGGGATTACAGGAAGCATTACAGTCATGGGCTACCATGCCTTTACTACTATTTTTGAAATGACTTTGAGATAAAGTTGATGTACAATAAACTGTTCATATTTACAGTGAACAGTGATGGCTTAAATTGACCTAAGTACATTAAATTGATATATATATATGTGTGTGTGTGTATTTTTTTCATGAAATCATCACTGTAATCTGCAGTGAACGTACTTATCACCCTTACATTTTTCTTCTGTGCCTTTAAAGTTCCTTCTCCATGTACCTCCTGGACCCTTGGCGATCAATGACTTATCAACACATTAGTTAGTATTTTCCAGAATTTTTTATAAATGAAATCCTACAGTATGTGCCCCCTCCCGCTTTCTTTTTAGATGTGGCTTCCTCCACTCTGTACTTATGGTGCGATCCATTCATATTGTGGTGTATGTCACCACTCTGTTTCTTTATTGCCAAGTAGTGACCCACTGTATATTGTGTATTATACAATCTGTTTATCCATTCACATGTTGATGGATGTTTAGACTGTTTCCAGAGTTTGAGGCTACTCCAAATAAGACTGTCAGGATCATTCATTTACAAGTCTTCATAGAGACGTATGCTTTCATCCAGAAGAGTAGGATGATTGGCTAAGTGCATGCTTAAATGTCTAAGACACTTCCAGAATGTTCTCAAAAGTGGTTGTGCCATTTTACATCCTTATCATGACTGTATGAAAGTTTCAGTTCCTCTTCATCCTTACTCACACTTGGTTGATGTTCTGTTTTCTTTCATTTGGAAGCTTTCTAATATGTATGCAGTAGTTGTTTATATTATTGTTTTAAATATGCATTTCCCTAAAGACTGATTATATTAAGCATATTTTAAAATCCTGTTTTCCATCTGTATATCTTCTTTAGTAATATGTCCATTCAAATTTTTTGCTCACTTAAAAAACCGAGTTTTGCTGGATGTGGTAGCCATGTGGGTAATCCAGAGGCTGAGGCAGAAGGATCACCACAAGTTCAAGGCCAGCCTGAACTACAAAGCAAAAATAAATAAATAAATAAATAGATAGATAATTGAGTTGTGTGTTAAGTGTTTTGTGTGTATTTTGTCATAAATTACATAAAACATCAAAGTTACCAGTTTAGCCATTTCTAAGTACATAATTCAATATCATTCAGTGTATTCATGACATTGGGCGACCAGCTGCATCTACTTCCAAACTTTTCATCATTCTACACAAATACTCAATACCCAATAAGCAATAATTCGATTCCCCTTTCTCTCCAGTGCCTGATAGATAATCTCCAGTCTATATGTTGGGCCATATGGCAATTCTATGTTTAACATTTTGAGAAACTGCCAACTTTTCCAAAGAGGCTACAGCATTTTACTTTCCATTTCTCCATATCCCCAACAAAAATTATTTCCTGCCTTTGTTTTTGACAGTAACCATCCTGATAGGTCTGAGATGTGTCTCATTGTGGTTTTGATTTGCATTTCTCCAATGAATAGCGGTGTTGAGCAACTTCTCCTGTGCTCATTGGCCACTTGTGTATCTTCTTTGTAGAAATGTCTGTTCATGTTCTTTGCTTATTTTTAATTGGATTATTATTATTGGGTTTGGGATGTTCTTTGTATATTTTGGGTATAAGTGCTGTGTTAAATATATGCTCTGCAAAAATGTTCTCCCAATCTGTGTCTTGGTTTTTTCACAGAAATTTTCTCTTCTGTTCTCTTCTAGAAGGCTTATAGTTTTAGGTTCTACATTTAGGTGTATGATCCATGTTGACTTCATTTTATATATGATGCAAGATGTATATGTTGATTTTTTTTTTCTTTGGATATCCACTTTTTCCGGCATAATTTGTTGAAAAGACTATGGACTATTTTTCATTGGATTATTTTTATGCCATTTCCAAAAATAAGTTGTGTATGTATGTGTGATCTGTATCTGAATTCATTATTCTGTTCCATTGATCTATTTTGTCTAATTTTATGCAAATACTACACTGTCCTCCTTACAGTAGATTTACAATAAGCATTGAAACCAGATAGAGTCAGCCTGTCAAATAGTTCTTTTTCAAATTTTTAAAGAACCTTTGTGTTTTCATATGAATTTTAGTCTCAGTTTATCAATTTCTCCAAAATTCTGCTTGCATTTTGTTTAGAGACAGATTTATTGTATTTATCAGTTTGGAGAGAATTGACATCTTACAACAAGAACCTTATGAATATTGTATACCACCCAACTACCTGCGTCTTCTTTAATTTTGCTTGGCACTCTTTGTATTTTCAGTGTACAGTTCTTTCAAATCTTTTGTCAGACTTATTCCTATTTCATATTTTTATGCTATGTAAATGGTCTTGTTTTTAAATTCCAATTTCTAATTGGTATTGTTTTAAGTTCTGATTGTTCATTGCTAGTGCATAGCATTTTAACTGAAATTTGTATATTGATTTTGGATCCTGAAACCTCACTGAACTTACTTTGATAACTTTTTTGTAGATTAATAGAATTTTCTACTAAAACAATCATGTCTGTGATTAAAAGCAATTTACTTCTTCTTTTCCAATATGGATCCTTTTTATCTGTATATTTTTCTTTCCCGATTGTATCAGCTAGTACTGCTAATACAATGTTGGAGAGAAATGATAGGAGCAGACACCTGTCTCTTTCCTGATCTTAGGGGGAAGCTCTTGCAGATGGACTCTGCTACCCCGAAGGCTGCTTCTGAACCCCTGCTGGCCACCAACTTCATGCCACCATCAAATCTAGGAGTTAATTTTAGTTGTGTTATGAATCTGTATTAGTTACTAACAAATTTTCCTTTAAACATAGTGAGTTAAAACACTAATAATAGGTTATTCAGGGCCAGTGATTTAGCTCAGTGGTTTCACCACCTGCTGCGCAAGCACAAGGACCCGAGTCCAATCCCTAGTACCAAAAAAAAAAAAAAACCAGGTTATTCTTCTTTGTGTTTTATAGGTCTGGAATTCAGCCAGGGCATAGTAGGGCTGGCTCATCTCTGCTCATCATGTGCGGGACATACTCAAAATCTAGAGGTTGAAATGATCTGAAGACTTGGCAAATGCTGGAGGATGTGCTTCCAAAGTGGCTCATGCTCCTTCACACAACTAGTTAATTGATTCTGGCAAATGGGCTTTCTTTCCACGAGGGCCTCTTTGCACATGGGCTCTGCCATAGGGCTGCTCATGTGTCCTTGTGACATGGCCACACATTTCCCCCAAAGTAAGTGACCCAAGAAGGACAGCCAGGTAGAAACTCTATCTTTTTATAACCTAACCTCAGAAGCCACAAAACATCACTCTCAACACACTAAAATCGAAGATGTTTTCTAAGGAGGGGAATTGGTTCATCTGCTGAAGAGAGGAAGGTTAGATTAAATTAAATTAATAGATTAAAGATCTATTTGGAAGCCACCACAGACACTAACAGGGTTTGTCCAGCTTTACAGACAGCTGTGCAATACCAATATTGAACACTCTGTCATTATCATACTTACTTAAGATGCCACTGTTTTCATTTACTAAAATCTAATATAATTTAGGTCTGTTTTGTTTTCCAGCTAGTACTTAGATTGAATTATCATTTAGTTTACCAGACAACTTGCTGTACTTGAGCAAAGGAACAACTAAGAGAGAAAAAGGGGTGTAGAACCCCAAGGAGCAAGGCTGAAAGAACAGAAATAGATCAAAGGAGGGAAAGGAGTGTTGTAGAGAGATGAAAAATACAGCTTTTGCTCAGGGGAGGGAGTTCCACACTCATGCTTAATACACTAATGGCCAATGCAGTAATTTAGATGCATGAGATGTGATTGAAAACTACAGTGAACGTTTAGATAAGAAATTATTACAACAAAAGACACATTGCCATTAATTCCCTCAAAATATTCCCCCTTGCTTCAAACATACTTATCCCATCATCTTTGCCACTTTCTGAAGCAGCTCTGGAAGTCGTCTTTCATGAGTGTCTTTAGTTGCACTATGGTAGTTGCCTTGATGTCCTGAATCGATTGTAAACCTTTACCTTTCATGACTTTAGAGAAGAGCTAGACGTTGCACAGTGCCAGATCCAATGAAGAAGATGGATGAAGACACACTGCAGGGTTTTCGCAGGCCTGTCTTTCCACTGGATGGCGGTTGGCAGCAGCATTCACTGTAGTTCTGGTCATACCTCATAAAGACACTCACAAAAGAGGACTTATAGAACGGCTTCAGAAAGTGGCAAGAATGATAGGTTAAGTGTGTTTGAAATGAGGAGTATTTTAAAAGAGATCAATGGCCATGTGTCTTTTACCGTAATAAAATTTAAACATTCACCATATATTTAATCGCCCCTTGTATGGGGACTGAGGGTGATATCTCTTTGTTAGCCTCCTGTTCCCCCTTTGGATGCACAGGACAATGAAGCTATGTTTTCAAAGGCAGGGATCTTTGACGGCAACGGGCATGGGCATGCAGCTCTGAGTCAGACTAAAGGAGAGGGAGAGCTGAGATGTTGGGAAGGAGTAGGGCTGGGGACCCCTCAAAGACCTGCTTGGACAGGAAGTGGTAGCTAGCCCCCAAAGATTAGCATTTAAAGGGATAGCATTTTTGGCCGCTTCTGTAATATCATCAACAGGCGTCTGACACGGTGAACAGGAATGGAGGGCAGCAGAAACTTTTGGATATTCCCAGATGCAGGCAGGAATGTTTCTCTAGAGCACCCATTTGTGGTGAAGCTGATTCTGTCAGCATCCTGAAACCTAGGGGAGGAACACACAGGCTTCTCAGGGAGGGGTTGGCAACATTCACTCAGGAATTAGGATGCTGGCCAAATAGCTGGACTTCATCCTGGAATCCAGGCTCAACCTGAAGGGGTGAAATATTGTCGGGAGCCATGCTGCATAATTTTAGGGAAAAATCATTTGGTTAGCCTAGTTCTCCTGAGTACTGCCCAGCTATGGAATTCCGAGACATAATTCCATTTTGGCCTCCGGTCACAACTGAGACCTCAACGATCTGGTGATGCTGTGATTCTCCAGGACAAGATTACACCAGCTGAAGACCACCTGGGAGGAACAAACATCTACTCAGTTCCTCGTTGTTCTTGGACTGTTACCATCTTGTTTACGCGGATGTACCGAACTCTCTGCAAGTCATTTGTTACATCTGTTTCTCCCGATGTACTGAACAAAAGGTGCGGTGAGCTGGGGGCTTTCGTCTTTGCTGCCCAGAGCAGCACTGATCAGACCCAAAGCTCAGCTTCTTCTCAGTCTCATTTTTCTACCTTTCCTGTAATTCTCCGTGTGCTGCCGTGGCTCTCAGGAGAACAGGACTTACTGCAGAGGCTCTAGTAACGTCCCCTTTCCCTGTTCCTTACAAAATATAAATAAGAAAAATCAAAACTTTGGAGGAGGGAGGGAGCTGGTTCCTGTTGGTCACACCAATCCTGGTCTAGGAAGACAGGACTGATCTTGGGTGCCCCCTGCTGGAGGGGAAGTGGAATCTCATTGTCGGCCAGGGAGCCAAGTTGGATGCCTAAGGGAGCAAGTGAATTCACAGCAGTCTTCCCTTATTTGCAGTTCTGCTTACAGTGGTTCCAGTTACTCTCTATCAACCATGGTCTGAAATTAAAAAAAAAAAAAATCCAGAAGCAAACAATTCCTAACTTTTAAATTGCATTGCCTTTCTGAATATGGTGATGAAATTTGTACCAACCTGTTCTGTCCTACTGGGATCATGGACCACGTCTTAGATCAGCGTATCTAGGTTGTATATGCTACCCACCCCTCAGTCATTTGGTAGCTATCTTAGCTCTCAGGTTGACTGTCATGGTATCACAGTGCTTGTGTTCAAGTACAATTGAAGATTTTCAGGGGAAGGACATTGATGTAATTTTTAATACATTACATTATTACAATTGTTCTATTTTATTAGGTATTGTTGTAAATATTTAACTGTGCTAATGTATACTTTAAGCTTTATCACAGGTATCTATGGATAGAAAAATGCATGTATATAGGCTTTGGTACTGTCTAGAGTTTCAGCCATCTACCGGGGTTCATCGAGCACATCCCGTGAGGATAAGGGATTCAGGTGAGCTCAGAGAAGGGTGTCATGGTAGAATCCCCTTGCTTCACCTGGCTCCCCAACCTCCCTCTCCTGATGTCTAGAGATTCTGGGGTGCAGGGACTTCTTCCACCTACAAACATGAAGTTATACCTGGGTCTCTGTACCTGAGCACCCCTATAACCAGCTACAGAAAGCCTTGGGTGGGGGATTTAAGGGGTAAAGTTTGGCCCAAGTGCCCCCGTCCTTTTCATCCCAGTCTGTCTTTGGGCTCTAGGTGTGAGCTATGAACCTGGTGGCACTTAGTCCAGGGCATCCTGCTTCAGTGGATGTCTGCTCCTGGTAGCAGCACTCATGTGCAGGACAGTGGCTACGTTTATCCAAGCCGGGCTGCTATATCTGAAGTGCCCAAGAGAACCAAGATCACCAGCCTTCCTGGGGCCAGGAGCAAAACATTTTATGTGTAAGATGAGATAAACAAAAATAATGATTTCTTTTTAAAGCATTTTTTACATTATAAAAAGTATATAACCTAAAATTTGCTATTTTAAGCATTTTTAGTTTGATGGCAGTAAGTGCATTCACTGTCCTGTGCACCATCACAGACTGCCACCTCCAGAACTGTTCCATCTTCCCAAACTGAAACTCTGCACCTATTAAACATGAACTCTCCATTTCCTTCCCTCAGCCCCTGGTGACCACTGTCCTACTTTCTGCCTCTAGGTTTGACGACTCTAGGTACTTCGCATGGGTGGAATCATGCCGGTTTTGTCCTGGAGACTGGCTTATGTCACTCAGCTTAACGTTCTCAAGGTTCATCCACACTGTAGCTGTGCCAGAACGCCCTTGCTTTTAAAGGCTGAGTCATGCTCTGTTATACATTCACACCCCATCTGGTTTGTCCTTCCATCCACTGTATAGACACATAGGTAGCATGCACCTTTTGGTAACTACGAATAATGCTGTGATAAGCATGGGTGTAGAAATACCTGTATGAATCTCTGATTTCCACTACTTCAAATATTGGAGTTTATGTTTTAATTTTGGGGGGCAATAGCTGCACTGCTTTCTATTGTGTTACATTCCCATGTAAGAATTTCTGACTGTGTGTCTTCCTTCACTAGATGGAGCAGAGAGCATTCCCTTTTCCATTTCTCAACCCTCAGCATCTGTAAGCATGATTACTTCATAGCAGAAGCCTCTGTAGCAGACTGTGGACAAAGGCTGCGATTTATATGCTATTGCCTCTCCATCTGACGTCTCAATTCATGGCACATTGAGAGTGGCACTAAAAAGGTGCTGAAGGAACTAAAGTGTAAATAAAAAGGTGAATGCATGCAGTTACTATTGATTTTTCCTTGGCCTGTCACTGGACACAGAGGTTTTGGGAAGTTAAGCTACTGAGTTAAGTGTAGACCCCTGCCACCTCTGCTCACCCAGGAGTTTCACTTTACTGCCACTTCAGAGACACGGTGTACTGTCAGATCAGATCACAGTGGTGATGAGAGAGATACAGGCATGTGTCCTCGACTCCCCTCACTTCCCACTGCCCAAGCTAGGTTGTGCATTCTAACCAGGAGCACCGTGGAGAATGTCACCTGTGTGTGAGCTGCCCCTGAACGCAGGACGCTGGTCTCCTCTGAGGACTGTGTGTTCCACCAGCAGGGAGTAGGTGTGTCCTCTTCAGGAAGTGGTCTTGTCCTCCAACCACGGGCTAAAAGATTAGGTCAAGATCAACTCTTTGAGAACTCCAATTATTACTTTGGCAAATGCTTTTTTGTTATGTCTCAACTGATCTATCTTGACAAGTCCACCAGGTAGTTGAATTGCCTAAATTCAGACCCCGGGATGGAATTTTCAGGGCTGTGAAGTGTGTTGGCAACACCTGCTTTCAACACACGGTAGCTGTGCTCAGTGTCACGGACTTTGCAGGGATGACTTTCTCTTTTGTCCGGGCATTTGAAGACAATTTCAACTCTCCACAAAAGAAACCACTTTCGCTGCTAGTGAGACGCCATCAAGGCAGTAGAGGCTGCTGTTTAGGCTCCGTCACTATCAGAAGCACACGCAGCCTCGCTGTCAATCCAGAGCACACTTATCAGCTTGGTGTCACTCTGCAGCTTCAGGTTTCTTTTTTAAAAATTGATAGCTCACCTTGGAGATCCATTCATGTCATTATACAGATGAGAGATTTGCATTTCTTTTAATTGGTGCATAGTGTTTTAGTAGCTGTTTCTCCGATGACAGCCATTCTGGTTTTGTACTGTTTTACTCTTACTAAGGTGCTGTGGTGAACATTCTTGGAACACTGCCCATGTGTGGGTAGTAACCAGAGAAGATTATAGAGTTATAAGATGTGTGCATTTTCAGTTTTACTAGTTTGCCTGATTGTTCATCAAAGTGTCTGTGCCAATTTATACTCCCACCGGAGGGCAGGAGAGTGTCCTCTCTAATACTTGATATGTCCAAGTTTTGGTCATTCTGGGTGCATTTGTCTTACTTTTCATGTCACTGTGGACACATTTTAGTATTTGAGAGACATCTGATAGGTTGATGATGGCTGTTTCTGGCTGACTCCAAAGGCCAAAGTACTTGTCTTGTGAGCTACTGTGGTCCATACTCTTGGCTTTTAGTGGCAGGCCTTTGAGGTGGCTTTTTTTTTTTTTTTTTTTTTGCCAAAAAAGCTGTAATAAGAAGCTCATCTTCCTTTCTTGTGCTGCAAAATCTTTGCTGACCTAAACACACTCAAAGGGAAAGGGAGAAACAGAGCCCCCCCCATCCCCAAGCCTGGCCAGCAGCAGAATGGGGCCTATGCTGCAGGCCGCCATGAAACATCAAGCAGCTGCCCCAGGGGTGGTGGCTGCCGTGCCCCCATGGTCGGATTCTGCAGAGGGCCACAGTCCACCTCAGGGGACACCAACCTGGTGAAAACTGGACAGTGGTCACCCTGCCTCTGGGTGCTTGTTGATGTCACAAAATCCTCTGATGGAATTTAGATTCAGAGGCCTTAAAGAGTTCAGTAGGAGACTGTCACTTCCCTGCTTTGAGGAAATAGGACAGGAAGGGAGGGGAGGCCTGAGACCGATGTGTTTACTGTTATGGTTCAGATCTAGGCTGTCTCCCCAAAGTCTTTCGAGTTCAGAGGTGGTGCTTTTGTAAGGTGATTGGCTCGCAGGGGCTCTATTTATAGCAAAATGTGCTTTATGAGGTGGGGCCTGGTTGGCAGAGATGGGCCAACTGGCGCGTGACTTCCAAAATGATGCGTCTCCCTCCCTGGCCCCTCCAATCTCTCTGCTTCCCAGCTGCCGTGACAAGAGCAGCTTTCTCGCACCTGACCTTCCCACCACGCCCTTCCTCTCTTGGAGCCCACGGTCATGCATACACTGAGACCTCTGAAACTATGACTCAAAATAAGCCTCTCCTCCTTTAAATTGTGAGTGTGGGTATATGTGTCCCACAGACAAGGAAAGTGACCCAGGCAGTTACACTCTGGTTAATTCTGTTTTGTTCTCCATAAGATGTTCTTCAGGAAGCTAAAAGAATCACCCACAGACCGTGGTCATAGACACGTGGGAAAAGAATCCACTCATTCTGTTGGTGAAAACGTGGGTTCCGGTTCAGGGTTTGCTACTTTGTTTTCTAGTTTCCTAACCTGTAAATCCTGGCGAAGACGCCTACCTCCACCGAGAGCTCTTGCTCTTAGCAGTAACACCTGGCCAAAGGTTAGGACCACCAGCGGTGGCGAACCTATGGCACACGTGCTGCAGCGGGCTGTTCGTATCTTTGAAAGAGCTAACAGGTTCGCCATCACTGCCAGCGACTTGTTGGATAATTTAAGCAAGCTCCTTAAGCTTGCTCTTCCTTATTCCCTCAGTCTGTAAGAGGGTAATGATCATGCGGGGTCTCCCTGGCTTCTGCCAGGATAAAGACCATAGCAGGTGGGAAGGGTTTGGATAAATGCCTAGGATAAGCCATCAGGTGCAAACCCACGTCTGCAGGAAACTGGACTGGGAGTCTTTCCAGCCGTCAAAAACCAGCTTTACTTTAGTTGCAGGAAGAATGTGCTTTTTTGGATGTATCTGGTTGGCCGGACGATTTCTGGCCTGTCTTTTCAGGAAGCTCAGCAACAGACTCAGAGAGTTTCCAAAATGACAAACTGAAGTCTGGACCCGAGTCCTGATTCCACAGTCCCAGTCGGCTCCCGCACGCCACCTGGTGTCAGGTCCTCGCTACTGCCCAGAAACCACGTGTAAGAAAATGCTTACAACCTAACTACGTACTTTGGCGTCGACCCGTCCTAACCAATAGGGGAGGAGGAGGAGGGGCAGAGGCAAGTGAGAGCCCAATCAGCTCCGGCTTTCTGAGAGGAAGGCGGGGCTCGGGATTGACCACGTTGGGTTTGTCCGCAGCGCTAATTACTTTTTCCAAAGGCTGCAGGCTTCACTCCGGCTGGCGCCGACGCCTCGCGCTCTTGCTCCGCCGCCACGGTCTGGGGCGCTGGTCCCGAATACCATGTGTGACGGCGCCCTGCTGCCTCCTCTGGTGCTGCCCTTGCTGCTGCTGCTGGTTTGGGGACTGGACCCGGGCACAGGTAGCGCGCTCGCCGTGCGCACCGAGGCGTCCGGGCCGCCGGCCCCGCGGCTGCCGCTGACAGCGGGGAGCCAGGCGGCCGCTGCGGGGACCTCCCCGGGGTGGCGGCCGCGCGGGGGCGCCGGTCGGCGTGGCGGGGCCGGGGCGGGCGGCCGGGCTGCGCTGACGCGGCTCCTCTTTCCCCACAGCCCTCGGCGACCCGGCGGCCGACGTGGAGGTGGTGCTCCCGTGGCGGGTGCGCCCAGACGATATGCACCTGTCGCCGCTGCCTGGCGCTCCGGGGACCCGACGGCGGCGGCGACCCCGCGCGCCCCCCGCCTCCCCGCGCGCGCGGCCCGGAGAGCGCGCCCTGCTGCTGCACCTGCCGGCCTTCGGGCGCGACCTGTACCTGCAGCTGCGCCGCGACCTGCGCTTCCTGTCCCGTGGCTTCCAGGTGGAGGAGGCAGGAGCCACCGGGCGCCGCGGACGCCCCGCCGCCGAGCTCTGCTTCTACTCTGGCCGCGTGCTGGGTCACCCCGGCTCTCTGGTCTCCCTCAGCGCCTGCGGCGCCGCCGGCGGCCTGGTACTGCGCGCGCCCCCTCGAGTCTGCCCGTCCGGTCGGTTGCGACGCCCGGGGTGGTCCCCGCGGAGGGGTGGGTTGGCCGCCCCGACTCGGGAATCCAGCCTCCAGGGTCTAAAGAGCACCCATGTCTTCCCCTCTCTCACCCCTACCTCCATTCCGACCTTCTTAAAGTTCTCCAGCAAAGGGGGTGGGAGGAGAGTCGGAGCTCCGAGGGTGCGGAGGCTGGGGGAGGCCGGGTGCACGGAGGCAAGAGCTGCCGCCTGCCCTGGAAGTGCACAGGGAACTGTCAGGACCCAGGCCGAGAGGCGCCTGTGCCCAGGTGTGTGGGCACACGCCTGTCAGGGGCATCAGCTTTGCCCGTGTGTGCCAGCTGCTCAGGGGTTGGGAATCCACTTCCCTTCTGACCTTTTTAGTCTTGATACCTGGAAAAGAAATCTTGGCAGGGACCCCAGCCCCCTGCTAACCCCACTGTTAATTGAAAGGTAAGAACTGGAAGGGGAGAGTTGTTGGCATTCTTGTTTGTTTCTTTGTTGGCATCCACTCCCAAGAACAGCTGGGTGCATCTCTTAGCCGCGCCCCTAGAGTTCCCCCTTTCCCGATACTCTAACCTGTGACAAGTACTCTGAGGGCTGGGAGAGTTCTTGAGTATTTTTGCCCTGCTTGGGCTCACACTTGATCACTTGGCTACCCTGGTGCCCGGCCAAACACTTCTCAGCTTGTGCATGGTGCCCCCAAGGAGCGCACATGGCTGACAGATGGGCTGCCCCTGGAAAGCCTGGTATCGACTGAAAGCATGAAATGGATGGATTGTTTCTGTGTCATTTGTCACCATCAACTCTACGGAGACAGTTTCTGCTGTTTTGTGTCTGCCCCTCCCAGGCACAAGACCTTGCTCCTGCCCCCTCCATTTATCTTGCACTACCACCTAGAGTTCTCTCACCCCTTCCCGCAACTTGCTGGGAATTGTAGCAAAGCCAGGAAGTCTAGGGGTCCAGGTTTTTATGTGAGACTTCTGCTTTCTCCTCAGTGCTATGGGGGTGGGGTGGAGGGGCCCTGGGTGCAGTTTCCTGGGATCAGCCTAATTCTCCTTTCAGGACTTTTCAGAGTTCTGAATTTAGGGTGTGATCTGCTTTTGCTTGACTGGGAGAAATTGGCAGCTTTGGTGAAACAAGGAAAATGGTATAGGCTGTGTGGGGTGCATTAACGTGGAAGGGGGCAGAGAAGGGGTGTGGCTCAGGGTACTTAAGTGGGGTGAGAAAGGCTCTGATCACTAGGGCTCAGGTCAAGCCTGTGTCATGTTCTGGGAGGGACTCAAAGGCCCACATCATTTTTCCTATTTTTGCTGAAGTGTTTCAAGTCTAGGTCACATCACTGTACTGTACATGGAAACATCTGAATCCCATTTGCTGCGGTTTAGTGAGTTTCTGTAGAGGTCAGAGTTTATACTTCTTGGTGTAAAGTTTCCAGCGAGGAGCTATCTGTGAAGGAGCTGAGGCTGGAAATCTGGATAACATTGATGTAAAGTCTATGCCGAGTGAGTGCTGAGCCTCCTCACAGATGGCATCTGAGCCAGGTTTTCTGGAAGGCCGTCCTTCCCTTTGGCACCATGTGGGGGCGCTGTGCTGTAGATAAAGGAACCCGGCCAAGAGGCTGACTTCACCGCGCTGCAGTGTCCGGTGGACCTCGAAGACTTAGCTTTTCACTTCCAGCTTGAGCAGACTCTGCTGTTGTTTAGTCTCCTTTGTTTATCCCATTCCCATGGGCTGGACATTGGACCCTTCTCCCCGAGTACACATAGAACCGGTTTAAGGCAGGAGGGGATGATGGTGGGTGGCTTGGAGTGGCCTCTCGGTGGCAGTGATACCCTGGAGAGCCAAGGAGAGCAAGCCTCAGGGCTTGGGCTGACGGACTTTGCTCTGCATGCCGTGCCTGGCCTTGGTTCTCAGTGCAGTTGGGTGGTGATGCTGTGCTAGTCCTTCTGGACAGCGGCACGGGACTGTGAAGCAGAGATACTGAGTTGTGCTCCTGTGTTTGTCAGGACAGGCTCCGCTCTAAGGCGTGGGAAGCGAGCAGTGTCAAGTAGGTGCTCCTAGGGGGCTGTGAAGGGGGATTTCAAAGGCCTCTGTATTTAACATGTCATCTAGAGCAGGAGCGGGCATGCTTTCTGAAAAGGACCAGAGTAAATATTCCAGGCCAGGGATTCCCTGCCACAACTTGTCAGCACTGCCCTTTCAGTGTAAAAGCAGTCACGGATGGGGTATAAACAAGTGGATGTGGCCACACTCAACAAAACTGTGTCCCGGATATTGAGTATTGCTGACTGCTGTTCAGTTGGCCATACCTAATGTCTCTAGGTGGCAGGGTGTTGAGCCCAGGGCCAGGGAGCACACAGATTCTGCTCCCCATGGCGTGGAATCTGTGCTCTTTGAGCCCAGAGATATTGACTGTCTGTGGAATGGAAGTGCACTGTTAGTATAGATTGTTGCTTAATGGTTTGTGGGACCTGGAGGATAAATCACAAATGCTGGTTTGTACTCCTCCCTTGGAGGGCAGAGGGGCCGTGGCAACCCCCCTGCCCCCTGTCTTATCTTGAAGAGCCATGCCATCTGCGCTTTTTGGACCTTCAAAGACCCTGGGCTCAAGGACTTTGTTCTGTTTATGCTTCTTTGTTGTATTTACATTTCAGGGAGTCTTTAGACATAGTGTGGATTTTTGGAAGAGTTCCTGTAACCATGACCATGTAATGTCAAAGCAATAAACTTTAGGCATGTGAGGAAGGTATCTGTGCTTCTAATGAATTTATCTACATTTGGATCAGCTGCCCCGCTGCGATTGGCATGAGAGCACGGAAGGCCAGCAAAATGCCAAGTTCAGCTCCACAGGTAGAGAGGGCAGTGGAGATGTGGCACTTTAAGAGGCAGAATGAGCAGCGGTCTCTGAAAAGGCTCTGCTCGACTTGTCGGAAAAGAATGGATGCAGGACATGCTTTGGGCGAAGGGCATAGGGGGCTGGAGTCCTGGTATGGGGTGTGGCCTGCCTCACAGTGGCTATTTTTCCTTCTGTGGAGACTCGAGCTCTTCGAGTGCACCAGAGCCTGTCCATCCCTTCTTGGCCAGGAGCATGAGTGACGTGGGACTAGACAACACCAAAGCCACCGGCAGAGGGCCGAGAGAAGGGCAGCCACATGCTGCAAGGCCCTCACAGTGCCTCTGGTCTAGACACGCTCGCCGGCCAGAGAGCACGGGGCCATTTCTGTGGCACATTGGTGGTGCGTCCACGTTCTGCATTCTGCACAGCTCCCCCTGGTCACTCAGGAACTTGGAGAATGCATGCCTCTGCCTCACAGTGGAAGCAGTGTAGGGCCCGGTCACAGTGCAAGCGGCAGTGGGAGTCAGGAGTCACAAGAGGTGGGGGATGCTGTTCTCAAGAGGGCAGCCTGCAGTCAGCACCCCTGTGATGAAGGGGCAGGGTTGGGGTATTGCTGCCTCACTCTTTAGAAAAGAGTGTGACTGAACTCTTTGGTTGATTGGTTATAAAATTGCCCAGCTTAATAATGCAGCATCACTTCGAGTACAGCTGAGCAGGAATTGGTCTTGGTGAGAATTTTGTGGTGTGGAGACTGCTCAGAAGGGAGCAGATAGGTCAGACTGCATCTCAGTACATCACTGTCCTGTCTCCAGGAGCCACATTGTCCTAAGCAGTGGATTAATGCAGGTTGCTCAGGAATTGATCATGTGCTGCATAAATAGGTTTGAAGACACCAAGCACATATTTTGAACTTTTCCAAAGGAAACAATTGAGTGGACGTTAGCCTATGTATGCTGAAGATTGAAATGGTTTTCTCTCTTGCATGATTCATACATTACCTAGAAAGATTCAAAGAATGAGAATTGGAAGAGAAAACATTATGTCCCATTGTTATGGGCATCCTCAAAATGGATCATGGGCATCGAAGGGTTAAGGGGCATTGAGACAGGAATGAAAGGAGAGGAGCAAGTGATGGGAAGTTTGGGGCCTGGAAGAGTTTGCAGAGGACTCCAGTCAGAAAGTTCCAAGGTCTCTGGTCTCTTCCTCTGGGAGGACATTCACACAGCCTCACGGTGGCTTCTCTTCATCCTCTCTGACCTCTCACCCTTTGTGCTGTTCTGCCCCTCCTGATTGTCACTACTTAAGGGCTTTATCCACCTGTAGACCTGAGTTGCACTCTTAGGATGCCAGGCTTCAGCTGCTTTCTGCAGCACTCCCCATGAACACGACATAAGGCAGTTAGACGTCTGCACTTTGATCTTTTTAATAAAAAATTTTTGGTTTTTAATTAAAAATTAAGGATTGAACCCAGGGCCTTTGCACTGAGCTGCACCCCCAGTTCTTTTATATTTTTAACTCGACACAGTCTTCCTAAATTGCCCAGATTAGGCTCAAACTTGCTAACCTCCTGCCTCAGCTTCCCACCATGCTGGGATTTTAGGCCTGCACTCACCCTGAATTGGCATCATTTAAAACAGAAACAGAAAAAGATGGGCTGATGAGCTGAAGAAGTCTTAGCTGATTGCATTTCCTAAATGCCAAAATGCTGGAGTCGTCTGGCCTTGGATCTGGGGGACAGAAGATGCCTTTGCATCTGGGGTCCAGGGGAATCAGCAGGCACTGGTTAATCTTTCCCCTCACTTGCTTCTCTGTCCAGGCACAGAGGTGCGTAGTCATACTGTTGTTCCTGAGGAGATGAAACTGCGGGGCCACGTGGGGCTGTGACCTTGAGGGAGTCACCTAGTGCCCTGGAACCTTCTACAGCCATAGGAGGGGGTTAAATAACATCAGCCGTGCAGGGCTGTTGATGGAGTAACAAAGCATGTGGAGTCATTCAGTAAGGGCCTGGCACGCTAAGGTGTTAAAAACAGGTTTCTTCTCTTGCCCTCCAGGACAGTCCCAGACTTTTCCAGTTATAAATCAACCAGTAGCTCAGGGCTGTGGAGGGTGAGCAGATCCTTATCACGCACCTGCCTCGCGCAGACCTCGTGCTGGTGTCAGAAGGGCTGGGAGGAGAGCACAGTGCGGGCCCTGTCTGGGAAGATGGGTGGAGGTGCAGGGAAGAGAGGTGCCTTGGAGCCTTTGCGGGGTGCAGAAGAGCCAGAAGGAGCTCTGGAAGAGGGCTGGGTCACTGGGTTCCCAAAGGGCAGAGCTTCAGTGAGCAGAGCAGGAAGGTTGGAGCTGAAAGGGCAGCCTGAGTCCCACCGGGGAGCAATGGCCAGCAGTCCCGAGGTGGGGGCACATGCGCTGGCTCCGGGGGTGGTTTTAGGAGACGGTGGGAGAGGGACTAGATGGATAGGTGTGCTGGGTAGAGCGGTGGAGCTCGGCATTTATCCTAGAGCATAGTTCTCAGCCTTGAGTCAAAATCAGTCGCCCGCAGGGCTGGTGATACTGACTGATGGGCCCCACCCTCAGACCGTTTGCGGACAGGCTCCCAGGGCATGCAGCTGCTGGTCTGGGACCACACTCAGGACCACGTTAGGAGAAGTGACTGATGGCCTTGTTGGCTCCACTCTGGGAGGGCTGGCGGGGACGGGAGTGGGGTGTTCAGGGACTTTCTGTGGCCAGGCCCAGGGCTTAGATGGAGCAGGTGGAGAGGGCAAGAATGATCTGAGAAAGGTACGAGCTGGCAGTGCTCTGACTGCTGGCAGTGTTGAGCAGAGAGGGGCACATCTTGCAGTGAGTGACTCCTCGTTCCCAAAGGCGTGCTGGCCGGAAAGAAGCCCGAGCACTTGTGCTGGGCAGTTCACATTTGTGGAGGCAGAGTCCCTGCAGAGAGGCAGCAGCTGCAGGGAGTGGATTGTGGACTCAGGGCTGCCTTTTCCTCTGGAAGCCCAGCCACCCGTCCAGGAAGCAGACTCACCACCCCGTTGGCTCTGCCCTCCCAAACACCTGCCTTTCACCCCCTCTCCATTCTGCTCAGCCAAGGAGCTGCAGTGTCCCAAAGGCAGCTGGGAGTGCGCTGGGCTTTGAAGTCCCAGGGTGGCCTTTGTAGAAAGGTGAATTCAGCAGAGCCATCTCCTCCCACAGACCTGTGACCTTTGTGGCATCTCGAGCACATTTGCTCTGCTTTGTCAAGAGGCCGTGCTCATGTTAGGAGCTGGTAAAACCTATCTTTTGCACATTTCTCGTTCTCATGTGAGGAGAGCTAGTGCTGCTTGTGGGGTGGAGTGGAGTCAGTAACTGTCAAGATGGTCTAGAAATTCTTCAAAGCCAGGACCCAGAACAAAGGTAGTTGGAAGCTGACCACTCAGAACTGCTAAAATGTCAAGTTATACCTGATACATTTTATTTGATCCCTACTTCTTTCCTGTAGGATATCCAGTCTGGCAAAACAGATTCCTCTGGGGATTATTGTGTTTCTTCAAACCAAGTGGCTGAGGACTGCTGGGTCTGTGAGGCCCTGGCATTCCTTCCTTCCTAGGCCTCTGTCTCTGCAGATATGTGCAGGCCTGCACTGGGCGCAGCCCACCCTAGCCTTGTAGCTGGTGTCTTTGCTGCTGTCACGGGACAGGGGAGGCCTTGGAGGAGCATTCCTGTGAGTCTCACTTCTCATCGTAGATGGCCACTGAGGATAACACCATCCCAAGCAGCCCTGGTGGGTCCCAGGGGCCATGGGACAGCATGGGCTAGAGGGGAGGGCAGTGGGCAGAGCTCTATGGTCAGAGGAAGGCCCAGCTTCCAAATCCGAGCACTTCCAGATGTTGAAGTGAAGGCAGTCAGTGGCCAGGGTCCCCAGCATTCAGTTAAAAGCTAAGTAAGACTGGCTGCGCCTGGTGGTGTATGCCTGGAATCCCAGTACTTTGGTAGGTTGAGGAAGGAAGATTGAAAGTTAGAGCCGAACCTGAGCAGCGAAGCAACTTAGCAAGACCTTCATCCCAAAAAACAAAGTGCTGAGGGTATAGTGGAGTGCAAAGGCCCTGGGTTCAATCCACTGTACCAGGGGTTAGGGAGATGCAGAGACTGCATCTCATCTCTGGCTAATTGACGTCAGGGCCTGTGCTGTACCCACAGAGGATCTGATTCAGCCTGAAGTGAGCCTGGGCACGGGGTGAGGGTCTTCAGAGCTCCCCAAGTGAGGCCAAGTGCTGCTGCAGATGAGAAACAGCCAGAGGCAGAGCAGGCAGCCTGTTCCAGAGAAACTTGGTCCATTCGTAGTGTTTCAAGTAGCTGCATGGTCACAGCCGTTGGGGAAATAAGTGCTTCTGACCCTGCTTCAAAGAACAAACGACCAGGCCCTGTAGATATCTAATAACACAGGGCAGGGGGCTGCAGGGGAGGGATTTATTGGAGAAGAGAGGAGGTCAGAAGCGATGAGAAGGACTGGCGAGTATTTGGGAGCAAGAGTGTGCGTGGGTCACAAGTAGCACTTAAAAATTTGACACAGCACGTATTTTGGGACAAGTGACACTTTTCATCAGAACATTTTATCACTAGTAAAGTGCGGGCAAGGTAAGTGTTAGAGACACTTGAGGGAGCCCCAAGACAGCAAGACGGAGACATGGTGGGAGGCTGTCCCATGTGCTGGCACCCCAGGCTGAGAGCCCAGGGCAGCCCCCTCCCTCCTGGGTACAAGTCCTGGCTGTGTCCCTTGTTGAGGGTCAGGTCCCAAGAGGGCAAGGGACTGCAGGACGCAGTGCAGCCCTGTGTGCCATTTTCCGTCTCTCACCAGCATTGCTGTTTTCTTGCATGCATGGATGGAAACCTGTATGTGGGCCATTCAGAAAAGGCATTCTAAAGAAAAATCTCCCTGAGGAGCTTGGTTATGCTTCCATGTATGTATGCATGTAGGTATGTATGTATGTGTGGGATATCTCACCAAGCCAAACACTCCTTGTCTCAGAAGCTCATATAACATTAGCACTGATTTTCGCATGGGGTCTTGTGAATGCAAAGATCAGGCTGAATGGGTGACAGGCTTTGAAAGTGCCAGCCTTGGGAGGAAACTGGCTTTGCTCTCCCACAGCCAGGGTGCTGGCAGAGGAGTCCAGTCCCTCCTTAGAGTCGAGTTTATCCTGCAGATACCAGGGGCCCCTTGCCAGGCTCTGTGCCAGAACCTGCCCACCTTATTTGGACCATGGATATATCTGCTGATTGTTGTTGGATGTTTGGCACTTTGATTTCTTTATGCACAGCTGTGGTGGGAGCTCTGCACCTCCACCCTTCTCTGCCTCCACCTCTGTAACCTCTCCAGAGTATCAGAGATGAAACTCAAGTGTTCACTTCAAAGGAGAGGGAAGGAAGCTGGACTCTCCTGCAGGTCACACAGTGCCACTTTGAGAAGGTTTCATTTGGGGAATAAACACTACGAGTTGTTCTTGGTGAAATTTCTTTTTTTAAAAAAAAAATTTTATTGGTACATTTTAGGTATGCAGTATAAGGACCTTCATCATTGGAGATATGCACCTTTACATACTCTCTTGGTTCTTATTTTTTCCCCTTCCCCTGCCCTCCCTTCAACCCCTCCATCCCTCCCTTTTTACAAAGGACTTTGTTTCCTTTTTTCTCATTTTCTCATATTAATTCCATTCCCTTCTTTCCTTTCCCCTACCCCTCCCTCTTCCCCTTCCCCTTTGGTCCTTTTCTTCCTATTTCACATTATCTATTATACGTTTTAGTCCTCATTTACACTTTCAGTTTCTCACACTAGAGAAACTATTGAGCATTTACACATGTGTCCTATTTATTTCACTTAAGAGTATCGCCTCAATGTGCATCCATTTAGCTATAAATGTCTCTAATTTCTCATTTTTTATGGATGAGTAGTACTCCATTTTATTTTTTAAAAAACCACATTTTCTTTATCCAGTCTCCAGTTGATGGGCATTTGGGCTGTTTCCAAGTTTTAGCTGTTACAAACTGCACTGCTATGAACATGGGTGCACATATATCACTGTGGTATGATTCTTTTAATTCTTTGGGGAAGATCCCCAGCAGGGGAATAGCTGGGTCAAATAGGACTTCCAGTCCTAGTTCTTTGAGGTATCTCCATACTGATTTCCACGGTGGTTGCACCAGTCTACACTCCCACCAGCAGTGGAGCAGGGTTCCTCTTTCCCCACAGCCCTGCTAACATTTGTTATTGGTTGATTTCATGATAGCAGCCATTCTTTCTGGAGTGAGGTGGAATCTCAGCATTGTTTTCATTTGCATCTCTCGAATGACCAGTGATGTTGAACATTTTTTTCATCTGTTTATTTGATATTTCCACTTCTTTGAGAAATGTCTGTCCATTTCAGATACCTATTTTTGGATTAGGTCTTTAAATTTGGGAGGTCTGATTTTTTTAAGTTCTTTATAGATTCGAGATAGTAGACCTTTGTCTGAGGAACAGAAGGTGAAAATTTTTTCCCACATCGTGGGTTGTCTCTTCACACTGCTGGTGGTTTCTCTTGCTGTGCAGAAGCTTTTTAATAAGAAGAGATCCCACTTGTTGATAGTTTGTGCTAGTTCATGAGCAGCTGAGGTTTTGTTCATAAAATCTTTTCCGATACCAGTGCCTTCAAGAGTTCTACCTAACCTCTGTTCCAGCCGGTTCAGCGTTTCTATTTTAATATTTAGATCTTTAATCCATTTCGATTTTAATTTAGTGCATGGTGAGAGATATATAGGTCTAGTTTTAATCTTTGGCAAGTCGAAACCCAATTTTTCCAGCACCATTTATTAAAGAGGCTATCTTTCCTCCAGTGACGGTGTTTGCCTCCTTTGTCCAAGATGCGGTGGTTGAGTGTGTCTGGAGTTGTTTCTGCATCTTCTAATCTGTTCCATTGGTCCTCAGGTCTGTTTCTTTGCCAGTAGCATGCTGTTTTTATCACAGTAGCTTTGTAGTATAGTTTCTTGGGTTTTTTTGTTTTTTGTTTTTTTGGGGTGCTGGGGATCGAACTCGGGTCCTTGCACTTGCACAGCAGGCGGCGAAACCACTGAGCTAAATCCCGGGCCCTGTAGTATAGTTTCAAGTTGGGGGTTGTGACACCCCCTGGCATGTCTCTGTTGCCTAGAATTGCTTTTGCTATACTGGGTCTCTTCTTGTTTCAAATGAATTTTTGGATTTTTTTCTCAAGGTCTGTGAAGTATGCTGCTGGAACTTCATTTGGGATCGCATTGAATCTATATAGGAGTTTTGGAAGTATGGCCATTTTCGCTATGTTGATCCTTCCTACCTAGGAGCACAAGATGTCTTCCCATATTCTGATATCGTCTTCAATCTCTTTTTTTTTCAGAGTGCTATAGTTTTCAGAGAAGAGGTCTTTGATTTCTTTTGTTAGGTTGATTCCTAGGTCTTTTAGTTTTTTGGATGCTATTGTGAAAGGAATTGTTTGCCCTATTTCTCAGTGAGTCTGTTGTTTCTATAGAGGAAAGCTATTGATTTTTTGTGTGTTGACCCTTTAACCAGCTACTTTACTGAATTTGATTATGAAGTCTAGAAGACTTTTGGTGGAGTTCTTGGGGTCGTCTATATAGAGTATCATGTCATCTTCAAATAATGACAATTTGACTTCTTCATTTCCTATCTTCATTTCTTTTATTTTTTTCTCTTGTCTGATTGCTGTGGCTAATGTTTCCAAAACTATATTGAACAGGAGTGGTGATAGTGGACATCCTTTTCTTGTTCCTGATTTTAGTGTGAAGG
>NW_004624768.1:4322673-4357081 GCF_000247695.1 Heterocephalus glaber
TTTTTTTTTTTTTTTATGTAATCTGCACTCTCTCCTGTTTCTTCATTGACTAAGATCAGTCTTATGTTATTCTTCTTTGCTTTGTCTAGCAGCTGCTGGATTGATTTCACATGGTCCCTTACTATTTTAAAGAAATTTTTTTTTCCTGGTCACTAATTGCAATCTTATCTTCTATATCTGAAATTCTGTCCTCACATTGGTTCGTTCTGCTGCATAAACTTTCAATGGACTTTTTAATCTCCTGGAAATCTGTTATTATCTGTTTTATGGATTCCATTTGTTTCCTGTGTTGGGATTCCGTCATGTTCCTCAGCTTCTCAACTTTTTTAATCTGTGTCCTCTTTAGATTTATTAATCATGTCTTGCACTATGGGCACAATCTGCTGTTACCTGAGAAATTATGTCTTATTTAATGTTTTCTAGATCCTCTTTTGTTTCCAGTTCAGGGAGTCCAGGTGGCTGAGTATCAGATTGTTTCATCTTGTTTTCCTTTGAGGTTGCTTAAGTGATTTGGAAGTCTGCTTTTGAGAGTTGTTTGCGTGTCTTCTTACTTCATTGGGGCCGGAGGGAGGGAGTGTGTGCTGCTGGCACCCACGAGGCTCACCTCTTTGGCCCTGGGGGCAGTGGTACATCGGCCCAGAAGGCTCACCCGCTCCGTGCTGGGGGCGGCTCTGCTCCTCAGTGCTGGGGCCAGTGGTAGGGCAGCCTGGAAGGCTCCTCCTCAGCACTGGGGGTGGCTCTGCTCGTTGGCACCGGGGGCGGTGGTATGGAGGCCCAGAAGGCTCACCTCCTCCTAGCCACTGGAGGCGGCTCTCTCCTGGTGCCGAAGTGTTGCCAGCTGTCTCTCTTGCCGAAATTTCTAGTGCAATAGAAACCTTGCAAACTGCTTGGAGCACTAAGTATGGCCTCACCCTGTGTCTTGGGGACTAAAGGTTGAGGGAGATCTTGGGGGTTGATCTGATTTGCCTGCAGGAGGCTTGGAGAAAGTAGAGGCGCTCTGTGTCAGCTTGAATCAGGTCAATATAGTCCTCAGGGCTGGAAGAATTGCATGATTGATGTCCCTTTTGCCTCTCCTTTCTGGGCAGGTGGGCATCATCCAGCTTGGGCAGGAGCAGGTGCAGATTCAGCCCCTCAACAACTCTGGAGGCCCGTTTAGTGGACGAGAGCACCTGATCAGGCGCAAATGGTCTCTGAAACCCAGCCCGTCTGCCAAGACCCAGGTCCCTGGGCAGCTCTGCAAGGTACTGACAGGTGAGTCTGGGCCACAGGATGACTAGGTGGGGCACAGGCACAGCTGGCCCTTTGCTGTGGCCCCAAGTGCACTGAAGGGATATGCACAAGGATGTGCCTTCCCCTGTACAGTCATGTGTCACTGGAAGGGTGAAAAGTTTCCTTAGGTGATTTTATCCTTGTGCGAACATCATGGAATATACTTAGGATGTCACGAAGTGACAAGGTGATACAGTCTATAGGACCACTCTTGCATGTGTGGTCCATTGTTGGCTGAGATGTAGTTACTTGGATGTGACTGTATTTTAAAGCTGTTATTTTGCTCCTTGTACCATTTCCTTTTCTAAACACATTTCATGTGAAATGCCATTGAAAAAGTTGTCATTTTATTTCTGCAAGGGTCCCAGGATCTGGTTCACACAGTGTCTCAATTTTGTATTTCAGGAGCATTGAGACCTGAAAAAATTTACCTTATTTGTTGCCAAGCCCCAGGTTGGTAGCAGAGCTGGGATGAGGATTCCCTCCTGATGCCCTGGCTGGAGCTCACCTGTTCCTCTAGCATAGTGGTTCTCAGTCCTGTCTGCATGAATCAGAGTTGCCTGGCGGACTGATGAAGCAGTGGTTCTCAAAGTGTGGCCCCTGGGCCAGCAGTACCAGCATTCCCTGGGAATGAGGGAGGAGGACATGTTCTCACCTTGCCAGACCTGCAGCATGGGAACCCTGGGGTGGTGCAGTCCTTGTAGCTTCACATTCCTCCTGCAGATTCTGGTGCTTGTGAAGCTGTGAGGACCACTGCTTTAGAAAATGCCATGGGCTTGGCTGTGCCTGATCACCCTCATCTCACTGGTCTGGGGTGTGACTGGGTGTCAGGTGATTCTGATGCAGAGCTTCAGGCGAGAATCTTGGGCTCTTAGATTTTATGCCTGTATTTGGTCAGCCTGTGGGTTGTCTGTCAGGTGTTTAAGAATGTTTCATGGTGCTGTGTCACCAGCAGTCTGCCTGCGGCTGTCCCCTTTAACAGATAACCTATAGGCTATGCCTGGCATCTCTGCCAGGAGATCGTGGGACACCACAGCTGACCTTCGGAAGTTAGGCTTTTGTAGTTGAAAGTTATCTTCGTGTGAAAATGCAAGGTCTTGGGTTAATATTCCATTGGCCTTAGAAATACATTGATATGACTCCACTGCAGAAAGACTTTGAAATTTGTAAGCTTCTCTTGCAGCCCACTCTGCCCTTCCTGATCTCATGTGGTAGGGGGTATTTGGAGGTGACCGTGCTGGGTCCAGAAGACCTGCTCTAAAGCCGCAGGGGAGCTTTGAGTCACAAATGGAGAGAGAATTCTACCAGCCTTTTGGGTTTTTCTCTGTTCCTTTGTGCACCATTGCAAAAGTGGGAGCCATAGGGAGTGGCGTAAAATTGCCAGCGATTAAAAACACAGCCTGTGGCATAAACTTGCTAATAACTAAAAGTTACCCTTTAACAAGAAGCTGGAGTTTGGGTAAGTTGGATGGTTTGTTGTGAGTGTTGGCTTGCTGTCAGTGTGTTTTTATTTTATTTTATTTTTTTGGTATCGGGGATCGAACTCAGGTCCTTGGGCTTGTGCAGCAGGCGATGAAACCGCTGAGCTAAATCCCTGGCCCCTCAGTGTGTTATTTTAAACACTGGCTGTTTACCTTATCTAGGTCAGTCTCGGGATCATATTTTTTCAAAAATTTGTTTTACAATAAATGACTGCTAGCCACTCCTCTGTGTGTTTTCTGCAGCCAACCTGAACGCATTGCTTCAGAGGTACCAAGATCCCTGGAAGGCAGTGGTTCTTAGGTGTGGGGAGCCTTTAACAACTACTTGTGCCCAGCTCCCTCTCCATTGCACAGACCCCTTTTATTGGTCAGGGACACAACTGGGCATCCGATTTCCAGATGGTTGTGATGGGCGGCTGGTGTTGGAAACCTCGACAGACATACTGAACATGAGCAGTAGCACCTGTGGGCTGTGGGAAGTGGATTTTCTCAGGTGAGAACCGAAAGTAGGGCTGCATGGTGAACCAAGGGCGCATGCACTTTGCTTTTGCTCCTGGCTTGAGCCAGCGCTCATCAGCTGCAAGGCCGTGACCAGAAACCGTGTGCGCTTGACGACGAGATAATGGAATGTTTGTCTAGTGACCTGCTTCCATCCTGGTTAGGGAAGGGATAACGAGAACTGCTGACAAAATGACAAATGATGCTTGTGTTTGCATCTTTGTACCTTAGATTAGTTTGGGGGCACTTTATTGATAGACCGTGTAGCCTTCAATGAGGGAAATAAAATGAACAACATCAGGGTGGGATGAATGTGATGGAAACTAAGTTGAAACAAGAGCAGCCATGCAGGGCTGTAGGGAAATTTCTCGCTTTGTCTCAAAAATAATCTCTCCTTTTCTGCCTCCAAATCTCACATTGACTTGCGGGGAGGTGCTGGTGTGCTGTGTGTCATTATTACGGGTGTACAAAGTTTAGCTTCCATACTGTGGAGGAACACAGGCACCCAAGAAAGGTCTATATTTTTCTTTTGGTCCTTTTTTGCTTTGCATGAAATACTCAGTAAACTTTGTTGCTATGTTGAGAAAGATACTGGACCTTTTAATAGGCTTAGCTAAATAAATACTCAGGTCCTATCTAGTTTGGGTTAGCTTTCAAATTTTGTTTGTTTAGAAATAGGGGAAATTGAATTTCTGGGACACCAGCAACATACACTCTTGATGTTCCCTAGAAAGCTTAATTGGATTAGTCCACAATTTCCCATGGGAACATGTTCTTTCTGGCTGTATGTTTCAGTGTGTCCCGCTGTTGACCTTGTGTTACCCTAACTTGGGACAGAGTAGCCTCAGAGTGGCCTCCCTGGCTCACGTAGCCAAGGAGGAATCTGATGACTCTCTTTCCTCCACAGAACACTGTTTACTTACCTGAGAGTTGAACCAGGTGAGCCGCTGGATGTCTGGTGTTGCACCTCTGGGCAGGGCTGGGAGGACTGACAGTGAAAGCTGCTTGGAAGGAACCGCTTCCTTCCTTGGGTACCACTGGCCTTGCATTTTGGGAAGACTTTGGAGGCTCCTGGTAAGGGGACAGGCTGATATGATTTCCTTTTAGCTCCTTATTTTTAGGACCTTATAAACTGATTCATAAAACTCCAGGTTGGAACTTGTTATGAAATTATGGAGCCTGTAAACTTCTTTGGGGGGTGGGGGGTGAGAGCGTGAGTTTTTGAAAGTTTTTCGGCTATTCTCAGTAACACAAAATGGTACTTTGGAAATGCTGAAAAGTTCCTTGAGTTTTAAGTGGTTATTTTGACATGAGAACTTTTTGTCTATCTTCTATGCTTTTTTTAAAATCTTCTTCATTTAGATTCAATTTAGAATGTTCTGCCACCATTTACATGGCTTTGGGTACCAGTTTGAATGTCGATCTCTTGTACTGTGCTGGATGTCCTCCTATATGGCTAATGGAGGAATAGGGTGAGACAAGACTAATTCGCCATAAGGCATCTTCAGAATAGGAATCCTAAAACATTTGATGTGGCACTGAGTTCAGTGGAACATGAATATGTTCAAAACAGTGGTGCCTGTGAAATATTGATGTCTACTTTATGGTTTAAATTCTGTTGTGATTGGTTTTAAAAATTGTTGTTTTGTAGTATCGTGTGGATCATTTATAGCATGACAGAGGTCATTTTAGCAAGTATTCGGAAGATACCATGATTCTTCACAAACTGGGTATTGATAATTTGTGCCAAAATTTGCATGTGTGATCATATACTTATACTTGGAAATACATAATTGGTGAGGACTTGGGCTTTATGTCAGCTAAGATTCATCAGGTTGGAAATGACAGAAATCAAACTGGTGAAATATTGGGGATGTCACTGACATGTGAAGAGTAAAGTGGGACATGTGAATTGAGAGTGAAGCAGGACCCTGGACATCAGGAAAGGGTCTACCAAGCTCAGCTTCTCTCCAGTGCTTTCTCTGCGTGACAGCTGAGTCCGCTCCTGCCTCTCAAGGTGACAAAAAGGCAGGTAAGCTTGGTGAGTCTGGTGGGGTAGAGCTATGCCTCCTGCACTCTAGGTGTAATCCATCATCCAGCCCACCACTATGGGAGGACAATTAGTTCCTCATTTCTCCTGTGCCCAGCGGCGAATATGGCTGCTGGTCTTGTACAGCTCTCGGTTCCTCTAAACTTCTTTGAGACCTTAGCTCTCCAATAAGTGTAAAGAACAAGCTATACAGAGCCTAAGATCAAGGCATTGGCAGCATTGCTTCCTTGTGAGGTAGCAAGGGAGTGTCTGTTCTGGGCCTTTCCTTGGTGTGTACATGGCGGTCCTCTCCGTGCGGCTTCCTGTGTCTGTCTCCATGTCCAAATCTCCACTTATGGGGACACCAGTCCCATTGGACTAGAGCCCACCCTTGTGACCTCATTTTAACTGAATTACTTCTAGAAAACCTCTGCATTCCACTGATGGGGGGTTGGATGCATGGATTTGGGAACAGGACACAAGGCCATACCAGCTTCTGATTTTTCATCTGTCATGCTGAGCAGATGACACTCGTCTTGTGTGCTTCTCTGGGCCACTACTGAGGACTGTATGTGAGGGCTGTGGTACCACTTCTGGCCTCACTGGGGACCATGGTCACGGGAACTCTCACATATGCGTAGAAGGTGAAAAGAAATTTGGAGGAAATTATAAATGGGCCGTCTCTAAGGGTAGGCAATGTGGTTGGCTGGTCATATCTTCCCAGTGTTATTCTTGAGCATTTGAGGAGCTGGGTCACCTCAGGCCAGTTAGAAAGGACCGAGCCTCTCTGAGCTTGTTGCCGTGGAACAATGTCACCTACTGCATAGAGTTTTGTGTTAATAAGACAGCATGTACTTCCCGTTTTACTGCTAATAAGTCTTAGCTATTGTTGCAGCTCTTGTGGTTATAATTCATCCTTGTATATCCATTCTGCATTACCAAAGGGACTACTTCCATGCCTTGTTCTCAATTAATTGGGAGAGAAAGGGGCCCTTCAGAGCTCTGAGCACAGGGCTGGAGGCTCTCATTATCATGCATGCTTCTGCCATTCTTGCCTCGTGAGTAAATCCACAATGGAATCGAGGAACCTTGGCATGTCTGGACTGGAAGTTATCTGTACAGGTCAGATGCTTAAACTTCCCCTCTCACCCTCTGGATCCTGGGCACGCTGTACAGGGTGCACATGTCATAGGATGGTCCCGGTCTATGGGAAATGTACCGTTTGGCCGGGGAGATAGATAGCAAGGAGGTAAACAGATGTACAGGTGTAAAGTTACTGTTAGCTGTGGGACGTCAGCCCACAAAACGAAACATAGAAACCCACCTACTCAGCCTTCATATCAGGTCATAGTTGCTTCTGAACTTTTCTTCTTGTTTTAAGAGAAATTCATATTTATGGCTATGACTGACTGTTCACCCCCGTAATGAAGCTGGTGTGAATCCTCCTATCCGTATTTTCATGCTTTTTACATACAGTCATAAATTGTATATTGCATTTCTGTTTTTATATTTACATAAATGGTTTCATCCTGCACTTATTACAACAGTTTTCCAGGTTTATCCATGTTAATAAATACAAATCTAGTTCTTTCATTTTTTACTGTTGAGGTTTGCCTATTTTATTAATTTTTTCAAATAACTAGCTTTGGTTTATTTTTCTTCCCACTGCTTTTTGTTTTCCATTTCCTTCCTTATTTTCCATTTGTTTTTGTTCTGTTTTGCTTCTATTTGTTTCATTTTTCTATATTTTTTTGTTGTTGTGATTATTATTTTTCGGTTGGATCCCGCTATGTTGCCTAGACTGGTCTCCGAACTTCTGGCTCAAGGATCTGTCTGCCTAGGCTCCCAAGTAGCTGGGACTACTGTCCAGGCACATGCCACCATATCTTTACTTTTAATCTTTATTATTATTTTTTAAATGTTCTCCACATTTAGTCCTATTGTTCTTTTCCCTGACTTCTTTTCTTTCTTCATTTTTAATTTATATGTTTAAGGCTATGCATTTCCTTAAAAGCACACCTTTATGGCGTATGAATGTTGACATTAATATTTCCAGTTTTCAGTGTTCTCCAATTTTTATAACAGTTTTTTTTTCCTAGAGAGGCACTACAATGTAGTGGTTGAGAATTCAGAGAGGTTTACTGAATTTACAGTACTGCTTTCACCACCTATCAGTTTGAGCCACTATGTGTGATTTATTTAACCCTTTTAAAGTGCTTCAGTTTATTTACTTAAAAAAGAGTGATGAGAAGTGCACTCTGTACAGTTACGTGAATGATGAGGTAAATTTTACGTATGTGAGCACAATAATGCCTGGCACAATGTATTGTTACGTTTTTCATTGTGCTATAGATTTGAATATAGTTTTTCAGCACATAGGTTACTTTGCCATTTAAAAAATGATTTATAATTCTATGCACGGTGATTGGAGAATGTGACCCATGCAATATTTCCATTTGGTTCTTTTTTACATTTCACTCATCTCTGCTGGGATTTCCTGTATTTCATCCATCATGAGCACATTTTCCTTTTAAGTCCTTGAGCAGGGTGATAACAGTTGGTTTCATGGTCTTCTCAGGCAGCCTAACACCTGGGTCATTTTGGGGTTTGGCCTCTCCTGACTGCCTTTTTCTTTTTGATACTGGGGATCGAACTCAGGTCCTTGCGCTTACACAGCAGGCGGCGAAACCACTGAGCTAAATCCCCGGCCCCTGACTGCCTTTTTTAAAAAAATGATCACATCTTCCTAGTTCTTCCTCTGCCAAGTAATTCTGGATTATTTTCTGGGTATTGTAAATAAAATACTGCAGAGACTCTGGATTCTTTCCCTCTGAAAAGCACTGAGCTAGAACTTAGTTGTGTTGAACTCAAACTGGCTACGAAATTTGTATTTTGAGTGGTAGCTGAAGTCTGAGTTCAGTTATTTTATCATTGGCTGCAGTCTGTTCCACATAGAGATCATCCAGTGATGTAATAGAGTTCAATTTTTTCTAGTTCTATCTTTCGTGTTCATGCTGTCCTTTTCATTCAGTGTCATTTTTCCTATCCTTTGTCAGTTTTTGTGTTTTTAGCACAATTATTGGAAGTCTTTTTCAAATGATTCCCCCTTCTGAATTTCTTGAGGTTGCTGATCCTTCTATCTCGGATGTTTTCTCACTGATCATCTCCATGCAGCTAACAGTGGCCCCTCACCTTATTCGACCAATATTTGGGTCTCTTAGCTGCTAGATTGTTGATGCTGCAGACCCTCATGTACTGTCTGAGGTATGAAATCTCTCTGTATTTCTAGTCCCTGGAGATTTCCCTCTCCTTATTTTGCATTTGGTGAAGGTATTGCCTTAGCACAGTTGGGTTGCTATAACAAAATGCTATAAACCAGGTGGCTTATAAACAACAGAAATTTCTCACAGTCCTGGAGGCTGGGCCACACAAGATCAAGGTACAGGCAGATTTGGTGTCTGGTGAGGGCCTGCTCCTCATCATTAGCCCTTCCTGCTGTGTCTTCACGTGATGTAAGGGCCAAGGGAGCACACTGGGGCCTCTTTTGTAAGGACTCTAATCCCACTCATGAAGAATTCACCCTGTTGACATAATCACCTCTCAAAGGTCCCCACCTCCTAATACCATCCCACTAGGGGTAAAGTTTCAGTGGATGAATTCGGTTTGGGGAGGACACAAATATTTAGACCATAGAAGGTATTAGAACACTTTGAGGATGGGGGTGCGTTACATTTTGTATTTGAGTCTTTGTAGTTATCTGAGTATATCCATGAATTATTCATGAAGAGTCTACTCACTGTAACTGTTTAACTCCCCTAGACTCAAGTATATAAGCAACATCATACAATCTCATCATTCAAAAGTGAGATTTACCTGATTCCTCACCTCAGTCATGAAGGAAGTTACTTCTCTTTCATGTGGTGCAAATGACTCTGAGCCTTATAAGTAAGTGCAGGGCCCTCAGAACAGCTCCTCAGTCCTCCTAGCTTTCTGCTTGCTGCTGAAAAGCACATTGTCCAAGTGCCAAGGATGCGTTGAGGGGCTCCAGCATGTCTGTGTCATCTGTGATGGTAGGGCCTCCTGGGAGAGCTATGATGCATGGGGCCCAGATTCAGCATCCTGCCCTTCTATGGGGTGCCTTCCAGCTTCTCAGACATCCCACTGGACCTTTCCCAGGCAGGCAAGGCCTCCCCTGTCCTGCTGTGCTCTCACAGCTTCAGCCCCTGCCCCTGATCTCAAGGGCAGGCCCTGGCCCAGTGCAGTCCTTCTGAGAGCTCAGGTCTAAGGCACGAAAACCAGAATGGCAGCTGTGCAGTGACAACTTCCATCCTGGGCCCTGCAAAGCACCCGTGGCAGAGGGATGCCAAAGGTAGCCTTGTCATAGTACCACCGAAGGAAGAGCACACGCACACCTCAGTCACCAAAGTCACTCATTGTTTTGTTGACCTGAAGTACAAATGCTGTGTCCTTTCTCAGTACGGGCTGTAGAAAATACTCAATGGTTTATGCATCATACGAATATGAATTTGTTCTCTTGCACATGGGGACAGCCCTCAGGCACCAGGGAGAGTGTTTCTCAGGTATGCTGTCCTAGTGTGGCCCTACAGTGATTCTGATGTGTGTCTGTAGCCTGCCCGGATGGAGTAGGTGCTCATGGAAACTGAGATTTAAGTGAGGATCTTTCGTAGGTGACCGGGGGTCCCGCAGACCTCCCACCTCTTGAAGCCAGGAATGTTTTGGAAGTCCCCAGGTGGATATTGCTTGGATTTCAGCATCTTCTTAGAAAAGCTCCTGGGCAGCTTTTGCATGGCACATGCTCATTTTTGCATGTTCAAGTGATCATTTTTGCATTTGCTGTTGCCTTCCAAGTTTAATTTTCACAAGCTTTGAGGAGAATCTCCAATCCTGCTGTTGGTTTATATGAACCACGTGTTCACCCAAGTCTCTTGATCTTATGTTTGTTTCCTTTTCAAACAAATGACTGAGGAAATCCTTTGGATTTTCTCCAGAGGTATTTGGGCAGGTGGAAGATGCTTGTAAATAACCCTTGGGGAAGAATAAAATTAAAACTGAATTATATCACTCTGTAAAATCATTATTCTTGCTGTTATTGTTCCCTGAGACTTTATGACTGTGTGGAACTGGATCTTGTTGGATATTGTGAAGTGGACACTGCTCACTGCCATCTGTGCAGCTGGCAGAGGACACAGCGGTGGAGAGGCCTAGGCTGCCTTGGGAGCTCTGACTGCTTCTAGCACACGAGGTGCTGTCAGCTAGTTTCTCTTATTCCTGTGTTTCCTCATCTATAGAAGAGAGGAAATACTTTTCTTAGAACTTTTACTTCACCAGCGTTCTGGGAGTTACAAGAGCTAATGCCAACATGCTTATATCAAGCATAAGTATCACTGATATCCACCGGAGATAGTATTATTGAAATATAAAGTTATCATCTCTCAGTGAAAAAGGTCCATAGAGTGGATTCACTGACATCCAAGCCTGAAATGTGGACTTGGGTGCAGGTGGGGCTGAGAGAGGTCACAGGAAGCAGGAGAGAGAGACAGGGAAGAAGAAAATCCATGGAATCCAGAGGAAAATCCAGTGGAAGGTGTGTGTGTGTGTGTGTGTGTGTGTGTGTGTGTGTGTGTGTGTGTTGCTACTGGTAACAGGCTTGGATTAGATGAAATGAGCATGGAAGCTTCCTAGAGCTCTGCCTCTGTGGTAGCTCCTTGCATTGTTATAACAAATACCTGAGATAACCAACTTAGTATAGGTTTATCTGGCTCACGGTTTTCGAAGTTTTAGTCTATGATTGATTGGCCCCATTGCCTTTGAGCCTGTGGTAAGGCCGCACATCATGGTGGGACCTTGTGGCAGAGCAGAACCACTCACCTCATGGATAATGAGTGTTGTGTGGGCTGGGACCCCACAGTCCCTTTCCAGCCCACATCCCCAGTGGTTCCACCACCTCCCACCAGCCCCACCCTGGGGATCTGGCCTTTAACATGGGAGTCCTTGGGGCACATTCCAGATGCGAAGTCATGGTGAGGCACTGGAGTCTTGTCCAGTGGCTCTCAGCTTCCAGATGCATGGGCTGCTGTTGTGTAGCCCGGTGAGAGAGGCCGCCAGGGGGAAAGGCCAGAGTCAAGGGCTGCAGGAGGTGTGTCGTTGGCATGAGCTGCCACCAGAGCAGCCATGCAGGTTGGGTGATGACAGGTCACGACAGGGAGGGCATCCTGGGGAGGAGCTCCCTCGCTCCTGGGGGGGCCCACCTGTGTGCTCCCTCTTGGAGACCCTGCTTTCTGGGCAGATCCCTAGGCAATAAGAAATGCCATAAGCCAGGCTGGGGCAGCATCTGCATGAATCTTTACGCAAATACAAATCATATCCTATGTGCTTTTATGCTTTCAGTGATTGGGTGTGTGTTGAGTGAGTTTTCTGAAAACTACCTGCGTCTATTTTATTTTTAGACCTCTATACTTAAACTTGAAACATCCCTTCTCATCGAGGGCAGTAATTCATCTACTCATCAGTGTTTATCTGCTGCTCACAGTGTGTGGAGCTTTGTCATAGGCGTTAAGGATCCAACAAGAGACAGACATCCCTGTCCTCCCAGACACGACATCCTAGTGCTGATCACATAGATCCAAGGCTGATGGCCAGTGTTTTTCTGGATGTGTCCCAGGGAGAGGAGTCTGCAATCCCCGTGACTCCTCCTTCCCACTGCCAGCCTAGGAGGTATCTGGCATGGAAGGACTTTGATTCCCCCCGTGTTTGCTGGTGGAGGGAGGGAGAAGACTGGATGAGAACCTGGCCACCAGGTTGACAGCTGAGACTCTACGACAGGAAGAGATGGTGTATTGATGCAGGGAGGCATTCTGTTTATTCAGTACTTTTTTGTACCTGAGGTCCACCCCTGGTGCTAGACAGAAGTCCTGCTTTGTACAGCCTGGTCAGCTTCTGGCTGCAGCCCTGCACTTCCAGATCCTTTCACTGTAGAACTAAGCATCCCACCTGGAAGCTGCCTGGTCACCCTTGCATCGGCCTGCAGTTTTCTCTCTGTCATTTTCCCAACGCTCAGGGACTTTTGGCAGCTGGGCTTCCTTGTTCCTTGTCCCTCTCCCAGTCCTTGTTATGTGCGATGCTCTGTCCTGGGGTGTTGCCAGCGGATTCCAGTTTCACTAAGCTGCAGTCTGTCTCTCCGCACTTTTTCTTGCTCTCTTGGGAGGCCCACATTTCTCCCAGCACCCCCCCCCCCCGCCACGGGTCCCTGGCCTGTCTTGAGCCTGCATCATCTGCAGGCCCCAGCAGTGCTGCAGGTCCGCCAGCTCTCCAGAACTGCATGTTTCGGAACCAAATCCTTGTCCTGTCCCCTGCCAGCTTCATACCCAAGGTTCTTACCCAATTTTTCCCAGTCACCTAGACACAAAAATAATTATGCTGTTTTTGTTTTCTCGCTCTTGTCCCCTTTACTTGTATTCCCCCATACTATCTGTTTGCTGCTTCTTTGAGAGAGTTGCAAAGAGATTTGGTGTGCCTGTTACCCACATTAACATTCCCCAAGTTTGCTTTGTAGTGTTTTGGACCCCTCTTTCCCTTCTCGGCCCTCTGAGCTTCTTTCCTTCCACACACTCGTTTTTTTCCTGAACCTCCTAGGAAGTAATTTGCAGACATTGTGGCCCTTTATCCATGCATACTTTATACTTTCTAAGAATTCCTACTAGCCATGGGGATAAACTCAGGATATATAACATTGATATAGCATTTGTATTTAAACTTTTCTAGTAGTCCCAGCAATATCTTTTATAGTTTTCTTTTCTTGATATGGAATTCAATCTAAAATCCCATGTTGCATTCAGTTTTCACCTTGCTTAGGTTTGTGAAATCTAAATCAGTTCCATGATATTTGTATTTTCTGGTCTCTATCTGCCTCCATTTAAAAGAGATACTACCGGTAGTGCAGACTAGGTATCTCGTAGGATGTCTCCGTGTTTTTTTCTGACACTTCTTCATGATTTGATTTAGGTTATGCATTTCCAGAAGGGAAAACACAGAAAAGATCTTATGTTCCTCTCAGTGCCTCTTTTAAAATTTTTTATTAGTATGTGTTTGCTAGACATAATAATTACATTCATCCTGGAGAACTGATATGTGTACATATTCTTTTTTTTTTTTGGTACTGGTGCTCGAAGTCTGGTCTTTGCGCAGGCGCAGCAGGCCGCGAAACCCCTGAGCTAAATCCCTGGCCCTGTACACATTCTTCTTAATCATTTTTCTTCCCTTTCCTCTCTGTCCCCTCTTGTCTTCCCCGTCCCCAGATCTCCTCCCTCCTCCCGCAAAGCTTATCTCCCTGATTCCTGTCACCTGTGGGAGGCACACACGGTGTATTTGTCCAGACATTGGGAATGTCAGCGCTCATTACTTGGTTAAGGTTGTGCTTCTAGGTTAACCCACTGTAACGTTATCATCTTTCCATATATAATTAGCGAGTAATTTGTGGGGATACGTTGAGACTCTATAAATATCTTGTTCTTCATCAAACACTCACTATTTTTGGCATCTCCTGATGCTCTTGGCAGACTCACTTATTACTGTGATGGCTTAGCAATGCTGGTTTGTAATTCCCATCATTTTTCCATATGTTTAGTAGTTGGTCTCCTCCAGGGAATGCTTACCCTTCTCTCGCGTTTATTTTTAATCTGTGGGAATTTGTTGATTCTTAGGAGGTTCCTTGAGTATCATTTCTTTATTATGATGCTCAAACCATCTCAGACTTGGCTAGTGTGAGTGTAATTTTTTAAATCAGACACGGATATTGTGTTTTACAAAGGCTTTCACAGCACTGTGGAGAAAAGCATTACAACGTTGTGGAGAAGCACATGATTTTCCTCCTTAGGTATACAGTATACCTTGTTGATAGTTTAACATTGTACTAAACTCAACTCCTGGGATAAGTCCCAATTGATTGTGGAGTATTACTTCCTTAAAATGATATTGCATTTTTCTAATTTTTTAAGGGTTTTTTTGACATCCATGTTAACATGTGGTATTTCATGCGTGTGCACGCATGTGTGCACGTGTGTGTGTACACCTTTATTCTGAGTATAGCCTTAGTGTTACACTAGCTTTGTGGAATCTTTCCCCTATTTTCAGTGCTCTGGAACACTTTGTGGACCACGCAGGCTGTCTGGTCTGGGAAGATTTGGTACAGTCCCCAGTGGAACTATCTCGGCTTAGTGCTTTTTTGTGACTGTACTTTCTTTGTAACTTTCCCTGTTTTTTCTATAAAAATTGGCCTGTTTAAGCTTTGTATTGCTTATGGGATCAATTTTGACTAATTGTATTTTCCTAGCAACTTTCCAATGAAAGTACATAAAGGTACCATTTACTTGATGTATTCAGTACTGTAATTATTACTTAATGCGGTTCAAACCAGATACAAATTCCGAGGTCATGGGGCTTTTGGGATAGGAGAGGTCTATTTTGGCTCAGGGAATGGTCTTTTTGGTCCATCTTTTCACCGCCCTTGGAAGTCCACCTTGTTTTTCAGACATCACCTCTCCAGCACGTTCACCCTGCTTCCCTCACTTTGGAGTCCTGGGATCCCAAAGTACTTCGTCTGCATCTGAGTGTTGCCCATACCTTTGTCTGCCATCTGCAGCATAGTTGAGTCCAAGGGACTCTGGAAGGCAAGGCTTGGGCCTTGTTTCGCTATTGCTGCTATAACAAATCAGCACGTACTCAGTGACCTAAAACAAAACAGACGTATTACCTCACAGTTCTGGAGGTCAGGAGTCTCGAATCCGTTCCATCAGGCCAAACTCAAAAGTGTCAGCAGCTCTTCATTCCCTTCGGAGGTTCTAGGGGAGAATGCATTTCCTTGCCTTCTTCAGCTTCTAGCAGCCACCTGCATTCCCCTGCATTCCTTGGCTCATGGCCCTGTCTGTTGTCAGAGCCAGCAGAGAGTCTCAGAATACATCACTCCGACAGTTCCGTAATCACATTTCCTCCCGCTCCCTCTTAGGAGGACACGCAGGCCCAGTGAGGCACTCCCCGGTAATGTCTCCATCTCAGAGTTCAGAATTGCAGCGCCAGAACCTCTTTCCCTCTATCCGTTAACATTTCCATAGGTTCTGGGGATTAGGATGTGGACGTTTTGGGAGGTGCCTACTGCAACCTATAAATGCATGTCCTTGTTTCTGTTAATCTACGCATTGCAATCACAATGCTCAATTTTTTTTCCTTTTGCACTTAGCTACTGGACATGTTGTGAGACAAAAAAATAAAATAAAAAAACACAAAAATAGCATTGTAGGACAAGCACATTGGGTCTCTTTAAATATTCTCATTAACTGATGGAGAAAGAAATGCTAAGTCTCCCAGCATTGAAACGAGAAAGAAAAGGACATCGTGGCGTGGCGTTCTTTTGCATGTGTGTCTGAGCCCCTTTCCCACATGCAGTTCCACCAAACAGAGGACTTGGACAAGGCGCAGTGTTGTCTCTCCCCAGTTTTCCGATGGACTCTTATGCAACACACGCCCGCCCAACTTCAGTAACTCAAAGCAGAGGAGCTTCCAGCTTAAATAGGAAAATCTGCCTCGAACTGCAGACGGAGCAAGAATGCATAGTTTATTATTTAAAGTGCATGCTGGCTGGGGCTGTCCAGGTGGCTCAGGGAAGCTCCTGGCAGCTGGACAGGCTCTGAGGCTGAAGGAGGGAGTGTGGCCTCCAGAAGGTCCCCACCAGGTGGTTGAGTGAGCACATGGCCGGGGTGCCGGCATGGTGTTCCAGGAGGTGGCGGAGCTGAAAAGCAAGGCCCCTGCCAACTCCCACAGAAGTGTCTGATTTTTGAATCAGCCCTCGAATTTCCTCCAAGGACGAGAGTAGGGAGAATGTGTGACCAAGCAGAGGAGTGTACACCCGGCTTCCCTCCCAGCAGGAGGCCCCAGGCCAGCAAGTCCACCAGAGGCAAGGGGAAGGAGAACAGACGCTCTGGTCTTTTTAAGACATGGCTTGGGTTGCGTTCTCTTCCTCCTCTGCAAGGAAGTCTAGTTTTTTCAGTACACTAACTCCTCCTGGAGAAGCCCAGCAAAAAGCCTCCTCGGGACAGCTGCCGCCCAGTTTGCTTGGGCGATTTCCATCTGCACATGCAGTGGGTTCATTTTGCACCTCTTTCTTTCCAGGCAACGGGCAATTTCTCGTGCATGACCAGACAGGGAATTCACTCGCTGGAGCTGGTGCGGGGTTGCCTAAACTGCCTCTGGGCTGAAGGAGCCTGTACCTTTCCCAATCCATTAGCAAGTCATAGATCAAACTCCCTGTCACTGGCTTTGGACAGAGCTGGACAACGAAGCACACAGGAAAGGCTGAATAAAGCTGGAAGTGTTCCTGCCCAATGGGGCAGAAAATGTCAGGCACCCTTGGTGGTCGGCTTCAGTGGCGGCGTGGCTGGAACCTGGGACCAGCCGTGAAGGAACACAGGTCCGGGCCCTGTCTGAGGAGGCGAGATCTGAGCGGGCACCGCCTGCTCTGGCCGTGCTTAGGGATGCTCTGGGACTGGGGAGGGGAAACGGGGCTTTTCTTCTCCAAGGAAATAGCCTTCATTCAGAGACAGAGTTTATAAGCTGGGGTCCCATGGGTCTCTTAGGGTATGCCTGCCTTGCCTTTTGGGGCCCTGCACAGAGAATGAGCCATTCTTTATGTCAGTATTTACAGAAATACAGCTACTCTCAGAAAATAAACGGTTACCCATCTCTGCCAAGGCCGGCTGTTGCTTTTCCAACTCTGCTTTTGAGGGAGACCTAATTCCCCTCCACCTTCTCTCCCTGTGTGGGGCTGACAGTCAGCAGTGGGAGAGCTCGGTACTCAGGCTTACTGCCTGCTCTGTCCCTGAGGGTGTCCTTGGAGTCACGTTTGGCCTGTTGGCTTCCTTTCTGGGAGGCAGTTAATCATCCTTCTGGTGTTGAGTCCTCAGAGGTTCGCCAGAGCTGAGGCCTCAATCAGTTTCTGTCAGGGGCTTGGTGGGTTTGCCCCTGAGTTTGAGAAAATTCCTTCCTCAATATAAATGTGCATTTTCCAGCATGAAGGGCCAGCGTGGCTGTTGCAGTGGCGTGTGCACTTGCATCTTGAGGGACAAGACCTTCCCTTGCTAGCAAGTTGTCTGCCCCAAATCTGTTTCCCTCTCCCTGATACCTTGCCAGGAAGCTGCCTCTGGGAGGGCCATCCCTGGGTACTGGCCCTCCTGGGCCCTGGTGGGTGACAGTGAGGAGGGGCAGCGTGGGGAGGGAGCTTCCAGAAGCCGGCTGAGCCACACAGGCCCCTTTGCAGCTTGGGCCGGCGCTCCTCAGGAGAGCAGGAAGGGAAGAGGTCAGCACTCTGGGTTTGCAGATGCTCCCTGGAGCTTTGAGCTGGGCTTTGAGCTGTGCTGGGCTTCAGAGGGATTTGCACATAGGACCATTTCAGAGAAGATGGCCTGTATGACGCTCACCTTCGTCCACGTGCCTGACCCCTTGTAGGCCTCACAAAGCCAGTGGGAATGGGTTTGGGAGGCACTGAGGACTCCATGGCAGCCAGGGTAGTGCGACAGACCCCAAGAGAGAGGCAGATCTGAGTCCTGGCTCTGCACGTGTGCTCACCAGTGACCGTGAGCAGTTGTGTCCCCTCCACGGCTCTGCCTCTTTGTGAAGCTGTTGTTGAGGCTCCAACATGGGGCTGCCCACTGTCACAGTCAGTGGCAAAGGGATGGGGGTCAGTGACAGGAGGGATGTTCTGTTGGGGTACAGCTTCCAGCCTTGGTAGAAAACAAGGATGATGAGACTGAAAACAAGCTTTCCTTGAGACTTCAGTGTTTGAAAATCAGCGCCCTACCACCACCAGCACGTTGCCTTGCTTGCATAGGGGCCAGTTAATGGCTGGGTTTGGGGACACAGTGACTTAGGAGAAGCAAGAACAGGGGCTGTTGGCTATGGACCCAGTGCAGCTTCCCAACCTTATCGGACCAGAGTGTCATGCACCCACGATGCGCCCAGCTCAGGGAGATGTGTCCCTGTGTCCCCAGAGTTGGCTCTCCCCGCTGCTGGGTCAGACTCCCCCGGTGACTCCATGCCTGATTGTCTGGTGGAGAAAGTAGCTGAGAAGGGAAGCCAGAGCAGAGTTAGATGGCTGAGCCCCGGATTCTGTTTTCCTTTCCCATGACTTTTTTCCTGATTTCAGCACTGACAGTACAGACTTCTTGAAGGCATTCCAGTTTCAACCATACTAAAGAGTAGTTACTTGGATTTTGAACACACCACTAACTACCTAAAAAGGGAACGCAGTTAGCAACAGCAGAAAAAGACAGAAACCATTCAAGGAAGAATACAGCTCATTTAGTTATGGCCAGGATGAGTGACTTGGGCATTTTCTTCCTGAGATCTGAGGATTCCACCAGCATGCAACCATGGCCTTGAGCAACTTGCTTCATATTTGGGGATTCTGAGATTTACAACTGTCCCCTTCTGCTTTTTCCTCTCAGTTGTCTGTGTCAGGCAACTGCTAGCAGCCTGTGTTCCAGACAACTGCACATCATTTCTGGCTGCCAGATAAAATGTTTTATAATAACTTTTTGACAAGGCTGCGCTCTGAGTCCTTTTGTGGAGTGCGTGTAAGTTGACTGTGTGTGTGGAGGGGGGAAAGCAAAGATTGTTCTGTTACAGGGTTGTGCTGTTTTCGGTAATAGATGTCACCAAAAAGTTGTTTATAAAGTGAGATTTGTATAAAGTGAATCAAATTTTAAATTAAGATGAGCTTACCATTGTAAAGGATCTGGAGTGAATCCTCCTCCCTGGGGGATTTGGCAGGATATGTACCAGCTGCTTAGAATAACGTGTTTGTTGGTTGATTTTATATATTTTGTAAAAATATAATTTGTTTGTCAAACTTGGAGTTTTGATGATGTGGCACCCTTAGGCACAAGCAAGGCTCTTTCCCAGGTGTGGCTGTGTTGGGTGTGCATGGCAGGGTGACAGGTTCCAGCTGGACCCGGGAGGTGGCCTCATGTGCAGAGGGTCCATGGGAGCTGTTCCAGAAGTACATGGGGACATCAGCCACACACCTGGCACCATGCCTGGCATATGACACACATTATCACGTTTTCCTCTCCTCAAATGCTCAGCTGTTTCCATCCCTGTAAAGCTGCATGGTTCCCACTCCAGCTGGATAAACATGAAGGCGTATTTGGAGACAAGAGGCAGGAGGGGCCCCTGTGTTGGTCAAGGCTTTGTCCATCGGAGGCTAAGCACAGACGAAAAGGGAGGCACTTACTGACTTATGTGAAAGGTCCAGCAGATAAGTGTATCATGGCTGGACCCAGGATTTGCAGCAGGGTGGCTGGGACTTTCTTCCTCCCGACAGCTCTTACCTTGATTTCCCTGTGTGTTGGTTTAAGTTTCAGGCAGGTCTTCCGTAGTGGTCAGAAAGGTAGCCTGCTATGGTTTGGATGTGTTTGCCCTCCAAGGGTTCATTACCCCAAACGTCTATAGTGTGGGAACTATTGAGAGGTCATTAGGTCACTGGGCGCCCTCAGAAGGGACTGATGGACACCTCATCGGACCCCAGTCCTACTCTGGCTTCCGGTCTCAGTGTGTGATCTCTTTGTCCCATATGTGCTTCTGCCATGAGGTCTTCACAGAGTGGGGCCAGTGTTGGTGCCAGGCCTTTAAAACTCTACAACTGTGAGATAAAGGAACCTCTTTGGTTTTGAAAGCTCCCTGCCTTGGGGATGTCATTATAGTAGCAGAAAATGGACCCTAGCATGGCTTCTGGCTCTAGCAGCTGCAACTGCTGTGGTCCTTGGTGCCCATAGCTCAGGCACATCAGACTTTTAGAGTAGGGCTGGCAATAGCTCCATAGGTATTGTGCAGTCCCCAAAGGCAAAGAGACATCATATTGTCAGGAGGGGGCAGACTGACCGTGCCCTGTCCATCTCTGCCATTTCCCCTGGGCAGACTCCTGGAGAGGCCTTTGTCCAGAGGTGGTTATACAGTGCTGACCTCTTCCCTCCTAGCTGCTTCCTCCCCTTCTCCTGTGGGCACTGGAGAGTCTTGTGGAAGCTGGGGCCATGCCTAAGTGAGCAGTTCTTTGGGCCTGTATTCTCCTGTGATGCCCAGCTGTACATGTTCAGCTTGGCCCAGGTCACACAGAGCAATGTTCTATACTTGTTCTGGGCTTTGGAAATAAGGCAGGGCATAAGACTTTCTACCTAGCTCAAGCATGGGAGAAACCAAAAAATTACTGCATTAACTGCTACATCTGTTACTACAGCTATGTAACAATTCACCCCAGTGCTTAGAGGCTTGGAAGTGCTGTTTTAATGTGCTTTCTGATTCTGTGGCCAGGGATTCAGACAGGCCACAGTGGAGATAGTTCTACAGTGTCTGGGGAAGACTTGAAGTCTGGGAGCCGGAGTGATCTGGAAATGCCTTCATTCCTGTGGAGGGCCTGAAGGCTAGAACCATCAACAGGAGCATCTAGGCACAGCCTGTATGGCTGCCTCTGTACAGCATGGTGCTTATCAGACTTCCATGGCTACTCAGGGCTCCATGTGCAAGACTTGCAGCAAGCCAGGCAGCAGGGTCCGCCTCTGACCCTGCAGAGGATTTCCTAAGCTGTGCCTAACTGGCTGAAGCAGTCAAAAGCCATCCAGGTTCAAGGGCAGGGGAGATAGACCCTGCTGCACCATGTCAAAGAATTTGGGGAACTTTTTAAAAATCATCACAGACCTCTGTAATCTGGGGCAGGTGACACTCCTAAGTAGGAGGGTCTCATCAAATTGGGCAAAGAGATCAGAGATGACATGAGGATAGCCTCCCCTGAAAGTTAGAGGTTCAGCCAGCTTTAGAAACTGGCGTCACCAACCATGTGTGGGAGTCCTAGAAGAGGCCTTTGTATCTAAATGCAGCATAGTCACATTGAGTATATTTAACCAGTTAACTGATTATAGCTTTATGAAGATAAAATTAACATTCAGTGAATGGGACATACTTAAATGTACAGTTTGATGACTTTGTGTGAATATACCAGTTAAACCATCACCACCATCAAGATAATGGGCATGGCCTCCATCACCCCCCCAAAAGTTTCCTTGTGCCCCTGTAAGCCTATCCTCCAGCCCCTCCCTCTATTCTCCCACAGAAGGAGCTACTGGTGTGACTTCCACCACTAGAGTGAATTGCATTTCTTAACGTTTTATATAAATGGAGTCATGCAGTATATCCTCTTATTTGTCTGCTTTAGATTTAAATTTATTTAAAAACCGATATGTGGAAACAACATTTTGCATATAATGGGCTACCATGTAGTAGTTCAATGTGTGAATACATTGAGTAGCGTTCAAATCAGGGTAAACATACCTATCTCCTCAAACCTTGATCATTTTCTCATGGTGAAAACATTCTAATTCCTTTCTTCTATCTTTTTGAAAAACTGAATACAGTACATTATTGTCTACAGTCAGCCCACTGTGCAGTGTCACACCAGGGTGTCTTAACTCCTGTCTGTCTCTAACTTAGTACCCATTGATCAGCTTTTCCCCACCCCTGCATCCTTCTCACTCTCCCCAACCTTAGGCAACCACCATTGTGCTCTCAACTTCCACGAGGTCAACTTTTGTATATTTCCCTTAGGAGTGAGAACATCTACCGTCGTACCTGACTTCTGGGTCAGACATATTTCACGTCACATAATGATCTCCAGTTCCATCGATATCACTGCAAATGTCAGGATTTTATTTTTAGGGCTGAATAGTATTCCATGGTGTGTATGTGTGTTAGCTTTCCATCAATCTGACAAAATACCCGAGATAGAGAAGGGAAAATTTATTATGGTTCACAATTTTAGAGGTTTCAGTCCATGGCCTGTTGGTTCCATTGCTTTTGGGCCTGTGGTGAGCCAGAGCATCATGGCCAGGAGCACATGGTAAGCAAAGCTTCATACCCCATTGTGGCTGTAAGACGAAGGAAGGGGCAGGGTCCCCATGTCCCCTTCAAATACACACCCTCAGGGACCTAATTTCCTTCTGTTGGAAGGAAATCTAAAGATTCTACTGCTTGCCAAAAGTGCCAAGCTATGGACCAAGCCCTTTATACATGGGCCTACAGGGACATTTAGTGTCCAAACCAGTACATCTGTAGCAATGTACTGCATTTTCTTTCTCCATTCATGAGTTGATATACAATTATGTTGTTCCTGTATCCTGACTATTATGAATAGTACTGCAGTGACATGGGAGTGCAGGTAGCTCAATATGCTGATATTATTGTCTTTGGATATGTATCCAGTAGTGGGATTAGTCGATCATGTGGTAGTTATATTTTTAATTTCTTGAGGATCCTCCATACTGTTTTCCATAATGGCTTTATATTCCCACTGACAGTGTGCAAGGATTCCCTTTTCTCCACGTTCTCACTGCCATTTGTTATCTTTATTCTTTTTCATAATAGCCATTCTTACTGGGGTGAGCTGATAAGCTTCTTGTGGTTTTGATTTGCACTCCTGTGATACTTAGTGGTGTTGAGGGAGGAGGGGTGTGTGTGTGTGTGTGTGTGTGTGTGTTGGGGATTGAACCTAGGAAGTCATACATGCTACACAAGTGTGCTTCTACTGAGCTAGTCCCCAGCCCTGATGTTGGGCATTCTTGATAGACCTATTTGCCATTTGTATGTCTTCTTTTGAGAAATATATATTTAACTCTATCACACATTTAAAAATTCGCCCTTCATGGACTGGGGATTTAGCTCAGAGGTTCCGCCACCTGCCTCGCAAGTGCAAGGACCTGAGTTCAATCCCCAGTACCAAAAAACAATTTCTCCTTTCATTATCTTATTTCACTTGCTGAGCAGAAGCTTTTGAGTTTGATATAATCCCATTGTCCATTTTTCCTTTTATTTCTTGTATTTTGGGGTCTTGTAAAAAAAAAAAATCTTTGCCCATTTCAATGCCCTAAAACATTTCCCTTATGTTTTCTTCTAGTAGTTTCATAGTTTCATTTCAGGTCTTATATTAAAGTCTTTAATCTATTTTGTGTTGACCTTTGCAACTGGTGAGAGAAAGGGGTCTAGTTTCATCATAACTCTGCATTTGGATATCTGATTTTCTCAACGCCATTTATCAAAAAGATCGTCCTTTCTCCAGCGCATGTTCCTTTGTTGGAAATCAGTTGGCTATAGATGTATGGGTTTACATCTGGGATCTGTGTTCTGTTGCACTGGTCTTTGTGTCTGTTTTATACCAATCCCATGCTGTTTTGATTACCGAATGCAAAAACACAGAAGTTGCCATACAGAGCAGAAATGACATTACACACCCGAACTAGTGCTATAGAGAGCATGTGTGTGATACTTCCTTAGGAGGCCAAAGAAAGAAGACAGTGGTGAGAAAGAATGGAGTAGAAATGGTTTGCAGAGAACAGAAATCTAATTTAAGAATCTTTGGAGTAGGGACCCGTCCCCCAAAAGTAGAATGGGAGCATTTATCCAAGATTTATTATGAATGAAGACTTTCTGAAAGATCTCAGTTTTCAGGATAAAAGGCTCACTGTGTTCTCGTCAGAATTAATATACAGAGATTCATAGTTAGATTTTTTCCTGGCAAAATTTGTGAATTATAAGATTAAAAAAAATAGTAGTATTCAAGCAGGCAAAACAGATTACTGAAAAGACATGAAACTCTGGCAGGCCTCAGACTTGACATGATACTAAGTCCCAGAAGATGATGGAGACAGGATGACACTGTTGAGAGGAGAAGTGGTTTGCTCTAAGAATTTGACACTCAGGCACGTTACTAGTCAAGTGTGATGGCAGCTGAAAGGTGCTTTTAGAAGAGTTAGAGGGTCCACACTCAGGAAGGATTGCTGTAAGATACAACAGCAATTGTTTTTGTAGCTGAAGCAAACAGGGGAGCCATGAATAAAGCATTGATATTGATGTTTAAAACTGGTTTTCACATAGAGTTAGGCTGATGCCAGTGTAATCCAAATGGAATGCAATAATTTAGAGATTAAGGGAAGATCAAAGACTTAAAGTTAAGGGCTGAAACCATCACACTCTTAGATAAAAACATACAGTCTGTGTAAATATTTGTGACCTTGGGTTATGCAGTAGTTTCTTAGATATCAAAAGCATAGCAACCAAAGAAAATATAAATGATCAAAATTTTAAAATTTTGTGCTTTAAGGGACTATCATAAAGTGAAAAGATAACACAATGAGAAAATTTCTCCACATCATGTATTTGATAAGCAACTTGTGTATAGGACATATAAAGAAGTCCTATAACTCAGTAATAAAAAGAAAATTAACTGAATTTAAAAACCAAGCAAGGAACTCAAATTAACTATTATCCAAAGAAGATATAAAAAGGTCAGTAAACACAGGGAAAGAAGCTCAATATCTTTAGCCATCGGTGAAATGCCAAGTCAAAATGACAGAGAGACACCACTTCACAACCACTTGGATTTTATAATAAACAAGATGGACAATAATGAATATTGATAGAGACTTAGAGTGGCTAGAACCCTCATATGCTGCTGCTGGGAATATAAAATGGTATAACTGCTTTGGAAAATAATGTGGCAGTTCCCCAAAGTTTAAGCACTGAGTTACTATGCAACCTAACAGTTCTACTCCTAATTTATACCCAAAAGAGAGAAATGAATCATTTGTCTATCCAAAACCTGTAGGTGAATGTCCAGAGCTGCATTGTTGACAATAGCCAAAAGTAGAAACAACTCTAATGTCCATTAACTGGTGACTGGATAGATACATTGTGTACATTTACACAATAGAGTTTTACTTGGCCATAAAAAAAGAAGGAAGCACTAATATGTGCTGCATTATGGATGACCCTTGGAAACATGATGAGTGAAAGAAGCCAGACTCAAAGATTGCATATTACGTGTTTGTATGAAATGCCAGAATAGGTCATCTATGGGGACAGAAAGTAGATATCCTACAGATGGAGTGGGGGAGGCAGAGGAAATGAGGAGTCATTGCTAATAAGTATGGGTTTTCTTTTTGGATGATGTAATTGCTATAAAATTGTGATGATGGGTGCACAATTCTCTGAATATTCTAAGAATCATTGACTTGTATACTTTTAAGTGGGTGAATTGCATAATATATGGACAATATCTAAAGCTGTTATGAAAATCAAGGGAAGATTGGGCCGGGGATTTAGCTCAGTGGTGCCGTGCCTGCCTTGCAAGCCCAAGGTCCTGAGTTTGATCCCCAGTACCACACACAAAAAAAAGGGAAGATGAATTTTTTTCTTTTGAGACAGGGTCTTGCTATGTACTTCAGGCTGGCCTTGAACTCACTGTGTAGCCCAGCCTCAGCCTCCTGAGTGCTGGGATTATAGGCATGTGCCACCACATCAGGCTTGTTATTTGTTTTTGCTTTTTTTTGAAGAAAACTTGTAAAACATAAAGTATAATGCTTTAATAATAATTTGCATATCAAATTATTTACAGACCTGAGAAGTGAGTATTGATTTGGAAGGAAAACAGATTATAAATTCTTCTTTGTACAGAAGGAAAAATCAAAGCTCTACTTTGTTTTTGACATTAATAATAATGCTATATAGATTAACTTGTGCATCTTATGATTGTAAAGATAATTAACTAGTAGAATTTTCTATCCAGTTATTAGAGATGATAAACCTAATGAGATATAACTAACAAGGAAAAAAAAGGGACTAACAGCATGACAGAAGATCAAACATCATAAATTTTTATAATAAATATAAAAGCATTATTAAAATCCTCAGTGGACCAATGGACTCAGAAGTGACATCAAGAAAGTTAATGTAAAAGCATTGATAAAGATTTAAACACAAACATAAAAGGAGATAAAATTAAGAAAGTGTTTAACACAGTGCTACAGAAGTCCTAATAATGTTTTTTTTAATTTTTTATTTATTTATTTATTTTTTGGTACCAGGGATCGAACTTGGGTCCTTGTGCTCCTGGGGCAGGCGGCAGAACCACCGAGCTAAATCCCCGGCCCCCTAATATGTTTGTTTGCCCTTGCATTCACAAAGTTTTAAACTGTTGCTGAGCAACATCTGGGTACTAGGCTCTAGCTAGAGTTTTGGTTGCTGTTCTCCTTGGTCTTCCCATATAGTGAAAGAGATATCATTAAAGATACATCTGTTAACATTTTGACAAGTTGTTGAAAGAGTTCTAAGGAAAGGAAAAGTGTGCTATGGTGATTTGGAGCATGAGATCCAGGGGAGGCCTCTGTGGAAGTCCCATTTGAATTAGTCGGGTGACTGTTAGGGAGAAGAATGCCTCCAGGGCCAGGGCGTGGGACCGGTGAGTGTTTGAACTCTTGAAGGCCCCTGTGCTAAGGTGGTGGCTCCTCGATAGTGTTTAGAGGAGTCCACAGGACAGCACAGGAAGCCCCCAGCACATTGGAAGTGAGGGGTTTGGCGAAGCCATGAGTTGCCCAGCGTGGGCTTCCCCTCCATTGCTTGGCTGGTTTGCTCCCCTTGATGTGCATGGCTGCTTGTGAGCCCAGTGTCTGTGAAATGGCTGACTTGGCTGTGGAGGAACCATGCTCCTCCTGGTAACTCAGGGCGGTGCCAGAAGGCTGGGAGTGGGAGCCTCAGCAGATCAGAGTTGCCGTTACCTGAGAAGGTTCACAGCCATGTTTGGGTGACTGTGCCTTTCTGGAAGGTTCTTTTGCCCCTGAGGGTCCTTGGGGTTTGGGAAGCTGGTTCCTGTGGGAAAGAATTCTGGGAACTGGGCCTGGGGCCACCAAGGAGCATTCTGACTTCTCTCCCCAGCCTGAGGCCTGTCAGTCAATTCCTCCCACCCTCTCCATGTATCCTGGGGGAAGGAGCTCCTATGAAAAACTCCAGAACCCCTCGGAGGAGTCAAAGACACCAGAATGGAAACCCTCTGGAAATACTGTGGTATTAAACATAGTTGGAAGAACCTCTGACTGCTAAGAGCCTTACAAAGCCAAGGATGTTTTTTCTCCTGAGCCTCTGAAAAGAGGACTAAAAGATCCTTTCATTCTTTTGTTTGTTTATTCATTTACTTCATCTTCTCATTTTTTTATTCAGAAACAGTGACTGAATACCTACTGTGCGCCCTTCTCAGTGGCGTATGAGGTCAGAGGCAAGAAAGGTCGTTGCCTTCTTCCAACACCAGACCACCACGGGGTGGTGCGCACAGTGCTCTGGACCCTGGGGAGGGGCAGAAGGACCAGAGCCTCCAGCTTTAGTTTGGTTTAGTGTTAAAGCAACGACGTTGAAGAGTTTGAGTTCCTGGCCCCCAGAATGTCCTGGCCGGCTTGCAGAGGTGGAGGAATTTCTGAGCTGTGTGAAGTTGCTTGTACTTCCTTGTCAAGGGTGAAAGGCAATCTGTCCAAAAAGCAATACGCAGGATCCCGACAGGGGATTCCAGGTGCAGAGAACAGGACAGTTTTTTTTTTTTCAGACTTTTGTTTTTCCTGTCTTGCTCTGGTTGAAACATGAACACATTAATTAATTTCTTCCCCCAAGCTGTGTGTTTGCAGACTGTTCTTTTTTCCCCCCTCTTCCATCAATTTAGAAGATAAAACTGTCAAGCCCTGGTTGGCTAGGGTAATCTTTGAGCAACAGACCACACTGGAAAGTGGTGGGGAAAGTAAAGTGCATGATAATTCCATGCATTGGTGTTTTGATTTTTTCAAGTTTGCCAAATGCACCTGAGTGGGGCTCTGAGATGAGTGTCGCTTCAGTGACACCACACCATGCTGACCTGCGGGTTCCTTACCCTCCAACGCCCAGGCATGTGAAGGTGAACAGCCCTGGCCGGGCTTCTTAAGAAAAGGAGACAGATGATCTGTTATGGGCTTAACTATATCCCCCTAAATTTACACGTCAAAGCCCTAACTCCCAGGACCTGCGAATGTGACTGTATTTGCAGTTAGGATTTTTCTTGAAGCCGTCAAGCTAAAATGAGGTCACAAGGGTGGGCCTTCATCTGACTGGTGTCCTCATAAGAGGCAGAAATTTGGACCTGGTCATGCAAACGTGGAGACACAGGGAGAAGATGGCCAGCTTCATGCCGAGGAGCAAGGCCTAGAGCAGAAGGAGCCAGCCTGGCTGACACCCTGACCTTCGGCGGCTACCCTCCAGAACTGTGAGAAAATAAATGTCTGCGGTTTGTGGTTCTTTGTGGCAGCCCTAGCAAAATCATAGTTTTCTTTTATAAGTACATTTAATGTTCATTAGAGGTAAAGAGTAAGGTTTAAGATCGATGTAAAATCAACCAGAAAACGCACCATCCTGCCTTACTCTGAGTATCCCAGGCTGGCCAGGCTGAAGCCTTCTATTGAAATAGTCTCAGCATCTCTTCCTGTCTTAGCTTGTGTTTCCATTTTCCCTACTTGTCTTCTCTTCTTTCCCCTCCCTTTCTTCCTATCATGTAGCTTTGTTCTTTCCTGGTGCAGTGAACATGCTATAGCTCCCCTTCTTCGTGTGTGTGTGTGTGGGGGGGGTGTTTAGTATTGGGAGTCAAAACCACACTTTTCATTTTGAGCCAGGCTTGTGGGGGCATGCCTGTAATATCAGCACCCTAGGCTGCTGAGTCAGGAGGATTGCAAGTTCCAGCCTAGCCTGGGCAACTTAGTGAGACCCTGCCTCAAAAGAAGGCTGGAAATGTAGCTTAGTACAGAGGCCCCGAGTTCAATCCCCAGTATCAAAATTAAAAAAAAATTTTTTTTTCTTAAATTTAGAGACAAGGTCTTGCTAAGTCATTGTGTTCCCAGGCTGGACCTGACTTGGGATCCTCCCTCCTGCCTCCACCCCCAAGAGTGCTAGGATTACAGGTGTGCACCAGCATGCCATGCCCCATTGTTCCCCCCTTTCTTCCTCCACTGGGAAGCCAGCTTCCTTCAGGGGTCTGTGGCATTTCCCATTGCGTCTTCCACCCGTGGAGTGTTTATAGGACTATTGAGCTTCTCTCCTGTCTCCTTCTCCTACATGCTGCGCACCATACAGGGCATGCTGGATAAAGAACTGCTGTCTTTTCCCAACTGGAAGTAGGAGCTTTGTTCTTCCTCATTGGATGTCCTGGGGCTACCATCTGCAAATGCACCTGGAAGGAGTGAGCATCAGATCCCGAGTGAGCGTGGCATTCCTCTGTGGGCCTGGTTTCCTCACCCAGACTGTGTTTTACATCTCAGGGAAATCTGCATCCACTCTGCCTCCTTCCAGTGACAGTCTCGTGTCTCAGAGAGTCTCCTTCCCAGACTTCTCCAGAGTTTGCTTCCTTTCTGCACCTTGTGGTCAGCCCTCTGTGATCTGATTTTAGCCCCTGTCCTCCCCAGGTGCTCTTGCTGAGACCCCCAGTGGCCTCACTTTGGCCCAGGCTGGTCCTCTTCTTTCCTGACCCTTGCTGCCATGGAGGTGTACTGAGTGGCCCTCCCTCCTGAGACTTCATCTTCCCTCCCGTCCTGTGCCATGATGCTCTACTTGTCTCTGTACCCTGGGCTTCTTCGTCTCACTCTCTGTCCAGTACAGGCTCTCTTCTGTCTATCCAGCCATGTGCTTTTGGTGTCCCTGAAGGATTGGCTGGGGACTGGTTATTCTTGAGTGTCTGCTTCTGTTCTTGCCTTTGCCTTTGAGCTCCAAGTCTACATAGCCGACAGCCAGCCTCATGTGTCTACCTGGGTACTTCAGGTGCACTGGAAACTTTCCTAAGCCAAGGCCTAAGTGCTTTTCTTTACACCTGGCCAGTGTCCCTGGACCAGTGACCAGCCTCATCATTCACCAGGCAACCATGGAGCCACAAACCAGGAGTCATCCTTCACGGCCCTCTTTATTCACCCCAGTAATCCCAGCATCCTAAATTCATCTATGAGTCCCTCCTGAAGCTGCTTTTTACCTGCAGTTGCCTTCCTTGTCCAGATACTTCCTCCCCTCACTTGGGCTGTTGCAGTAGTGGTCTATCCGGTGTCCCCACCTCAGGAATGTTTTAACACCCAATAGCCAGGGAGATGCATTTGGAATCCAAGCTCTAGGTAGCATCCCTTGTACCTGGAGTAAGGAAGCAAAGGACAAACACATTCCACCCAGCCCTTCAGGTTTGTCCCTGCCTGTTGCTTGGGCCTCCTTGGTGGCCACACTCTCTTGCTTTTGGCTCTGCAGTTTCTAGGCTATGCCTTTCTCCCTTCTTCCCTAGGCCCTTGCACATGCTGTTCCTGTTGCCTGGATGACACCCAGCATCTCTCTCCCAACTGCTTGGACAGCCCATCTTTCTATCTTGGCTGTGTGTTGCTTCTTTGGGAAGCTTTTGAACTACCCTGCTATGGTTTGGACATTGTTTAATTGTGTGAGTGGCCTCTCAGGTCTGTTTTCATTGAAGGCTGGGTCACCACAGTGGTGCAATTGGAGGATGGTGGAACCTTTGGGAGGTGGGCCACGTGGAAGGTCTTTTAAGTCATTGGAGTGTGTCTTCTAAAGGGCTTGTGGGACCCCCACCCAACCTCTCTCTGCTTTGCTCTCACATATGACCATCTTCCACCCCACCAGAACTGAGCCAATGAAAGTGCCATGCTTTTGAAGCTCCCAAACTGTGACTAAATAAACCTTTCTGTTTTCTAAAGTTGGTTGCCTCAGATATTTCATTGTAGTAATGCAGAAGTGGCTAATACAACCCCAAAATAAACTGGGCTCTGTCTTTACATTCTCTAAATATTTGTTGACTGTATATCTTGAGCTTCACCTGTAGACAGTGGTTCTAGGCTGCCTCAAATCTACATGGCTGTCACCATGGGTGGAAAGGTCCCTCTGGGCCAGCCCAGCTTCCCTCCCCCGAGGCCTGCCATCTTTCAGGGTGCAGATGTGGATCACAATTCTTGCCTAGGGTAGGGCCTGCCTTTGGGCTTCAAAGTCATTGGTTCTTCATTTGGAATCTTAACCACATAACACACAAATCCTCTTATTTTCCACCTTTCTTTGTAAAAAAATCTACATGAAAAAAGAGCCTTTTATAAAAATGACTTGGCCTTGGGGGAAGGTATTTAAAGAATTCATACTTGGAGAGCAAAACTTATTCTTCCCCCCTGTTTTGGAAAGAAAACAAAAGAGAAGGCCATTATTTTTCAAGGATGTTGGATTTATGCAGCTGCTGGAAACCTCACCTTACTGGGAACTCAGCAGCACATTTGGACTTACTGTTTCTAGCAAAAAAAGGGTTTTTCTATAAACAGACCCTTTGCTCTGGTTAAAGAAAAAAGTGGTCAGAAAGTTGTTTTCTTGGACCCGCCAATTTTATTGGAAAACACCATGTTTGTAAGTGTATGTATGTGAACTTTAAGACTACACCTGGAAACCTGCTACCAGTGCCCTGTGTGGGTGTCCTTTCCTCTTCTGGTGCTTCCCCCACATCAACGCTGAATCTGTAAGGCATTGCCCTGGGTTCTGGGATGTGGCAGTGATAAACTGTCAAGAAATCTGTGGCATACTTTGGGACTTCGATTTCCATCATAGCCACCCTGTTGATTGGTTTCTGTTAAATGATGACTCAGAATATGGGCCATCATTGCTGTCTGTGGCAGCGTTCTGCTGTGTGAAAATGCACAACCAATATCCCAACATTTCTGTGATGAGAAAAAAAATCCTTAATTCCAGAACTTGGAAGAATCCTTGAAGCTTGAATGAAATATAAAAAGGAGGTTAAAAGATGAACCCCTCATTTTAGTCTATATCCGTTTGTATGTGGCCAGAAAAGTTGGAGCCATGGTAGGTATTTCTCATAGAGGAATTTAATGCAGGGACTTGGGAATGAACAATGTCTGAATGAGCCATAGGAAAGCTGAAGGAGCCTGGGAAATGGCTGTTAGCCTAGACCTGGAAAAGTAAAAGGCAACAGATGAATTTCTAGGATCAAAGAGTATGGAGGAAGGTCCTGTAGGGCTGGGCCTCAGACTTCTGTGGATCATCAAGCTGGGGTCCACACAACTGTATTTCTGAGAGGGTCTGATTATACCTAATGAGCTGGAGATTGTCTAGCACCACAGGAGGAGTTGATCCACTAAACTGAAAACACAAGGACACTCCTTCCCCCGTCAACCACCTTCCAGTCGGCCTCTTGTCTGAACTGGAAGCCAGCTGAGAGAAGTCTGGGAAATGTAGTTTGCAGGCTTTCACCCCCAGCTTCAAAGGGTGGAGCATGGGAGAGAGAGCAGAAAAATAACCAGTGCATGGGAAATAGAGACCTTAGTTTTAAGTGGCACCTATAAGGGTGCTAAAATGAGCTGGCTAAACATGCAGGGCTCCAGAGTCCCAATCTGAAGATGTTTTTAATTACACTCCCTGGCTTCTTCTTTTAGAAAATCAATGGCAGAAGACAAAGAGGTGATTAGATGTGTGGGAGAAACCACATGCTGTTCTCCATGCTGGGGCAGTGGTGGCTTTGCTGCCCTGATCAAGTGTTGGTGTGGCCAGTGCGGAGGATTGAAGGTCCTTGCACAGAAAGCCCAACTGTGGCAGCAGCTGTCCCTCTCCCAAAGAGGAAGACTCATACTGTTTTCCCTCTGGATGAAAAACATTTGATTTTCATTTTTCCTACCTAGGTGAAAAGCTATTAATGTTTCATGGTTTAGCTGATTTCATGTACAGTCATGTTTTATATTCTGTAGTGTTTCTGATGATTAAATTACCCTCATCCCACACCGAGTCAATGTCAGGATGGGATATTTGAGCAGGAATTATAGGCTACCCTTCTACCCCTTTTGAAACTGTTATTTTTTATATTAATCCCAATTTATTCTTGTGTAATTGTGGGTGGCCTTAGAGAAATTCTTTCATGCCCCTGTCCAGTAGGACATATAGGAGCCAACAAGTTGGTTGGCCAGTGTCTAGGCCAGAGGTTCCGGCCGTGGGTGATGTAACAAATCAGCCCCTTAAGGTGCTCAAAGCATCCAGCTTTGCTATTGGGTCTGGGCCATGCAGAGTTTTCAAATTAGTGTTTAGACCCTAACAGTTCACAGAATAAGTTCACTGGATAAAAGTTCCTAATAAAAAATAAAAGTTCATAATAGTTCACATAATGATACTGATAGAATCTAGACCAGTGGGCAGATGCTGAGGGCCTGTGTCAGGTATCAGTGCTTCGTGCCTGACATTGGCTTGGCCTCCTCTTCCTCAGGTGGGGGAAGAAATTTGTGAGGCTTTCACTTCAGGACACTTGCTAAGTTCACTACAAATCTTATGAACGAGGAATTTCGAAGAGTTGTGAACAGTTGATTCAGTTCAGTGTAGTTACTGAATTCTTACCGTGTACTGGGCAGTGCTAGGTGTTGTGGCAGAGTCTGTCTTGGTATTTTTATTTTAGGAGTTGGTCTTAGGAAAATACTTCTTCCTTAAGGAGGAGTGGGAGCCTCCCTTCTACTGGAAGAGAGCAACAACACCAGCAATCTGGCGTGTTTACCTTTTCCCTCTGGTTTCCAGAAACTCAGAACCAGCATGGATGGCAGAAAAGATAGCAGTTGGACTGCAGTCAGGAGGGTAGTGGCCTGGGAGAGGGGTCGAGCAGACCTCTTCCTGCCTGCCATGCTGATCTGCAGCCCCTTGTAGCTGGGACTCTGCACATGGCGAGGAGCCCATTGCAGATGCTCTGTGTGTGCCCACTTTCTGCTGTGACTCCTCTCCCCGGTACTGGGAATTGCATCTGGGGCCTTGCCCTGGCCTACATCCCCAGCCCTTTTTCATTTTGAGACAGGGTCTTGCTAAGTCCTAAGTTGCCCAGCTGGGTCTGAACTTGTGTTCCTCCTACCTCAGCCTCTGCCAGAAAGTTGGGATTGCAGACGTGTACCATGGTGCTTGGCCTGTGCTCTGATTTTTATCAACATACTGAGACCAGTTGACCCTTTTTTGGTATATGCTGATTTCCTTTGGTTTTTCATTTCTTTTTCTGTCTGATTTTATTTCCTCTGTGACTTTGATGTGAGGTGCCTTAAATCTTCTGAGTAAAGAGGTAACCCCTGAGGGTGCTTGGGGTCTTTTCTTTTTTTTTTTTTTTATTAATTGGTACATTTTAGGTGTACAGTATAATGACACTCATCCTTGGAAATTTGCACCTTTACATAATCTCTCTTGGTTCTTA
>NW_004624768.1:4366392-4457068 GCF_000247695.1 Heterocephalus glaber
GAAATTTTCTGGCATCACTTCTCTGAACAGTTTTTTTTTTATGTCATCTGCACTCTCTCCTGTTTCTTCATTGAGTCAGATCAGTCTGATGTTATCCTTTTTTGCATCGTCTAGCAGCTGCTGGATTGATTTCTCGTGTTCCCTTACAATTTTAAAGAAATTTTTCTTCTCCTTGTCACTAATTGCAATCTTATCTTCTATATCTGAAATTCTGTCCTCACATTGGCTCATTCTTCTGTGTAAACTTTCAGTGGAGTTTTTAATCTCCTGGAAATCTGTTTTCATCTGTTTTATGGATTCATTTGTTTCCTATGTTAGGATTCCATCATGTTCCACAGCTCCTCTATTTTTTATCTGTGTTCTCTCTAGATTTATTAAGCATGTCTTGCACTATGGGCACAATCTGCTGTTATCTGAGAAGTTATGTCTGATTTCATTTTTTCCAGATCCTCTTTTGTTGCTTGTTCAGGGAGTCCTGGTGGTTGAGTATCAGAGTGTTCCATTTCGTTTTCCTTTGGGGTTGCTTTAGGTGATCTGGAAGTCTAGTTTTGAGACTTGTTTACATGTCTTCTCATTTCAGTGGGGTGGGGGTGGGGTGTGCTGCTGGCACCCACACAGCTCACCTCTTTGTTGCGGGGGGTGGTGGTGCAGCCTTGGGGCCTTTTCTTGTTCTGTTTCCCTGTGTTTCCTGAGCAGTGTTCCATCTACTGAAGCTGCTATACCTTGGTCAGTGCCACCCAACGTCTGTACTGCAAGGTGAAAGGGAGGGACAGGTGCCCTTCCTCTTACCACCAGGTTAATTCTTTAAGTTACTTACCAGGTTAATTGTTTGCAACATGCTGCCATGGAGCCTAGGGTGCTGATGGGATCCCCTTACCCTGCCCACAGAAAAGCTGGGGAAAAGCTATGATTTGTGTGGCTGGCATCTTCCTCTGGTGCTCTGAGCTGTGCGGGTCCACTATCTCTTGTGCCCGCAGTGAGGAGACCTTCTTGTACCTGGCTTTGGAGTACTGATGTGGGAAGCATCTGTGGTGGACTTCAAGGTCAGTGTTCATCTTCCCATTAATTCTCTGGGAATGTTGAACCTAGGTACCTAGCTTCCATTGGTAGCATTGGTCTTTGGTGTCTTGGCCTGAAGTGCTCTCTGCTTGTCCCCCTGCGACACTCAGTGTCCTTGGACACCTGCCTTTATTTCCTCCACTTTTTTTCTCTGTCCTGTAATTTGCTTGTACAATAGGGAGAGGCTTATTTTTCTTATACTTTCGCACCTAAGGTACCTCAAGGTCATCCCCTGAATATGGCATTGGTAGAATCAGAGACACAAGGATCTTGTGTAGCAGGAAGTAGAGTAATTCAGGGAGGAGCTACACACCAAATATCTGGTGATCTATGTGATTTTTTCCTAGGAAATAGCTAACTACCCTTTATTTTGGTTTTTTTTGTTTGTATTTTTTGGTTTATTTTTGGTACTGGGGATCGAACTTGGGTCCTTGCGCTTGCGCAGCAGGTGGCGAAACCACTGAGCTACATCCCCGGCCCTCTACCCTTTATTTTGTTTGTTTTTGTTGCTGAGGATGGAACTCAGGGACTGGGGCATGCTAAGTAAGTGCTCCACCACTAAACTACACCCCCTACCTGGTACTGTTTTGTTTTTATAGTAAGGTATATTTTTCCATATAGAGCTTGAAAATTCATAATTGAAATTTCCTTTAAGTTTGCCAGGAGCAAAGTTAGTAACTACAATGACCATGTATGTGTTTTCTTAGCATCTTCAATAGTCCCCAAACTTTTGGGATGAGTCATAATTTGAAAGTTCGAGAAGTACATTGCAAATGCCCTTGATGTCTTCTTTGTCTTTTTCTCCTCCTCATTTTCTTCCAAAAGGATCTGGGGTGTCTTCTGTAAAAAATATATAAAATTGTTTGGTTTAATGGAGAACTGAACCAAAGGGAAAATAAATGTTAAAACAAAAATCAAAGGAGGCCAGGTTTTTACAATCTCCCAAGTCAGTACCCCCTCCAGTGTGTGCTGGCCAAAGAGATGACAGGGCTTGGCTTCAGGAATAACCCCAGGTACCTGTGACAGTCGCAGAGGGCCCGGGCTGACATGATGTGATGTGTACTCCCCCCTCCTTACTTCCACGGTGGCTGGAAGCTGTGAGCAGTGTGGAGAGCCACTCGGCCACACACCTGCCTGCCTGTGCTCAGACCACTCTAGGGAGCCCCAACCCAGCACTTGTGTGATCCTCAGGGTGCCGGTTCTCCCTTTCAGGGTGCTTCCAGTCTGTGAATGTTGGCATCTCTGAGACTATTAGGGCACCTTTCTGCAGCGTAGGGAATTAAAGATAAAAATGCATATGGTTTTCTCTCCAGAGGGAAAGGAATAACTGGCTGGAGATGTCCCACGAGACACATTGGTAGTGTGTTTGATGACAGCAAGCAGAGATGGAAGGAAGGGCAAGATTCCTTCTGCTATCCAGGGCCCTTGCTCCTGTTCGTCTCCTTCCCCAGCATGGACACCTAGGTGAGAAGGGCATGCAGGTCTATCCTGTCACGGCTCCAATTCCCACATCCAGGGTTTATGGAGTAGTGGTCACTAGAGCTAGGGAGGAGAGGGATAGGAGAGGTTAAATAGCAGATGGTGAAATGCAGTTCGACAGGAAAGAGAGTTCCAGCATTCTAAGTTAATTGCGTTCTGGAGTGATTTATAATGTTTCAGAAGTAACTAGAAGAGTCTGAAGGTTCACAACACATAGAAATGATCAGAGATGAGATGGAATGCTAACTGCCTTGATTTGATGATTATACGTTGTATACTTATAGGAAATTATTGTACTGTACCCTACAAACATATACAATTATTACATGTGCATGAAAAAGAAACCTACACCCAAAGGTTAAGGAAAAACTGAAAAGAAAAAGAAAAACACCAAAAACCAATTCAGGATTTTTGGTATTGGTTTTGTGGCAAGATCTGAGCTGTACCAAGGAGAGGCTGTTGCCAGCTGGTGTCTTTGCTTGGTCCCTTTCCTTCCTTTTACTTTCTGCACTTGCTCAATCTTTACTCCTACCAGTGCTGCTGCTGGGGCGATGAAATACTCATAGAGAAAAATCAGGGTATTCACCACTGTTTTATCTGCTACTTCACACTCGAGGCCTGCCAACTTTTTACACTTGTGCAGAATGACATTTATGACACCCTATGTTGGCAGTCTTTTTCTAAACTCTTGGGGTCAAGTGATCCTTCTGCCTCAGCCTCCTGGGTAGCTGGGACTAGCAGAATGTGCTATACTACCAGCTTATGACACCCTCTTATCTTAGCTGCCCAGGGTCCATTGGACAGAGAGGAGCAGGTCTTATGAGATCAACTTTGTAGACTTAAAAGACTGCTACCCCGTGTGGGGCTTTGATATCTGAGATGCCTGGGAGCCGCCTGCTCCCCTGGGCTGTGTGTGCTGGGTACCGAATGTGTGAGCACTGTGCTGGCATATCCTCAAGCCCGCGGCCTCCTGGAGCAGCAGTACTAAAGAGTCCTCAGGACATGCTGGGAGTCTGGAGATAGAAGACAGGGGTACTGAGTACTGCAGATAAGCACTGACAGGCTTGGTGGGGACATTCGAAGGGGAAGGCAAGAGTTGCTGATGCCCGAGACGAGATCCGTGAAGGGCTCTGCCTGGCGCATGGGTCTCAGGTGGCCTGAGGGGAACATGGGTGTGCTGGCTACAGAGAGCCCCTGCTTGGTGACCTTCTCCACGGAAATGAGGGGGATCTCGACAAATTCCAGCCTGGATTGTTGGCCAGACCCAAGCACGCACACCTGACAGGCGCACAGAGCAAATCGGGCCCTTGCTTCCTCTTCCCCCTTCCTGGTGTTCATGGAGTTGGTAAATGTGGGTGGAGGTTGGTAGGCTTCCAGTTAGGGCCTCTCTCCTTCTGCCTTCCACGCGGCCTCCCCTCCTCTCATTCCAGGGCAGGAGCTCAGAGGGCTGAATAGGACCTGTGCCTGGCGGGACATTCACATTCACCTTTCCATTTTGCATTTTTGTGATAAATTGGATGGGATACTTGCCCCTCATGCTTTTTGTTTTATTGTTGATATTTTGAAAATGACTTCTGCATTTTTCTCAAACTCAGTGATATTTCTTAAAGTACTGCGTGTTCATTGTATAAATTTTGAAAATACACAGGAAAAAGGAAAATGAAGATCACATGTCACCACTGACATTTTAATTCTTTCTTGGTTGTTTATTTTTGTCTTTGGAGTCTGAAAATACTTGTGCATGTTGTGTTTTTGCTCAGTTGGGATCTGACTGTATATATGGATTTATATCTGTCTATCTCTGTCAGTGTATGTTCACAGGTGTGACTTTAATGGCCTTCTATCTTTTTATTTTATCCATTGTCAATGGCTAGAGTAGTCAGCTTAGTCAGTGGCTAGATATTTCAACTGTTTTCTACTTTTTCATAATTATAAATTACATTGAGCAGCACATGTAAAGTACAGTATATGTCTCAGATCATTTCATAGTCTCTGGGCTGTTTTACTGTGTATACAATGAAGCAGAGATGTGTCCATGTAGGCTACTGCTAGAATGGAAATAATAACTCCCAAGGTAAAGAGCTGCTTCCTGTTCACATTTGGATTCCGTGCATACCACCCTGTGCTGTAGCTGAGAGGCATTTCCAAGCATACGGGCCTGTCAGTCTTCACTCAGCAGCTTTGAATAGTCAGAAGCAGGCTTTGCCTTTTTCTTTCCTAAGTGGGTAAAACCCAGGGGCATTCAATCACTGAGCTATATCCCCAGTCCTTTTTGATTTTTATTTTGAGACAGTCTCATCAAGGTGCCCAGGCTGGCTTCAAGCATCCCATCCTCCTGCCTCAGCCACCTGCATAGCTGGGATTGCACATGTATACTACTAAGGGGCCCTGCTTAGACTTAGGCTCTTTAATTGATGACAATGGCTCTTTGTCAAAGTAAGATCTTACAGATCAACAGATTTTTTCCAGTTTATTGGAAAAGTCAACAGAGAAATTTTCCACATATTTATTAATAAACCTTCTCTGTTGTAAGGAAGGGGTGGACTCACATTTTAGGTTGGATATGTATGATTTTTTAAATTATGGTTTTATTTATTTTTCTTATTTTGTATTTAAATTTAAAATTATTTTTTCAACAATGCTTTAAAGGCCATGCTAAAAATGCAGCTCTTTCTGTGCCAGAGTCTGGAAATACAGGACAAGGACCATGACCCCTCATTCCTGACTGAGCTTGGCCTCCCAGTGCTGTGGCCTGGTTCTGTATCCTTGACCTGAGGAGTTTTCAGATCCCACCCCTGGGGTCCAGGCTTCCTGTTCCTCTGCTCAAAGTATGGGGCTCTCCCTGTCCCTCTGAAGGGACAGCTTTCTCTTCAGTCATCCTTAGCCCCTCACTCCCAGGTAGACAAGGTGAGCCTCGTTCAGTGTCCAGGTTCCCCACCTCGTTCCCCTCTGCTACCCTGGCCAGTGGCCTCAGGCTCACCCACGTGACCGTGGAGGTCTGAAGGCAATGAGTCCATAGGGAACCTGTGCTTGGGGCGCCTCCATGGGGAGCTTTGGTCTGTACTGTTTTGGAAGTCAGTAGGCCAAGGACTGCACAAGTGTTTCCATTGTTTTCTAGAGAAGAAGACGCCCAGAAAGGCCAGGCCATCGAGGGTGTGGCGGGAGCGGAGGAACGCCATCCGGCTCACCAGTGAGCACACGGTGGAGACCCTGGTGGTGGCAGATGCCAACATGGTCCAGTACCACGGGGCGGAGGCCGCGCAGAGGTTCATCCTCACTGTCATGAACATGGTGAGTTTGAGCTCTGTTTTCTCCTCCATGGATGCTCCAGGAGCAGGTGCCACATCTTCACCTCAGGGGAGGCAGCAGCTGGCTGGGGGATGGTGCACATGGCATTGTGAGCCTGGACATCCGGAGCAGGCGGACGTGGGTTCTGTGTGCTCAGGAGACTGTGTGCTCTGTGGTATTTGAGTGCCAAGTCTTCCTGGCAACGGTGACCTGAGCACTCGTTACCAGGACACTTTCTAAGACCTTTGCTATGCATAAGCCTCACTCCAAGGGGCGTTCACAGTTCAGACGTCCCAGTCTTGGTTCTCAGTAGTCAGCAGTCTAACAGGAGGAATCAGAATCCAACTTTAATGGACAACAGAGTATCCTGTGTGCCCAAGAGCCTGAAGGAAGCTGGGAAACTTAGCAAATTGAAGGAACCAGGAAAGGAATGGTGAAGCCTGTGTCTGCAGTCCATCTGTTGATAGGGATAGAGGGAAGCCTTCTTTGCCTGAATGAGTGTCGAGGGGCTGACATCTTAAAGATGACACACTAAAGTCTCTTTGAAGGCCCCCACACCCACCCATAGATTCCCCTGCCCAGTAAGCATTTATGAAGACCTTCAGAAATTTTTGGCATTGTGTTAGGTGCCAGGGATGTAAGAGCAAAAATGACCTGCTGCTTCCCTGGGAAGGCAGTACTGTTACAGATGAACAGAGCATCCATGTTGTCATAGAAACACATGCAGGGACCACTAGGGTCCAGGTAGGGGGCTGGCTGGTGATCATCCAGCAACATGGAGGTGTCATGAAAGAGCAGACCTTGCTTAGGGAGGGAGTAAGTACTGGATAGGATGGGAGTATGGGTGGGGAGGTCACATAGTAAATATAGAGAACCTGAGGCTTGGGGGTTTAGCAGCTCTGTTAGGGGTGGCTAGGAGGTGAGACAGGGCCAGGGAGCAGAGGAGCTTTCAGGGTGTGGGTGGGTATGTGGGCAGGGTCAAGTGGATTGGGGAGGGTGGGTAAGGCATCCCAAGGGGCGGGGCTTTACTCCTAGGGGCTGCAGGATCCTCACAGGGGAGGGGACCCGTACCCAGATCCATGATTGGAGGAAGTGCTTTAGTGCCGTGTGCAGAGTGGATTGGAGCAGGAAACAGTGAGTGGAAGCTTCGGGAATGTTGTGGGAGTGCGGAGAGGATCTGAGCTAAGGGGCAGGAGTGGGGATGGAGGAGCTGGTGGGAGAAAGGACCTGTGGGAAGTGGCGACTGGCAGGATGTGGAAGGGGGACATGAAGGAGGAAGAGGAAGAAATGGGGACTTTAAGCTGTGAGCCTCGGTGGACGAAGGAGGCACTGACCGAGAAGAGGAGGAGAGAAAGTGTTTGGAGCCTTGGGGAAGATTTCCATTACAGCAAGCTGAATTCTAGGTGGCCAGTCGTGATGGCAGTCTTGGCTGGAAATAGGAAATAGAGGCTTTTCAGCGTGGAGCTGGTAGTGCAAGCTGTGGACACAGGAGCATCTCCAAGACTAGAGAAGGTGGCCAAAGACAGCCCGGGGAGCATCAGCCCAAGGGCTGTGGGAAAAGAGTCCTGAGGGGAGACTGTTCCTAGGGAAAGGTTGACAGGTTCAGTTCAGAAAAGGGCCAGTTAGTTGCTGGCTTGGTCAGGTCCCTGGTAGAGTAGCCCTAGGGATTGCTGAGGGTGGATGCTCGATGGGCAAAAAAAGTGAATGAGAAATGAAGTAGAAAGAGCAATTGCAGGTGATCTTGGTGCAAGGGGAGGGAGAGAACCTCACAGGATGGAGTTGGGTCCAGAGAGGACTTTGTGGAGGGAAAGGGGACCAGAGGTTAGGAGTGTGGCCAGCCTGCTCTTCACCTGTAAGTCAGGGGCTGAGCTCCTGCCACACAAGTGTATGTGCCTGGCAGCCACTGACAGGTCGTGATGGTTATGGATGGCAGACTAGAGAGGGCAAGGTTTAACAGTGTCGGTGCTGGAGGAGCGAGTGGAGCCGAGCTTTGGCAGGGCTTGGCAGCAGTGGGCGTGCTGTGGGGTGGGAGATGGCAGACCTCAATCCTGGGGATCTGCACGGTCTTTGGGTCACGTGAAACCAAGCTCACCAGGTCTAGGGGAGATGGAAGCCCTAGCTGGCCCAGGCTGCAGATGCCCTTGTGTGCCTGGATGCTGGGAGCTGAGTCAGCTATGAGTAAGACAAAGCCTGCAGGTGGCTCTTCGCCCATGTTCGGGTATTTCTGAGAGGGCCCTCTGGGGCTCTAGGATGCATCTTTGGGCGGGGGTGGGCACAGCAGCTGGAGGAACCCCGATGTTCCTTTTCTATTGGAACCTCAGCTTTGGTCATCATGTAGCTGGGGCTGTGGTGGCTGGAAGGCCAGGTGGTGCGCAGTGGCCTGCACAAAGAACATGAGGACTGGGATCCCACAGCTTGTTCCCCAGAGGCTGAAGGAAGCCCAAGAGCCAAGAAATTTGGGGACATCACCAGGGTCACAGGCAGGGCCCTGAGCATTGGGCCAAGCCTCTCCCCTACTGGTCACAGGGAACTAGAGCTCGCTGAGCCCCATCCTGGGGAGCCCCATGGTGGCCCTGCTGGCTGAGAAGATGAGTCTTGGGTCCTCTGCCCCATTTCATCAGGCTGGCCTCTTGATCTGTAGGAAGCTGTCTGCTTTGTCTGCTTCCCTCCCACATGCTGTGCTCTAAAGCAGAGGCTGCTTCATGTATGCTTTTGGACCCATGCATTCCCTTATGTGACAGGACCATCTGTAAAGCCAACTAGTGACAGAGGCCCTGGGGTGCTCTGCTGGAGGTCTCTTTCCAACTGGAGGGGCTCTATGCATGCATTGGAGGGCTGCATTGACTCCGGGAGTTCCATCAAATTTTTTTTTGCTTTTCAATTTCTTTTTTTGGGTGGTAAAATGCACATATAGTGTAAAGTTGCCATTGAGGCCATTTTTAGGTGCATAATCTGTGTACACTCATGTTGGCATCTCCAGAACTTTTCCATCTTGAAACCTGGTCTCCGTGAAACCATTCCTCTTTCTGTCTCTGAGTTTGACTACTCCAGTACCTCATCGCAAGTGGAATCATACAATACTTGTCGTTCTGTGACTGGTTTAATTTCACTTACCATAAAGTCTGCAAGGTTCAGCTACACTGTAGCATGTGTTGAAATCCCCTTCCTTTTTGTGGCTGAATAATGTTCTTGCATAGACTTGTGTCGTATTTTGTTCGTCCATTCATCCATTGGTTCACACTTGAGTTGATTCTACCTTTGGCTGATGCTTGGTTTACATTTTTCTCAGAATTCATATGTTGGAGATTTAATCTGAAAATTCATATGTTAATGGCATTTGGAGGGTGGGGAGATGATTAGAATTAGATTAAGTCATGAGGATGGGCCCCCCTGCTGGCAGTCATGGTTTTATAAGAAGAGGAGGAGAGATCTGAACTCGCGTGCTATTGTGTCTCACTGTGGGGTGTCCGCTGCCATGTAGGGTGCAGCCCTCACCAGAAGCCAAGCAGGTGTCAGCACCATGTTCTTAGACTTCCAAGCCTCCAGGAGCATGAACTAAATTATCTTCTGTTCATTATGCATTACCAGAAAAGGGACTGAGACAGCTCTTCTGAGTAATGCTGCTGTGAACGTGGGCATGTCAATATGTCTTTGGATCCTTGGTTTCAGTTCTTTTGGGTATAAACCCTGCAGTGGAATCGCTTTTGCTCACCTTTGATGGCACCTTGGCCAGGTTTGTAAGAATGGTTTCATTTGCACAAACCCAGCTCTCCTTTGGTGGCTGGGTAATGATGGGCTGCGCTGCTAAGTCTGCCCAGAGGAAGCCCGAGAGGAGGGCTGCTGGGGCCTGGCTCTGCACCAGGCTCTTTCATCTTCAGAGAATTTCCTCTCATTCGTTTATTTTTTAATTATCCAGGGTACACGTGCAAGGACTAAACATTCATTATGGCCACTAAGGTAGTAATAAGGCAGAGCTTCTGCCTTGATATTTGCTTTCACACTTTATCATCTGGGCAGGGACAGCTGTTTCAGCACAGGCAGGGAAGGGGAGAGATGGGCGCGATACACGGAAAGAGTCCCCCACTTCCCACCCCACACAGGCTGCAAGGACCGAAGGACTGGAGGGACAGAATGGTTCTGTCCCTTGCTTTTCATTTAACACCCTTCACTCCTCTTCAGCTGCTTACACTAATCCATCCAAGCATCAAGACCTCACGGCTGAGGGCAGATCTGGGGCCTGCCACATCAAATCTGGATTGGAAGTTTCCCAAAGTTGCCTGCTTCCAAGGAGGGTGATCTTGCTGTGTGACAGCATGAGGTGATGACACTCACCCCTTTAGCTGTCTGTACTTGGGATTCCTGGGCTGATCAAGGCGGAGAGCAAATGACAGAAGAGCCTGGGGACACATGACCCTTTCTGTCCTGCTATGGAGGGTTGCTGTCCTGTGCATTGAAAGACAAGTGGCCTTCAGCTGTGACGCCTTGCTTTGGACAAGACTGGCCTCCACCACCGCCACCGTCTCCCTTCTTTTATCCCTCAGTCCCAGGTTAGGAAACCTGAAGATTTCTGCCTTGCCTCTGGCTGTTTTAGGAAAGAGATTCTGTGTGGAAGTGACATAACCTGTAAGCCAGGACGAAGGGAAGGGACCGTGGCTGGGCCGAGGAGCCCTGTCATGAGACAGCACCCAGGCGCTGGCATGGGAGCAGGATGCAGACGAGCCCTCTGCCTTCCTCTGGGAGTGCCTCGTGGAGCTGCAGGCTGGAAGTGGCTTTGGTCCTTAGTCCCCTTGGATATGCAAGGAAACCTGCTGGAATCGGTGGCCGCCTTCATTCCAACACATTTCTCTCCAAGCTGTGGGCTGTGGTGTCCGCGGTGCTGATGGCCTGGCATTCGCCCCCTTCCCACCTTCCCACCTGGATCTCTGTGGGCAGAGTCCCTGCTTGCACATGTGTGCCACCTTGAGCCCTTAGGTGGGAGCCAGTGAGCAACACACACAGGCCTTGCCCCCACCATGTGCTCACACTGCTTCCTGAGCCGAGAGATTTGACCTCAAACGCTCCCATGGTTTTCACAGCATCTCACAGCTGCAGTCCCATAGATCAGTGTCAGTCCTGGCCTGATGGCCGAGTTAGAGGTGGGGGAAAGAAGGGGATGCTTGTGCTGGGCCTGCCAGCCCCGATAGCAGGCCGGTGCTTTCGCATCACTGCCACCTCGTTCCTACTTTACAGAGAGGAAATGGAGTTCCAGGGGAGTGGCGGAGCCAGCAGGCCGAGCCAGGGAGTGCACAGCCAGGCAAGACCCCCACCCAGGGCAAGGACCCCCACGGTACCATGAGGAAGGTGATATGTTGGGGTCCATCCTTTCTCTTCCTCCCCACCTGGACTGAAAATAGTAGTAGATACTGTTTTGCTCTTCTCTCCATGAAAAATAAAATCCACCACTGCTCCAGCTCTCTAACCACTACGAAGGCTGGCCTGCAGTGTGATAGAGACTTTGATAGAAACTCCACGATCCCTCTTCCAGGTGTCTACAGAAACTAACTTGAGCAGGATCTTGAAGAAATACTTGTGTACCCATGATCATGGCAGCAGTGTTTCCAGTTACCAAAAGGTGGAGACATCAAAGTGACCATAGATGGGTGAATGGATAAATAAAATGTGCATGTACATAAGTAAAATATTCACGCTTAAAAAGGAAGGGCATTCTGACATATGTTACAATGTGGAGGGGCCTTGAGGACATGATCCTGAGTGAGATAAGCTAGACACCCGAGGACAAATAAGGGCTGATTCCACTTACGTGAGGTGCCTTGTGTTGCTGGGCTGTTGTGGATTCTCCACGTATGCCGAGTGCCCTTCTGCATATGTGACTTGGTTCTCCTTCGGTGAGGCCAGTGGTGACACCAGAACAGCAATGTGTGGTAAGAACAGATCGCATATGGAAACAGGTGATGCAGACGCCAGAAACCTCAGGTTTGAGCAGCCAAACTGGGAAACGGCCACTTGACAGAGCTTCGGTTGTTCTTAGCTTCCATAACGACCATGGTGTGGAATGAAAAGCCAGAGACATTCCAGGCAAGCTCTATTTGAAGAAAAAATGACATCAGTTTCACCAATTACCATGTGAAACAGACAACAAGCCCCTCTGGGCACCAGCATTGCCAGCACAGTGGTAGGCTCACTGGTGTGCTCCAGCAGGAGTCGGACACCTGAGTCACAGGGTCTGGGGTGGGCCCCGAGTGTGCATTTCCAACGCGTGCGCAATGGATGTTGATGCACTGCTTTGGGGACCCCCTCAGAGGCACTGTGGCAGAGAATGTAACCCCTCCTGTTGGGTTCTGAGTGGTGCTATGTGGGACCTGCACGTCCCTGTCTATCCTTGGGCAAACTCCGGGTCATGCAGGTAAGTGGCGACCCTGTGAAAACCATGCCTACTGTTACGAGCGGCTCCACCCCATCTTCTCTCCCCACCTGCTCCTCTAGTCCTCGTTTGCCACCCACCCCCACCTCCCATGGTGTCCCCAAGTCACCCAGCTGGGAGGGCTGCAGTGTGCTGTTGGCAGTGGGTCCAGCTGGCAAGGAAATGTGACTGAGACAGCCAGAGATCTGAGCATTCACTGGGACACAGCCAGAGCTGGACACCAGGGACAGAATTTCTAGACAACTGGCTACACTGTTCGGTGCCCAGCTAGGTGTCTCCCTAAACATCACCCGGCTGCTGCCTCCTGGACTTCTCCTGAGCACAAGTTCCCACTGGAAAGAAGACAGGGAGACTTAGTTACATGTCTTTGAGGCTTGGGCCTTGTGTTTTGAGGGTCTGGCTTTGTGTGGGGCCTTGAGGGCCACATGTGCATCCACCCTGCATTGCCGTGTTCTGCAGAGCTTTGTTGGGGTGTGGTCAGCATGTGGTGGGTGACCAAGTGCTTGGCTGGATCCGGCTCCGATTCCTGCTTTCTTAGCCTGGAATACCTTCATTGCAAAGAGATGCCTATCTGCAGGCCTACTATGGAGAGTTATTTAGAAGATGAGTTCTTTTTTTTTTACATAAATGGAAATTTTTATTGGGACATAATATACATAACATAAAATTTACCATCTTAGCCACTTGTAAGTGCACAGTGCAGGATTGAGTATATTCATGTTATTGCCCAATCTCTAGAACTCTTCCTTCTGGCAAAACTGACACTACCCCTTGAACAACTCCCCATTTCATCTTCTGCCTTCTCCTGGAGCATGAGGCCTTTTTCCCTCTTCTACCTCGAATCTTACTTTCTATGCATTTGTCCCAAGGGGAGTGACGACCCCTTGGGGTATGGATCTGAACTGTTCTCAACCCAGCAAGAAGCAATGGGTGCTTCTAGCAACCCAGCTTGTCCTGTGGCCTTACTTTTCCTGATATTTGCAATCATTCCCTGCAGATGTATTCATTTTTTGTGCAGCAGATCAGAATACCACTGAGAAATGCTTTTAGCATGTTATTCCTTTAAACTCAAGAGTATTTTTAATGGCTTTCTGTTTGGTTGGTGTTGACATTACAGGCATAGTTTTTTATTTTTTAGATTTTTTTTTTTTGATGCTGGGAATTGGGCCTCATGCATTAGGAGCACACACTCTTCCGCTTAGCTGTGTGCCCTCCTGCCCTTCATTGTTTAGATACCTTAAACCCTGTCCAACTCGAATTTTCTCCTTCATAATGTCAAGTTTTCATTCTTTCAAATTTTCATGTTTTGAACTGAGGTTTACCAGTTTGGGTCTAATTCTTGTGCTGAATATTTCAGGAAAAATTTGAATTAGAGCCATTGGGTGGTTCTTGAAATACCAAAACAAGGAAAAAGTTATGTGCTTTCCTCTTCTTCCCTCAGGGTTGGGGGTAGATAATGAAGACATGATTTCAGAACTGGCCTATGGTCAGGTTTTAAAAAAACTGCTATTTTGTTCTTGAGAAAAGGAAATTTGGGGAAAAAACAAAAAGTGAGAACGAAGCAAGTGAATCTGTGCCATTTTATTCCTTGTAAAGAATATGAAGGTACACAAAGGTAGGGTTTGTTGAACTTAATAGCAGTTTTCAGTGAGTCAAGTCCAAGCTGTGATACCACTGATCCCTGTGTCACACAGATGCCTCCACCCTGTGCTTGTCTGGCTTATAGGCTTGGCGCTGTCACACATCAGCTCTGCATGGCCTGAGCTGACCCTGGCCACACTGCCTGCAGTGGTCCCTGCTGTCTGCTGCTGCTGCTGCTGCTGTGTTGGAAGTGGGAGGTAGCACCAACTGGAAAAAGTTTTAACGCCCCTGGTAGAAAATTCTCCCTTCTGGATTATGCTATGATTTAGCCAAGCAGAATAATCAAAATGTCCCCATTCCTGCTCCACTGTATCCTGTAGCTACTTCCCCCTTTATCACCATGTCCACAGAGACTCTGAGTCCCACTTTTTCCAGATTATGGAAGAGGAACTCAAGAGGTCCATGGTGAGTGGGGATCCTTAAATCTAATGGGCTTTCTTTGTTCATGTCAACTTTGATGCCTCTGCATTATTTGAATTTTTCTTTACCTCTTCTCCTTGGAACACTTTTCTAGGACTTCCTGATGTTGAGGCCATATAAATAAGTGCTACCAAGAATAGGTGTGGATTAGGCAGTTTTGTATTACTATAATTAAATGACTGAGGCAGGTAGCATATACAAAGAAAAGGTTTGTGGAGTTCACTATTTTGGAGGTTCAAGAGCAAGATCAAGCAGACCCATTGCTTTGCCCTATGGCGAAGGCACCAGATGGCATTGGTGGGGATGAATGTCAGAGAGACAGGTCATATCTCCATCCAAGAAGCAGGACAAATGACTTCAGGGCCTCCCACCAGATCCCTCCTTCTAAAAGTCCATAGCATCTCCCATTAGTACCACACTGGGGACCCTCAAATTATACTCGAACCACAGCAAGGGGCAACACAGAGAAAGAGATCCTTTTCTGTTATAACAATTTGTCTCTGTGACAAATTTTGGCAAGGATGAGAAGTTTGGGGAAAAAAGGAAATGGATGTTTTGGCTAGACACACCTGGGTTTGAGTCAAGTCACTGTTGACTGGCTCTGTGTCTCTAACAGGTGGCTTTACCTCCCTCAATGAGCCTGTTTCCCTGCCGAGGGTGGTGCACATGCCATCCTTGACTGGTGGTGGTGAAGGTCTCAGAGGTGAACAGCTGGCACACGGCAGGCACCTCTCTCCCCTCCCCTTTCAGCCCCCCTGCAGGAAAGCCCACATGGGAGTTTTGAGTTTTCTGCCAGAAGCAGCTAACATATTTCGTCCCCCAAATCATGCATCCTATTCATTTTTAAAAGACCAACTGGTTTCCAGCTTAGCATTGGGTGTGTGTCCACGTATGCACGTGTGGGTGAGTCTAATTTTCCATCATACACATTTTCTTTCAGAGAATTCACTTCAGGAGAGTTTTCTAGTCTCAGAAAATCTTTTTGATAAAATTTGCATTATTTTTCTAACGTACTATATATGTATTTTTTTGTGGAAAGAAGTCTTTATGCACACTGAAATTTGAATTACATGTACTTATCTTAGTTTTTCTAGGACTGGAAGAGTGCAAGCTGAATTTTTAATATTAATATGATTTTTTATTAATAAACTGTATTTTAGAATGGCTTTTGAGTTACAGAAAATTTGAATAGATACTACAGAATTCTCATATAGTTTTCCGGATTAACATCTTACATGAAGGCATTTTAAAAATAATTAGTCAATATTGATTGCTACCGTAATCTAAAAGTCCTTGGTTTATTCAGATTTCCTTAGTTTTTAACCCAATATCTTTTCTTTGTTTCAAATCCCTACCCAGGATACCAGCGTATTTTTAAAGTTATATTTTATCTAGATTTCTTTTTTTTCTTTTGATAGGTGTACAATATGTTTCAGCACCATAGCCTGGGAATGAAAATTAATATTCAAGTTACCAAGCTTGTCCTGCTACGACAGCGTCCTGTAAGTACCCTTGGGCCCCTTTCAAAGCATGCAGAAGATGGAACACATCTCAGAGCTTCCTGTTGCTATGGAGTGCTAAGGAAGGCTCCAAATCCCTGCCTGAATGCTTTATCCCCGGCCCTGAAGATGGCAGCAGTGAGAGGAGAGGAGGTGTCCATACTGGAAACACGGAGTGTGTGCTGCTTGTTTCTTCTCATGGGAACCCTGAGCCTGGCTGGTGCACACCCCTCTCCCCTCCTGCAAGGTCTTGCGCATGGCTCTCAGACGTGCGCAGAGCTTAAGGAGGTCTTTGGATCATAGCTCCCCTCCTGGAGCTTCCACACCAGTTGGGTTCACCATAGCATTGTTTTCTGGTCTTTTAATTGAGCACCTTCCCACGTGACAGTGCTCCCAGCAGAGTCCCCTTCAGAATTGCGCTATAAGCATGAGGCTGAGGGAATTCTGCTTGCTTGGCTCACCACACTGTTCTGATAACAAAAAAGTAGCTTTTCTTTAATAACAATCTTCATTTGAACTTATAGATAAGGTCCCTAGTGATTATCAGGGTCTCCCAAGTGTGCACCAATGTTAGGCTTTAATTTTGGTGCAGTGTTAGGAATGACATCTTAGTGAGCAGCTGTCAGCGTCCCCACCATGGTCTGGATGGAAGCTCTGACTTCTCTGGCTGGGCGTTTCCTTCTCTGACTCGCCCCTCAATTGCTTTCAGGCTAGGTTGTCCGTTGGGCACCACGGGGAGCGGTCCTTGGAGAGCTTCTGTCACTGGCAGAATGAAGAATATGGAGGCGCACGGTACCTTGGTAACAATCAGGTCCCAGGGGGGAAGGATGATGCACCCCCCGTGGATGCTGCTGTATTTGTGACCAGGTAAAACTGGAGCCACCAATACCTGACTAGACAGGGGAGGAGGCATTTCCCTTTATAGGGCAATGTTATTGGGAGTTCAGCCTTGGAAATCAAATCTTTGAATACCCGTCTGGGCTTCAGTTTCCTCATGAGTCAACTAGGGATTCACAATGATATCCAGCTCTGAGGGCTGAGGATTAAAATGAGCTCTTGCTTGTGAAGCGCTTTTCCTAGCACCCGTACGAGCCACTATTTGTCCTATTATTAATAACAGAAAAATACTGTAATCTTAGATAGCCAGAAGTCTTGGTAGATTCCAAGAAAATTCACCTAATACTCCTCCCCTCCACCAAATGCGGATTGGGAAATTGCTCACGTGGGATTGAAGCTACTTCAGTCTGGCCTCAGCATGGTTAGCGAGGAGAGTGGGTGCCCGCCACATCCTGTGGGAGGAAGTCCACATAGGCATGTATGTGCCCTCTACAGCATCACTGGGCGGACCATTCACAGGGCCCACAGGCTCCTCTGGGGAGCTGAACCTTCTGGTGCCCACGGGAGTCACATGCAGCCTCTATTTGAAGCAAGCAGTGAAGCTTCCATACAGGCTGCAGGACTGGAGCTCCTCTTCTGGATTGCAGAGGAAACCAGGGCTGCAGGAGTGGACAGCAGAATCCCAGACCAGCCTCCCAAGCACAGTGGCGTGGTGGCTTTAGTTTCCTGGGGCTGCTGCAAAAATGACCACAAGCTGAATGACTTAAAATGAGGAAATTTATCCCCTTTACAGTTTAGAGCGTAAGCCTTCAAAGTCAGGGTGTTAGGGCTGTGCTCTCCTGGCAGCCATAGGGAAGGCTCCTTCCATCTCCTGCTGCAGGGGCTTCAGGATGTCCGTGGCATGCCTTGATTTCTATATGCATCATGTGCCCTCTCCCTGTGTGTCTCTAAGTCCACGTTTCCCTCTTCTTAGAAGAGCACTGGTCATTGGATTTGGGCCTGCCTCAATCCACTGGACCACATTTTAGCTCCGTTACATTTGCAGTGACCTGTTTGCCAAATAAAGTCACCTTCACAGGTACTGGAGGATACGAGTTGACCATTTCTCTTTTGGGGGACACAAACCACCACAGATATAGATGTAGCTATTTCACTTGTCCCTGTGTTTTAATACCTCTCTTGATTGCTTTGCTCTAAGAGTTTAAATAAAATTGTGATTTGTTTACATCAATATCCTCCTATAGAAATTATGGAAAAATAATTCTTAATGTAATCCATTAGATTAAAAATGCCTAAATTTTATTAGACTTGCCAGGAATATATCAACTTTGAATTTTAAGGCTTACATTTTCTTTTTTAATTTAGAGAAATCCGCAAATTCTGTGCTACTTTTTCTACTCTGGGTTTAGAGGTAAAGCGGTGGAGAGAACTTTATCCTGTCTTTAGCTTGAAGGCAGTCTGTCCCTTCATCAAGGGACATTTAACATTTTTCTTTTTGGTCACGACTGGCTCTTTGTTTACATCTGCCTGGCCACCTGTTGCAAACTCCTGGCCCAGTGACACCGGAAGCCAGAAGGGAGGGTCTGTGACCCAAACCCAGGCACCAGGCAGTGCAGCTCCATTCTCCTGCTAAAAGCCCACAGCATGCCCATGGCCACCGCCAGACCCCAAATGGCACCTGATCACTCTTACAATGATCCGTCATTGCCAGCCCATAGGGTTAAAAGGTGCTTTGCAGCATATGGGTCTTTTCTGGGGGCATTTGCTGCTTTTACTGGGTGTCATTAAATGAGACAATGAGATGTTTTTGAAAGCATTGACTGGCGCACAAGTCGGCACCAAGGACCAAGGGGTAAATGTGCCTGGTTTGTGGCCATCAGTGAGTGCTGGGAACCTCCAAGTACCACCTTCCCTACAGCTCCGGCCACCCACAGGGCAGAGCTGACACCATTGGAGGGCCTTGGAAATGCACCCTAACCATAGCAGTGAGGGGTTAAGGGTACCATCCTTGAGAGTGGATTTCATTTGAGTAGCAAGCAGGAGTGCTGGGGAGCATGTCCTGAATTCGACTCATTTTCCAAATGAAATGAAGTTAAGTCTGAAAGCCTTTCCTAGAGAGGTGCTCTAAACGTCACCATTGGAATACATAGCTAACCTTCTAACTTCTCTATTTTGTTTGAAATTTTTTTTTTTTTGGTACCAGAGATCGAACTCGGGACTTTGCGCTTGCAAGGCAGGCACCGGAACCGCTGAGCTAAATCCCCGGCCCAAAGTTCCCTATTTTGAAAGTGGTTTTTATAACCACTCCTGGTTGTTTTGTTGAAAAATCTTAATACCTTATGAAGATTTTCCCTATATTGGAAGTAGTCTTCTATCTTTCTATTGTTTCCTTTTCTTGCAAGTTAAAGAACATATCCAGCATGTGTCCATATTGCTAATCAAGTTTTGGTGATGAGTATTCAAATTTACTCACAGCTTTTAAGTATATAATGTATTAGCTGTGGTCACCATACTGTATCAGAGATCTCCAGAACTGGAGGGAGAAAGCAACTTGCTCATGGTCTTGTTTGGGGAATGAATAGCATTTTTTTTCAGAGGCAATAAACATCACCAAAATCAAGAGTTGACAAAACTTCCTAATTAGTCCTTTTACAAAAAGCCGTGGGTAGGTATGAATGCACCCTTGGCCCAAAGATGCTGCTACTTAGACTTCCTTTTCCTGCCTTCAAACAGCTTACTTACCACAAAAGAAATATTTTGTGTAAAATGTTCTTTTCTATACATCACACCTATCAGAATGTGTACTGTAAAACAAAACCCAGAGAAATACCAAGGGTTAGAAGAAGGTGGAGAAATTAGAACCCTTGTGTACTTTTGGTAGGAATGTGAATCAGTTTAACTGCTGCTGAAAAAAATGAAACATAGAGATGCCATATGATCCAGCAATTTGGTATATATTTATATATATCCCAAAGAACTGAAAGCAGGGACTCTGTATTTGTATGCTCATGTTCACAGCAGCATTATTCCCAGTAGACAAAAGGCGGAAGCTAACCAATCAGTTAATGTATAAACAAAATGTAGCTTAAACATACAATAAAATATGATTCTGCCTTTTTAAAAAAGGGAACTCTTACATGTGCTGTAACATGGATGAACTTCAAGGACATTATGCTGAATGAAATAAGCCAGTCACAGAAAGACAATGACTTGCCACTTATATGTGCTACCTAGGGTAGTTACATTCATAGAGAAAGAAACTAGAATGGTGGTTACCAGGGCTGGGAGTAGGGAAGAATGGAGAGTTCATGTTTAAGGGGGAGAGATTTTCAGTTTAGGAAGATGGAAAAAGATCTAGAAACGGATGATAGGTTTATTGCCTCTGAAAATTGCATGACAATGTGAATAATGAATACTGTTGCATACTTAATGGAAAAGGTGCTAAGTTTTATGTCATATGTATTTTATCATAGTATTTTTAAACAGCTCTTTTCTAACTCAGCACATTGGGGAGAGATCCTGGTTGCATGGGTATTGCTCTGGGTGAGGGTACTGCCGGCGAGAGGTCTTTATCCAGGGATAGAAAAAATGAATCTGCTTTAGCTGCAGGCAGCAGGACTGTGGGAGGGGAGACACAGTGAGTGATCTCCTGCATTGCTGAAGAGCTGGTGTGTTCTTTCTCCATCTCATCCTGACACTTCAGAGCTACCTGCAGAGTCATGATTGCTCTCACCTGCTTCTGTGGAGCTGCTGACCTGAGTGGCCTCTTCCTCTGAGTGCTGCAGATGAGAAGCTGAAGACCTCCTGCAAGTTCAGGGAGGCAGTATTGGAGCTAGGCAGGAAGCAGAGCTGGCTGAGAAGTACTATTTAATAATTAAAGGCTGAGAGCTGCAATTCCCTAGGTTGGGATAATAAAGGGCTGATGTTTTTGCAAGGAAATTGGGTGCAAGGCAGCTGCTGCTCTGAAGAAGCAATCCTTACCTTTCAGAGTAATCTGAGCAGGGCGTTCAGTGTTCTTGTGTCCTGGGCCTGCAGCTAACCAATGTGAGGGTTTCTTCTCTTTCTCTCCTCCTCATGGGCTTGTCTGAACCTGAGAATTATTCTCCTGGACACGCACAGACTGGCAGATGGCCACCAGGGAGGATGTGAGCATGACATCATGGCCAGCAGAAGCCGCCAAGCCAGAAGCAGTGGAAGCCAGGCTTTCTGCAGCTGTGTCTGGGGCTAGAGACAGCCACTGAGTGGCCTGGGTCTGGGGCCACAGAGAGCTCACACAGAGAACCGGGGCTTCTGGGATCTAGGAACCTGGTGTGGCTTTACCTTTGCTTCTGCACTTGACCCAAAAATATAGGAATCCAGGGGTTTCCTGCTAAGCCCAGGTCTGCATTGCTGCCATGTGTGCCAAAGAGCCCCTTCCCACCTCCCCACCTTCCCAGCAAACATGCAGGGGCAGCCCTGGCTCCACACTGGGATGCCGCTGCTGGTCCCTGATCTTCATCCAGCCTCCCAGTTCCCCAGGGTCAGTCTTCTACCCTGCCCCCTCCACTGCCTGCTCCTTAGACTCCTTAAAAGGAGCCTTCCTTTTATAGCTTTTTATGATGATTCTCTTTCCATTTCCACAAGGTTCTCTTGGTTTTGGTGTGTGGTCTTAAGGCTTCTATTTTTTTTCCTCTGTTAAAATAGTTTCAAAATTGATAGGTTCTGGACATCTACTCTACAGCGTGTTGACTGTTGTTAATACTGACATGTGCTTGAAAATTGGTATGAGAGATTATAAATATTGTATTCTCACCACAAAAGCATGATTAATAAGCGAGATGATAGACATGCTCATTTACTTGGTTTAATCATTTGCCAATGTCTACGAATATCAAAGAATCACATTTCACCCCATAACAATCACATTTCACCCCATAAATATGTTCAATTTTTGTGAATAAAAATATTAAATTGTCCAAAAATTGATAACCAAAAACATATAGATTTATTATGGAAGTATTACAAATTTTCAGTAAGCACAACTCATGTAAGTTGCTGACATGATTTGCCCCAAGCTCCTTCCTGCTTTCTCGCTAGCCATACTACACAGGCTGTCACACACATCATATCCCTGCCACCTTCCCTGACCTCTCCTCTGGGGTCAAAGAATGTCCACTGTGCCTGGTGGGATGACTTTGTCCTGAGACAGCCTGGACCTGGGATTCTACACATCAGGGTGCCAGTTGGAGTCCTTTGCACCCACAGATACAGGACCCAGGTGTAAATGGGCTACTAGGATCCTTTACACCCTGAGTCTGCTACAGAGCCAGGGCTGGAGATTTGCAAGGTTCACTCTGCTCTTGGGGACGTCCACACTGGGCTGAGAAGTGTCAGGTGTGGGTTACAATTTGGAGCATGCTGGGGATTAGAGATTGCTGAGGGGCAGAGAGAGGCAGAGAGATCATAAAGATGAGGTCAAGAGAATAATATGCTCTGTTGTCACCCCGTGTGAGTGCAGGCCAAATCCTGCCCTCAAAGTACATGTGGGTAGCAGGACAGGGCGGAATTGAGGAGAATGAATACCCCAGTGTAGTGATGGGGTCCAAAACTGGGAGATGGGGCCTGGTGAGGGAAGGTGGGCTGCAGCCCAAGCAGGGCTTCCACTTGCTTTCATAACTTGGCTTAGTGTCAGTCTTATCTGGCTGGTCCTATCTCTCTCCTTAGCTTTTTGTTTTTGACCATCCTGAAGATTGAATCCCCTCCAGGGCTTATGCAGCCCTTTTACATTTTTAAATTTTGAGACAGGATTTCACTAAGTTATGAAGTTGCCCAGGCTAGGCTCCAACTTGGGATCCTCCTACCCCAGCCTCCCAGAGCGCTGGGAATACAGGTGTGAGGCACCATGCCTGCCTCCTTCCTAGATTTTAAAAAAGGAAGATGAGCAGTGGCTTCAGAACACACCTTTCCTGCCCCAGTTGTATTTTCAGGTATGCATAAAGTTGCAGGTGAGTGGGTGATGTCTGTAGGCCTCATGAGAAGGTGGCCGTGGAGCCCAGAGCAGGCACCTGTAGGGCCATCTTTCTGCTCCCCAGCTCCCAGGCAGGGTGCTGCCTCAACCAGCGCTCTGTGTTTGGCTGCTGACCCTGGGAGCTTAGGGACGAAACCTTAAGAGTGCTCATTATTGGCAAAGGTTAGCTCAGACCCCTTGTTGCACCATGGGAGGTGAGAGAGAGCCCTTGAGGCCCACAGAACTGGGGCTGGACCAGGTTTTACTCATCTTTGCCGTCTCACTCATCCACAGCTGCACACCTAGGCTATCCTGGGGAGCCGTAAAGAATATGAGTTTCAGTAATGGCTTTTGTTGTCTTCTCTTGGACATAGTTCATGGTCATCACTGTGTGGGAAAAAAGTTGCTCCCAAGTAACTTGGAGAATCCACTGCAGTGTGATGCTTCTGACAGTTGTCTTTGATCGGTGACTTAACAAACATCTTCCAAAACTTTTTCAGTTGTTGGAAGGAGACTTTTCAGTAACTGTTCTGTATGGAATAGCTCAGCTAGAAAAGGAGGCCTTTCTGTGGATAACTGGGCTGTCTAGTACTGTCTCATTGCTGGGAAAAAAATACATGTAACCCGCAAGTTAAAGGAGGATACGTTTACATATTTTTGCTCACAGTTGGTAGAGCTCCATAGTTGGCTGGCCCGAAGGCAGGGTGGCTTGGCAGAGGAGAAGCAGCTCATGGTGTGGCAGGAGGAGGAAGCAACTTCCTTTCTTTCCCTTTTTAGTTCATCCAGGTTACAAGCCAATTGGATGGTGGCATCCACACCAAGGGTAGGTCTTCCTTCTGCAATAAATTCGTTACTCACACCCAGAGATGTGCCAGACCAGTCACTGGGCTCAGCCAGTATCACGCACCATGATCCAGTCACCTCTCAAAAGCCCCACCTATGAGCGCATGAGCCTTTGAGGGGGACATCTAGATACAAGACATAACGTGGGCTTACCCCTTGCAAATGTGGACAGGTTACTCTTGGCAAACACAGCTAGTGGGATACATCACTGATCTGTGACAACTAAAGCAATAGCACCACAGGACAGTAATCATGGCTAATTATGGTGTTTTCTTCTATTCTTACAGGGTACCACATACACCTGACTGCATCTTGTTTTTTTTTTTAGGACAGATTTCTGCGTTCACAAAGATGAGCCATGTGACACTGTTGGTAAGTTTAGAGTTTATAATGATCCAAGAGGCTGACATCCTGAGACTTCCTGACAACACTTCCAGTCTCAAGCTTTCCCCAGACAAGTTCAGTATTTTCTGAACTTGTTGCCTCTTTTCCTATAAATTAACTGACTCTATTTTACATGAAAAATTTTGAAGTTGCTTAACCTCTAGATGAAAGGTTAGGAAGGAAAATATGAAGAATTAAAGGGGAAGCAGCCACTGGGATGTCCCATGGTGCCTGGAGTTGGGGACACATTTGGCTCTAAGAGTCTTGTCATCCAGACAAGAAAGGTGGTTTGCTGGGTTACATAGTTGTTGTCATAGACGGAAACTTAGTGGCTTCCACTCGTGCATGTGGTGGACTTTACTGAGTACCTTCAGAGTGAAGTGTGACCACTTAGCTGTAATTCCCTCTTTGTACCAACCATGGAGTCAGGCTAACTTACCCTCTAGCCAGACTGTACTGACACCGATACGCAGTGCTGGAAAAGCATGTGGTGCTGCTGCCCTTCCTTTCCCTCCTCCCCACCTGTCCCCTTTCTTGACATTTTCCTTTCTGTCCTATTCTCAGTGATATCCGGTGTCAAATGGAAACCATTCTCCAGGTATAGGACTAGAGTGTTAGCTTAATAGAGGAAGCACCGAGAGTATTTCCAGTTTTGTCTGTCTTACCACAAACCTTTACCAATGAGGAGGTCTGAATATATATTGGTAAAAGCAAAATTGTGAGCCTCATGTCCTTTGAATTGTAATAAAATTGCAGGAAAACAGTAGAAGATTGAAAGATATGTCATATTGTGAAACTGAAGCATCAACAACCTGTGCTGCTCATGGAGTCTCAGCTGTGGGTACCCCCAAGCCTTTGCTCTGCTTCTGCCAGGCCCGAGCTGAGTGACCCTGGGTAAACCTCCACTTTTGGTTTCTTAATGAAATGGTCACTTTGGATTCAGTGACTTAAAAGGCCTTTCAGAAATCTACTGTAAAGATAGCTAAAACTTGTTTCACATGTTAGATTTCATTAAATGATTTTTTTCTTTATTTTTATTTTTTATTTCTTCACTTCATCAGTCCTCTAAACAGATCAGAGAGCAAAGTGTCAGATCCCAGCTGATGACTCTGTGCGTTGTTATTTGGGGCTGTCTCCATAATGGAATTACTAGACAGTGACAATATAAGACATACTTTGCTCCAGGATAGCTGGCACAGGCCCAGGTCTGGCTGGGGCTCTAGAAGATGTGAGTATGCTGCTCTCTGTTCACCTCCTGAGCTACCCAGGCACGTGCTCTCTCTGGAAAGGCCTGTTCCTTCTCTGTGGCTTCTCCTTCCGGGTTCAGCTTTGGTGGCCACAATAGCTCTTCCTGGAGGCATTTCTGTTCCCTGCTCCTGCTGGTTAGCTGGTTCTGATGGCCGGGGAAGGGAGTGGTCCTCATATAGCCCTTGCCTTGCTTCCTGCCCACCTCAAAGACTATGCTATACAGAGCTGAGCTCTGGTCTCTAACTGCTTCAGGATGTGAGAGGCTCTGTCACTCACCATTGTCGGTTGGTTGATCAAAGGAGGGAGTGAATGAATGAACACAGATGAAGGAACTCCAGGGTCCAAACAGCAGGCATCTAAGCACATCATTTTCTTTCCTGTAGTTAATAGCTGGCTTTTGTTTCCTTTGAAAGATTCCTCTTTGGATAGCACTCTGCCGTTGATTTTGACTAGGTACTCTGGGTCCCCTGTGCAAGAGGAGGAAGCTAGTTACAGTCAAGCATTTTTCCCTCTTCTAAAACAGATCACCATATTACTATGATTAGTTTTCTCAGATATTATAACAAACAGACAGCATGGTTCAAACGACAGAAATGTATCACCTCACAGTACTAGAGCCAGAGGTCCATGGACCAGGTCTGCAGGTTTGATTTCTGGTGAGGCCTCTGTCCTTGGCTTGCAGGCGGACACCTGGTCCGCAGCATTTGCACCTTAGATATTTCAAAGCCCTATCTCTAAATACAGTCACATTGAATTTGCTGGGCTGGGGGAGCACAATTCAGTCCATAGCACTATTCATTTGACACTCAGCCATATGTTACCGGGGGCATCTCATGCTTTTCTGTGACCTCACAGCATATGTCTCATTTCCTGAGCAAAAATGCTTTTTGATGGCAGGGGCCATTTGTAATCATTCTTTGTTCTTTATGTGATGGCTGGTGAGCTGAGGGCCAAACCAGCAATCTGCTGCTTCCTACTCTGTCCTTTTTCTAATATTTCTAAATCACCATTTTCAGCTTTTACAAAGGAACTGAATTCTTTCATGAACTCAGTTGATCTTATGTAGTGTTTTATTAGTAAACATTTTAATGTGTCATAATTATACATGTTGTCAAGTCAGGAAGAACAATGAGGTGATACTCATACAAATTTGAGAACTGTCACATACCAGACTCAACATCTAATTTATTTCTGTACTTACGATTTCTTAAATTTGGAAATAATTATAGAAACACAAAAAGTTGCCAAAATAATAGAGAGCTCTCACTCCTATCACCCAGCTTGCTCTGGTGGTAATATCTTACATAACTCCTGTGCATTATCAGAACCAGGGAGTCAGTGGGCCCAAGACAGTGAACTATAGATCTTACTCCAGTATCACTTGTTTTTATTGTGCTTTTATGTATACAGTCAACCCTGGGTATCCACAGGCTCCTCATCACAGATTCAACCCACTGTGGACTGAAAATGCTTAGGAACAGAAATGACATCTGTATTCTACATATACAGACTCTTGTGTTTTTCCCCAGAATTAAACAATATAACTATTTCCACAGGATTTCCACTATATTAGGTATGAATAATCTAGAGAAGAGGAAGACGTGCATAGGTCATGTGTAAATACCTCACTGTTTTATGTAAGGATTTTGGTATCTGAAGGTTCTGGAGCCAACCCTTACCAGATACAGAGCGATAGCTGTAGTTTCGTGGCATTGGATCACATGTGTAGATTTGTCCTTTCACCCTGACAATCAGACCAGAATGGCTTCATCATCTCTAAGAAACTCACCTGGGCTGGCCTTAAGAGGCCCCCTCTCCCTCTCCCACTTTCCCCAGTCCCTGGCAACCATTGGTCTGTATTCCATTTCTGTAATTTTCTTGTCCCAACATCCAGTTTATTTTTGCATTTTGTTTTGATTGTACAGAATGGAAAAATAATCTGAATCACGGAGATATGTGCTTGCCAGTGTGAAGAGATTTGAACAGCTGCCTCAGGAGCTCAGGATCCAGCTGTGTCCTGAGTTCTGCAGAAAATGAGACATCTAGTACTTGAGGTCACTAGGAAATCTTGAGGTTTCCAGTGTTATATAAGTGGGTCATAACCACATGTTTTTTGTATTTATTAGGCCATAACTCACGTACAGTAAAAAGCACAAATCTTGATGGATTTTTTTTTTTTGGTGCCGGGGATCGAACTTGGGACCTTGCACTTGTGAGGCAGGCAGTGGAACCACTGAGCTAAATCCCTAGCGATGGATTTTTAATTTATACCTACACTCTTTGATTTTTGGCTTATCTTATATTAATTGAAATGGTTTTAGAACAATATCTTGACTTCCATTTTAATCTGTGTCTTTTATATAGCTGTAAAATACTCTGTGCTGCTATGATCTGGATCTGGAATGCTCACAACGGCCAATGTGTGAAAGGCTTGGCACCCAGCTTGATGCTATTGGAAATTGGTGGAACCTTTAAGAGGCGGGGCCTGGTGGGAGGGTGTGGCCATTTAGAGGCATTCCCTCAGAGAGGGTTGTGGGACCTGTTTTCTTCTGCTAGCTCGCTCATTTTCTCTCCCTCCCCTCTTTCCTGCCCATGACAAGTGAGCAGCTTCTGTTGTCCCACCACGTTGTGTTACCACTCACAGGCCCAAAAGCAATGGCATCAACCAATGGAAACCTCCACAACTGAGAGCCAAAGTAAACCTTTCTTTTTTATATCTTGATTATTTCAAACACTTTAATACAGTAGTGGAAAGCTAACACATAAAACAACAATTTGCCATCAACCATTTTGAAGTGTATAGTTCAGTGGCATTCAGCACATTCACCATGTTATGCGATCACATGCCTCTTTTCTTGAAATTACTGTGCAGATTGATAGTAGTATCTGCCCTTCAGAAGTTCTTTCATGCCATCCCTCCAGTCAATATTCTTCCCAAAAGTAACCTATTATAAATGTCTTTAAAATATTTTAAAGTAGGTTTCAGAGTTAAATTTGAGTGATGGTATTATGGTTTGGATCTGAAATATCCTCTGAAAGCCTCGTGTGTTTGGAAGGTGATGGATCGTGAAGGTGCTGCGCTCAGTGGGAGGACTGGTCCACTGATGGGTTTAGAGGAGGTGGGGGCTGACCCGGCTTCTCCCTGGCTCCTCCCTTCTCTCTGCATCCTGGCCACCATGATGTAAGCAGCTTTCCTCTGCTCTACCTCATTCCCATGCCATTACCGATTTGGACCCAGCCAACCATGGACTGTGACCATGAGGCAAAGTAAACCTCTCCTCCTCTAAATTATGGGTGTCAGGTATTTTGTCCCAGTGACACAGTGGCTACAACAAATACCTTGGCAGAACTTCTGAGAAACCATGGACTTGGGGTTCTGTGATAAATACTCTTCAATCTGCATTAGCCAATTTTTTTCTGAATTGATGAGATAAGAAGCAAAGCAGGGTTAGACTTAGGAGTTGGGGCAGTGAAATGAGGTGGGCAGCCTGGTTTGAAACACAGTCAGTGTGGGAGACCCAGGGGGGCAAGGCCATAGAGGTCAGTGGCAGGCCTGCCTGGTCTGTATGATACTGTGGCCATGTTGGATGGCTGCTGTCTGCCCCTCCCTACCCTTACCTGCACTGGCAAGAGGGCGACTGTGGCCCTTTGGACTTCCAGAGGGTAGGCAATGGCACATTACAGAAAGAATAAATACGTGTGTGGTGGAGTCCCCACAAAGGAACAGTGCACTCTGGCCAGGGTGAAGGTTGGATGCCGGGCAGTCCAGCATGACCCATGGACATTGCACTCCTGATGTTCAGTAATGATTGAAGCATGAGACTTACCATCTCTGGATTTCACAGGGACTTGACAGGGATCCTATTGATGCAGGCAAAGGTGAGCTTTCCCAGGCCCTGGTCCCAGTGTTGTCTGACCCCTGCAGTGCTGAGGCCGTACCAGGCTCCTCCATGCTAGGTGAATCCTAAGCAGGTACATGGACACACTTTGGAAAAACCATCGCAGAAGGACCTTCTCTTCCTCCCTTTGCAGTGGGAAGGACAGCAGGGATGACACCTCAGGGTTCTGCTCAGCTCCACCTTGGAGAAGAACACACCAAGAGGAAAGGCTACCTGTAAGGTAAAAGGATCAGCAGACAGGCATCCATCCATGGTAGATCCCCTCCGTGGGGCTCCCCCTGCTGCACACTTGTGGGGTGTGAGCCTTTCACCTGTCGAATTGCTTTATCTAGAGTGGTTAGCTTTATAGCCACTGTCTGAGGCAGGCAGTGTCCTGGGGAGGTGAGAAGACAGAGCCATGGAGACAGTGAGGCTGTAGATCTTTGGCTTTCCCTTTGCAAACAGCAGCCCCTTCTCTCCACCACCCAGTGACCAGGCCAGTGTCTGAGTTACAGTCAGTGGATGTGGGTTGTTGGTCTTGCTCCTGTTTTGTCTATAAATTGAGCTTCCGTGACATTTTTTGGACAGCGTAATTCGGGGTTGGACATTTTTCCTTTTTCGGTCATGTAATAGTTTTCAATTAGTGGAGAAACCTCTCCTTTGCTTCTCCAGTAGAGGGGAGGGAGAATCCTGCAGCAAGGACAATGGGGATGTCGCACAGCCACACATGAAAGGCCAGGTTGTTGCTGCCAGGGTGCCCTGAGCCTGACCTGTGCCTCTGTGGCTGGCTGCTATGGCCTGAATGTTCCCGTGGCTCTCTTCATCCTTGAGTGAGAGGACCCCGTCCCTGTGTCACCCACAGTCCTCGTTCCGCACTGTGATGCATCTTGGTGGCTGAGGGGAACTTCACAGATGTGACCGCTAGACTGCAAGCACCACCTCCGTGTGTGAGGGAGAAATGAGGGAGCGTGTGTGGGTGGAGGAAGTGAGGGAAGGGAGTATCTCCCTCTAGGGCTATGGTGTTTGGAAAGGGAGCCTTGACCCTGAAATCTGTTTCAGGACAGCCCGAAATAAGTGTATTAGTCACTTTCCCATCTCGTGGATAAAATACTTGACACCTGCAATTAAAAGGAGTGGTTTATTTTGCCTTACAAAATTTTAGGTGATTTTGGATCCATAGATATCTCAGCTCCAGGCTTATCCGTACTTTGTTATTTGTGTCTGCTCTGAGACCTTGCAAAGGCCAAGGCTTAAAACTTTGTTACATATTAGTTGTCCCACATCAGACCACCTTCGGTCTCCAGCACATTTGTCTGTTGTCAGAAGTTGTATTAGTATTTATAATTATGCTTTTGATCATATCCTGTGCTTTTCATGAGGTTTTGTGAAAGCTTTCAATTTGGGGCATCAAATACTCATGCTTCTAGCCATCGGAGTGCAGATTGTTTTGGCAAGCTCAGCCTTCCTCCTCATGCTATGCCAAAGTAGTATCCCCTTCAAAGAGTTAGGACAGTAGCATTCTGTCAATTTTAAGATGTTGTACCTGTAAAGCCAGTTTGGATTTCTTAGCTAATAGAGTCATTGGGAAAGCAGAAAAGTATATACTTCAGTACACTAGTTCCTCCCCTCATAGGTTTAGTTTTAAACATCAGTAGAGAGTATTTTCTCAAAAATGCCAATTAAGTTGTGTCTGGATGTTGGAGCAGGTCTTCTAAAAGACAATTTGTAAGTTCTGTAGGGCTGAAAGACTCTAAGGACTTTCTTGCCTTTATTTTTCTATGGCCACCCTATGCATGGTTTAAAGGTAGTGATTGAGGTGAATAAAAATATAAATGAGTGAGTGTGTGTGTATGTGTGCGTGTGTGTCTTGACCTATACACATGGCCACACATGCTCAAGTGCCTGTCGGTGTGCAGTGTGTGTGCTTCCTGTACCAGAAGGTCTAGAGAGGCCTCATCTGTGCCTACAAGTTTTGTAAGTTTTTTTTGCTAGTCCTTGTAAGCGCCTCCCAAAAAGTCCTCTCTTCCCTGGTGGCTGTACAGGAAGATCCCACTGCAGGAGCTTTGTGTTTGGGACCTGGCTGGCAGTCAATAGCTGTTTGAAATCGCTGGCCCCAAGGGAAACAGTCCAACTTGTCTCGTTGCTCCTGCCAGGATCTCCTCTGAGGTTACATAATGGCCGGGCTCTGTTAGAAAGTGATGAAAATATGTGGGTACATTTTTGCATGGAATGGGATTCTGCTAGTGGAACCAAGTTTTAGTTTGGAACTAGGCAGAGACCAGCAGACACGTGGCTGTGCCTGGCTGCCCTGGGGCGCAGGAAGCACGAGGGTGGTAAAAGCAAGGAAGCTCACTGCAGGCTATGTAGCTGTGACTACCAGATACAGGCGTGAAGCCCCACAGAACAGGAAGTGGGTGCCATGTAAGATTGTCGTCCTCAGGAGTGGCTGGGAAGCACCTTCATGGGCTTCTGTGCTCAGACAGCTTTTGGGAGGGCTCCAGAACAGACCACTCTTCCAGGTAGGCAGCTGTTCACCTGCTCGAGCTACCAGTAACATTGGTGTCTTAGCGTGGCCTCAGTATGACAATGGCAGAGGGATTGCTCTGTTTTCTTCTTGGTGTTTCCATTCCTCATGCCCAAAGAAATACTTTAGGATTTGCTTGGAAGGAAGTCCCAGTCTTCCTTTTGTTAGGGCACAGCTCTTACCCCAGTCATGCAATTCTGAGTCACTCTAGACACTTACTAGGTTGTTAGAAACAAAACCCGCCCTGGTGAAAGGAGGGGAACGTGAGATGCCACTGCTGGAATTGGAAAGAGCCCTTGGGGCCTGCAAACAGCTGCCTACATGGAGCCAGTGCTGGCAGAGTGAGCAGCAGAGGTACAGAGACCAGGGGCCACTGCTGCAGTCCCACAGGAACAAAGGCTCCTGCCCTGTTTGGAAGAGCCCAGTGTGGGAGCTGGGGAAGGGCTAGCAACCCGTTTCCTGTACAGTTGTGCTCCAGGTCCCTCTTACATCTGCAGGCTGAGCTCATCCTCAGGGGCCATCCATTGGAAGAGGGGACAGACACGGCTTAGTGCTGTGGTCAGAGCATGGGCTCCACAGTTAGACATGGGTTAAATCTATCTTCCACACCATCCTTGTGTGACTCACGCCATTGTTCCAATTCTGTTTTCTCATCTGTAAAACGAGCATAATATTACACAGGGTTACTGTGAGGGTTAAAGGGCTGACAGAACATACCTATTATTATGGCTGTTGCCAGAAAAAAAAACCCAGAAAATAAGCCAGGCACAATGACACATGCCTGTGATCCCAGGTGGAGGCAGGATGATCATGAGTTTGAGCCCCACCTGGGCAACTTAGCAAGACCCTGTCTCAAAGAAGGGGCTGGGGATATAGATCACTGTGAAGGCTGTAATTTGTTCTCTCCCCAGTGCTGCAAAACCAAAACAAACCAAACAAAACCGCACCTGAAAATAACAAATGTTGGCAAGGATGTGGAGAAATCGGAACCTTCAATGATAAGAATGTGAAGTGGCATGTCTGCTTCAGAAAAGCAGTCCCTCAAAAACTTAAAAGCACAATTCAGGAATTATTCCTCTTCTACATGCATACCCAAAAGAAGTAAAACAAAGATTCGAACAGATATTCGGTTATTTTGTCTTTCCTTTTTTAGTGGTAATGTTTGCGACACATAATGTACACTCATCATGGAAGTGGTGCATGCACATTTTGCAACTTGGTCCTTTTAACTTCCCCACCATTCACTGCCTCGCTGCTCTCTCCATCTCTAGATCCTCTTCCCATATGTAGAAGGTCTGTCTCTCTATTTCCTATTGTCTTTTGTTTTTCTCTTTAAATTGTTTATACTTTGGGTTTCTCATGTAAGAGAAACCACACAACATTTAACCTTCTGTATCTATTTCACTTAGCATTATGGTCTCAAGGTACATCCATTTACCTACAAATGGCTCAATTTTTTCTTCTTTATGGCTGAGTAGTACTCTATTATGTATAAATACCACAGTTTCTTTATCCATTCATCTGTTGATGAACATATGAACTGTTTCCAAGATTTAGCGATTGTGAGCTGTGCTATGAACATGGGTATGCATGTATCACTGCAATATGATATCTTTAACTCTTGGGAAAATACCCAGAGGAGGTTTAATGGGTCAAATGGAATTTTTAGTTTTAGTTTTTTGAGGAATCTTCATACTGATTTCCATAGTGGTTGTACTAGTTTACATTCCCACCAACACTGTAGAATGCTTTTTTTTTCTATAACCTTGCCAGCATTTGCTGGTTTTCGTGTTCTTGATTTTTTTCTGGAGTAAGATGGGTTGTTTTGGTTTGCATTTGAACAGATATTTGTACACACATATTGATAGCAACGTGATTCTTAATAGCCAAAAAGGGAAGCAATGCAAGTGTTCATTGATGGAATGCATAAACAAAATGTGGTATATACATGCAGTGGAATATTATTCAACATTTAAAAGGAAGGAAATTCTGAGACATGGTGTGAGTGAACCTTGAGGCCATTATGTTGAGGGAAACAAAGCAGTCACAAAAAGTCAGTACTGAATGATCCTATTTACATGAGGTCCATAGAATAGTCACATTCATAGAGATAGAAGTAGAATGGTAACTGTCAGGGGCTTGGCAGAGGGAGGAACAGGGTTATTGTTCAATGGCTGTAGAGTTTCAGTTTTACAAGATAAAAACTCTATGTAAGGATGGTAGTGATGGTGGAACAGCAGTGTGAATGTACTTAATGTCACTGAGCTGTAAACTTAAAAGCCATTTAGATGTTGGATTTTATGGTATGAATACTTTATTTCAATTCTTTTTAAAAGTGAGATGCTAGAAGGAGCAAAGTTATGAATTTGATTCTTTAGCACTTCTCAGAGATTTTACCCAAGAAAAATGATCAGGATGAGACAAGAGCAATTATCAGGATAGGGGGGATCCTCTTTTGCTGGGACGGAGATGTGGGGTGACTCCAGGGGTGCTGAGTCCTGGGGTGTGGTCTAGGCAGGACAGAAGGAACTGGAGGAGCCTGCATAGGTTGGAAGAGGGAATTAGACCCTCTGTTGCTGTGACAGTATACCCAAGGAAATCAACTTTAAAAAGGAAGGATTTATTTTGGCTCATGGTTTCAGAGGTTTCAGTTCATGGTTAGTTGGCTCCACTGCTTTTAAGCCTGTGACAAAAATATCGTGGTGGAAGAACATGGCAGAGGAATCTGGTCACCTCATGGCAGCCAGGAAGCAGGGAGCCAGGGGGATTGTACGTGCTAGAACTAGAGCTAGAGACAGGGACCAAAAACAAGATACAATCTTCAAAGCTGTTCCTCCATGACATGCTCCCTTAATCCAGGCCTTAAGTTTCTGTTACCTCCCAATAATGCTATCAAATTCTGAACCCATCAGTGGATTACTCCAATGATAAAGTTAGAGCCTTTGTGATCCTAGCACCTTCACAAAGTCCACTGCAGGGCACTTGAGTCTTTTGGGGGACATCTTAGATCTAAACCATAAGAGGTCCCCCAGAAGGGAGCAGCTTCAGGCATATGAGAGAGAGAATGAAGAGAGGTGGGGCATGGCGTTGCTGGGGTCTGGATTAGAGTCCTTTGTAATATCCTCAAAGTCAGGCAAGCAGAAGTTGGGATACCTTGCAGGTTTCTTTTTTGGTTGCTAGGTTGTGCTGCTTTGGTTAGACTCCAGGGCTAGGTTGGACCATGCCAGCACCAGGACTTATTGAAGTTAGCACTGATATTTTTGGACCGTGGGCAGTTCTAATCTGTGTTTGGCATTAAAATGCCACATTAGTCAAGCCAAGAGTTTATTTTCCCAGAGACTGCTGAACTATTGTGCCCAAGGTATAGGGAGTCCTGGTCAGTCACCCTGAAACCATTGCGGTGCTTGGAGTGAACCCCAAGCTCAGGATGCAAGTGACCCTCCAGAGTCAGAACTATAATTTGGTGCAGAGTGTTTGTTTGTAGTGTGCATATTTTAGGCAGTTCACAAGGCTCTTGTGGTCTCTGTGCATTCATTAAGTTGAAGAACCCTCAATTCTCCCTTGTGAAATTGAAAATCAGTTCTGAGTTTTCAACCTCAGTTTCTACAGATAGGCAGTTTAAGAAATTTAGAGTCCTTCAGGAAAGGAGGAGAAGGTTACGACAGGGCAGCCTCTTGTTCTGGTCAGTTGAATAGCGTCATGGCTGGGAAGGAGCTGAGCCATGGATAGAGAAGGGCTGAGCATGGGTAAGGAGAGGCAGAGCCATAGTTAGGGAAAGGCAGAGGCATGGCTGAGAAGGGGAGAGCTGTGGTTAGGGAGAGGTGGAGTTATGATTAGAACCTAATACGGCACTAACACAATCCAGGGGGTTCTGGAAAAGACTGTTAGCTGATATCTACAGGTATTTTTCTATCTGGGTGGTTAAATCTCCTAGGCTTTCTGGCAGAGGCCAAGTTTCTTATTAGTTTTCTCGTTGCTGAGACAAAATACCCAACACCCAAAGTTAAGGTGTTGCAGAATTCCAAGAGACAGGAGAGACCAAATGGGAGTCAGGATTTTATTTAAGGTGTATACACCGGCTCAGTGGACTCTGTGTTCACAACGGCTGAGCATTGAACAGAGAGAAGTTCTGGCTTTTATACATTTTGTTGAAGGGGGTAGTTGTTCTAGTGATATAGCAAGTGAGTTTACTGGAACAGGACAAGGGCAGACAGTTTTATAACTTTGCCTTGAAAGAAGACAGTGTCTTATGAATCATATGGAACAGAGTGTCATCAACTTTGTTTACAGGACATAGTTGTTAATTTTATTTGTACCAGAACAAGCAGTTATAACTCCAGGGGAGAAGGAGTGTTGGGGGGGGGGGACTCCCCAAGGCTGGGAAAGACTTGTTTTTCTTTAAGTCCTACTTCAAAGAGAAGAAAGATTTATTTCAGCTCATAGTTTATAGAGGTTTTAGCTCACAGGCAGCTGGCTCCAAGGCCAGGTGGGATGGCAGAGGGGTATCACAGAAGAGAAATAGTTCATGGTGGGCAGAAGGCAGAAAGGCAGCAAGCGAAGAAGTAGTAGCAGCAGCAAGCTAGGACACTAGCTCTCTTTCTGTCCCTTATATTCTATCCAGGCTGTATGCCCTTAGGGCAGATAGCACTCACACCCAGGGTGGAGCACCCCAAATCCTACTCAACTACGCCAAACCTGTCAGTGAACTTTTTAGTAATCACACACCCCTGATCCTTGATTGATCCCATTGTCACACACTTAATACCAGCATCACACATTCCAGATTCAGCCTCCTCTGAAAAGCCCCACCTATGACCACCTGAGCCTTTTGGGGGACATCTAGACACAAGCCATAATACAAATGACTGCCTTTTGTCTACTGGAAGGGGATTGGAAGTGACATGTGCCTTTCAACCTCATACAGACCTCTTATAAACAGTACTTAGAACTCTTCATTGACCAACTAAAATCAACAAAGTGGCCACCGACTCTCAGACATTGGCTGTCAATATGAACGAGAAGACACGTGTGTTCCAACACTGATATTTGAAGTTTTGTTTGCAGCAGCACCTAGCTTCAGTTTCCAGAAAGATTGACATTTAAGTAGCTACAAGAGTCTGTCCTTTGGATACTCTGGGGTCTCAAAGCCATGAAGATTTTTATTTCTTGTTTGGCAGATGACTTCCAGGGCATGTTAGAACCTGGACCAAAGTCTGAACTTGAGCAATTTTAGGGAAGGAATGAAAGCACCCTTGGGCTTGTAGAAGAGATAAATCTATCCACCCATTTTAAGTTCATTGACTAGGGGCCTGAAGATTAGACTGAGAAAAACATCCCCCATATTAACAAGAGATAAATAAATAGCTTAACTGTGTGCAGGACACCCATGAGAATCCTCAGTAATAAGTATTCAGTGTGATAAAAAATATGATAAATATTTTTTAAATTTATTACAGTAAAAGACGCATTGCCATGAATCCCCCTCAAAATGTTCCCATCACTTCAAACACGCCTATCCCATCATTCTTGCCACTTTCTGAAGCGGTTCAGGAAGTCCTCCTTTATGAGTATCTTTAATTGCACTGTCATGGCTGCCTGGATATCCCGAATTGATTCAAAATGCTTACCTTTTATTATGGCCTATATCTGGACGCCTACCCAAATCCACATGTGCCCATAGGTTGGGCTATGGAGAGGTGATTGGATCATGGGATGTGATACTCATCAGTGGTTTCATTTACTGATGTTGGGAAGTGAAGCCTGTTTGGAGGACTCGGGGCCCTGGGGGCGTGGCTTGGCAAGGTCTGTCTCCCTTCTTCTTCCGCTGATCTCGCTCTGCTTCCGGCCTGGGAGCCTGCAGACTATGGACTAAAACCGCTATAGACTGAGAGCCAAAATAAGCTTTTCCTCCTTTAAGTTGTGGGTGTCCGGTATTGTGTGTAAGCAGTGAGAAAGTAACTAAGACACCTTTTGTGGTTATTTGACTTTGGGTAAGAGCCAGAAGCCGCATAGTGTCATGGAGGCTAAGAATGCAGATGAGGACACACTTGGAACGTTTTCACAAGCTTGCTTTTCCATTGCATGGCATTGTCATGCCTCATAAAGATAAGAAAGGCCTGCTTCAGAAAGTAACAAGAACAGCAGAATAAGTAAGTTCCAAGTGAGGGAAGGGAGGGATTACGAGGGGGATTCATGGCAGTGTATCTTTCACTATAAATGAATTTTTAAAACTTTAAATATTCACTATATATTTCCATCATACTTTCTCGTGACTCAAAGGGGCTGTTAGGACTTGGGCTTATAAGCATCTTAATAAAAGAACAATAAATGTTTAGAGTGCGAAGACAAAGGAAATTGATTTTTGAGTTCCTGGTATTACAAATTGGGAAGGTAAATGAAGGGGGTGTTAATGGAAGATAAGGGCTTGCTAATCAAGTTCATTATCAGGTTCCTCTCTGCCCTCCCTCAGATGGGCCAGGCTAGAGTGGTCCCTGGAAATTGACTCCTGTCCTTCCTGGGAGAAGGGTGGAGACTTTTACAAATTTATGTCCTGCTTTTTGGCTAAAAGAGGGAACGCAGGCAGCTTTCTTGTGTCTGCTTGTCATGGTTCTTCCTTCTGCCCTGGCTGGGGTGGGGACAGCATTGGGGGACACATCTCCCTGGAGGGTGCACTGTCCCTCCGTTCTCTGGGCTGTAAGGCCCTGATGCTGTTCACTCTAGTTTGTGTGGGGTTAATTACACAGGTGTAACAGTCCTGGGGACATCCAGTGCAAAAACAGTCAAAGGTCTCTGTCCCTGTGGAGCTGGTGTTTTGGTGGAGGGGGATAGAAAGAGCTCAGAGGTGTGATCAGTGAGTGTTTTAGCTTCCTGTTTCTGGAGCAAACACCAGAGACGGTGTATAAAGAGACAGTGTACGTTGGTTCACAGCTTTAGGATTTCAGTCTGTGATCAGTCACTCTGTTGCTTGGGGCCGAGGCAGCACATCTTGGTGTGGGTGAGAGAGTAAACCATTCGTCTTGTGGCCAGAAAAAAAGGCAGAAGGTGGAGGCAGGCCTGGCGGGAGAGGAAGACAGCAGGATCCTTCAGGCCCTTCAAAGGGACCTCCCACTGGGCCACCACCTTCCGAAGGCACCACCTGGGACGAAGCCTAAGCCAGGGGTCTCCGGGGGGACATTTAATATCCAAACTGTGGCACTAAGTCAACTGGAGACTACACAGAGAGGTAAGTGGTAAAGTGAAAAGGTAAAACAGGAAGGGGGATAGGCAGTTGAGGGAGTAGGGCTTGAAAGTTTTACGAGTGGCCACAGGCTTTGCTGAGACAGCAGCACCCTGAAAACAGACTTCAGTTGTTCCCTTGTAACACCTCTGTCAGGCCAAGCCTTCCAGAAGTGCTGAGGTTACCGATGTGATACTGATCTCTCCTAGCAAAGGAAGGGTTCCCAGTGTGAGCAGCTGTCCCAGAGAGGAACAAGCAGGGCCCCTGGACCGCTTGTCTTTGCCTCCTTTAGGGTGGGCTTCTAGCCTGCTTCTCAGCCACATCGGATCTGGCTCTCAGTTGTCCACTGCTGTCTACTCGACCTCAGGTAACTTACTTACTGGACACAGTAATCTTTGCCTAATAAGCTATCGACATCTCCTTGTAGGGCTGCTGTGAGGGTCGAATGGGAACATTCCTGTGGCTCCCAAATGCAGGCTGGCTGCTCTGTGAGTGTCCCTCCTCCTGTCATCATGTGAATCTCCTGGAAGAGGCGCTGGCCATAGTCTTCAGCACGAGGTCAGGGCTCAGGTGTCCCAGGCTGGGTTCTTGTGTGGGCAAAGGCAGGTAGGTGAGAACCCGAAAGGGAGTTTAGGCAGAGTGCAGTTCAGAGGCCTGATGTTTATTGAGGGCCTACTACATGCCGAGTGGTGTACCCAGATCTCTTATGGAGCCACAGAGGACCCTGTCCACGGGTAAAGACACCAAGGCCAAGTTCTTCACCTTGAGCCGTACGACCAGGCAAGGGCACGGAGGCCTGGGGGCCTGGGATATTCACTTGGTTCCTTCCGCTTGAGTCTGACGGTCATGGCAGTCAGGAAAGTGAGCTTGTGGATGCCATGCTGGGCAGAGCAAGGCTCTGATGAAAGCTGTGAACCATGCGGCCTGACTGCAGAGGCCCCTCTCATGACAGACAGCCCATGCCTGGCCCTGGCTTTGGAAAAGAGCAGAAGGGAGCCCGGGACAGGGGCTTGTGTTTTTGTGTATAGTAAAATATTCCAAGAGGATCCCTGTTAACTTTTCTGAGTTAAGAGGGCTTCTGAGATAAGCATGTTTCCGAATCACCTGAAGGCTCCTTAACACAAGACATCCGGGCTCTGTCCCAAGTTCAGATTTGGGGTCACACAGGGCTGCCTGGTGCTGATGCTACTGGTATAGGGGAGAACCAAACCCCCGCCTTCCGTTGTTGTGGCTGGTGGTTCTTCATTTCCTTGTGGCTGTTAAATTTAAAAATATGGTGGCTGAGCATGGTGGCGGACACCTGTAATCCCAGCACTCTGGAAGCTGAGGCATGAGGGTCACTACCAGTTCAAGGCCACCCTGGGCTACATAGCAAGACCCCATCTCAAACGCTCCCCCCAAAATATGGCGTAGGCGACATTATTATAGATTAACTCTCTTTATTTACTGTTTCTTCATTATTTCTTCTGTGTGTCTTAAACATTTGTATGTGTGCGATTCTGAGCACAGAGCTATATCCACACCCCTTGTTTAAATTTTATTTTGAGACAGGGTCTCATTAGGTTTGCCCGGGCTGACCTCAAACTTGTGATCCTCCTCCTGGCTCAGCCTTGCAAAAGCTGTGATTCCTAGCCTGCACCACCATACCCAACTTAAACATTCACTTTTCTACAGAAAGCAGTGATGATGTGAGCTGCCAAGTTACTCCTTGTGTGCTTTTGGTTCCAGTGTGTAGAACTCCAGCACCTGACCTAGATTAGAGCTGGTAACTGAGCCTGTCTTGGGCACCGTGGAGATTGGTGATCGTTAGGATGTTGAGTGTCATCCAGGGGATCAAATTTGCCCCAGGTGTTCTACAGCCACATCAGATTTTCCACGAAGGTGGTGTTGGTCATTCAGAGAAGCAGGGGCATCAAATCCCAGCTCCAGCACCTACACTGGGACCCTGTGCAATCTGCTTGTCCTCTTGTTTCAGCCTACTGGTCTGTAGAGTCATGTCAATTCTTACCTCCTGCAGCAGATACCAGGAGGAAATGAGGTGCTATAGGTAGGGGCCCAGGACCTCTAATAAATGTCCCACCAATGCTGGTTATGTGGTTCTGGCTTCAGCACATGTCTCAGAAGGCCCAGGGAGTCCTCCATGGTGGTGGAGAAAAGAGGTGCTGGACTAATGGCTCTCAAAGGGTGATCCAAGGCTCAGCAAAACCTGGGGAGGTGCTGGAGATGCATCTTGGAGTCCTCTAAGCCCTTCTGCATCAGACATGCTGGGGCCATGCCCAGCACTCTGTGCCTTTCCCTGGTGACTCTGACATGTGCTTGACTTGGAAAGCCACGGACTCAGCAGCACCAAAGAGACCAGAGACCTTAACTCTATGGGGGGGGGGGGTGTGTGCATGGGTGAAGGAGGGACCGGAGCCTGAATATTCAGAAAATCCAGATGTTAGCAGCTGTGTGAAAAAAATCCAGGCAGGGGCCTGAGTGTGCAGCTCAGTGGAAGAGCACTTGCCTGGCATACACGAAGCCTGCAGCATAAAACAAAACAAAAAATCCAGGAAGGGAGCACAGGGGAGCCCCTTGCCCTCCCACAGCCCCCACTGCATGCTGATGTCCCTTCCAGAGCAGCCACTAGCTGTGGCTTTTCTGTTACTCCTGTCCCTATTGATAAAGGAGGCTATTGCTGAACACTTACTCTCTTCCTTTCCCACCTTTTCCCCTGGACTCTTCTATGTCCTGCCTCTTGGTGGTGCTCTGGTGGCTTAATCTTGTCACATTACTGCAGCAGGAGGCATGGCCAGAACATGCTCTTGAACAGCCAGGGGTCTTTTCCCAGTTCCTATGGCATTCCCATGTGTTACTCCAAAATGACCAGCTTTATTGTTGTTACGCTTCTGTTGTTACTTTGCAAAAGCCAGTTGAACAGAATACTTCCTCAAGATCCTGCTGCTTTCTCTTCTTTGGTTTCATAATATTGCAGATATTTTCTATTGTCTCCTGTACCCCATGGTTACAAAGTCAAACAGGACAAAACAGCTGTGCATAGGCGGTCGAGGGGGCCTGGGCAGCAGCCTGGATGGTGGAATCTCTCCACCTTGGCTCAGCTGCTGATTAAATGGAAAGCTTCCCAGAGAGGCAGCAGGGAGAAGAGCGGCTAGGGAGTCCCTGGGGCCAGCCCTTGGGCTGGTCACAGCATTTCCTGTGCCACAGAGTTCTGACTGCCAAGATAAACACAAGTTTTGAGAGAAAGTCAATATCCCAGGAGATTTTCATTCTGGAAAAGGAACTAGTAAGATAGTCACGGTGTTGGCCCAAGGAATTGTGTTCCTCCACACCCAGCGTTGCACACCCTGCGTGTGAAAGTCAGAGGGACCAGGGAATGAAGGATCATGGATAGGACAGGGAGCCAGGTAAGGGGACGAAGAAGGGGCCTGTAGGGCAGGCTGGCTTTTTTCTTTACCAGTGCGGGCCCTGGGCTTGTGACCTTTACCTTCTTTGTCATCCTTGTGGGTGGAATTGCCGTGGACTCCTGCCTATCTGGCAGTGTTATGGGGATTAAGTGAAACTAGTATAAATCACTTGGCACCGTGCTGTGTACCTGCTGGGAACAGTGGCTGTGAGTTTTATTAGCTGTCTGATAGTTGCTAGGCTGTCCCACAGCCTTTGTTTCCCAAGGTGCCTGATCTACACTTTTGTTTTTGTCTTTCCTGGTGGGTCTATTTTTTTTATATTGAGATAGGGTCTCACTAAGTTGCTAGGGTGTGCAGACTAGGCTCGAACTTGTGACCCTGCTGCTGCAGCCTTCCGGAGTGCTGGTAGGTGTGCACAGCCACGCCTGGCCCTGACTCACGCTTCTACTGCCAATTCCTGCCTGCTTCACCTCAAAATACACTTTTAGACTTTTTTTTTTTATAACTGTAATTCACCCTGGTCCAAATCTGTGTCACCCTTAGCTGCCGGGTCTTCTCCCCTCCACCTGATGTGAGTTCCTTTTCAGAATCCTCCAATGGCTTTGTGTAGCACTTAGGATAAAACCCGAACCTATCGGGTGCCAGCATACGCGGCCATGGCTGTCCTGTTGGCCTTACTTCCTGGTGCTGGTGCACCACCTGGCCTCCTCCTTGCCCCTCCCTTGTTGGGGTCAGTCTACCGGCGGCCTTGAACTTTCGTGCCTGGGCTTGGAAGCTCTTTTTCTGACACCTCTGTGCCTCATTCTCTCCCTTCCTCAGGCCTCTGTCCAAATAGCATTGATTTAAAGAGGGGAAAACAGCCTTTCCACTTCCTGGTCAGTGATCATTCATCTAATCACCTGTTTATCTGTTTGGTCCTGTGATGGGAATGAGACTGAAAAGACACAGCTTTGTCTCCATGCCCTCCACTGCATTACCAGCAACAGCTCAATGAATTTTATTGTGTAACAATTCGTTAAGTATATTTATTGAACAAATAAATTTGGGTATCGTGATGATCTGGATCTTAAATATCCCCCAAAGGCCTAAGTCATAGTCCTCAGTGTCTGGCACTGTTAGGAGGGATGGAGCCTTTTGGAGGTGGGGCCTCGTGGGAGGAAGTGAGGTCGCTGTGGCCCTGAAAGGCATACTGGGGCCCTGGCTCCTCTGCCATGTTCTTCTGCCGTGATGTTACTGTGCTGCTCTGAGCCCACAGTAACAGAGCCAAGTGACCATGGACTAAAATCTCTGAAACCAGGAACCAAAATAAACCTGTTCTCCTCATAAGTTGATTTCTGTCAGGTATTTCTAACAGTAATAGGAAGCTGACTGATGCATCTGTTTACCTGTATTATGTTTGGATAGATTAAGGGCTAAGGCCATACTGTCAGGGACTTTTCAGTTCCATTTATGACTGTGGTTTGCTGTCCTACAAAAGTATGACCAATATAGTTTTCCAAGGAGTTAATCTTCTGATGTTTTAATCCTATTTTATGTGTGCAGTGGATTAAAAAAAACCCTTCAGAGTCAACTGATGTTTATTGAATACTCAGATACTCTGCCTTTGCAAAAGGAAATTCGACAGTGGACTTCAGAGACTAAGAATGGCTCTCCGCCTTGGGGTGGGATGAGACCTTGGGCAATCGAAGAGAAACACACTGCCTCAAATGTAGATGTTAACGTGCACAGGACACATTGCTTCTACAGAGACGAGCTGCCGGGAGGGGGAAGTGAGCTGCAGGACCAGGCAAGCTACCTGGCCATGTGCTGCAAGCCAGGTTGCTCCTGCTGCCCAGGAGACAAGCTTAGAGGGCTCAGGAACTTAGCTTGATGGACAGTGAGGCAGAGGCAGGAAGAGTTGTGTCCTGGGGACTGAGTCCAGGCTTCCTGGCGCAGCTCTCCATGGTTCCCAGAGGCGAGGCCTTCATTGCTGAGAACCAGTTGGGAAGGCGACTGCAGACAAAGCACCTCTGTCCTACCAGTGTGGTCTGTTCTTGTCTTTCCTTCCCTCCCTCCCTCCCTCCCTTCTTTTTTTCTTTTGCTGGTGAGGATTGAACCCTGGGCCACGTAGGTATGCTACCACTGAGCTGTATCCCCGGCCTCTTTATATTATTTTGAGACAAGGTCTTGTTAAGTAGCACAGTCTGGTCTCAAACTTGTGATTCCCCTGCCTCAACCTCCTGAGCAGCTAGAATTGCTACTGCAGGCAGGTGCCAGCACACCTGGCCCACCAGTGTGTATTTGCTTGAGAGGAAAGTGGACTTACTGGAAGACTGTATAAACCAGTGATAATGAACCCTTTTAGAGCTTTCCATGATACAAATAGCCCACTGCGCACACATGCCATAGGTTCGCCACCACTGGTATAACCCCTCTGCATGACTTTATAAAGAGTCTAGGCATACCTATGTCTTCTTTACACGTCTGGCACTATTTTCATCCTCCCAGACTTCCAGAGCACACAGATGCATCCTAAACCTCACCTCTGCCTTAGGGAGCAGGAGGGAGGACTTCACAGTGAGAAGCAGGCCTCTCACTCACCCTGACTGCTCCAGGCCAGCATCCTCCCAGGTGGCCTGACTTCCAGCCCTCGGCTAGGGTGATGGTGATTCTCCTGAGAAAAGTTCTTCCTGGCAAGATTTGTAAAGAAGTCTGAAGCTGGCTCTGGCCAGGTAACCCCAGCCCAGCTTTTCTGCCTGTCTCATTCTGAATATAAAATTTCATTACTTCATATGTCAGCCATGAGACCATCCAAGTGAGACCAGAGTCATCCTGATTCATTTCATTAATCTGTTAAATTCGAGAATAAGTATAATTTATAAGTAAAATGAAAGTTCAGGAACTAGGCGTGGAGACTGAAAAAAGTGATGGATGCCAAAGATTTATTCTGTGTCTGTGCTCAGCCCCTGTTGGGCTGAAAGGAAGAAAATGATGAGGAATGACCACACATCATTTGGTTCTCCTGGGGGTGACTGTGGGATTACATTGTATGGTCATGGACGAATCTGAGGCCAGGTAATGTGCACTCAGAGTTTAGGAGGAAGCAGCAGACAAATAGGAGACCCTCTTGGATCAGATCTGCAGGAAAAGCCTGCAAATATTTCCAACTACAGCACCTCCTTCCCTAAGAAAAGCAGGAGTGCACTGGGTAATTACACACAGTGTGATGTTGATGCTGGCCGTGGAAAAAGCCTTTTAATCCCAGGTAAGAGATCAGCTGGTGTAACATTTGCAAAGATAATTTGATTACAGTGGTCAGTAGAGAAGGGAGTAAGATCACAATCAGTAACTGGTCAGATTTTCCTCTCCCTTCCCTGCTAGGCCCTCAAAGGAGAGGTCGCTGTCATTCCTGTAAGAAAGCGATTATCGTCTGTGGAGTTCCAGTGGCTGCTTTATAAAATAAGAAGCTTAGGCACACTGGGAAATGTCTTTAATGAAATGAGATTTAGCCAGAGAGATGCAAAGGTCATTGCCAAGAGACATTACACTGAAGCCTCAATTAAATTTTCCGTGGGATTATCAGATGATAAGTAGTTGTGCCTTTGGGATTTTATTGTCAGATAAATGGCATGAGTCCAAAATTTAAAGCAACATAGGTCATAGTGTAACATAGTCCTGGAAATAATGAGGCACGCCATCACTAGATACAAAGCACTTAAATTACCCCATGGAAGTATTTATTTTTAAGACTGCTGGGGATTATTCCTCCCCTAGGATGTGTGGGCTGTCCATCTGCATGCTGATAGGAAAGATTTCCAACTTTACAATTCCTTTCACTGCCAGCAGAGTTTTCAGCGTTGGCAGGAAGGGGTGGCTGCCTTCCAAGACCTCCCTTGCCATGTTACTGATCCATCTGCTTCCTCCCCTATGGACTGCGTTTGTCCTCTGGCTGCTGAAGACAGACTGACAGCTTCCTAATTGGGTCCCCAGGCAGAGTCAGAGCACCTGTGTCTGGAGGTGTTTGGTATAAACAATGGACTTTGCTTCTCTCACTAAGATTTATTTATTTCTGTGCAAGCATGTATGCCCTTGTGAGTATGTATTTTTGTAATTCTTTCTTCCAAGTATTATTGTTGTCCATGAGGCACCTTCATTTAAACAATTAAACCTTGCATTCGAAATTTAGTACTTTCTAACTTTTGCTGAATGGTTGAAGCTGAAATAAATGTTAAACACCAATAGGTCCCATTCCAATTAATGGCCAGACCGAAGACAGATGCTCTTGGCTACTTCTGGGCATTAGCCTCTTTGTCTTTCAGGAGCTGATGCCATTTGCAGCCAGGCCATTCTGGTCTCAACCAATTCCCTCTTCCCCTCAGTCTCCTGTGTAGCCTTGGTGTCAGATCCCTCCTCTCTCACTGGCTTGGCATCAGCCCCGGGTGTCCCTGGCATAGACTACTCCTCCAATTCTGGACCAACATCTGGAGAAGGTTACACACGGAGATCTGTTAGTGTTTAACCTGCTCGCAGCCCTGGACACTTGTCTTATGAGCTCTGTAGAATTGGAAGATCATGCTTGATGGCAGGGTGAAGAGAGGGGCCCGAGGTTGGCCTTGGAGTCAGCTGGGATGTTTCTGTGCTTCTGGGCTCTTTCCTCAGTGAATTTCTCTGGTTGTCCCTAAACTTGTTATGCTTATGCAGGCTGGGCCAGGAAGCTTCTAAAACTGGAGCCTGGACTGGAGTGTGGTTGGATGTGGGAGCAGAGTGAGTCGGAGTCAGTTGATGTGTTGCCAGCTTGTTTGCCTGAGCCTGGAGGGAGGCTGGTATGGTCATGCTTTCCCCATGTTGGTAATTTTGGTTAACTGTGTACCCATCTCACGTTGACCTCTCATGAAGACCTGTGTCTGCCTGCTCACTGGAGCCTGTCTACACCACCACCTCAAGATGATTTTCCTTGCCTTTCTAGTCTGTTCTTCAAAGGAAGATACTTGCCTTTGAGCAGGTGGAGCGAACTTTGTCCTTGGTTCTCCTAAGCTAGTGTGGTGGGTTCCATAGCTTTACCGGACCATGTGGCCCCCTCTAGGACATTGGGTAGTCCTGTGTGGTCAGCACAAGGTGGACTGATTAGATAGGCTAGGAGATTGAAGTCCAATTAATTTAGCAGTGACAGCCTTACTGTGCTTCTCAATCCAGAGACTCCCTCTGCTTGTGGGAAATCAGTATCTCAGTAAATTTCAGGGCTGCTGCACTTCATAGAGCAATAGATACTGAAGTGAGAGTGATATTCCCCTGGATCAGGACATCAGCAGAAATTCAGAAGGCAAGAGTTTGCAAGGGAAGGTATCAGCAAGACTCACATTTCAGGGTAGGATATAAAACAGTGGGCCTAAGAAGCTTGGCTGGCAGCCATCTCTTCCATCAACACTGGGAATGAGCAGGGAGAGGCATTTGGGGGAGAGAGGGTTTCATAGCCTGAAACCATCTTTTGTGCCCTGGACTCGTGCTCTTGTGCTGTACAGGATTTAAAACTGCATGGCTTTCTCTTATCCTGCAGAAGAAATAGTGAGCTACTGTGTCAGGGTCATCAAGGGCTAATTCAGAATCATTGTCATCCTCTACCAAGGTTGGAACTAGGGGTGGTCACAGCATCCACTTTACTGCTGGTGAAGCCAGTTGGAGGAGACCTGAATGTCAGTGAATGCTGTACCTGAGAGTTACTCATTTCACCCTGGAAATTTCACCCTGGAATCAGCCACCTCCTCCCTACAGCCATCAGAATAAGGGCTCCTCAGAGATGTAGGTTCAAGGCCACCTCAGGAGCTCATCCTCCTGGAGGCAAGTGGAGGGAGGGACTCCCAAGCAGGGTGACTCTTCCCTAGACTGCCAGGCAGACCTGTCACCCTGCCCTGGCTTGGCAGAGCATCCTGCAGCTGAACCCTCTCCAGGTGGAAACATGAGGAGCTCTGTAGGGAACGTGCCAAGTGGGGCACTCAAGAGTCACACTGCTGCACCTGTGTCTGTACAGCGTCTTCCTGTGGTCTCTCATATGGAGAAAGCTGTCCACTCATGCTGGGCCAACATCCTCAGTCCCTCTGAATGTACCCTGCACACTCCTGCCCTTGGGGAGAGAATGTTTAGGTGGAGGGGAGATAGATGACCCCTTCTAAAGGCCCTTGAGCAAGAACAAGCTTGCTGTATTTGAGGAACAAACAGGAGGCCACATGGTGAGATGCAAGGCTAAGGAGGGAACAGCACTATATCCCACAAAGCTTTGCTTGTAGACTCTAGGAAGGACTGTAGATTTATCCAAATGTAAAAGTTCATTGTCAAAGAGCAATGGGCAGAATGGCATGGCCCAATTTGCTGTAATGGGGCCAGGAGAGGAAGGGAGGCTGTTGTTCTAAGACTGTGGCGATGTGGAAGGCATTGCTAGCTCTGTAACAGCCATGCCCACCTTTGGTACCTCACTCACCTGTGTGCCCACCCTCAGGTAATGAAGCCAGGCGTGACAGTCCATTTCTTTTGCCAGGTAATCACTTTCCCAGCTTGTGCACTTGGCAGCAGTGAGCACTTGATTTTATGAAATCACAAGTAGTAGTTTGAACCACATAAAATTGCTGTCTTTGAGATCCAGAACTGTTGACCATCAGCAGATGAATATGATAAAGTCTTGGTTACAGCACTGCACCAAATGCTGTGTTAGGTCAAACCAACTAATATAGTGTTGCTTACAGTCTATTTAAATTGAACTCTGTCACTTTCCTGCATAAAACCCACCTCTAGTTTTTCCATGGCCTTGGGGTAAAACCCCAACTTAGTTGATCCTTGCAGGCCTTCGTGGAAAGCCTCAACTATGTTTGCTAAAAACCCATGCACTTTGCTCCCCTCATCTCATGCCCCAGATTTGTGACCAAGGCATTGAGGTCACAAGATTTCTAGAGAATCCTGTCTCCACGGTTTTTTCTTTGCTGGCCATTTCTTTATACCATGAGTTTCCTTGTATCAAATTTTCACCTGGCAGTCTAGCTGTGGATTGTATGAAGTTGTGATTCCAATGATATCATGGTCCAGTAAAACTGTACCTATTTATAATCTTGTAGTTTCTGGGGTTTAGACCCTAAAAGTCCCACCTCCTTTTTCCCCTAGCTGGCTCCTGCTTGTTTCTGAAGACATAGCCCACATCACAACTGCTGAGCAGCCTGTGGGCTCTGCTGGGTGCTCCAAGTGCCCTGTCCTGTCCTGTCTTCGAACATCCCTGGCAGGGATACCAGTGCTCCTGCCCTTGGGTGCCAAGAAAATGACTCGTGCTGTAAAGACTGAATGAATGACTACTGCTTGGGCTTGTTTCTGAACCATTTGGGTGGCTCCTTCGAGTCCCTTGTTCCCTCCTGGGTCCTAATGTGAACTGTAGCTTATTTTAATGAAAACACATGTATTTTTTTAAATATGATACAGCATGCTTCTCTATGTTCTTCCTCAATTTTTTTTTCAAAAATGATTTTTTTCTGCCCCTTTATAAAGTCTTTTTCCTGTGTCTCTAAAGGCTTTTGCTAAGCTGATTAAATGCATGTCCAACAACGGAGCGATATTAGTTGCGTGTTTTGCTGCAAATGGAAGAGAATGTATTTCCTGTGGAATGCAGGCTACCAAGGGGATGTTGCCCACAGTTGTGAAGTTTCCCTGCAAGGTGTGAGAAGCAGGCTGCTTGGTTCTAGCAAGGCTGGGATGGGTAAGACAGCCCTCAGCCCCTGTGTTCCTGGGTCCAGGTAGAGCTTTGGTGGTTAAGTCCCTGGAATTCATGAAGTTGCCTGGCCAGTTTCACAGCTTCTTTTGCTGCTTCTGCCCCCCAAATCTGTGGGTGGCCCTATCTTTGACAAAGAGCAGAACTGTGGGGAGCTCTGCAGTTGGCCCCTTGGGCTCTCTCTGGAACTGGAGAGAGGCTCCTTTTCTGGAATGTCAGTGCTGGACAAAGAGTGTTTTGTGTCCAGTGAAGACTGCTTTGGAAATATAATCCCAAGAGAAGGTTAAGGCAGATCAGGGGGGATGCTGGGAAAACAATGGCCTTTCCTAGCCTCTGCACTGGGGGTAAAGAACAAAGACCTCATAAGAAAAGAGAATATTTTGTCTCTTCACAATAACCAGTATTTTCTCTCTCAAATCCCTTTTGTTTTTTTTCCCCTTGAAAATTTGTGATGGCTGAGTGATTTATGGCACAGTCAGCTTGCTGTACCTCAGAATGATGCTTTTACCCTTGGCCACGTCTACTGCAAAAGGCAGCAAGTGGCAGCCTGTGAGGAAGGAAGCTGTCTATGAAAACCTCCTGGTGAGGCACCATCCCTGTCTCTGCTGTGTCACTCTGTGGGCTGTCCTCGGGGCAGTTATCTCTGCATGCATGGGTCACCAGGAGGGCAGTGACTCCTATTCTCATTCACTCCTCTTCTGTGGGTGCCTGACTTTCCACCCTGCCCCCAACCTCCTGGAAAGGCAGAATTTGGCTACTGGCACCAAGAAGAGCTCAGGGCCAGTGCAGGAAGAGTGACAGCACTTGGAAACATGGTCATACACCCCACACACTAGTTACCCAGGGGCCATGTCTGGCCTCAAGTACATTTAAATGTTTTCCTTTTCTCTAATCCTTAAGAGAAAATCAGTGTGTAAGTGTCTGACGCTGGATTCCTGGAGAGATCTGGCAGCTCCAGGCCCACATCTCTGCAGCGCAGCAATCTGTTGGAGCTAAATAGTGGCTAACCCTTTAGACAAATTCCAGTTTGCCCCAGTCTGACTGCTCCCATCCTCCCCTTCTGCTAAGTGGCAAATGCTTTCATCTTCAAATTTGCACTGCTGCTTTCCTTGTGGTGCAATTAAAGGGAGACTGACATGTTCTTTTACCTTCATCTTTGCTCTAAGTGGGAAAATGAAAAGGCTGAGTGTTTCAAGAAAAAAATGTGAAAAGTATAGTATTTCTTCATAGAATTAAGTCACCAAAAACACCCTTTTATGATTAAAACACCAACAAAATGTTTTGTGTCAGAAGAAGACAACTTAAGAGACAATTAGGAGGGTGCATACCTCACTCGGGTTTCCTGCCTGGTCTCCATAGCATTCAAGATTGTGACACATATCCTGAAAGGGACATTTCTCAATGACAGTCATTTTAGCATTTGGGAACAGGACAGTTTCTCATTGAGGCACCTCTGGCCCACTGCAGAGCATTTGGCATCTCCAGCCTTTACCAAGGCATGACCCTCAGTCACTATAAACACCCCCTGCCAATATCGCCAAGCCTTCTGAGTGGAGAAGTGCAGCCCCGCAGGATGACCGTGCCTGCGATGGACACGGGCAGCAGGGCCTGGGGTGCTGTGGAGAGGCTGCGGAGGCTGCCCGGGGACACATGCCACCCAGGCTCTGTGTGCTGGTTCTGCGCTGAGGCTGATCAGCTCTGCTCCCCTTGGGCAGGGCTTCCAGGATTTGCAGATGTGGCAGAACAAAACCCTGCTTGTTCTTATCACATCTTTCTGTTGCAATGTACCTCAGTCCCTTTGATCCAAGAGCTGCCAGGAGCACCGGCTTGTCTGCTGGCAGGGAATTAGGAATGATCTAAACCTGGATACCCAGACTTACTGCAGAGAAACGTCTGCACAGTGTGGCACCCCCTCAGTGGTTATCTGGCCCCCTTCCTTACCTCGATCAGTTTTGGTGTTCACGCAGTGTACACTGTTCTGTGTAGTTGAGTCTCCAGAAGCTAGCATGAAGTAACCAGGGAGCAAATCATTGGGCTGGTTGTGCAGTGGGATAAACTGCCATTAACACACTCTTGAGGCTAAGACATGATTTGATTTAGTAAAACACTTGGGGAACCCACAAGTCTCCTTGGCTGACTGGGTCACCAGCTGTCTAAGGGTCTCAACTGGGCCTCTGCGAGGTGGTGGCTGAAAGAACGGCTCCCAGAAGTTGTCTGGAAAGCTTCTCAGAGATCTCAAGAGCTAAAGGAGCCTGCATAGACCAGGTCAGCCCTGAGCATAAGCAGAAGTCAGCCGTGGGCTAGTTTCAGGCCCTGTGAACAATAGCTCAGTCCTTGGAAGCAGGTGGAATTCTGGACAGGTTCACTCCAGCTTTTAGACCGTGGTGCAAACCTACACAGCATTGCTCTTCATGTACTTCTTCTAGAAACAACCGTCCAGAAGGACTTGTGATCCCTAAGACTGACATGGAGGTATCTGTGGTATTGCACTTGGTTATCCACCTATTAGTTGAGTTCTGTTCATTTTTTGGCTATTATGCTTCTTTGAACATTCATGTATGAGTTTTTATATGAACAATTTTTTAATTCTCTTGGATCTAAATCCAAGAGTGGAATTGCTGAGTCATAAGGTTTTGCTGTGATTAACATTTTTATGAAGTGACAAACCATTTTCCTAAGTGTCTGCACCATTTTACATTCCCACCACCAATGTGTGAAGCTTCCAGTTTCTCCATATTCTTGCCAACACCCATCTTTCTTTATTAGAGTCTTTATGGTGGGTGTGAAGTGGTATCCAAGATCAGACGAGAGAGATCGGGTGCGTTCAGTGTGGTATGATATGAAGTAGTATCCAAATGTGCTTTTGATTTGCACTTCTCTGATAGCTAATGATACTGAACATCCTTTTTTTTCTTTAGTTCTAGATATAGGTCCATTATCAGATAGGTGATTAGAAATATCATCTCCCAGTTGGGGCGTTTCTTTACTTTCTTCACAGTATCATTTGAAGAATAAAGGATTTAAATTTTGATACAGTTTAATTTATCAATCTTATCACTTATACTTTTAGTGTCATTCCTAAGACATTGTTGTCTTGGGTTAGAATGCAAAGAAATGTTTCTCAGCAGAATGTCATCCAGGCCAAGACAATCCAATGGGGGAAATAACAGTCTTTTTAATAAATGTTCTGGGACAAATGGATATCCATACGCAAGAAGGTAAATTTAGATACACACCACATATCACAGACAAAAGGAACTTAAAAGTAGATTGCAGGGCAGGGGATTTAGCTCGGTGGTTTTGCCACCTGCCCCTCAAGCACAAGGACCTGAGTTCGATCCCTGGTACCAAAATAAATAAAGAAGTAGATCACAGATCTGGTGAACACAAGATCTGGAAACAGGGCTCAGTGGTATTGTTTCCCGCACTGGATTGTCTTGGCCTGGATGACATCCTGGTGAGAAAAGCCAGATATTTTCTCCTGTTGAATATGGGGCATCTTATTTCTTTTTCTCTTTCCAAAAGATGTTTCTGAAACATAAATCCATCCTTGGACAGTCCCTATTAGCTAGCTATAAATTTGATATCCATTCTTCATCTTGAAAATAACATTTTCTGCCTTAGGAAATTAATTTATGTTTAGAATTGGGTTTGATCAAACACATAAGGCCTAGAGCAGCAAGACACCTTAATCTTGGAGAAGAGAAGATAATGTGATGTTTCCCAGGAGCGTGCTCAATGTGTTCTATGAATTTTGTCTTAATAAACATCTCCATGCTATTCTTATGAATTCACTTATTTTTAAATCTGAGAAAGTTACGTGAAGGACTCTTTGCCCTCGTTGAGCAGAGCAGTTAGGACTTGTGTGCTCAGAACATCAAGAGCAAGCAGAGGTGTTCTCTGGAGCACGGAGTCAAGGACAGGTGACCGCATCAGGAAAAGTTTCCTTCACCTTGTCCTTGAAGGGAGTCAGTCAAAATCCAGCTTGAATGTGGAGCAGGTGAAGGAGAACAAGGAGATGGTGAGGAGGTGCAGTGATGTTCCAAACATTCTAATTTGCTGGCATTCAGGTGGGCACACAATAGCCCTTGCACCTACATCTTGGCCCCTAGGGTAGTGGTGGCGAACCTATGGCACTTGCGCTGCAGCAGGCTGTTTGTGTCATTGAAAGCTCTGAAAGGTTCGCCATCTCTGCCCTAGGGCATGTCTGTCACTTTCCTCCTCACTGGGTCAACATACCCAACACAAGGAACTTAAAGGCAGAGAGGTTTATTTTGACTCACGTTTTAGAAGTTTCAGTCTATGTGTGGTAGGCTCAAATGTAGAAAATGGCATGCTAGGCTGGGGATGTAGCTCAGTGACACAGTGCCTGCCTACCTGGCATGTGCGAGGCCTTGAGTTCGACTCCTGGTACAAAAAAAAAAAAAAAGAAAGAGAAAATGGCATGCTGGACAGGACTCCTGTGGAGGAAAGCTGCTCTGCTCATGTCATGGCAACCAGGAAGCAGAGACAGAAGAGAAGAGCCTAAAAGGGAGATAAACCCTTCCAGGTCTTGCTCCCAGTGAGCCAGCTCTTCCAACCAGACCCTGCCTGCTAACAGCAGTCAGCTGTAACGCCCACCACTCGCCTTCCAAAAGCCCACCTGTGAGCACATGAGGCTCTTGGGGGACATCTAGGTATGAACCATGACAGTGTACAGAGAAGCCCCGGATGACAGTGAAAATGGCCTTTTCCCAGAACCCAACTATTTATTCTTCTGTCTTCAGCTTCCCTGAAGTTGTTGAGAAAAGCATTTCAAGACTCAGCACACCTGCATACTGGCGACTGCAGCTGCTGCTGATTGCAAAATTATTCTATGCTTTATGACTCAGAGATTTTGCTTGGTAAATGCTTTGTAATTTTTTAAAAATCTGGACTTGGTCAAAATAGTTGCAGTGGTAGATAATATTTGTTCAGTGTTTACTGTTTGCAAAGTGCTTTATTCACATTACAGAGGACCGCTGACCTACAGACTCTATGCTTTCACAAGGGCTGCTTGTAAATCAAGTTGGTTGTAAGTCAAGACTATTTTTTCCTTAGGAAATAATTAGAAATACCCAGAATGCATTCTGAACCTCAAAGCACCCTTTAACTAACCTTTGCATGATAAAAAAAGGTTGTATAATGTACATAATTTATCAGAAACACCAATAATTTTCCTAGTGTATTCTGATCGTAACACAAGTTGTTCATATGTTAGGCCGGTCATAACTCAAGGGTCCACTGTATTTAATCCTTGACTCCGTGAGGTAGGTAACAGGCCCGCCATACAATTAGTAGAAAGCCTTGGAGAGATTACGTAGTTCCACAGTCACCCAGACAGTAAGTGGCAGAGGGTCTATGGTGACTGCAAGTCGCTTGGCTTCTTTCGTCATTCATACTAGGCAAACCAGAGTCTTCCCTGGCTGTCAGCCAGAAGGGCAGCTTATTACCCAAGGCAGCAGTGCTGAGTACAAGCATCCTAGGGGCCATCAGGTTCTCTGCTGACCACGTGAAGATGCCCTGCAGGGTTATCTGTTGTAGATAGGCCCAGATGATGAAAGAGGAAAGTCTTTCATCCTGAAGTCAAAGATAAAGGTGAGAGTCTCATTGCTATGACAGTGGACAGTGACAGGGCTGGAGATATCAGAGGAATACCTGATATTTTGGCCTGAATCCATTTGGTAAATGTTTCAGACAAGTCTAGACATAAAATCTAAAAAGGACCCCAGGAAAATTATTGGCTTTTCCTATAAGCAGTTGATCCTTCATGTCACCATCTTGCTTTACATTGGGAAATTTGACCACCACCTTCTGGTGTGATACGTGGATTAACCAGTTCATCTCACTCTTTTTTTTTTTTTTTTTTTTTTTTTAATTGCTGCAGCATTCTACATGCAGTCATGAAGGCTACCTCTGCTGTAGCCAGGCCCTGCTGGGCACAGTACAGGACTCAGAAAATAGCAATCTACATTCATTGTTTTTGAATGCAAAAGCCATATTGAAAGAGTTAGAATTAATCTTTATTTCCTAATAAATGAAATTTTGATAAATGAGTTTTATACCAAACTGAGGTGCAGATCAGTGGGACAGTAGAATGGATTGTGTTTTTCTCTACAGGGCAGTTGTCACTACAGGGCAGTAGTGAACTTGTCATGAGACTATGTCATAGCAAACTTCCTCTTCCTTCTGATGTCGTTGTTTCAGTAGTGATAATTCAGGTGTGTCTCAGAGTAAATCCACAGCAAAATTTAGGTTTCCAGTATTTGGAACTGGGTAACTAGTTAAGGAACATAATATTGGTGTCCTTAAGATATGATTTCAGCCTCCAAATGAATGATGGGCTGGGCATGTGAACCAAGAACATTCTGTGGTTTCCAGTCCTGGGAAGAGTGGAGGGTAGACAGGTTAACTGCGGTTAAGAAATGGCCAAAAATGTGTGAACTTTCATACTCCTTCAGAAGATAGTCTTGAGGGTTGGGTCTGTTTTATAGAGCATCTCCCTTGTCTCCAGGTTGTGCTAGTTTATGGTAGTCCAACGCTGGGTGGATTTATGGAAAAACAGCTCTTCCATGCTGGTGGGCACTAGGATGGAAGATTCTTGGGGTGTGCGTCCTGAAGCACGAAATGCCCCTTGGACTGTACTCTTGAAGCTGAAAGAATAGACGTTGATACCTGTTTTCTAAGTGATTCTAGTAATTTGTCAAAATTCTTGAACTGGAGAACAAAACTGACAAATGGATTTTATGCTGTGATCTTGTGTTAAGTTGCTGCAAGTTCGTTGTTAAGAAATAACTAATTTTCAGAAAACAAAGAGAATTTGTTATAAACGTCAGTGTACACTCTGCTGCATGCAGTCTGTTTCCATGTGGATTTAATCCACACACCCCGATAAAAAACACCAAGATACATAAAGGTGCTACATTAGAAGCAGCCCCAGGAAAACAGGCCAGGGGCCTTGTCAAACAGAATCAAGTGGTTTCTTTTTAAAGTTTGCATATATATTTAACACTCAGGATTTATACAATACTTCTCTTATAATAGAAGTATATCTTGATAAACCCATTGCAAAATGAAAATATTTTAAGTAAAAATTGCATTAAATACACCTGACCTTCCAAACACCCTGGCTTGACGTCACAGTCCACTGTGGAGCATGGGTTGTTGGTGCTTGTAATCTTGTGGCTTCCTGGGAGCTGTAACTCACTGCCATTGCTGAGCATCAGGAGAGAGCACTGGACTCTTATATCACTAGCCCAGAAAAAAGCAAAATTCAAAGTTTGGTTTCTGCTGAATGTGTATTGTAAAGCCCCCAAATCCTAACTTAGGAACCATCTGTGTTTGGAAATCATCTGCATACTGGGGTATGTATGTGTGCATACCCTTAAGCTATTTTTTCTTTCATTTACAAATTCTTTACAAGCACAGCGCCCAATATAAGTTGAATACTTAACTCAAAGTGCTTTCTCAGTAAAGTGCCAGTACCTAATTGACAAAATGCAGGTCTCACTCTTTGCATTGCCTGGCTGCTGTGTTAAAAGTAACATTGTTGGTGAATCATGACAGACCCTTCCTTGTCTATTTCATGTGCGAATCGAGATCTGGCAAAGAAAAGCACATTCTGCAAACCATTATTGGTTATCACCTTCTGAGGAATGCCTGGGTAATCCCTGAAGGCCGAAGGGTAATTTTCCCAGGATCTTTTGCTCTGGCTTGGCTGTCCAGAGAGGAATTTTTCCAAGGGAATGTCCTTGATTATATTCTGGGATTCCTGTGTTTAGTGTTTTCAACTTTTTTGAGGTTATGGACCCCTTTGGAAATTTGCTGAAACCTATAAACCTTTTTGCAAGTAACACATACATACATACAGAATTTTGCACAGTTGTAAGGGTTAAAGACATCTGTGTGAGAGGCTTGTTAGTTTATGTTTTAATAGGAAACTTCCTGGACTTTGCACAGTAGTGGGCAGATCTCTGCTGGTCCCTGGAATGGATTAGGCACAGACCTGACTGCATCTGTCTCCAATGCCGTCTGTCCACCCTCAGAGGCAGAGACCTCTTTACCTCTTGGGCACCTTAGGGGAGAATGTACAGCTACCCTGCATTCAGCAGCCAGAGAAACTTATTTACCCTCCTGGTACCTCATCTCTCTCACTTGTGAATGAGGATAGTAACAGCATTCTCCATAAGGTGGTGGCTGTATGTGTGTACATGCATGTATGCATGTGTGTGTGTGTATGTGTGTGCACGCTCGTGTGCTCAGGCATCAGGGGCTACAGGCATCCCTTTCCCCAGAGCCAGCGGGTGAGGCTTGGAGCAGCACAGAAATGCAACCTGGATCACAACCTGGTACTTCCCATGGTGCCAGCACATTTTTGCAGCTTTTCTAGATGGGCCAAATTGCTATCTTTATCTTCGCTTACATTCTCGTTAACAGCTCCTAAAGCCTTTAATCCTGAGAATCTTGCCTGGTATTGTCAGAACTCTTAAACTTTGTCGACATGCTGGGTGTGAACTGACACATGTATTTTCTTGGATTTTATTTTGCATTCCTCTACCATGGAAGTTGAGTAGCTTTTAAATATTTTCTGGACATACAAGTTGAAAATATTTTCATCATGTCTTTCCTTTGTCTTTAACTTTATTGGTGGTGCCTTTTGTCATGGAGAACTTTTCAGGGTGGATTTAGCTAGAGAGCTCACTTTCCCACTGTGATTGCTGCTTTTTAGATCTTGTTTCAAAATTTCTTTGCTAACCAAAGGTCATAAAGACATCCCCTTACATTTTCTTCTGACAGATTTAAAGTTTTGTTCTCACACTTGTGTATTTCATCTGTTTAGAGTTTATTTTTGTGTAAGGTATGAAGTGGGAAGTTTAATTCGCAGGTTTCTCTGTGGATCTCCTACTGATCGAGGACCTTTTTCTAGTCTATGACTTTCTGTTTATCTGATATCTTAAGAAAACTCAAACAATCTGAAGCTTATGTAGACTCTGCTAAGTTTTAATTGTTAATGACTGATGCAGGTTTCTATTTAAATATTAAATGGACCAAAGCAAACCATTTCTGCACTTAAATCCTTCTTTGGCAACGAGTTTGTAGTCTCTGATGTAATAGTTGTGGGCAAAGTGTCTGCTCCAAAGGCCTCAGATTGCATCCTGACTCCTTCACTCATTTGCACTCTGACCTTGGTGAGCTGGTGACTTCTCCTCGTCTTAGTTTCTCTTCAGTACCATGGGGATGATAATGGTGTGTACTTAGCCAGGTGGCAGTTAGTACACAATGAGACAGTGCATGGAAATCTTTATCCCAGGCCTGGTACAGACATAGAGATTGGCAAATGTTAGAGTCCATCAACATTGTCCTTGTCCTTGTTTGTTCTTTACTGTTCAAGTCCATGCCTATCGACAGGTTGGTGCTTTATGACGTGGGCATTGCTAAGGTGTGTTCATTCATTAACAGCCCTTGTTGAGAAGGTGTTTACTGCACACTGTGCTGGGTGGTTAAATTGATAGGGGTGGTGGCTTAGAGATGCTTGGCATCTGCAAAGATAGAAGATTTGTTCTGATGCCTGGACTGCAGTGAGGATGGTTTCCCTGCTGCAGTGGAGGCTGTACCACTGGCTCTGGGCACCCCGGAGGGGGCAGGAGCCTGGCTTGGCAGGATCAGGCCCCAGAGGAGGGGCCACTTGGCGGTGGTACTTTTAAGACCACATTGGGAGGAAAGAGAAGGAAAGTGACTCTTGAGGATATTTCCCAACAATCCAGCTTAAAGCGAAGACAAAGGTCTGGACTTGGGGCCACAAGGGAAGGAAGAAATTCCAGAGTCTGTGAAAAGCAGGAAATAGCTGGACCTGATGATTGCTGAAATGGGTTAAAAGAAGGAGAGTGAGCAAAGTTGAGCACTGTGTACATGTCTGTGTGCGTGCGTGCATGCCTGCGTGCCTGTGTGCAACTGGGGATTGAACCCAAGTCTTTCACACTGAACAATACCCTGAGTCCCCCCTTTTTAAACTTTTGTCTCACCACATACCCTAGGCAGGACTCAAACTTATGATCCATGTGCCTCAGTGTCCCAGCATGCTGGGATTATAGGAATGCATCACCATGCCCAGGTAGGGCTGTAGTCTTTCAACCTTTAAGGGGAGGAAAGCTTGAGAAGGCTTAGTTTGGGATGACAAGTCCCCTTGGGGTGGGCTGAGTGAGGGACAGCCAGCCTAGCAAGAGGAATGCCACCGCAGAGTTCACACAGGAGCCCAGCCCTGGGGACATCGCATGGAGATCACCACACACACAGAGGTGACGTGGAATCGTGTGAAATTGCTTAAAGGGCAGAGGACATTTGTTTATTCTCTTTTGACGGTTTAAAGGCAGACACTGAGGTGCATGCTATTTCTGTGGTCCGGGATAATCCTAAAACCCAAAGTAGCCTATTGGTAATGAGCTATATCTGTAAACTCGGAGCAGGGAAATGACTTCACCCCAAAGGCAGGATGAGGGACTCCATTCCATCCACTCTCTGCCTGCTGGCCACAGTTCCCAGAGGCTGGGCAGCATCTTCCTTAACTGCTGCCCAGCGTGCCATAGATCAGCTGTTTCCTCTTGGTCTTTGTGGTGCCTGCCTGACTCCACAGCTCACTGCTCACCGACATTCTTTGTGTGAGGCTAATGTTCTTTTCTTTTGAATGGAATGTCATCCTTCTTGCTTCCTTCCAGCATGGGCTGAGTTTGTTCGAGGGCCTGCCCTGGGCCCTCAGAAGGAAAGGCTTCATGGCAGGTTGGCTGTAGCTCTTGAATGTTGAGTCAGTGCCCACGGGGCTACTGTGCCTTGTTAGGAGGTGATTTATGGACTTGTGCCCGGGAGCTGATACCCAGAGCTGCTGTGGGGGCTCGCCTCACCTTCTGTGCATAGCCTAGGAGCAGGGCCCAAGAGAAGCCTGGGCCAGCTCACAGATTGGAAGTGTTTACACTAGTCTCAAGGTTTCACTTGAATTCCACATTTCATCCCCAAGAGAATGGCTTTGCTGGGCTAAGCATTCAGCAAGAAATGTGATTTCTTAATTATTCTGAGCAAGCTTTTCTTTTTCTTTGCTAACTTGGCAAACATTTCTATGCATGGCCTTGTCTTTTATTCATCCTTTAGAAATACAGTGATTATTGCAAAAGGCATTTGTGAAGCAGTTTTTCAAGGCCGTCTCAGGTAAGCTGCAAGGGCATAGCACTGTGAGGGCCTTGGAAGACAGTGAAGGTGGATTATAGAAACCGTTCTTACAGTCCAGGATGTATAAGTAATACAGGTGAGGCCAGGTAACACAGGTGAAAGCAGACCATGGCCGGAGTATGCTTATACATCTTCAGTACCCTGTGACACTTGAATATACACTTAAGGCCTACTCTTCTTATCTGAGTTATCCAGTTATGTTGACCATTTCCAGACAGTTAAACCAGTGCTGTCATATCCTTCCATTTCACCTGTATGCGTGCATCTGTTTATTTTTAAATTTTTAATTGAAGTAGAACTTATACAAGGACAAATATATCTAAGCGTACCACTCAATGAGTGTTTGCAAACTGAGAACTCAGGTTAAGAAACAAGGCAATTCTGATGCTCAGGAAGACCCTTCCATGTCCCTCTGGTCTCCATGTCCTATTTGACCACATAATGAATCATTATAAGGCAAGCACCATTATAATCACCTCCCGGATCAGGTAGTAGCATCTGTCTGCTGTGTACTCACCCTCCCTGAGCCCTTTGTCAGTCACAGCCCCTGTTCGAAACAATTGCCACTCTGTGGACATTCTCCCTTGTGTTTCCAGCTCTGTGCATCGGTGACTTTTGAATGGGTTGAGGTTAGAACAGGTGCTGTGTCTCCTGGCATGCTGCATGGAGCCCTGCACATTTGTAATGGCCCTTGCTGATCCGCTTTCCTTGACCTTCATTAAGCAGAACCAGCATAGAGCTTCCGTTCTGCAGGCTCACTGTGTGCCCAGGGAGACTCACGGGTTCCTGAGGAGACCCAGAAGGTTGCCTCCGGAGTGCTGTGTCCCTCCGTCATCTCTCTCGAGGGCCATGTTGCCTTTCCCCGACTGCCTGTGGGTTCCCTGGGGATTTAAAGGCGGCTTTCAGCCTCCAGTTCTTCAGACCTAGCAATATGTTACTCTTACGAGAGTCTTTGGAAATTGCCTGTTCTTCCTTCCAAGGCCACGTTTATGAGTCTTTTGAGAGCATTTCATAGGGGCTGGGAAATTCCAAGGAGTCTCCTGCAAATGGAAACGCATGATGATGTGAATGACTTGGGCCTCCATTTGGCACAGCACTGTGTCCCCACTTCCTTTACAGGGATCCCTGGCTGTAACACAGGTGCCAAATGACCAAGGAATGTCACTTCTGTGCCTCCAAATGCAGCTAGCAGTTGAGGTGTTATGTGATTTTAAATACAAGGCATCAACACTTTCACTCAACCATGGCGTTCATTCTTCTCTACCAAGGGTTTTTGTAGCTAGTGCAACGTGAGGCTCTTGCAACTTTCCAGATCAGTTTCTTGTTACTCAGCCATGTTCTAAATATCAAGCCTGGTCTCTCAGTGGGACAGGTGGCAGTGGTGGTGTGTAACAAATGAAGGATGGCAAGTTCTGATGGCTGCTTGCTTCTCTTGTCCATCACCTTTGTGAGCATGGGGTGGGGGCATGGGGCCCTTCCATTTGGACCCAGGTTACACTTGGAGTATATTGGTCTGTGAGGGCTGCCCAACAAAATACCAGACTGGATGGCTTAAGCAATAAACATTTATTTCTCACAGTTCTGGAGGCTGGGAAGTCCAAGATCCAGGTGCTGGTAGGGTTGGTTTATGGTGCGGGCTCTCTTTCCTGGTTTGTCATTGGCCACCTTCTCACCATGACTTCATGTGGCCTCTCAGGCATGCTTGGAGATTTAGGAGGGAGCATGCACTTCGGGTGTCTCTTCCTCCTTTTATAAGGACATGAGTCTTACTAGAATCCCACCTTTATGAGCACATCTAACCTTACTTATGTCCCTAAAGTCACTCTGTTGAAATACAGCACATAGGTTGCTAGAGTCCAACCCTTCCACCCGTCACTTGACATGATTAAATGCACACCAGTCCCTGCCCACTTTGTCTTCCAGGCTCTGGTTGGCACTGCAATTTAGCAGCCCTCACTCATGGCCCTGCCTGCAACTGCTATAAGGTTAGTTCACACAGAAATGTTCAGAGACATCATGATTCAAGGCACATGCTTTACCCAGATCACAGGCCTTGGGGAGACGGGATCAGGAATGTGCCCCTCCTTTTAGGTAGTATTTGAGTCTGCCCAGGGAGCATGTAAGTCCCCTGTGGGGAAACCTGGCCCTGTGGCAAACTTAGATGTCTCATTCCTCACATGGTAAAGACATCTTTAAATGCATCACACTTCTTTCTAGTCTTACCAACTTCGAAATCTAAACTTTTCTTAGGCAGGAGTGTATCCTAACCCACCCGTAAGTGGGGAACATTTATAGTGAGAGGGTATGGAGAAGTCTTAAGACTGTTGAAATAGGGCTGGCAAAATTTATTTTAAAACTATTGACCAAAATAAATGCTGAACCATACACTTGACTAGAGACTGTGAATGTATTAAAGCTTTCAAAAATTGGGCTGGAGATTTAGCTCAGTGGTTCCTCCACCTGCCTCGCAAGCACAAGGACCTGAGTTTGATCCCCAGTACTAAAAAAAAAAAAAAAAATTCACTAGGGTCTGCTGCTTTAGGAGCATGGGCATCAGAGTCATACTGCAAGTTGATAGGACCATTATCCTGTGCTGTCTGCCCAGGACCATGCCACACAGGCATACTTGTGTGTACACACAGAAGCCTGCACACGTGCACGCAGGGGAGGATGCCATGTGCCAAGGTGTAGACATTGACAGGGTTGGTAGGTAGTGTTAGGGTTTGGATCTAAAATATCCCCAAAAGTTGCATATGTTCAGAAGTAGGACTTTAGGAAGGTGATTGGATTGTGGGGGCTCTATACTCATCAGTGGATTCACTGATGAGTTCACAGCTGAATGTACCGTTAGGAGATGGGTCACCTGGTGCATTCTTATCCTCAGATCCCTCTCTCTGTCTCTGCTTCCCGGCCCCTAGGTGTTGAGCACCTTTCCTTTGCCAGGCCCTTTCTCTATGATGTTTGTGCCTTGGAGCCAGCTGACCACGGACTGGACCCTCAGAAACTATGAGCTAAAATAAACCCATCCTTCTTTAAGTTGCACATGTTAGATATTTTGTCCCAGCAACAGAAAGATGTCTAATTCAGGTGTCTGCCTTTCCTGAACTAGAAGGTGGGTGCCTATGCCTTTCCAATGCTTTCACACAAAAGGGCTCAGAAGTCTTCTGAAGTGGGACTCACAGGGTCAGTACCTGCTGCATCAGTGGTGCTGCCTGCAAACAGTCCCCAGTTGAGGAGCTACCTGTGGTCTCAGACTCTCAGGAATGTTTGCAAGTGAGCAGAAGTGAGGATCAATGCTCTGAGAGGCAGCCGTGCCTATGACAAGTGACCAAAGGGAAGAATAGGAAGGTGAGCAGTGTGGGAGGCAGTGCAGAGCTGCTTCTCCATTTGTCCACTCTCCAGAGAGGACATCTGCACTGAGGTCACTGGGGCAGCTGTGTTTTAGAGCCTTCAGGCCCTCAGGCTTGGCTGAGAACATCTCTTCTCACCTCTCCTCTTTCCTGTTCGCCTTTTTACTGAATGATGTTCTTGAGGCGGTTTCCCCTGGGGCTTGCGCTGCTGTGGCTCAGTTTAGAATCCCTGCCTGGCTGGAGGCCCATCACGTACAGGCATCAGGAAACACTTGATAAAGTATTTGTCACAGTAAGAGACTGTCAAGGCTCCTCCAGTGACCCAAGGTGAACCTGCTGGGGCCATTTTTGCTGGGCACCAGGCAAGGCCTATTCCACCAGCACTGGGGCTCCGTGGGGCTCTTTAAGGAGAGGCACATAGGTCATTTGAGAAATGTGACATTGGTTCCCCAGAGGTCCCCTTACACCTGATGCTTCCTCTGGACACAAGTGCCATCTTGTCTGGAGGGTGGGAAATCTTTGTGACATCTCCATGTACTTGGCTCAAGTTGGTTGTGTCCTGTTGAATATCAACAGTTACTTATTTATCTTCCCTCACCCTCTCCTGGCCTGTTTGATTTCTACAAAATGTGGCACACTGTTGGGATAAACTTTTTTGCTTCCAGCTTATCAATCTTATGGGAAATTTACTCTTTTGTTTACACTTAGCTCACTTACCTCCTCAGCGGTCTTGACTTATAGGAGCCACTGCTCCAAGACAGAGACCCTCAGGTCCTGGAGGGGGACTTGCTGCAGGAGTCCCTCCTCGGGGACAGCATCTCCTCCCAATGCCCAGGATCCTGGGTGTGCCTGAGGAACCCAAGCTGAGGATGTCGGTGTCCTAAGCTGGGACCTTATTAATACCACTGGCTAGAGAGAGAGGCCCAGGATTGTTGTCTGCCCTTACTCTGACTTGTAACTAAGAACCCTGCCTACACACAGCAGCAGCTTGGGTGACATTGGAACACAAAAGCGTCTAACTGAGAACCTGAGGTGCTGTAGCTGCTGGGTGGCACCTGGTTAGCAGAAAGCCGCAGTGCAGAGGGGGAAGCTGGGAAGTTTCCTTAGAGAATGTGCCAGCACATTCATTGTCTGGTATGGCAGTTGAAATAAAGGTGATGTCCTTACCCAGCTACTTCGCCTGTGGCAGGAAGTTGGGATTTTTTCCCCATAGACTTATGCTTTTGATGTTACCTAGCTTTGCCTGCTCTAAGGTCAGAAACTTCTTTGTTTTTTTCTAAAAGTTCTATAGTTTCAGAGCTTATATTTAGGTGTTTAGTTCATTTTGACTTCAGTCTTGCTTTTGCTGTGAGGTGTAGGATTCACCTTTTCTCTTTTGCATGTAGATATCCAGTTGTCCCAGCACCCTTTGTTGAAAAGACCCTTTGTTGCCCATGGAATGGTTTTGCCACTTTTGTGAAAAATCTACTTATGGTCCATGTGAGGGTTTATTTCTAGACTCTCAATTCTATCTCATTGATTTGTATGTCTATCTTTATGACAGGATCACACTGTTCTGATTACTCTAAGTTACATTGAGTTTCACAATTGTGAATGTGAGTCTTTTTGTGATCAGACTTCAAAAAGCTACCTTTGGTCCATTTACTACTTCATTTAATCTTGAGTGAGTTGCTGAATTTTTCAGTTCCTCGGTGTTCTTTCTCTCAGTCACTGGGCGTTAGCCATAGATAGGCCTTTGGAATGGCAGTGGCATTTCCTACAATGTTAGTGTTTAGGGAGGGAGCCCGCATCCCTCTGTGAGGCCGTGGCTCCCACCCTCTGGGCTTAGTATGGGGATAAAGACCTTGCTCACTCACCTTCTTCCCACTGTGACTGAGCCTAGGCGACCCAGAAGGAAGAAGAGGAAAACCGGAATACCTACAATGGCAGAATGCTAAGGCATGGCGAGGTCAGGGGGAGGGCATCCGGCTATGCTTCAAGACTTGGGATGCTGACATGGGACAGGAAGCCATGGACAGGCAGGTCTGGGGTGCAGAGCTTCTCATTTCCAAAGAGAGGAACCAGGTCACCTTGGCCACTGCTCCTGCCAGCCTTCTAGACCCTCTCTGTGGACACTTTCCTGATCTGTTAGGGGCTGTGCCTGTCCTTCAGAACCCTCTGGGGGCTGTGACTTACCATGGAGGTGGTGACCTCATGAACCACTGACCTCAAAGCACATAGAAGCAAAGCTGCAGAGGAGAATTAACTCAGGTTAAGTAATTTAGATAGGACAGTTAGGAAAGAGAAGTGGCACTAAAACTGAATTTCTTTTTTTTTTTTTTTTTTTTTGACCAAGGATCAAACTCGGGACCTTGCGCTTGCAAGGAAGGCAGTGGAACCACTGAGCTAAATCCCTGGCCCAAAACTGAATTTCTTATCACAACTGGTAATAAGGATTTTATTTTGTCTGCTAATAGGACATGGTTTTGTAGTACACCGTCGAGCTGTACTCTGCACTTGTTTTCGCCTACTTGCTAAACTGTACTTGCAACTCCAAAATCCGTCCTCAGAGCATTTTGGCAGTCATTCATGGCCATGTGCAGAGTAGTGAAAAATTTGAGTCACCAGACAGGCACATTCCCAGCTGAGGTTGAACAAGGCCACGCTCTGCCTTCCTGATTCAACTCTTGTTCTATAAACAAGCGCCCTTTTCACGGTGGACTTAGTGCCGCGTTTTTCGCATTTTTGTGCTTTGGCTTGGTGATTTCACTGTTGAAAATGGCCCCAACTGTCGTGCTTGAGTGCTGCGTAGGTGTTCTAAGTCCAGAACTGTTGTGATGTGCCTTATGGAGAAAATACGAGGAAGGGAAGAGGGGAGGAAAAGTTTCCTGACTCAGGCATGAGTTACAGGGCTGTTGGTTTGGAGTTCAATGTTATGAATCAACAACATATTAAATAAGTTACCCTTACACAGACATACTTATGTGGACTGGTTGACAAAAATATAAATCGAGGCTCATGGGAACCTATATTCTGTATTTTTCCTTGGAGCAATGGCTCAATATTCAAAAAGTTAGTGGTCATGGCAACCTTTTAGACTCCACTTACAATGTGTAAGGCTCTGAGTTCAGTTCTCAGCAGGGTTTGCACACATGTGCGGGCATACACACACACAAATATATGTATGTGTAATTTAAATTTTATACATATATATAATCTATCAGGAATAGCAAGAATTGGCTGTAGGTATTTTTCATTTATCACATACTAGACTCTTAAGATTGCGTCCTTAAATACTACTTCCAAATTCATGTGGCCCCTGCAACCACTTGTCCAGTGAGCCAGCCTCAACAATCACAGGATTGCCAAGTGAATGCATGTGAATTGCTCTCTTGTCTTTGGAAGTGTGTCTTGTTGTTGGCGGTGGTGGGACCTTGAACAGTGGGCAGGAAAAACTTGACCATCTTACTTGAAGGTGGACAGATCCTGTGCGAGTCTGACTAATGGGCAACAAAGCCAACAGCTGCAAGCTGTTATGCAGTGATTTATTGGATAAGCCCAAGTTTATACAGTTCGGTGGTGTTTACTCTTAAGCTCTAAGAAGGGTCACATGGTTGGCTGGGAGTTTATGAACTTAAGGCTTATACTGTGCAGTTTTCTACTGAAAAAATAATTAAGTGTCCTTACCTGATCTTTCCTCTGAAATTGTGCTCCTACACAGAAAAAGAAGAGAGGGAGAAGAGAGAGGATTTTTGTTCAGTTGGTAAGGCTGGGAAGGAAGTTGGGGGCTCTGCTGGAATGACATATGGTTCCCCAGGTGTAGGAGCAACCCACCGTGGCATTCTGATTCTGCCCTCCACATTTTAGATTTCAAAAAGTGTGTTTTGCGTTTCTGGTTGGTGCCAGAGATGCAGTAGAAGGGGAGCCACCACTTAGGAGACAAGCGCAATTCTGTTATGTATTTGTTGACCATGACCCTCCTATGTCACCAGCTGCCTGAAGGATTGCACACCGAGAGTGACAATCCAGAGGGTTTTTTTCTTTGGCTTTGTTCTCTCACCTCCATGACTGCTGTGTTTCACCTTGGATAAATGGAACAGCAGCAGTAATTTTCATAGCAATGTGCATATTAACTGTACTAAGTTTAAGCCCAATATAATTAATTTAATTTGACTTCATAATAAAAAGAGAAAATTAGAAATATCTCTAAGTTCTTCCCCACATCCTAGAGGTAACTACTGTAGATATTATATAAATTTCTAAACCTCTGATCTCTAGGCTTAAAAACATTTGGACTAACACCTGAAAACTTCACTTTGTTTCACCTACATCTCTATGTCAGCAAACATTAAGATTTAAGATTTATGAAAATCTTCTGAATCCTCCACAGTTACTCATTGTTGTTGGTTACCAAGCTTTGGTGAGGGAGACACCAGGTTTGCATGGGGGAATTTGGGTGTTGGAGGCGAGCCCTGTGTTTTTATCATTATTTGGGTGCTGATTAACCATGTAACTGGCCACCGAGCCTCAGTTTCCCCATTTGTAACATAAGACCTGTAATACCTATTAAGAGAGGGAAAAGCAGTCTTGCCCATGCCAAATCACAGCCAATCAATGCCACTTGACTTTTTGCTTTCCCTTTGTCCCAAGGAGCTATGCCAACATGTGGAATTAATGTTTTTAAACACTTTTAAATCATGGAAGCCTAAGCTATAGAAAGCACCATTGTGGGGCCTAAGAAACCCACATTGACGGGGGACTGCAGTATATTGGAAGGGTTTGTGACCTTCCAGGCCTCAACACTAATATTGCCAGAACTTGTGTTATGATCTTTCTAGATAAATCTATGCAGAAAAAACTAGATTTTCCTTATTTTTTATTTTCATTTTTTACAAGCACTGGTATGAGATTTGATGGCTTTTTCTGGTTTGATTTCTTCAGCAGCAGTATTGGGAGTATGTGTTTGTTAGCTTTCCATCACTTTAACAAATAACCAAGTCATAAGAAGAAAAGGTTTATTTTGACTCATAATGTTAAAGCCTCTAGTCCCAGGTGGACCCATTATGTTTTTAGGCTTCTAGTAAGGGTGCCAATGGCAATGGAGGGGAGTGTGTATCAGAGCAGACTGACTGCTTACTGCATAGCCAGGGAGTGAAAAAGAAAGGGAGAGGAAGCAACCACAGTCCCACAAGCCCATACGAGGCCACACCCCCCAAAGACCTACCTTCCTCCCACTAGACCACACCTTTCTGTTTTTCCTGTACCAGGGATCGAACTCAGGACCTTGTGTTTGTAAGGCAGGTACGGCACCACTGAGCTAAATCTCTGTGGCCAGACCCCACCTCTTAAAGTCTCCACTACCTCCCAGTAGTGCTGCCCTGTTGGCTAAGCCCTTAACACATGGAGTATCTTGATGTCTCCCTCCTCTCTACACTGCTGTTTATTTCCATGAAACATTCAATACTGGTGGGCTTTGTTTTCTGCTGAAACTTCACGGCTTGTTTACCATGTATTTCCCTTGTAGCTCTTTTATAGCAACCTGGGATTTTCTCCAGACTTTGTTTTGCACACTCTAAGTGTTTCCACATCATTGTTCGTAAACTCACACAGTTCTTATGCTCTGTTATCGGGGGCCATTTTCACTTATGTAGTTTCCCTTGCTTGGTTTTATAAGTAGGTTGGTCACCTTTGTAATCAGTCATTAAAAAGCAGGAGCCATTTGTGCAAGGGCAATTTTTGTAATTTTGTTACCTAGTTTTAAAAAATCATACTGCACCTTGGGCAAATTGAAATGCAATTATCAGAAGACTGCTGTTTCCCTAGTATTGCACGCTACCTAATCAGTGGAAAGTCAGGTCTTCCTGCCAGCCTGGGGAAGCATTTGTGTGGCATTGGAGGTCTGCTGGTTCAGCAGCAGAGCCCAGGACAGGTGTCCTCAGAACAGCCAGATGAGCACATCTGACCTTCTGATGTCTCCCGCCCTTCCTCTGCACGGGACTTCTCTGGGGCGTGCACAGATGCTTGTTTCTAATTGATTCGTTGACCTGGAGAGGTGGTGGCCTGGGCTGGGCAGGCACTGTGGGTGTGTATCTGAGTGTGTGTGTGCATGGGTGCGTGTGTGTGCATACCATCGGGGCTATGTAGCGGCATTCCACCTACTCACTGGTGGACTTTTAGCAGCAATCCACACATTATGTTTAAACCAAACCAGGATAATGACCTTACGAGCACCAAGGCAAATTTCATCCTTTCTCACTGTCTTTTTTTTTCCCTTCTAAAAGTCTGCATTGATGGATTATGGTATCCACATGCAAAAAAGTGTCTTGAAGCCAAGTAACATTTGATTGCTTTTTTTTCATTCTTTTGTTTGCTACTGCTGCTTCCTCCTCCTCCTCCTCTTCCTCCTCTTGTTCTTCTTGTTCTTCTTCTTCTTCTTTCTTCTTCCTTCTTCTTCCTCTTCCTCCTCTTCTTCCTCTTCTCCTTTTTTCTTCTTTCATTTTACCTCTTCCTCTTTCCCTTCCACCACCTCCTCTTCTTTTTTATTTCCTCCTCTTGGCCACTCATGTTGCATGTTTACAAATAAAAATAGACATGTGTTACTGTACCTGGGCTACACTGAGTTGCGTGCTCATAGCTCTAGAACCAAGTGCTTTTCTGCACTTGATGGAACATGTGCCCTGGATGTGGCTGAGCTCTGTGTCTGTTTTTTTGTTTTGTTTTTGTTATACTGCAGGTGCAACCTAGGGGCTGACACATCTCACACATGCTAGGCAAGTGCTATACCACAGAGCTACACCCTAGCTCAGATTTTTCTTTTTATGGAACCCACTCAGAAGGCATTCTCCCTCTGTTGCTCCCCTAAACAAAGATATGAATGACCATCTGTAGCAGATGGCTGTTGCAGAGAAGCAGTACCAGGAGCTGGCTTCCCGCTTGGGGGACTATTTAGATTTTGATGTCAACAAAGAGGATATTGGTTTATGTCTTTGGGAGCAGGGACGAAAGGTGTTTTATACGCTAATACTTCCCCCATACTGTTCTTCCCAACTCTTTTTTCAGTTCCTTTCCTTCTGAGACATCTGCTGATAGTTAGTGGAAGGAACCCTCAGGTTGGGGCCCGTGCAGCTTGCCAGGTGGACAGTGTGTGCATTGCAGAACATTGCTCCTCTTTCTCGGCAGCCACAGCCCATCCATGGCACAGAGCTGGTGAGCAGAGCCCAGGTCGGTTTAGCCTTCATCTGCTCATTAGCTGCCACTGCACTGCAGTATACTAGTAGAGCTATATCTAGCGGGACCTCATAGGGAAGGCACCAGCCTCCCCCTCTAGCCACCCCACACCTCCTGGTGTTGTATCTCACAGGAGTTACTGAGCCGAGGCTCACAGAAGGGTAGACCCCAATAACAAGGAAGGGCAAGGGTAGGTTTCCTGGGGTACTGGAATGGCGAGGGATGTCTCCCCAGAGCACAGGGACAGAAGAAGTATAAAGAGCTGCTGTGGGCAGTGGGGTGCTCTGGAGAGCCAGCCTCCAGAAGTGTGGCCAGTGGGGGACCCCCCCAGCCCCTTGCCTTGTCATTCCCCACGTGGCCCTGTTGTCCACACACATTCCTCTGCCAGAAGCACTTTCTGACCTGGAAAACTCCCATCCCTCCCTCAGCTCTGGCTACCACTGCCCACCAGTGCTTCCCACCCTCTGTGCACAGCCTCTGGCTCACACCCCTCCCTGTGCTGCATGTCTTCTTCCTGGTGTGTGGTCCTCCCACCTCAGGTGGGGGCCACAGGTGCAGGCGTGTGAGTGTGAGTAGACTTGTCGGTGCGTCCGCTGGCTCCAAAGCCCTCGCTCTCCCCTGGCTCTCTTCCCTGCTCCAGCCCGCTTCCTGTGCAGGAAGCATTCGGAACATGCTGCACACCCTGCCTGGCCCACTTTCTGTAGTTCCCAGTCAGCATCCAAGCTCACACCCCAAGAGCATCCAAGAGCAGCCTCCTCCCTTACAGGGCCAGCTCTAGGGTGAGGCACAAGGTGCCCAGGGTGCAAAATTTAAGGTTGCTGTCCTGGGGGTGTGCACATACAGGGTCAGCCCCCAAGAGGAAGAGCCTCCTTAGACTTTGCACACGGGCCAGTCCCTTCACCTGCTGTCAGTCCTGGGTGCTGAGGTGGCACTGGAATCTGGCAGACCCAGGTGACCTTGGGAAAGTCACCTTTTCTCCCTGAACCCTAGTTTGCCTCATCCTGAGTAATGAGGATTAAATTAGGTGGTGTGTAAACTAGCACGTGGCCTAACACATCTTAAGTGCTGGATGAATGTTTATGGTTACTGTTACCAGTAGGTGCATACAAAAGTGTGTGCACACCGATCTCAAATGAGCTCCAACTTGCAGGTCCAGCCCTATAAGCACCAAGGTCCCCCTTGCCCTTCCTGTGACCGTGCGTGGTGCTGACTGTGAGGACTTGCCCGGGAGGTCAGGGCCTCTCACATTCTGAAGAGGATGTGTTTTGTGTCTCTGCTGCAGGAATTGCTTACTTAGGAGGTGTGTGCAGTGCTAAGAGGAAATGTGTGCTTGCCGAAGACAATGGTCTCAATTTGGCCTTTACCATCGCTCATGAGCTGGGCCACAAGTAAGTATCAGACGCCAACCCCCTTGTTCTGCTTCTTTAAATTCCTCTCTGAACACACATTTTTCACTTCAATTCTGAAAGTTCTATCACAGTGCTGCTCTGTGCTTTGACTGCTTCTGCTTTAGGGCCAAGGCCAGGAAGCCTGTCTGCTCAGCCTGCAGCGAGCCCAGGAGATTACTGTGCAGACTGGCTTTGAGTGTTGAAATGTTAATTTGAAGTTCGTGTTTATTCTTAAAGCCAACACAGTAAGGGGAAAAGGTTTTTCTGGGTGTCTTACTTTGTTGTCCTTGTTTTTCCCGGGTCAGCATGATATTTGATACATTCTGACTGCACCATTACAATTATGGGATTTATCTTTAGACTGTTGATTTTGTTTCCTTTTCAGCCAGTTTCAAATACAGTCAAACTTCTGCATATAGAATTCAGTGTTTTAGTTTTAAAGAATTAACAGCAACTGCATTTGCATATGCAAATTCTTCCTTTTTAGATAAAATGACTCCAGAACCTTAGAGCCCACAGATTATCTTAGGGAGAATTCCAGGCAGACTCCTTTTTTGTCAAAGGAGGAAACAGAGGGTCCAAGCGTTGAGTGGCTGGCCCAAAGATGCAATCACCTGCAGGAAGTCTCAGGCAGAAAGCCAGCCAACTCTCCAACTGTGGCCTGAAAGTTTACTCTTTCTCCTGTCGTGCATGTCTGTTTTATGTTTCTCTGAAGGAATACTGTGATATGACTGCATAATTTTTTAATTTAAAAAAATTAAATTGAGGCCAGAGCATGAAAAACAATGGGAAAATTTATATTGGATTATATAAAACATAATGAAGTCGAAATATCTAGTTTGGGCGGGGAACAGTATAAAGATTTTCTAATAACCTATACAAAAAGACGTCTGGAGCCATTGTGAGAGTAAAGCCAGTATACAAAAAAGGGCAGAAAAGCAATTGTTTTCCTCTAGAATTAACCACATCTGTGGCTTTACTTTTTGTTGCATTTTGTTTATCTGGTCCCATTTTAATTTTTTTCACTCCTATAGAGGGGTTTGTAGTTGGCTTTTTCAAACTTGTTGGGTATAGTGATTTGCATCCAGAGAGTGAAAATCCTGCTCTGTGGATGCTATGCCATGCTCCTAGAAAGGGACATCTTAGTGACCCTGGGGGCTAGCAAAGCGAGGTTAGTAGTTGTCTCTAAGTACACCATTATTTCATCATGACTTTACTTTTTTAATATTGCTGGAAATACCTTGTCCCTCCGATTTTAAAATTAAATGCCATCACATTTATATTAACATCTCTGAGCTGTTTAAATGACTTTGATAGGTGTCTTCTGACTATCCAAGGACCTAGCCAGCCCACCACAGTACCTAGGAATCAACTACTTGATGGTTTTAAGAATGCAGAGCTCTGAAAACATTTGCCAGCATCCAGGTTGTGATGGGTATTTCAATAGTAAATTTAAATAAGATGATTTGCACTACAGTCGCATGGATTGCAGTCTCCCCCAGCAGCATTCAGCACCATGACATACGCCGCAGTGCTGTTTGTACTCACAGGCACACATGTGCTGTGTAGCAGTCTCTCCTCCTTGGATATTAAGAAGACAGGGAGCCGTTTTCCCCTTGAGGACCTGTTGGATTGTTCTGGACCAAACCGTGGCTTGTTAGCACAGGAGGTCTGCGAAGATGAATGGTTAGATTCAGCTGTACTACGGTACCCTTTAGCTGTAGTCTGCTTAGAATTTCTTGGAGGAATCTTTATAGCTTGCCATTAGACTCTAATTACCTACAAAACAAACACTTTATTGTTAATCAAAGCCAATAAATCCTGCCAGCACTTGGGGCTCACCCTCGCTGGGTGGTTATGGCTTTTCCAGGGAAGTGAGATTGTCTCAGATTCCTCTCCAGCACTGGAAAAGCATATTCCCTCAGGATAAAGCCACACCTTCCCCATCCACAGGCCCTTCTGGTCACCCCAGCTCAGGGAGGTAGGCAAGATCCTGTGAACTGCTTGAAAAGGCCAAGGCCTTGACACTTAGCATAGCTAAGGACCAAGCTGCTTCACAAATACAAAACCCGAAAGCTGATCCATGTTTTGAAATAGAGAGGAGCAATTAAACTCCATGCTAAGAATGTCCCCAGGTGGCCGACCCACTGGTCCCTCACCATCAGTAATGATGGAACTCCTCCTGAAGGGGGGAGAGGTCCTCTGGCCCTGGCACTTGGAAGCATGGCTCTTCTGTCTGGCTCCCATGAGTGAGTGCTTGTTTGCCCTCAGATCTGAATGTCAGGAGGAAAATCCTCTTTCAGTGTGAGCTACTCATTCCATTTATCAAACACGGAATCCCATCAACTTATCCTGGTTCTCTTTCTGCCTTGGCTGTCAGAAAACACAAAGCTAAATTAAGGCTCATTTTCAGCAGCTAATTCACCTGCATCCTGAAATTACACTTTCTTCCCTCTTCTCTTTATAGTGTTTCTTTTTATGGATAGATTTATTTCAAAAAGTTAAAACATAAATAATTTGATAGTATAAACTGGCTCTGTTCCAAGTTACAATCAAATTCATTCTAACTATAAATGAAATTAAAAATTCCTGCCATGGCTATATCAATAATGTTGCTCTGGGCATGAACTAATAATGTACTAATGATGTTTAAGTCAAATCAGATCTATGATTTATTGAGAATCTACTGTGTGATAAGTGACATGTTAGATTTTGTCCATCCACCATAGTATTGAGTCAGTCCTATGAGGTAGGTATTACCTTTTATTTTTAGGTTAGGAAACTAGCTTTTTAAAAAAATTGTATAGCCTCTACATAGCATAGCATGATTTGTGATCACTTTTATGATAATACATGTGCCAAATAGGCTCAGATTATAACAGGTAACAAAGAAGACAGCTTCATGGATATCCAAAAACTAAAGTACCTTCTGTTTAAGGGAAACAGCACTATGGGATGGCTGCTCACTAGTGACCCAGAGAGAGTGAAGGCATCATCAGAAGGTGCTAGCGTATCATAGATGAGCTTGAGAGCATCCCGTAGTTCTGCCCTGACAGAGGAGGCAGCTGGAGAAGACCCAGGCCTGCTGCAGACAGGAGCTGGAGGGGCTGCAGGTCTCAGTGGATGGGGGCCGGGGACAGGGCTGTCTGTGCTGCTGCCCGGAGGACCAGCTGGTCTGAGTGTCAGCCAGGCTGAGAGCACTTGGAGGTTTCAACTGAGTGGCCAGGACCTGTTGACTGCTTGACTATGACAGACTGCCCTGGTCTGCAGCTCTGTGCTCCCTGTAGTTTCCCTGTGAATGGAAGGAAGGCAGCCGGCTCCCTGTCTTGTAGCGATCACATGAGACCCTTACCTCATGACAGGTGTGCTTTGCCTATGTCCTGCAGGGACTCTTGGAAAGTGTCAGTGCCTAAATATGGGAGATGGCTATGTGGGCCTCTTGGACTTCACATGCTGTTTCCAGAGTGGAATCCATGTAATAGGAGCAATTCCTTGAGAGGAGGAGCCCATCCGGACCAACATTCCTTGGGCTTTTCCCCCTCAAGAAACCAGAAAGGGTGTCTTGGGGAGGAGGTAGTGTCCACAGTGCTGATCAAAATTTGGCTTTAGAGAGAAATAGGGAAAGATAGAAGCAAGCACTGTTTCTCTCAAACAGGCCTGTGTATTCCAGGCTCCACCCGAGGCCGTCCCGATGAGGGGCAGAAGGTCAGGTCTGGTGACTGCTCACAAGGAAAAGCAAAGTCAGAGTCAAGGGTACCTTGCTAGATGGAGGAAGGAGTTGTAGTGACCTTTGTGTGGTCTTTAAATGATTGGGTATAGTACATCTGTTGGAATTTTAGAATATGTGTATATGATTATATTCTATAATTTGTAATACCACATATAATAGAATATATAGATAGAATGTATTTTATAGTTTGGAAGTTACGGTGTAAAAGAGAGAAAGCAGATAGCCCTGTGGAAGTGAGAAGACATTCTGTTTTGATGATAGTAGGGTCTGACGGGCCCCAGAAGGGCACGTGGTGGGTAAGAACTCACCAGTTGGAGGCCAGGAGAGCACAGAGCCAAGTCTCACCTGCTCCCTCTGAGCTGAAGTGAAGCCAGCACCCTGTGCACACAGCGCACTTCTCACTCAGGTAAGGACAGCATCTAAAGACAAGGCCTTCCAGGTGGAATGGCAGGGAATGGGGGGAGTCCACTTAATGCACAAGGAAAGAAAAGATGTATCTGAGCGTGTAGAAGCATATTTTCAGTCTGGAGAGAACATGTGTCTGCCGTGTTGAGCGTAGGAGGCTCTGTGGAATAAGCTGTACCACCTCAGGCCTGGAGGGTCATCTGCCTTGAGAGTCAGCAGATCCTGGGATCCCCACCCAGGGGCTCATGGCAGGTCCTCCAGACGGCACAGGTGCCACACCTGAGGCCAGCCTCCCCCATCTGTCCTTAGGTGGAGGCTCTCCCGGCTCTTCTTCCTGGCATCTTTCTTGGGTCAAAGAACTATTCTCTCTCCAGTCCGGAATTTGTCTCCTCTGGCCAGAAGGCTCAGCCTGTGACCTCTGAATAATACTCTCTCCACAGAGGATGGCCTCTTGGCTTAGATGACATCTGAGCAGTGGCCCACAAAAGGGCCATGTGGGACATTCAGATAGGTGGTGGCCATGCCTCACCTGGGTGGATCAGTCCACTGGCTCTGGGGAGAGGCTTAGAGACGCTCTCCAGGAGGTCACCTGCATCCCAGGTGACCACACAGTAGGCGTGGTGTCCAGGGCTCCATCATTGCCTCAGCCGCCACCTTCTCGCTTCTGTCTCTTGCTCCCACACCCCTATCCTCCCTGGCTCCTCTCTGTGTTGAGCCACAGTGGTGCTGAAAATTGTGCTGCCCTCCCAGCCCCTGCTGTCTCTTCTGAGAGCTCCTCTGGCCACTCATGTTCAGGAAAGGCTTAGTCTTATCATCTCGTCTCACACCTCCCTGGAGGCCTCAGTGCAGGTGCAGCACAGAGTGACCTCTGGCATGGTGAAGAGGAAGGATGGGGCCTGTAGAGACCTGGCAGTGTAAGGGGGAGAGGGACAGCTGAGTTGCCGCCTGAAGAGGGTTAAGGTACTGAGCACATGAGGACTCCGAGAAGGAAACACAGCAGTGACTGAGATGCAAGCGCACTGAGGAGGAGCTGGGTTTGTCCAGCTAGTCCACACCTCCGCACCTGCAGACACAAAACCAGAGGAGGACTCGGTTGCAATCACAGGTGGTGCACACCTGGGTTTTCAGACCCACACAATGTCCAGGAGCCCCTTGGAGCTGTCCAGGCTTGGAAGCACCCACCTGGCCAGCATGGACTGGAAGGACGGGGAGCTATGAGTGGAGCTAGGGATAGCACAGGTGTCCTGATGTGACAGAGCCAGAGAGCCGGAAGGTGACATGGGAAGCTTGGGATCCTCCAGTAAAGACACCAGTCAAAACTGGACCCAGGCCCCCTGGCAGCTTCCTGCCTGGATGTGGCACTGTGTAAAGGTGAGTTGAGGACAGTGGACATCAGGGAAGATGTCCCGATGACCACATGCTGGGGACATGCTGCCTGGCAGGCTGTTCAGAATGCGAGGAGGGATCCAGTTCCAGAGAGGCGTGGCTCTTGGCCAGGGCTGCTGCTGTCTGGAGCAGAGGAAGAGGAGAGAGTCCTGTGTGTGGGAGAGATGGTCTTGTAACTGGAGTCGATGCAGCACAAACCAAAAGGAATTGTCTTGATCCCAGAGCAGGAAGGAAGGCAAGCCGTAATCCAGATGTGTGAAGTGTGCAAATGCTGTCTGTGATTCTGTGGTCTGTGTTAAGAATAAGCTACCCGACCCAGTCCAGGGGAGCACAGAAAGGACATGGGGCAGACCTGGGAAGGCAGGTGGTCACCAGCAGACCGGGCAGCAGTGGCTCCTGCCCAAGTGTCTGGCCTGGGTGCTCTATCCAGTAGGCAGCGCGCAGGCACCAGACATCGCCGGCCTTATAAGGAAGGCATGGAGAGACAGAATTTCTGGAAATGTCATAACTGTTTAGAAATCCTGGGGGGAGAGGGAGCATGCTTTTGCTGTAGCTGGAACTAGGGCGGCTGGGGTCAACCAGGGGTTGGTCTTCCTGGAGGAATAGTAAAGGGGGCGCCTTCCTCCAGGAAGGGCTGGTCCCCGCCGTGGGCTCCCTGAGCTTTTCCCACAGTCCTGTTCAGCTTCTGTGGCTCTGGGAGGCCTTCTGTTCCGGACTGAAGGGTAATCATGGTGGTCGCTACATTCAAGGGCTCTCAGGTTTCCTGCAGCAGGGCCTGCAGCGATTCCTGAGTACCATTTCCTCTGTGCTTGGTGGTCACATCAAAGTGGGTGCGTGAGCATCTGCTGGACACGTCTTCCTTACCAAACTCCAGGGCTGTGGGAAGCATGCAGGCCTCACTCCCTTCTTTATATGCCCTTATCTATTTCTTACATTTTGCTGCCAAGAATTACAGGGTTTTTCACATTAATTAACCTGCAGTGAACCTCATGGTGGCTCAGCTAAGCTAGAATAGCTTGTGACTTTGAAGGACTCTCAAGAAGGCCGTAGCATTGCCTGTTTTCCCCTCCTCCCTTTCTCCCATGCAAATATAAGTCAAATTTCCCACTCTTCCTTCCTCATGGGGTATTTCAAATTGGAGTTTTCAAAGCAATCAGAGCAGCTTTGTTACTGTTGGTCCCATTGAAGTGGCTTTCCTGCCACCTCAGCGATTCCTTGTCATGCAGCAGTCACAGGGGTGATGGAGAGGTTGCAGTATTTTCCTTTGGAGCCCTGTCCTTCACATGGAGTCCTCTGCAAGGAGAAAACACTTCTTGCAGATGTCTAGAAAACCCAGAGGCCCTGTCTCCAAGAGGCCCTTGACCACAGCCTTCCCCAGTCTGTCCAGGCCAGGCCTGATCCCCAGCGGGGAGGGAGAGGAGCACAACAAATAGAAAGCCATTAAAAGCTCATCAGCGAGCAGACAGCTGTAGTCCCACCTGCCCTCTTTGCCGTGCGGCCCAGGGGCCTTTGGCTGGATGTTACCACTGTGACGCAAAGTCCAGCTGCACTGAGACTCCCTGTGCCCCACAAGGTCATTACTGTAAGAAGGACGATTACAAAGCTGGCTGTGTTTGTCTCTACCCTGGCCGGGAATGCTGCATGGTGAATTATCAGGTGAATCACCTTGCCCAAATCCCTGTCATCCAAGATGGTGTGCAAGAAGATAGGATTCGGAAAGTTGAGATTGGCAGCAGAATCAGATTCTAAAATCCCCTTAGAACTTCCTTACATTATGGGCTCTACCAGGAGTTAGATGAGATCCAATTTTCTTGTTAGATTGCCAGAGCTTCTGGCATTCAACTAAGTGGCTTTTCTCATGGTTCTTGGAGCTGGATGGAATCTCCAGAGTCATTGGAGCATCATCCTGCAGGTGAAAAGCCTCCTCCTGTCCCAAGGTTCTCAGTGACCAAGTGAAGACTCCAGCCAGAGCCTCAGGCTGCAACATCAGGTTCCTTTCTACACATGAGCAGAACCTGGGTCATGGCCCAGCCCTCACCATGTGACTTTCCTGGTAACTGTCCATTCACTATTACTCGGAAAGTCACTTTCTGCTCACGTGGCTACAGTTCTGCAAGTCCCGTGAAGGGGGGTGGGGATGTGATTATGAAAGTGAGTAATTTCATGCCTGAAATCTTTATGCATCTCATGTCCACTGCTGATGGAAATTCAAAACCAAAGAACTGAGAACATTTGCATGTGCTGAGACCTAGGAACCTTGCCAGCAGTCTGGTACACAGCACATCTAGGAAAGAGCCTTCCCCAACCTTGACTATTTGAGAACACAGAGCATGGTCACAGCTTACATGCAAGTGGTACTTTGGCCAGATGGTGTTGAAAGAAAGTACCAGCCAGAGGGCACAAAGGGTCCGCAAGAGGAATAAAATTATGTGCTACTGTGTTCCTGTCATTTCAGAATGCAGAAAGTGCCTGAGACCAGCATGTGGATCTGGGATAGGCCACATCTGGGACAAATATCAGCAAGTAGGTGGACGTGAAATGATGGAGGTTATAATTTTTGTAGCATTAAAGGAAGTCACAGGATGCATTAAAAAGACATCATCTTGCTAAACATGGCCATATTTCTATAGTGTTGAGAAGGGCTTACATCAAATAAGCCTCTTGATTCTCTGACTCTCACTTAGGATGATCATCAGGAGAAAGGGAAAATGAAAAGAAAGGTAAGTTGGGTAGTTTTGAGTCCTGGGACAGTCCCTGGTGAAAGAGTTAGGCTGGTAGCTGCTATGATCCTGGGATATGTGACCTTGGGAGCCTGAGCTTGCGTCTGGACTTTGGCCATGGCTTCACCCAGCGTTCAGGTGGGTTGATTTTTAAAGAGGACAACAGGGCAGAGATAGCAGTGATCATCAGAAGTCAGACTTGATCACACTATTCCCACACGGAGGACACGGCACGGGGTTCAGTAGGACCCCGCTCATGTGGCAGCTTCAGACTGACTGAAGACCAAACAACCAGGCCCCTGCTGATGGCTCAAAATCATATAGGTTGGTTTCTGGAGAGAGGAACCTAAGCCGCATTATTCCCTCCAGATAGAAACACAGAAATATATGTTTCTTCAGTAAGTGATGCTTAATGACGTGGCGGCTAGTGGTATTGGAGGCTTTTTGCAGGGGGAGCATCTGAATTAATTAAGTGCCATTCATCTTAATGGCACATGCTCTATGATCACCAAAGGGGTGTCAGAAATTGTGCCCCAGCTGCAAGAACAGTTGCTACAAAGAAAAGGCAGCCAGCTTGCTGCCAGCTGCCTAATCACATAGTCCTTGGCTTACTCAGCAGAACAAGCTCCCCTAAGCCCCTGTCTTACCCTACTCCCTGCTGAACTGTCTGTTTCCATTGGCTATCATTACCTCAAACTGCCATATCCCATGCCTAGTTAAGAATCTGGCAGAGAAGAACGAGGAAGCCCCATATTTGGTGCTACACAGATTGGAGAAATGCCATAAAACTTCATCCGCTGCCTCGCTCTTCACAGTATAGGCTGAGGACCAGTAGCATCAGTGTCACAAGGGAAGCTGTCATCAAGGCACATCAAAGGGAGTAGCCTTCTCTGTCCCCCTCATCTCAGAGCAGTGCTCACTCCTAGCTACTTGCTGTAGCTTTGGAGCTGCACGTCACTTAATGCTAAGGATACATTCTGAGAAATGCATCATTTTTGTTGTTGTGCCACCATCGCTGAATGCACTTACCCAGTCCAAGGTGGCAGAGGACAGTCTTGATGCAATCAAAAGATGTGGTAAACATGAAATCTGTGAGGCTGCTGTCAACATCACAGCACGTGGTTTTACAGCAATTATTTTTTATAACTAGAAGGAATATACTCAAAAAGTTACAAGTGTAGAATAGTAAATACATAAATGAGTAGTAACATTCATTATTATAAAGTATTACGTACTCTACACTGTTGTGCTGTACTTTTATACAAGAGGCAGCACAGCATGTTTGTACACACCATTATCACAACAAACACATGAGCAAGGCCTTGCACCATGAAGTTAGGGTGGCTGTGACATTATAGGGCATTCAGTTCCATTATAATCATATGGGACCACCATGATATATGTGGTTTGTCATTGATGGAAATGTTACGGTGCAGTGCGTGATTGCAACTAGGTGGAGTTGAAGAGAAAAGCTCCCTTTTTTCATCCTTTTTCCATTGTTGGAGCTTTTAGAATGTCTTTCCTGTCCTAGTTTTTGGATCTCTTCTCTGGTCTCTGATCTTCACCCATGTGATGCCATCGGGTCCTGACGTTCTTCAGCTGACTTTCAGAGTTTGCTACAGGTTCCATTTATCTTTCCCTGAAGTTTGGAGACCAGGTGTCTTTGTAGAGGTGGTTGGGACAGCTGCCTCTGACCCTCTCTGTCAGACAAACCTGACTCTAAACATTGAACCTGATGGAACCTAAATCCTGATAAATAGGTTCTTGACAAACATGTATTTTGAGACATGTTCTTGCTATGTAGTTCAGACTGGCCTTGAACTGACTATGTAGGCCAGGCTGGTCTCAAACTCATTGCAGTCTTTCTGCCTAAGCCTCTTGAGTGTGCCACCATGCCCAGCTTGACAAACATATTTGAGAACATATTGGTCAACCAGACATGTAGAAGATGAAAGGAAGCAGAGTTCTTTCTGCAACACTGAACAGAAATGTCACACAGGCCCTCAAAGCTGTGGCCTTTGACATTCCCAAAAGGCAGACAGCAGGTCCTTGGCCCAAGACTGAAATGGCCACATTGTTGTCTTCCTCCTCTCTTGTTCAGTTTTTATTTTTGGTTTAAAGATAGAAGCCAAAATGGTGATGCTTTTCTTAGAGGTGGTTTCTTCCCATTCTTGTTGTCAGTGACTCATATGTGAAACATGGGTCCTGTGGCTGCTTACATTGGTGACGTTCAGGAGTTGACAGGTCAGCTGCTTCTGTTGTCATAAGGCATCATTTTCTCTTCCCACATTTGGCATATTATTACCCGTGGTCTAGAAGATCAGGGCAGCCTCAAAATGCCATGCGGAAACCTCTAGCTGGGATTTACATGACCCCTTGCATCCAAGACCCTTGCCACTTCTGGCTACAACATGAATTCAATCATGTGTCCTGAGAAGCTGGTCTGCCCCTTGAGGGGTGAGTCTTGATTACTGTCTGTCTTTAGTCATTAGTGGGCTTTGCACATGTAGTAACTTCTACAGAGTAATTATATAATCCATTCCTTGTGAAAAGGGTCAGGAAAGAAAGCCAAGGGAGTGCTTACCTAAGTGGAAAGAAATCTAAGGAGCCCCGCAAAGGGATCATATTTTCAGACTTGGGGATTTGCAAAGGGTTATAAAGATAGCCCATTTGAACACACTATGCTTTAAAGAACCAGCCCTGAGTGGTGCTGCCTTCTGTAACTTAAAGCATAGTATAATGATGGTGAATCTTTTAGAGCTTTCAGTGATACCAATAGCTTGCTGCAGCACACTTGCCATAGGTTCACCACCACTGGCATAGTGCTTTATAGAGCTTGGCTTTATTGCCAGGTATGTCATCATGACCTTGACTTCCCAGTCTTACCTGATTTTCATTCAGTCCAAAGTTGTACAATACACCTTGTAATTGAACCTTCAGATAACTGGTCAACCAGTTATTTTTCCCCATCTGGTTCAGTCTTTCACAGAAATTGAAAGAACTTATTTTAAATGAGAGTTCAGACCATGTTGATAATTACAGAGAAGCAATGAATGCTAAAGACTGAAAATAAGTCAATGCCATTTTGCAAAAGAGAAATGAGACAAATTGCATTCATTCTAGACTTATGCTATTGTTTGTAAGAAAGATTCCAGAATGGCTCATCAGACATAATTTGTGAGCTCATAAAAATAGAAGAGGCAATTCTAGAAGTCACCAAGGGTTGTGTAGACATAGGTAATGTTGTAAATTTCTCCAAGGTTTCTGCAAAAGCCTTAGCACTCCTAATGGGAATCATGGAGAGCTATGAGCTGGATATTTCTACAGTTGAATGAATTTGTGACTGTTGGACAACCTTACGGGGCACTTATTGGCACATCTGTTTGGGAAAGATGTTTCTCACCTGCCATAGGGCGTAGAGGAATTTCTGCTTTCTTGCACATTGTAGTTATAACCTAGCTGTAGAGATTGGTACCATGCTCATCTAAGATGAATAAAAGAAGAAAAGACGTTACTAATATCAAGAATGAAATGGAGATCCTGCACCCATTAGAAGATCAGAGACCAACTTTATGTTCATAAACTGAACAAATAATAAATGGGCTAATTCCTTGAAAACTACAAACTAACAAAACTCAGGGAAGATGAAGTAGGTGACCTGGGTAGGCGTGTGTCTGTTAAAGAAATTGGACTTGTAGTTTGGAGAGATATGTTTAACCTGATTTAAACATTACACAATGGTATATACATTGAAGCATCACCTAGTACTCCATGAATATGTACAATTTTTATGTTTTTATACATCAGTTTAAAAAATAAGAGATTAAAACTTGAAAAAATAAAAGCTCGCCCAAAATCTCTAGGCCAAGATGATTTCACTGGAGAATTTTGCCAAATACCCAGGAAATAATTTACCACCTATTTTACATAATCTCTTCTGGAAAATAGATGAAGAAACATTGTCCAGTTAATTTTATGAAGTCAATATTTGATGCCAAAACTGGACCAAGAAAATCATAGATCAGTATCTGTTTGGAAAATTCCTCAATAAAATTTTAGCAAATTGAATCCAATTATTCACACACACACACACACACAGACATTAAACCATGACCAGCTGGGATTTATTTTAGCTATGGCAGGCTGGTTCAGTGTCCAAACATCAGTTAATGAAATATTGCACATCAACAGGCTAATGGAGCAAAACCTACGTTAGGAGATGTAGAAAAGTCATTTGTCAATCCATTGATGTCTATTGTTTAAAAATGTACAGTTTACTTATATAGGGGAAGGTCTTCACGCTACTAAATCACATTCACAAAACAACCACAACTAATACCATCCTTAATAGTGAAAAACTTAACACTAAGTTACCAAGAAAAAATAGTATAAATCTAATAAAATGTACACAGGCTCTGTATGAAGCAAATCACAAAATGCTGATCATGGTCGAGGATCTAGCTCAGTGATTCCGCTGCCTGCCTTGCAAGTGCAAGGTCCCAAGTTCGATCCCTGGTACCAAAAGAAAAACAAAACAAAACGCAAAGTGCTGATCAAATAAAGAAGGCTTAAATACTTGAAGACATGTATTTATTCTTGAATATTTACATACTAAAGATGTCAGTTCTCTCTAAGTTGATCTATAGGTTTAATGCAGTTCTCAGAGTGTCAGAAAGGGTTTTAATAGACATAAATATATTTATTCCAAAATTTTTAAGGGAAGGAAAAGACCCTAGAACAGTGATGCCAAACCTTTTAGAGCTTTCAGTGATACAGCCTGCTGCAGCATGCATGCCATAGGCTCATTACCACTGCCCTAGAATAGTAAAACCCATTGAAAAAATGAATAAAACAGAACAGATCACTCTTGGTGATATTAAATCTTAATCTGTATCTACAATGTACTAGTGGAGGTAAGGAAACAGTTCAGTAGGATGTAAAAGAGAACTCAGAAATAGATTTGGACAAATATGTTCAATTTTTGACAAAGTTACAAAGGCAGTTTAATTCAAATTTTTCAATGATAGCCTTTTCATTAAAAATTACTGGAACAATTTGGATGTCCAGAGGCTAAGAAAAAACCCCTAAACTTCATACTTTAAAAAAAAAATTAAGTCATATTGTCATATTATAAATTTAAGTGTAAATTTAAAAACCATTAAACTTCTTTAAAAAAAGCATAGGAAAAAATCTTTGGCACCTATGGCTAGGTATAAATACATAGTCCATAAAGTGAAAGTTGCTAAATTGGAACTGATCAAAATGAAAAACCTTTGCTGTTTATGGCATGAAAAGACAAATTACAGACTATTTGCAAGTCAAATAAGCTGATAATGTACTTGCATCTTAAAAAAGGCCTCAAAATTCAGTTCTGAAACTACATGTTTAAGAAATGGTCAAAACCGCAAGCAGACATTGCACAGAAGACTGCGCTGATGGCAAATAACCACATGAAAAATAGTAACATTAGCCATCAGGGAAATGCAAATTAAATCCTCAGTGAGGTATCACTGCACTTCCATCAGAAGAGCTAAAAAAATAATAGTGACGGTGTCAGTTGCTGGCGTGGATATAGGAAACAGAATCATTTGTACATTTCTGGTAGAAATATAAAATGGTACGAGCAATCTGGAAAACAGTCTGGCAGTTCTTTTTAAAACCCAAACTTACTACATTACCCAGCAACTACACTCTGGTGCATTTATGCCAGAGAACTGAAAATTTGAAAATGTATTTTCACCTAGAAACTTGCACGTGAATATTTATAGCAACTCTATTTGTGATAGCCCCAAACTTGAAACTACCTAATGTCCTCTTGTGCCCAAGCAGTTAAACCATTCTGCATACAGATCATGGAATACTACTTAGCAGTAAAATTAAATGGATTGTGGACATAGTAACTTGGATAAACTGAGGCAATTATACTTAAGAATAATTCTTGAATAATTCTCTCAGAAGAATATGTAGTTCATGATTCCATTTATGTTTCAGTTATGAAATGACATAATGAGATGGAGAACAGATTGACAGTACCAAGGGTTTAAGGGACAGGAGAGAGGGTGGGTGGGCCTAGAAAGAGTCTTGTGTTGATGGTACAGTTAAGATTTTTGATTATGGTGGTGGTTACACAAAGCTACACATATGATAAAATTCCATGGAGCTGCACACATACACAGAAATGAGTGCATGTACAATGGGAAAATTGAAAACAAGCCCTGTGAATTGCACTGATTTCAAAATGCTGTGTGATGCTCTGCTGTAGTAATGTAAGATGTTGGCACTGCAGAAGGCTGGGTGAAGAATGTGCTGAACAGATCTGTATATTTTTTCAACTCCTTGTAAATACATAATTATTTCAAAAAGAAAAGTTTAAAAAGAGGGTCTTTTTAAAAATCCAGATGTCCAGGCCACACCTCATATGAATTAAACTGTGATTTCTACATGTGGAATTTAGGGCTCTATTTTTTTTTAACTTGTTAGATGATCGTAACATACATCCTTATTTGATAACTGGTGGTCATTAATGTGAGTGGTTATCGTAACTGTTGTCTTTCCCCTTCTCATGAAAGCAGCATTGATAATAGCACTTTAACTTTATGCCATGCTCTGTTTGAAGCACTTTGCAGCCATTATCTCATTTCACCATCAACTATAATTGCTTCATTCTCCCCTGTCATTAGCTCTCCTTCCCTGTGTGGGTCATTTGGCTACCATGTTAGGTTTTCATCACTGTGATAATACACCTGAGGCAAACGACTTAAAGGAGAAGTGTTTATCTTGGCTCACAGTTAAAGAGAGTTCAGTCCATGGTCAGCTGGCTCTATTGCTTTTCCCTGTGATCAGGCAGAAACATTACAGTGGAAGAGCATGGTGGACCCAGCTGCTCACCTCATGGCAGGTGGGAAACAGAGGGAAAAACAGCCAGAGAGAAAAGGGTTGGGGACCAGATACAGTCTTCACGGTCATACCCCCAAAATATACTGCTTCAACTAGGCCCCACCACCTATGTTTTCATTACTTTCTAATAATGCTATCAAATTATGATCTCAGTGGATTAATTCACCGAGGAAATTAGAGCCCTTAAAATCTAGTCACCTTCCAGAAACCCTTCTTCTGAACACGTAAGTGTTTAGGAGGACATTTTAGATCCAAACCATAACTGATGATTTTGAAAGCAAGCAAATTGCAGAGTTTCTTCATCTTTACATAGTGGCACTTACTTCATTTTGGAAGGAGCCTGAGTTGTAATGGGCTCTGGTTTGGTACCTAAAGTTTCCTTGACTTTTCCCTATAACCAAAGAGAAAGGACTCCTGAAGATTGGAGGTGGAGGTATTGCTTTTGGGTGTGTTTGGCGCTTCTGAGGAACTCTCTCCTTTTTCAGAATAGGATTGAGATTTGACATTTCTCTTCTTCCTACCTGGAGATGGTCATTTATAGTTGACACATGTGTGCCGATGAGTGTGGGTCCCATCTAGACCTAAGGATACAGACCAGGAGACGGAGGGACCAAGAAGGTGAGCCCTACGCTCCCAGGAGATGACCAACCATTGAGAAAGCTCACAGAAAATGCTACTTATCAGGTATTCTGCTGTGACACTGCCTGCTATTGTTTGAATGTAGTTGTCCCCACCTATACTCATATTGTGGCTTAATTATTTAATGGACCAGTGTTGGGAGGAGATCTACTACTAGAAGGTGTGTAGGTCATGGGTGGAACCCTCCTGAATGGGTTAATGCCTTTCTCATGGGAATGGGTTAGCTACTACAGTGTTTCACCCCCTTTTCTTCTACCCACTTCTGCTTTCCACCATGAGTTGCAGCAGCATGAAACCCTCACCATAAGCCAACAAGATACGGCCACTGTACTTTGGACTTCCCAGCTTCTAGAACTTGGAGCCAGAATAAGCCTCTGTTCTTTATACTTAATATAGTCTCTGGTATTCTGTTATACCAACAGGAAACCAACTAAGACACATGGGTTGATTCATGAAGAAATTACAGTGTGAAAGCCAAGAAGGTCCACCCTTTTGTGGGTCAGTTGGCTTAGTTTGGCCTTATGGTCCAGGCATCAATGTCTGGAAGATGAATCCCAAGTCAGGTCATAGTCTGTACATGTCTACAACACATCACAATTGTGTTATCTTATTTGGGCTGATGGGCTGATCCTTTTCTTAATTTCTTGTGCCCTTAAAAAGAAAAACCTTGGCTGCCAAAAATAAACATTTATGTGTCTGTGACATTGCAGAGAATGAATCTGTCTTGGGGCTGGAAAATGAAGAAAAAGAAACTGTAAATACAGGAAATCTTGCCAAGCAACAAGTAGAGCTGTCATGTTGCTCTCTCTGGGGGCACCATTCACGTGGACAAAGATGTTACCTTCAAGCTGGAATCAAAACTGATGTGAAATGTAGAAGGCTGAGAATGAGCTGGTGGTTTCCCAGGCCTGAGAACCAAGTGATAAAAGCTGCCCATAAGTTCGCCCCCAAGGTTAGAGTCTCCACCGCACCCTGCACACATCCCCTCACTGAGCCGGCTGTTGCTCTGTGCTTGTTTACCTTTATGCATTATGGATTGAGGTATTGGTTTTATTTTCATGGAGAATTTGGATTCTCTTAAAGATTCCAAAATTTGAGGGTGGGGGAACTGTGTAGATACATGATCCCTCTACTGCCTTTAATTCAGTGCAATTTCACTGACATCCTACCAGGAATAGAAGCATAATCTTTTGTGGTAGGGAGACAGGGGTCCAAAGATAAGGCTGTGCCTTTTTTTTTTTAGTTCTTTTATTGGTACATTTTAGGTATGCAATTCGTTTACATTTATTATTGGGTGTTTGTACCTGTACATGATGCATCTTGGTTCTTATTTTTTCCCCCATTACCTGTGCGCCCTTCACCCCCTCCGCCCTTCCCTATTTACATAGATTTCATTTCCATTTTTTTTCTTTTCTCAGAGTTTTTCCTTTCCCTCTTTTCCTTTCCCCTTCCCCTCCCTTCACTCCTTCATCTTTGGACCTTTTTTCCTATTTCACATTATCAGTTATTCATTTTAATCATTTTAATCCTTGTTTACACTATCAGTTTCTCACACTAGAGAAACTATTTGGTATTTACACACGTGTGTCCTATTTATTTCACTTAAGAGTATGGCCTCAATATGCATCCATTTAGCTATAAATGACTCTAGTTTTTCGTTCTTGATGGCTGAGTCGTACTCCATTTTATAAAAGAACCACATTTTCTTTTTTTTTCCCCCCAATTAACTTTATTGGGACATTTTAGTTATACAATACAGTTACATTCATCATTGGGATCTTGTACCATTACATGAATCTCTTGGTTCTTTTTTTTTTTCCCCTTCCCTTGCCCTCCCTTCACCCCCTCCACCCTTCCCTATTTGCAAAGACTG
>NW_004624768.1:4462578-4533060 GCF_000247695.1 Heterocephalus glaber
TGTAGGTATCTTTGTTGCTTGTAATTAGAACCCTTATGGAATGATTGCTTCTCAGAGGTGTCTTCCAGATATAGCTGGTCTTTAAGTTTTGAGTCTCTTATGACTCTAAGGCTATCTCATTTTCCTTATACTAGGAAGATTCATTGACTAAATCAATGCCAACGCCTTAGCCCAAGTGATACAGTCAGCAACACCATTGCATCAAGTACATCTTTGAACATGACATTTTGTGGTAGTTATTAATCTATCACCTTTAGCTGTGTGAATTAAATCAAGATCGAGGACCAACCCAACATATAGTGAATAAACTCTTCAATATAACAACTTTACCCTTTGGGATGAGGAGTTAGAAGGGGTTGGGGAGGGAAGGACAGATGGGAAGAAGGATAGGGGAAGGTTAGCAGTGTGGCCAGAGGACACAGGTGAGAAGGAAAAAGAATAATAGGAAAATAAAGAAGAACGCCAAATGAGGACCAAAACAGGGACAAAAAGGGAAGATTAACAGTGTGGGAGAGCGAGCGAGTTGAGTGTAAGAGAGAGAGAAAGGAAAGAGAAAAGAAAGAAGAAAAGAAAAAAAGGAGAGAAAAACAAATATTTGCAAAGAGTAGGAAAAAAAATTAAAGATAAGAGGAGCAAAGGAAAAGAAAAGAGAAAAATTCCCAAACTAATAATACTAATTTTGGGAATAAAAAATAACCATGAAGATGAAGGGCCTCTTTCATGGTATGTCTCTGCTGTCACAATAGACAATGTGGGTAGCAGTGTGCAGATATAAGTCAATGAGTCTCAGCAAGCTAGTCGCAGACCCGTGAGATTCAGGCAGATTTCTGGCTGCAAGTCCCAAGTTGAGCTCCCTGTCCTCCCGTAGGGTTGAACTCTGCAGAGTTGTATTGCAGGTTCCAGCTGCCCTTCCCCTGAAGATAGTCCCAGTCCTGATGGGAGGTGAAGATCACTCCGACTTACCCAGTACAGTGGTCTGGTGGTCCGGTGTCCTCTGCGTCTTTCTAGTGTGGAACCAGGTGGCTGTACAGAGAAGAGGCCAGAGGAGGTGGGGTTGTGTGTCCAGTGGATTACTGCCGGGGCGCGGGCTGATTCGGCGTGTTCTGCATGACTCACGACCTTGGTACGGCGTCCGCAGACCTGCCTGTCTGCAGCGGGCAAGGCTGTGCCTTTGACAGCTCTTGTTGCAAACTGAGTCATTTTGGCTCTGTTGGGTCACTGTATTTAGTACTGACTCTTCTGTAGACACAAATTGGAAGAAGACATTTAAATGAAGGCTAATATCAAAAATCTTTTTGAAAAAGGAATAGGAAAAGTAAAACTGAGTCCTATGGGTGCTGCATTGCATGTGGCTGGAGAACGAGGGGGAGTCCACAAGCAGGGAGATGCTGGAGCACGAGGGCTTCTTTCTCCATAGCTTTTTCTTTGCTGTGGTGCATTGTGGGAACTATGGGTGCTAGAAACACCCTTTTTTGACACTGTGAGGCTTATTGTCTGGAACACTTTTTGTATCTCAGATGAGATTTTGTGGATAGGGCCTTTTTTCCTGTTTTAATAATGCATTATCAACTACAAAGTTGCCGCTAGAAAAAATATCAATTATCACTTATGCAAGACTTGGCATTACTTGAGACCACATTCCGTCCTTGGAACACAAGAGTTGCTTTGAGCCAAAATTCAGAGAGGGTTTGCGGACAAGTTGCATACACAATCATTAAGTTGGCCAGAAGAATATATTTTTATCCTGTAAATTGAATGCCAGTTAAGCAGTAGTGATTATTACAAGAAGCTATAATTTATGCTAAGGGAAGTGAAGATTTTTTTTAAAGATAAAAATTGTTCTTTAAGAATAGCAGAGAAAAAAAAAAAAAGAATAGCAGAGAGAGATTCAATTTCATGGAAATTTCCAAAGCAAACCCTTGGCTCCATACGATATCCAGGATAGTTCAAAGAGTGGTATTCAGACTAGTGTAATCATGTACCATAAAATGACATTTTCATCACTGGTCTATAGCAAACCATATATGTTACAGTGGTCCCATAAGATTACAGCATCTAGTGATGTGTAGCCATCTTAGTTTGTGTAAACACACTATCTTTTCACAACTATCAGATCTTTTAACGACATATTCCTCAGAACATGTCCCTGTCACTGAGCAACCCATGGCTATATTTAGTAACTTAGCAAGAATGTGTTTACTATTCCTGAACTTTGTTCTTAGAATGTTCTGCAGCAGGTTGAACGTGTAGATAAAATATTTGGACCTTGTATTTTGAGTTTGTCCAGAATCTCCCTACACCAATCCCTTCCCTGGTTTCACCCCAAAATTTGGAAATCTGGGCAGAAATGAATTCAGGGTTTTGTCTTTGACTAACCAAAAGTGATTGTCCTAAATCTTGTGTTGTCTCATTGAAATCTTAGTGGTAATTCTTGCTGTTGGGTGTCAGTTTAGACTTCTCCCTGGACTTTGTGGGTAAAGGTTGAGAAGATTAAATGGGGACCCGAGAAAGATCTCTGATACTTGAGTTATTTCACATCTTGAGGATTAGCTTGATCAGGGTTCACCGAGAAAGGCAGGGGTCTGTGCCTGGAGGCTGCATGAAGGCAGATTTCAGCTCAGGATGGTAGAGGTCGGTGGTGCTGGCCCTGAGTTTCTTTCTAGAGGAGACGTTCTTAGCCCTGTTGGTACGCTAGGCTAAGGTGGGAAGCCCTGTAAAATGCAGATGCCCAAGCCAGGAGTGGTGTCATACCCCTGTAATATTAGCCCTCTGGGAAGCTGAGTCAGGAAGATTGCAAGTTTGAGCCCAGCCTGAGAGACTTAACAAGACCTTGTCTCAAACTAAAAAAGAAAAGAATGAGGCTGCAAATGTAGCTCAATGTGAAGTCCCTGCGTTCAATCTGCAGTACCACAACAACAAACAAGCAGATGCCCGACCCCTCCCCAGTGAGCCTGGTCTGCCTTTGGCCTTAGGTATTTGTGCCTTAGGATTCTGGGGAAGTGCTCAGCTTATCACCCTGGCTGATCGCCTACCTGGAGTGCGAAGAAGAGCTCATTAATTGTGGTTCTCAGAGTGTGCTTGGCTGCTGCGTTATCTTTCGGTTACTGTAACAAATGCCTGGGATGATCAGCTTACTCAGAGGAAAGCTTTGTTTTGGTGCATGGTTTCAGTCCATGATTGGCCCCCTTGCTTTTGGGCCTATGGAGAGTTAGCACATCATGGCAAGAGTATGAGGTAGTACAAGCTTCTTACCTCATGGTGGCTAGGAAGGTGAGAGGAATAAAGGAATGAGTTGGGGTCCCAGAACTCCCCGCCAAGTAACTTCACCTCCCAGTGACTTCTCAGTAGAGCCAAGTCCTTAACACATAGGTCTTTGGGGGTCAGTCCAGATCCAAACAGTAGCAACTGCACCAGCAGCTTACTAGACCCCTTGTACTACCTGAATCAGAAACCACAGTGAGGCCCAGCAGTCTGAGTTTACACAACCACCCTCCCCCTACACACATATCAGGGATTCTAACCTGTCCTGAACTTTGAGCACTGTTGGTCTACACTGTAGCAATGGTTGTCAAACTTTGATGGACATTAGATTCACCTGGGAACCCTTAAAAATCCAGATACCTAGGTCACACCTTATACCAGTGAAATGAGAACCTCTGGTAGCGGAAGCTGTGCACCAGTGTTTTCTAGAACTTTCTAGAAGATTCTGTGTAAACACCTTTAAAAGCCAGGGCCTTAGAGAAATTGAACTAGGTCCTTCTTGGTCCTCAGATTCTGGGATTCACCTTCAAGTTTTGCCCTTTCTTCCCAGCTTTAAGTTCATTAAGCAGCACATAAATTGTCTTAGATCCTCAAGTGGATGCCAGAGTCCCCGTTGGAACTGTTTCTGTGGAAGATGTGGCTGCTTGCTTCTGATTTATTATGTACTTGGGAGAAAGGGCTTAACTGGATTCTGTGCCGAGGTGACACTGTCAGACACACCCCACCACCTAAGGGCTAAAACTTTTATGAGAATTTCTACAACATGGTCAGGCTGTTTTGATTTTGTTCATCCACAAGTTGCATCAGTTTACAAATGTTTATCAGCCCCTTCTGTGTGGTTAGCACTGGGAGACTGTTGAGGTGTAAAGAATGACAAGCCCTGCCTTCAGAATGACCCTGCAGGACCTTGAGAGAGAGGAAAGGACTTTGGTGGTTGCAAGTTCAAGCTGGAGAGATCTCTCTTAAGTGTTGAGGGCCAGTGCAGGGAGGCAGTGACCTACAAACTGGACTTTAAAGCAGGAAGGAACTCCAGATAGATGCAGGGCATGGGCAAAGGCACTGGGGTAACTGGATTGGTGTGGGATTCCAGCAGGGACCAAGGCCATTCCCTGACCTGTAATGAGCACTGAACCCATCTAGGAAGGGGATGGAGGAATACATACTCCTGACCCCATCCACCTTCACTCCAGCCCCACGGCAGGATGGAAAAGGCAGAGTGCAAATAATTAGGTCATAAAGCCCCTCCTGATGTGTGGTTTTCGGGAAAGGAAGGGGTAATGGTCATTAGGAGCAGGAAGCAGCCTGTCCTTAGAGTTTCTGCTGCCTGGTGCATCCTGTGCCTTTTGATGTCCATGAGGGGTCTTTGAACTTTGGGAAGCCGCAGGTTCTCTCTTAGCTGCATCCCCTCCCGCAGGTTAGCTAATCCCCTCTTCTGCATTAGCCTTTGAAGGGGAGAGGAAATGCTGGGGGCTGGTTTCCAGTGCCCATTAAAAGGCAGCCCTGGGGAAACTGGTGGCAGGGATTGCCTAGGAGGGGGGGCAGCAGGGGCCTTTTTGGAAACTAGTGGAGGGCATTCAGTTTTCATTGTATGCCCTTGGTATCCTTTGAATTTTTACCATGCACTTATTTTTAGCTACTGAATAAATTAATGATTGCCTCAAGCCAGGCCCTTTCTGTTGGCTGAGAAAAACCCTTCTTAAGAAATCGAGCAGTTGCTATTGTTTGTCAGCAGAAAGCACATTAAATCTAAGCTTCTATGGCCTGCAAGTTACTAAGTCTAGTGGAATTGAAAATAATCTGGCCTACTTAAAGGCTGCCAGTGGTTAAAAAGAAAAAAATAAATAAATCTCACTATCCTTTAGTTTCTTTGAGGGGGAAGAAGCAGGTATAAAAGCAGTTACCTAAAGCATTTCTTCTAGGTAAATAAAGCTGTCCCTTGACATCAGCAGGGACTAGTCCCACGATGTCACTTGGTTACCAAACCCCACAGACACTCCGGTCCCTTAATAAAAGGATGTCATGTGTGCATACAACCGACCCAATCCTCCTGTTCACTTTCCGTCAGCTCTAGTGACTCATAATACGTCATGCAATGTAAATGCTAATGTGAATAACTGTTAATACTGTATTGTTTAGGGAGTAAAACCGTCTACATTTTCAGCACAGGTACAGTTTGAGTTTTTAATCATCAAATATTATTTATCCATATTTTGCTGATTCCAAAGATCCAGAACCCATAGAGACAGAGGACCCACGGGGGTTCTTCAGAAAGGTGTTTGGAGATGAGGACTGACTTTGAGGTTTATCAGCTCACAGCCACGTGTTATCCTGAAGCGTATGGAGGGAATTGGGCACGCTCACCTCCATAGCACGCCACTGGACACAAATACGCAAGCCTTAAAGTGGCTGTAGAAGTCCCTACAAATGAGAAATTAGTCTCCACTTACACATACATAATTTCTGCCATCCACTGTTAGTGGCAAGTTCCTCCTTGGCTTCTGCAGTTTAGACTATTAGCCCAGGGTTTACAGCTCTGAGTGGTTTTCACCACGTTGCTATTTCTTACCCTATTCCAGTCTTGTGCCTGCAGCACCATTAGGGGAATTGCTCGTGAGGTCAGAAGCAGATGGCATTGTCTTCTCCTTTTCACTGGATCTCCCAGTTTCTTTCATCTGAGTGAGGCCGATGATCCCAGTGGCACTGTGCTCTCCAGTCTTTTCCAGGCAGAACCTTGGGAACACGTTTCTCTAATGAGAAGCACTTTGTATTCTTCACCTTAGATGTGTTCTTGCCTAACAAGAGGTGCACAAGGCGTTCCAGACCCATGCTAGAACCAGAATTGAGGGTTGGGCCCCCGTCATCCTCGGGGCACCCTGAGCCAAGTGGGGAGGAGTGAGTGTAGCCGTCAGCTTAGACCCACTTCTGCCACCCTGGCCCTGTGTCCTTCAACCCTTGCAGTGCCATGTGTGTCTGCAGCAGGCCCTTCACAGACGAAAGAGCAATGGGGGTCTAATAAAACAAGGTATAGGTTGGGAGTGTGGGGGCGCATGCAGAGGACTCTGCCTTGGCGGTTTTCTGCTCATACAGTCATTCATGGTTTTCCTGTGTAGAAGAAATAACCAGTTCTAAACAAATAAATACCAGAGCACATTGGCTTTATCAGCGGAAGGTATGGAATGCCCTGGATGATGCTAATATGAAGTGGAGGATGTCATGATGCAAGCTAAACTTTCCCGAAGATTATTCAAGAAAGACTAAAAACATGAAGAGATGCTGATGTTTAAGGGTAGCAAGACTCAAAATTCTGAGGATGCCATTTATCTTCAAATGAATCAGTATATTCACTACAATCCCAATTAAAACCATTTTTTATGGAAGTTGACAACCCAATATCATACGGAAGAGGAAAGTTCTCAAACTTCCTGAGATCATCCTGGGGGAAAAAAGACTAAAGAGAAGAGGGGAAGAGAGTTGGCTCAGCACTTCTCCCTGCTATGCTCATCTTTACAGGGGCAAAACCTTCTCTCCACACTGTTGTCACCAGGTCAGCACTGTTCTCTCTAAAACAGTCATCCCGAGAGGCTAAATTCTTTCTTCATCTTACAGCCATCATTCCACATATCTTCAGAGTGTCTCACTGGAATCACCTGCAACACTCTATAAAATGCTTTCACAGGGTAGAAATACACTTGGCTTGATAGACATTTTTGTGCAGGTATAAAATTTTGCAGATATTACCTGACTCCAAGTCTGTTGAAGTGAGGAGACATGAGTGCACGCATCAGCTCTGCGTGCACTTGTTGGATGCTCTATGCTCTATGCAGTGAGGGCATTGTGGGAAGGAGGAGATGAGCCTCCCTCATTGGGGCAGAGGTGAGCCTCATTTGGGAGCCTGCATCATCATGTGCTCGTGTTTGTGACTATCCTACCATGAAGCCACTCATGCCCATGAGATGGTGAGAGGATGCACACACCGGGGGGAGCCCGTGTCCTGTGTGCTGGTGGGTTATATCGCTCACTTTCTCATCCCTGAGGCAAAATACCCAACACCTCAAATTAAAGGAATCCAGGTTAATTTTGACTTGGTTTCAGAGGGTTGAGTCTGTGGTCAATGGCTTTGAGGCAGAAATGATGGCATGATGGAAGGACCTGGTGAAGGAATGCTGCTCAACTCATGGAAGTCAGGAGAGGGGGGCGGAGAAGAGAGAGGAGAGAACAGAGAGGAGAGGAGAGGGAGAGAGAAGAGAGGAGAGAGAAGGGAGAGAGGAGAGAGAGGGAGAGTGAGACACAGAGAGAGAGAGAGAGACAGAGAAAAAACCAGGACCAGAGACCAGAATACATCTTTCCAGGTCACACCCTCAGTGACCCACTTCATCAACCAGCCTCCACCTCCTGATAGCACAGTCAACTGTGAGCTCATCTGTGGGTGAGTAGAGCACCCCCACCATGACCAAGTACCTTCTGAAAGCCCCGTCTCTGGGCACATGAGACTTTTAGGGGACTCTTGGGATCTAAGCCGTAGCAGGTTGTTAGTGGCTTTAGATGTTTATGTGGTGCTTTTTCCTACTCTAACTGCTGGTGGAGCAGAGAAAGATGAGGCCAGTTCACCTCGACCTGCTATTGGGACATTAAATGAGATGAGAGGCTGTGCCTCAGGCCACTCCCTTTGCCCCTTCATACAAAGTGTGCCACATAATATCGTTGTCTATGCTTGTCCTTGGATTTGTCCTGAGGACATCTGCGGTCCTGGACAGGATGACCACCTACCCAGAGCAGCTGGTCTCCAAGATGTCCGTGAAGCTCTGTTCAGGCATCTCTTGCTTGCAGTCCCTGGGCCTCAGCTAGCAAAACAGCAGAACAGGCACATTCTATTCCCTGAGCACATTGCAGCCGAAATACGGAATGAGAAAGCATCTAAAGGGGACCGGGACTGTGCAGTTCATTCCCAACCCACTTTGCTTTTGTGTGCTCCCCACACTTCCTGCATCAGTCTGGAGCTCTTGGGGGCACCTGAATTCGTAGCTGGGGCTGCCGTCCTCTTCACTCAGGACAACGTGTGCTCGAGGGAAGCCAGGGGAAGCCTCCCCGTGCTCACTACCCCCGGGCACTTTCCCTTCATCCCACTCACCTCCATTCCTTCAGGAGGTGAGATTCACACGCCCAGCACTTAGGAAGTGTTTGACAGATATTTATTGAATGAATAACTTTACATATTGTCATCCCTGCCTAGTCAGAGATGAGGAAACTGAGGCCCAGAGGTACATTGTTGACCAGAAGAGGGAATAATATCACCCTGCTTTGTCCTTTTCTTTTTTTCTCTCTCACTTCTCTTGGCACAATAAATTGAATTTTTGTTAAATTGAAAGTTAAAATCGCACTTGATCTGAGTCATACACTGTATACTGTATATCATATATGATATGTATGTATGTGTAAATGCACATATGCACCCAGATCTAGGCAAGACTGCTTAGAGAAGAGTCTGGACCTGACTCTTACACAAGAGTCTCTGTCAAAATCCCATATATATATAAATTCAAGAACTTGACTGTCTTTTTGTCATTTCAGTACTCTGGTTAGCTGAGAGAGCATATATTGTATATGTATTGTCCATTTTCACCTACTATGACATTATCCATTACAGCATTACCACCAACACTCTGTTGGTTGTTACTCATTGGGGATTTGGAATTACACAGTGTTTTATGATTGTTCTTACTGACATGATAGGGAGACATAGGAATAGAACTAAGCTTGTGATGACCACAGTCTGCTCTGGTACTAGCATTATTGCTAACCCCTGAAAGCTGTTTGACTGTTTTTTCCAAACAAAAACAATAAAGTTCTCTGGGGGGGTAATAATTTGGTATTATTTTTGCATCTTTGTTTTGAGATCATTAATGATCATGGCAATTAACCTTGTTCTTCAGCCTGTTATAATTGAGTGTACCTGTTACCTCTCCTGGTGACTTGGATCTCTTGCAGATAGTTTCTTAGTAGCAGAATACTCAGAGTGGAGTCTGGTGCTTGGCAAAAGGTACTGACAGTGGGGAATTTTCTAGTGTAAAGCTGATGTGTTGCTATTATGTTAATTAATAATAGCCAGTATAAAATTGCCCACTATTTTCTAGAAACTGCTATGGGCTGTTCCTGTTATTTGCAACTTTAATAAAATTAATAAGATCTACTAAATAGTGAGTGCCAGGTAGCTGACCCACAAGACTACTGACCCAGCTCCTCCCCTTCCAGTGGAGAGGCTGTGTTCCTTGAGCATTCCCTGGATTCTTTATCTCAATACAAGTATTCATTTCCCAAAGCCAGCCAAGACAGCTTTGAGGAGAGGCCAGAGCTGACTTCTATGGCTGAGATCAGAATCCCAAAGCTTCTGAGAGATGTATAGCTCACAGCCAAGTAAAGCTGAAGCTTCTAAAATGGCAAATACACCAAGTCTAGCATCCTTAACCATCTCCTGTGGCTTCCAACATCTGGGGTGAAACTAGGAGGGTGGAGCATTAGGGAAATTCTTTCAGAGCTCCCTCCATGGTATGATTGGGATTTCCCAAAGCAAATACAGAAGCAGCACGTTATTTTGTTTTAAGATAAAAATCAATCGACTCCAGGCCATTAAGTTATTACCGTATCTGATACATGTGACATGAGGCCCATCTGTGCCCCAGCCTCACAGTCATTTAGAGTTAAAATCACTGTGCATGCTTAACACTACACATTTTTGTTAAATATAACGTTGTCAGAAATAATAGATGCCCTAGGATATAAACCTAAAATAACATGGAAATTTTAGTCAGGTAATCTTTATTTAAACTAAAAATAACCTTAACAGTAGTTTATATAAACCTCAAGTAGCGAGACTCTCAGCCCAGTGCTAGTTCATCAAGCTGTAAATTTATGAGGCATTTACTTAGCATTTAACATTTTAAACCAGATCGAGCATGATCTATATTAGAGACAAGTTCCAGAAAGCCAAGAATTCCACTCATGGCTAATCCTGCTGACTGGAACATTCCTCAGGGAAGTCCTCTGAGGGCCGCCAGAGGTAAACACTCACCAAATGCACCACATGTTAGTGGGTTAGATCCTGTGAGGAATGGAGAGGGGTCAACAGCATACTCCACTTCTTGATCACTTCTATAATCATCCCGTGTGTCTCCTGAGAGACCAACTTCTCTGGCCAGGAGAGTCTGATAGTATGGGGAAAGAGACTGGTGTTATAACCAGTCTGACCACCAGAGAAAACTTGGAAATGGTTCCAAGCCCAACATTCCTCTCTTTGTCTGAGGTGAGACCACCCTCTTGTGGCTTGAATCCCCTCAGAGGGTGGTTTGCAAACATCCTTGTTGGTTGGGAAAACCCATCAGATGTTTGCTCAGGAGATCCCAGCCTGAGAGGACAAGAGGCACTCATCACAGCACAAATACAGACAAGTAATTGGAGTATTCATTCTCCATAGGATTATGATCTAGATTTGAAAAGTTTTCACATCCTGAGGTGGGTGATCCTTCTGATCCTGGCCAAATTGTTGGCAGCATGAAAGGAGGTTTCAGAGAATTCCCATGGAGAGTTGGAATCTCTACAGGGATTTAACCATTTCTGAAAATACAGTAAGGCTGTGTCGATTTGTGGAATGTTAAGTGGGTAGCAATGGACATGCTCATCCCACTGCAACTAAGCATGCCTTCCATACATGGGCTATGAAAGAAGAGAAGGTTTTTGTGGTGGAGGATTTGGGGAACAGGTGACAAGTAGAGCCCCTGCACAAGCTCTCAGATGATTTCCCCCAAGGACCCCGCTCAGAATCCCAGAACCATACATCTTCCAAAAGCATCATTAATGTTCACTGCAGACGACTAGGACTCTGATGGAGTAGTTTGACCTGATCCACAAGCATTAGTTAAACCTCATCAAAACTGAAGATGGAAGCTGGTGCTGCTTTTTAAATTTAATGTGACATTTTATTTTTATAACCTCTGCATGTTTCACAGAGTATTTTGGAATCCATCAAAGTTTTCCAAACCTTTACCCACTTGAAAGCACCACCAACTGTATTTAGGTATCCAATCACATTTAAGGTATTCAATTTATGATATCCTTTGATAAATATACTTGAAAATCCAGTCAGTTTCTTTAAAAGTTAACATGAAACAGAGGAGTAAAGGGATATCAGGCAAAAGAGGAAAAAGTTGATTTCACTTAACATAGTGTCTGTAAGATTCATCCATGTGGTTGCATATTGAAGAATTCCCGTTTTATGGGTGAATGATATTCCACTTGTTGTGCCCAGATTACGAAGTCCCAAAGACCACCAGGAGGCCGTTTCCGATGTAAGCACACGAGGGTCGTTTATTCAAGCTTAAGCAGGGACTCTCAATTGTCACCGACACAGCGGATCAAGATTGAGAGCTCCGAGTTCCAAATTAGCAGGGTTTTTATTGAAATTACAGCAAGCTTCGGTCATTAGCAGCCATATGATTGGTTAACATTTAGCAAGTATGAAGTGTAGAATTTTGATTGGCTAGGCTCATTGGGGGTTGAAGGGGATTACGTATAGGTTTTTACAAGAAAAATGGGGACAAAGGTTAGTGGTCTACTGTCACGTACTGATGGTCAGCAGACATCTTGACTAATGGTCATGACTACCTTGTGTGGATAGTCAGCATGTTAACAGATTGTCCTATAGATAGTGGGCCCAGGACACTTGTTTCTAGGGCAAACAGATGGCTGAGTCATGAGCTTAGGAATCTTGAGTTACAGATCATGTCTTTTGTCCCAGATTAAGCACATTTAATCATTAATTTGAAAGAACAAAGGAGACTGCTCCATTTTGGACAAAATGGAGTCATTCTGGTCTCACATTAGCAAAATGGAGTCACTTTTGGTCTCACACCCTGTATGTACATCAGTGTACATTTCAGTTGTGTTCACATCTTAGCTGTCGTGCATGATGCTGCCAGGAACATGGGAATGCTAATATCTTTTAGATCCCGATTTCACTTCTTTCGGAAGCTAACCAGAGATGCTTTCAATTATTCTGCTGAACAGTCCACCACGGTACTAAATTAACACATGCATCATAGATGGGTTCTCCATTTTGAGGGCACATTTTTCAGTATTAAGGATATAATGCCCTTGCTGAATATCTACTGAGTGCCTGCTATGGGCCAGTCACTGATGGAGAAGCTGCCTTGTGGGAATCAGGAGAATGAAAAGATGTGTGGGAATCCAGGAAGAAGGCCTAAAGTTAGGTAGAGATGTCTGCACTGATAGAAGTATGGCCATCAACACCCACAGACACACCATGATAGTTGCTCAATTGACCAGTTAACCCATTAACAATTGACCAATTAACCAAAAACTGGTTCAAGTGGAGAAACATCAAGAAGTAAGACTTAAATGCCTTAAACATTTTAACTTAAGCTATAAAGTAGGGTTTTAAATATTATATAGTATATATTATTATTAATATTTAAATATTGTAGTTTTTCGCTACTTTTATGATACAGAGGGAGAGCCTTATCTTTGAGGATATCTGCCAGCTGGACTTCCATATCACCACCTTTACTCAAAGCATGTTTGCAATGTGAATTTGAATCCAGCTTATTTCACATATTTGTAGATGTGGCAAGAGTGTAAAAGACCCTTAGGAAGCAGTCTGGAAACACAGTTTTGCAGTTCAGTCCTCATCTTTTGCTTTGTTTTGCCTGAACCCATTTTGGCAGCAGTGTGTTTTAGCCACTAGCCAAAATCAGTTTTCATGGAAACAGCTTTGCTTTTGCACTCATGTTTCATTGATTAACCTAACATGTAACCACATGTGTGACTTGCAATGAAGAGTATCTCTGGCACCAGAAGTTGTGAGAAAACAGTTGACCCTTGGTGAATGCGCCCTCCTCGACCCATGGGAACAGAGTCAGAGAGGGCTCTGCTGGCCCAAGATCCAGGGTGCATTGTCCCCACGCAATGTATTTTGCAGAGGAAATGGTGGCTTTGGCTTTGGCTGCTCTTGCTCCACGTCCGATCTAGCCAAGGAGCCAGGGATGTGCGGGGCTGCAGGTTTTACAGAGAAAACCGGAAGGGCTTCTCTTGGGGGGCTTTCAGCAGTAAGCAGCAGACAGGGGAACCGAAGATAGATGGCGAGAGAAGGAGAATGAGGAAAATGGGGCTCCAGAGAAGCACCTCTGACCTTTTTAATATGTATCTCCTCTCTGTCTTTTCCCTGTGCTCCATTACCTGGCACTTGAGAAATACCTAACAAATAGCTTTTGAATGAATGAAAGTACATTTGTTTTCTCTACCATTGGGATTGTTGACAAAGAGCTGGCACCCTTATGCCCAGTATGTCCCTCTCCTGGAAATCACAGGTCAGCAAACTACAGGCCCCCTGATCTTGTGTGATCTGCCATTCAGCTCACTGTAATAATGCTGTGTGCAAAAGTAATATCACTGTTCCGCTTACAGTGTGTGGTCAGCTGCGTCTGCCCTGCCAAGCCTCCTGGTGTCTCTCAGATCCAGTTGGGTGGGGCAGGGGACAGTAATGATCTTGGTGGACCCTGGTACAGAAATGTGAAAGATAAAAGCCCACACTTACTTATGAGTTTGAGGCCCTGAACTCATGACATCTGATAAGTCAAAGTCTTGGCTGGTTCCCACTGAACTTTAGCACTATGACGTATCTCTGAGGAGCACAAAACACTTGGATTACAGACAAAGGAAGCTTAGTCATCAGAAGCTTAAAAGTTTAAGAACTATAATATCACAGTTAATATAATTCATTCATTTATTATTATTGAATATGTACATTACAATATTCAGAACAAAGAAATGGTCAAAGGAAACTCTAACTCCATGACTTTGCTTTCATTAGCATAACTCTTCCTACAGTACTGTAATGGATAAGAGTGATGGTGAACCTTTTAGAACTTTCAGTAACAAACAGCCAGCTGTGGCATGCATGCCATATATTCACCACCACTGGTAAAGCAGAACATAAAGTCACAGTGTTATACTGTACAGTACAATCAGCAGAAACTATAGTACTGTACTGTACTGTAGAGGAAGCCACCATAAGGCCCCACGGCTGCTCAGCTTCCTGCATTGTGAGTCTGAAATGTGGGTCAGAAGTCCAAGGGGTGAGTCGAAAGTCCAAACAGTGTGCCTCAGTACTAAGTCCAAACATTTGTTAAACAGGTCATTAAACAAGGACTGTCTGCACTTAAGACTGAATTTCAGTGCACTTTATACACTTGAACCTGGACCTGTACATGAGACGCTCCTAGCATAGTGTCCTTTTCTCTCCTCTTTTAACAGCCTGGGGATGAACCATGATGATGATCACTCGTCCTGCGCTGGCCGGTCACACATCATGTCAGGAGAGTGGGTGAAAGGCCGGAATCCCAGTGACCTCTCTTGGTCCTCTTGCAGTCGAGATGACCTGGAAAACTTCCTCAAGTAAGTCATCGGATTATTTTGTAGCATCAGAACAATAGGAAGTTCTTCAAGAAGACAAAATGGAGTTCAGCAAGAATGAGGAGGAATGAATCTCTTGTTGAATCCTTAGGTGGCCTGAAGAAGTGGTCAGTGCAGAGTCCCCTGTAATAGGAAAACACCTCCTCCCAAGCGTGCATTGGGTACCACGTTGAGTAGTCAGTCTCTGCCCATTAAATACTTATCCCTTGATGGAAATATCAGCATAGTGACCCTGTCTTTAAAACCCATTGCACTTACCTGCGGTCCGTGACCTTGAGTGGACACTGCTTTAATGATGCCACTTCTCTGCCATGGAGCCAGGCACTTCCTGCCTGCTATGGCTGCTTGCCTGAGGGAAGTAAATTTGCTGGGAGAGGGGGTGGCTCACTGAGAGGGGGAAGGAGTGAATATCTCTCACTGCCACTTTCTTCCTAGAAGATAACCACATCATTCTGTTGCCAGGCTTCTGCATTAGAATTGGCCATCTGGTCTCAAAATTTATCAAATCGAGTGAACCCGTGGGCCATGCCAATCCCTTAGTGTCGAAACCAAAAGAGTAGATTTATAGCCTTGATGCAGTGTATTTACCTTGATCATTTCCCTACTTAGTTGTGTTAATCCATTTGCCCTGCTGAAATGGAAGTGCGTCCCTGAGTGCTACCCGCATAGGAAGCTTTATAGTCCAGCAATACATTGAAATACCCAGTGTGACTGCGGGAAGTGACAAAGGAACATCCTGGGTCTTTCTGCATCTCTCCTGTAGCTGGAGAAATTGTTCAAGCAGTAAATAGACTGCAAAGAACCTGTTAATTTTAATATAGTCTACTTATTTGAGTCTTTGCTGTCACACAATCATAATAAAATGTTGTAAGCTACCTGATGTTACTTTACCCAGAAGGGTCAGGACAACGGAACAGGGTGCTTTCATTTGCTCATGTAAGTCCCACTGGTGACAGGTGATGTAAGTGTGAGCCTGGACCAGCCACATCTGTGTGTACTTCTGCACATGCAACCCTTTAAGAGTTTTGGCAGATGGCTGGGTTTTCTTTTTACTACCATCTGCCTTGCTTTAAGAATAGAAAAATAAAGGTACTTAAGTATTTAACCTTCTAATAGAGCCCACTTTTGGGGAAATGTACCTCTTGTTGTAAGTGAACTACCTGGAAACAGGAGGTGTGGCCAGGTGACCCACTGAATCCAGCACACCTGCCACAGCCCAGTAAGCCCTCCAAGAGAATCTAGGGATCCGGAAATAGGCACACTGATTTCATTTAAAATAAAGCAACCCTTATGCTTTTTCTTTATTCATAGTAACTTTTGCTTGGAGCCATACTCCTCTAAGATAATACTGTAATCTGTTTCAAAAGCATTTTTATCAACTCGCCTAAGAAGAGCCCATTTGCCTGGTGGGTATCATTCCCAGGACTCTCCTAAGCGGCCAATATCTCATTGCCTTTGGAGCAGAGATCCACATTCAGCCAAGTCAAAAAAGTAAAAAGCAAACAAAACAATCTACTATGGCCACTGCCTGGTTCCTTCTCCCATAAATACTTGAAGGTGCATCCTTGTCAGGGACTGAAAAGTTAAAATGTGAACTTGATTGAGTTCCACTGTATTTGTATGTTATTATAGTTTTTTTCTCCCTTGCATTCTTCTTCTTCGAATGGTTTTAATTTTTTGTATGTGTGTGTGTTTGATAATAAAGTTATTTAAAAAAAAAACAAAACAAAACGTGAACTTGGGCAGTGCATTTGCAAGTCAACTTGCCTCTTGGCTATTTCAGGTCCAAAGTCAGCACCTGTTTGTTGGTCACTGACCCCGGGAGACAGCATGCAGTACGCCTCTCTCACAAGCTTCCTGGCATGCACTACAGCGCTGACGAGCAGTGCCAGATCCTGTTTGGCACCAATGCCACCTTCTGCAAAAACATGGAGGTAAGCAGCCCAGAAGGGCTGGCTCAGCAAGGGACACCAGCCTGGCCCTCCCTCAACAGGTCTGGCTTTGGCTAGCAGACATAGGTATTCACACTTAACACATGCACGTGCCTGCACACAACCACATGCATACGCACACATTCACAAGCACGATGTGCATGTGCACACACAGACATTTGCACACCTGTGCCCCAGATAGCCACCCACACGTGCACTTGCAGCCACCCCTTCACACAGAGGCAGCTTTGCAGGGGGATGTGTCAGGGTTATGGTGGACATTGGTAGCCTAATATTTCAGCATGGCAACTTTAGGACTCCAGAGCAAGGAAATGAAGTCATACTTCTTAGAAGTGATATAATATCACCCGACTTCAAACCCTGCACCGATGAGGAAGAGAGCACTTAAAACTGTTAAATACTGGAGAGTATCAAATGGAGATTTAACAAGTAATAAATTGAAGGGGCCGGGGATTTAGCTCAGTGGTTTCACCGCCTGCTGTGCAAGCGCAAGGACCCGAGTTCGATCCCCAGTACCAAAAAAAAAAAAGCCAGAAAAAAAAAAGAAGTAATAAATTGATCATATGATAATAGTAATAAACCATTAAACAGCATTTATTGAACAATGTCCACATATAGTGCTAAAGTTTCCAACCTGCATGATCACAGTTAGCTCTCATGACTCCCTAGATTATATCCTCTGGTTATAAGCAGTGATGCCAAGTCAGACTATGTAATCATTCAAAATGGTTAGGCCGGTAAGTAGTAGAGCGAGAATTCAGACCCAAACCTGGTCACTCCTAGAGCATATACTTTTGCATTGTGTTGCAAACAGGAAGGCCCATAGCTTGGCCAGTTTTGGAGGCAGAAGGTGCCGTGAGGGACGTACTGGTACCTGGGGATGGGCATTTGTATGTTGTGGCCACCTATGTAACAGAGAGGGCAGGCCCTGGCCTCAGAAGGTCAAAGCAGGTGGGGGGCCAGTTGCCACTTGGCACTGGCAAAAGCCTGTACAGTACTACAGAGGGGCAAAAGGACAGGAGAGAAGTAGGTAGCTGGGAATGGTGCTCAGAAGCCACCTAACAGGCTCTTAGCTGGGGTGATGTGCTTTCTACCATTGTTTGGGGTGTGAAAAAATGACAGCACTTCAAAACCAGGCTGGTGCCTCCTCCAGCTATTTTCTCCAAGGAAACTTACCATGGTGTTGTCCTGAATCCTCCTCTGCTGTGCCCCTGGGCTCTGTGCCAGCAAGGCTCCCCCTCCAGGCCTGTCTCAGGGGAAGCCATCTCCCACCTCCAACCCCCTAGATACCCTATACCTCCCACCCCCAGCAGTAGGGTTGGACGCCTTCAAGGGAAGGTGTGAATAACTCCAGGATACAGTCATCCCCAGCAGCCTGCCATACTGCCTCACCTCACACTCACTGTAAAGCGCTACGTGGCGCTTTATTATGGCTCTCATTGCTGTACACATATGCCTACCAGGAGCATCCTGTTTACTTGCACCCAGCTTCCACCCTAAAGTGAGTTGATGGCGCAGAAATGTCAGAACAGAATAGATTTCAGGGTAGTTTTGGATGGCGTGATAATCAGTACAAAAGTAGTACGAGGTCATGTGGATGGGACCTTCTGGAGGACACTGAGCATTTAGAAAAAAGCAGAAAAGCCTGGGCTCCCAGTGGGGATAAGGAGATGCTCTCAGTGGAGTTGAGGACACAGAGTGGCCACTGTGCCCAGTGGGGAATCCTGTCCCAGGCTCATGAGATGGGGCAGGGCCAGGAGTAGCCAGTCCTGCTGGGGTAAGCTTGAATGGGTTGGGAGCTGGACAAATAATACTCCTTCCTTGCAGATAGAGCCATTTTCCTCTTTGAGAGCTCAGCGATTGCATACTCACTGGGTGAGGCTGAACTGAGAGAGGGAAATACATGTATAAGGAGCCCACAATCTCCCAAGCTAGACTGTTTCTTTGAACTATTGCATGAAAACTCTGAGGGTAACCCTTGAGACAAGGACTTTAAACCCAATTTTAACAGATGAGAAAACAGGGAACAAGGGAGATTAGGTGATGGGCTAGGAAAACCCAGCCAGAAAGGGATGTGTAAAAAGGGAAACCCAGGTGTGTCTGTCACTGAGGGAGAAAGACTGCCCTTGTTCAAACACAGACCCCAATAAGTAGGCTGCATGGTATTCTGTGTTTCTTCATTACCATCCTTTTGTTTAAAGAGGATGATTAAAGGTGGGCAATTGATGATTATCTCATTGTTATAACTTTTTCAAAATCCAAATGTATAAACATTGAGTTCTTCTCATTTGTAAATGAAGTCAAACATTCATTCCTGCAGCTCACCAGGCAACTGATATTTTCCTACTTGCTCTTTTCTGGAGAGTTTCACCAATAATCGAATAAAATAAGTTGGCACTTTCCACTCTGATTATTTGCAGGAGTGATTACTTGAGGAAGGAGAGTAATAGCAGTCACTTTGGTGGCCACCAGCCTCAGTCACTGGTCATAGTTCTGCTTGCAAGACTAGTGATGTTTCCTTTAGGGCTCTGACAGTGAGGTGGCAGCAACTGTTTATACTGCAGAACATGTCACACTAAGTTTCTGGTACTCCTGGCAAAGATGGGACAGAAGAGTACCTGCTCCCCGTGATGCCTTGACAGCCAAGGACCTGGGAGATAGCCTTTGAGTCAGATCCAGACCAAGACAGCGCTGCAGTTCAGGACTCTAGGACTCATTACATTGTCATTCTGCTCCTCCCATCCCTTGGGAGACCTGTGTTCTAGATGATCTGTATGGCAGGATTGTGTAAGGCTGCTATCATTGTTCTGTTCTTCCTGGAACATAGTCTCGTTGGTGCTGATAATGTGCTTTCCCCATCCCCTTCTGTGCCCCTCATCATCCACTATGTTCCAGCTATACTGATCATCCTACTCTCCCAGGATCCCAACAGGCTCCTGCCAGCAGAAACACATCCTGCTGCATGCAGCTTTTTTCTCTGGCAACTTCTCTCTTAGTTATCTGCACGACTAATTCTCTCAAGTTTTATGAGTTTTGGTTTTTGTTTTCAATGTGCCCTTTACAATGAGGCCCACCCTCATCACCTTATTGGAGACTATAATCTGAGATCCCTCTCCCTGCCAACCCTTAAGTTACCTCTCCTGGCTCTCTCAGGGAGAGCTCTACAGACACTCCAGACACTGATCATCTTTTCCCTTGCTGTATAGTTCACTTACTTATGACTATGATTTGATAATTTCCCTTTTCTAGGCTATGAACCCTTCCAGGGTAGGAACTTTTGCTTTTTCACTCATCAGTGTTTCTCAGTTGCCATGACCAACACTTAGTACGTATTAGGGGCTTAATAAGTAAATATTATCCTTTGATTCAGCCATGACCCTAACACCAGTTTGTAAAGTCCTTCTTATATGACTTTACTCAACTGGTGATGAATCAGTAAACAAGCTTAGAATTGAGAAAGAGATGCTTAGATTCTTCCATGTGTGATGTATTACTCTCAGCTTCATGCTTCTCTGTCTGATTCACCAACATCACACATGAGACTTTGTCAAGTGTCTTGCAGGCATCCCTACGAACCACTCCCATGGCTTCCTCCCAGAACAAGAAACCATTCAAGGCAATGCAATGAGTCTAGAAGCAAGTGACCCCAGGCTGGTTCCTTGTGATTGTCTCTCTTTCTCTGTGCCTTTGTGTCCTCACTGATAAAATCTCAAGCTTCTGGGAAGTTACTATAGGTAAAGTACTAAGAAACCAGTCTGACAAAAAGTCAGTCCCTAGTAAGGTGAGCTGATACTTATGCCATTATTTCTTTTCTAGATAATGCTGATGCCTGTCAGTGAGGAGACAGAACTAATCTGTCTATATATCTCTAAGATCAGTGTTTCTCTACATACAACTCCAGGGGCTATGAAATATTAAGCATTTTCTAAAACAAGTGCTTCTCATGCAAACAGATATCCAGATCCAACCAGAAAAGACTTTTAACACATTCACAACAGGGACATAATTAGTATGTCTCGCTGCCGGGCAGCTCTCAACCATTGGGAAGGTCATGCATGTAATTCTGGTGATTCAAGCTGATAGTAATGTGTTAATCTAATATCATAATTGATCTTTGTAGTCATTTTTACTCTTTCATATTCTTGATTGAAATGGACATTATGTTATGAAATGATCATAGTCTCTTAAATTGCCCTTAAATTTCTTACACCAAATTCTGCTTCTAGCCAAGATGGGATAACAGGAATCGGGTTTGCTCTATCATTGAAAACAATGACATAATAAAAGAAAGGAAAACAAGAGAAACAGAATGATAAATTTTTAAGTTTCTGGACATCAAGCATTGAAGGCCTGTGACCCTTGAATGATGAGTAACCAGTGAGGCCTATTGCATGGACAGCCTCCTGGCTGCAGCACAGGGAAATAGAACTAAGAGGAGGCAGCAGTCTTCCTAAGTTGAGAAAATGGAATGGAGCTGGTTGTACAAGGACCTGAAGCAGTTGGAGTTCCAAGGTTGAGTACAGTAAAAGAAAGAGCTGCCAAACAGAGAATCTAAGAGATCTGAAGAGGGTCCTCCGTGAATATTCACCTTAGTGGTCAGTTCATGTGTGTGAGAAAATGACCCAATGCCAGGAAAAGAATCAGCTGAAAAGGTTCAAGGGAACAATCTCAGGAGCTCACATAGGAATAGGGTAGAGTGCACAGAGGGTTTTGCTTCAGTAGTGTGGCAAAAGTAACCTTAAACTAAAAGCTTATGTGATGCTACCTAACAAAACTGCAAAGCAAGATCAGAAAGGATCAGACTGTTTCCAGATAATTTAAGCCTTGGAACAAAGCTCAGATATGTTTATAGAATTCCAAAACTATTCAACACTCAGTAAAATAAATCACAGTGTCTAACATTAAATAAAATACTAACAAATGTAAATACATCCATAATGAGGAAGAAAACAAAATTAATCCACAGGTAATAGAATTACCTGTGTCAAGGACATTAAAACTCTAAATCATATGCCAGGGTCAAGAAGGTAGCAGAAAAATGGAACATACTAAGTGGAGACCTGGAAGATATAAAGAAGATCAGAATGAAATGTGTTGAAAGGCAATGTTTAGTTAAAAGGTTCTCTGGGTGGGTTTGATAGCAAATTAAACACCATAGGAGAGAACATTGGTGAACTTGATGACAAAATGACTAAAACTGTCAAAACACTAAGAAGAAAAAGATCTTAAAAGTACATAAGGTCAGTAAACTGTGGGAATGGAGGTGCTCTTATAAATATGTAACACGCCCCTGAAGGACATGGGAAGAAAAAGGGGAGAGGCAGAATGGAAAATAATATAAAGAGATCACTACTGAAAACTCTCCAAGTCTGATGAAAACCGTAAGGCCACAGATCCAAGAAGTTCAACAAACTACAACTACAGGAAACAAGGAAATCTAGACCAAGATTCTTCATCTAATCAGTTGTTTAAAAGTAGTGATCTGTGTTGATGTAAACAACTGAGTTTGTAGTAATCTATTATAGCAGGAATAGGCAACTAATGCAGATTTTCCAAATCCAATAGTACAGTAGATTAGGTTATGACATATGTAAAAGTAAAATGGATGAGATTCACACAATGGCCAGAAAGGGAGAGATAGAGCTATTGTATTATATGATTTTTATACTGTATATGAGATAGAATACAGTAGTCTCTCCTTTTGCACAGTTTGGCTTTCTGAGGTTTCTTTTAACCCATTGGCAATCACAGTCCAAAAATATGAAATGGAAAATTCCAGAAATAATAAGTGTTAAATAGTTTTTTTATTACCAGGACATTGTTATAATTGTTTTATTAGTAATTATTTTTCTTAATATAGTATCCTACTGTGCCTAATTTATAAATTAAACTTTATCATAGTTATATACTATAGGAAAAACATAGCATGTGTAAGGTTGGGTACTGTATGTGGTTTCAGGAGTCCACTAGGAGTCTTAGAATGTATTTCTCAAGGCTAAGAAGGGGCCAGTAAAATATCACATAAAGACAGTGGTAAGTTAGAGGAGTACAATATCAGCTATAAAACAACCAACCAGTGCCATGACCGAATTATACCTGATAAGCCGCCAAAGAAATATTAATCATACATTGCTTATCCCTGTGGTTAAACACATTAGAAACAGATTGTGTGAGGATGGATTGCAAATGTGTATTAGTCATTTATACTCTGTTTCACAAGAAACCAGTACATTAAGAAACCAGGGTCCCCAGTATGCCATCCCATTTAGTTGAGACTTTCTGAGGCTCCATGGCCAACCTGTGTCTCCACGTCCGTCTTTGCACTAGTGGTCACAAGAATGATGTCAAAGCTTCTCTAGTTATTTCAGAAAAATCTGTGCTGCAAAATTCTCAACAGTATTCTCCAAATCACCATTGGCACGCTTTAATCGGGGTGGGGGTGGGGGGGCTACCTACTAGATGTATAAAAGAAAACAAACTCACTCATAGCTAGGAGGTTTTTTGTTTTTTGTTTTTCGTTTGTAATGGGGATCAAACTCAGGACCTTGCACTTGGGAGGCAGGTGCTGGAATCACTGAGCTAAATCTCCGGCCCAAGGAGTTTTTAAGGGAATGCATATCATGGAATTGCAACTCCAAAAATCTGGAGGAATCTCTTAAGAAACACATTCCTGCATGGGAATTGAGGACATTGCCCATATTCCCAAGCCTTGAACTCCACGACAGTGGTGATGGGAACTTCACCAGCCAGCCCCTTAGCTGACATAGAGAGGCTGGGAAAGACCTACGCATTAAGGAGGTCTGTGTGTGTGCGCGCATGCCCGGGTGTATGTGTGTTCAGAAGTTCTGGAACTTTGTCTTATAGAGAATAAAATGATGAAACACAGCAGCCGTTGGACATTCCCCTGGGTATAGAGCTGTGGGACACACTGGTGATAAGGACTTGAAAGTTTTATGGAATACAGAGCAAAAAGCTAGGGAAAAAAGATCCGGGATTTTGAGGAAGATACTAACCACCCCTCCTAGAGGTGGGCTATTTTCATTTCTCGGGCGTCCCTTTGCTGATAGAGGAGCCCAGACTTTCCTGACCAAAGGTAGAGAGTAGAGGCCTGCCTTGGCTCAGGGGACTATATTACTTTTTCTCAAACTTGTAGCTCAAGTCCATATTTCCTGCAATTAAGAGGAATTGTAGATATTCTCATGCCATGTAACAGTCACGGCTGACTCTACAAAACAGCATTTACCCTCTCCACTCCTTCCGTAGTAAAGTGGTTATTAGGAGCAGGACCAGGTCTTGTAATGTGTTGACAAAAAAAAAAACAAAACATGCATTACTATATTATACATTTAGAGTTTTTAATTTTGAAAACTATATTTTGATTGAACTGTTTCCCTGGTAAGTGCATATATTTTGTAATCAGGGAATGACACACTCTGAGAAGGGATTTCTAGGTGCCACCAGGTGCTCAGAGCCCACAAAGGCCAGGTATTGTTGCTGGAGAGTGGCTGGCATCAGCCCACAGCAGGAAACAACAGTTCCCCTGAGTGCTTGCTCTTCTTTGGGTAGAGTTTCAAAATGCAGAACTTCTTGTTACTACACGTCCGTGTGTGCTCGACACTCATAGCTGTATTAAAATTAGGAACCACCCCCTTGCTCACAGGTGTAGCATAAGTGATGAGGGAAAAATATTGCTGAAGTTGTTTTGGGAGAGTTTAGGGTTCAGATGTTAACTAGGTTGCTGCTTTCTTAAACATTTACGTACCAGAGGACTAAGAAAAATTACAGTGCCATACATTTTACTTTTTAAAACTCTGGAGCCCACACACTATCCCATTGAATCTCTCGTGTCTGTCTGCAGAATGCTGTTATTATAAGGCGCAAAGCTGTCTGTGGAAATATAAACTACAAAAAATTGGCATCAATAGCTGGCATTTGTTGTAGAAGTTATTGGCAAATACAGCTGTCTCCTCTTTTAGCCAATGGTAATGTGATGTTTTTAATTCACTAAAGCATTTCAAGAAAGTCCAAACATAGAAGTTATAAACACTGGATGGTAAATATTTATTAGAAAGGGGAAATGAACTTTATGCAATTAGCCCAATCAATCTTTTTTATGATTACAAGTTCCTCCTGTCCTCCAGCAGCAAAGTCACTCTTTAACAAGGCTCCAGAGCTATTTGAGCTCAGATATTCTGCCAGGTGGAACTGGGTGGAGAGGCCTCGTGTAGGCATTGTCAGCTGAAAGGAAGAATATGGCAGTGCTAATGGAGACAGCAAAGGAGGGGCAGTCAGGAGCAGGGCAGTTAGAGCAACATCCTGACCATGATGCCTGCTGCCTCCCAAGGCCCTCATCCCTGTCCCTGTCCCACATGGCAGAGGAATTCCCCCATACAGCCTCGGGAGGTTCTCAGCCAGAAGAGGTTATGTAACGATCCCCCATCTCTATACCCTAAATGCGTCACTACAACATATTCCATCATCATTGCTGTGAAACTCATGCACAGCTGCCACAGATACAGAGGAAGGCAGCACTCAGAGGAATGACACTAGCTGGGGATTCCGTGAGCCCAGATGTACCTGCCTGTCCTGGCATTCACAAAGGACTGTGGCACCCGTGGTGTGATTTTTTGGAATACTGTTGAGCAGCAAAGGAAGACAAATGTCTACATCGGTCACAGGCATCAGGGTTTTGTGTGGTCTTTTCTTCCCAATAATTGCTCCTTTGCTCTTTCTCATGGAACCTTTTGGCCTTTGGAACAGAACAGCACACAGGTACAATCCATACTGCACAGTGGTGAAGAAGATGGTCTCGCTAATTGGGCTGCTCCAGCTCCCATCCTGCCTCAGGTCCATGAACACATTACAAAGTCTCTCTGTGCCTCAGTTTTCTAGTTTGTAAAAGGTAAAGTAGCCTTAAGGACACATCGTAGAGTTAAGAGAGTCAGATAACAGCTAAGAACTGGAGTGCTTAGTAATTAGCACATACTCAGTAAATTTTCCTGGTATTATTCCTCTACCACCTTGGTCAGCTTTCCATTCCTGTAACCAAAATACTTGAGCATATCAACTAAAAGGAGGAAAGATTTATTTTGGCTTGTGGTTTCAGAGGTTTCAGTCCATGGTTGGTTGGCTCCATTGCTTTTAGGCCTGTGGGGCAGGGTGAGTTGGGATATAGTGACAGAAGAGCATGGTGGAGAACAGCTGTTCACCTCATGGCACCTGGGAAGAGAGCCAGAGAGGAAGTGCTGGGGACCATCAGTTTATCACCCTTGTAATCTGGTTAGAGCCTCGTGAACCAATTACCTTCTAAAAGCCCATCAGGAACCAACCTTTCAATATAATGAGTCTTTGGGGGAACAGTTTGAATACCAACCACAAACCCTGTTGCCTGCCGTCAGTGGAGAGAAGACATGTGTTAGCAGTCCATTATGTTAGACAGTCGTTCTTTCCCACTTTTCTCTGTGCTCTTCTCTGTTTCCCCTGGCACCCTAAGAGCCTGTAAAGCCCAGGGATTGCTCACCAGTGTCTTAATATCTCTTGGCAAACTCCCAGTCCCCAGATTGGAAATCCTTTTTCTGTCCTGGCCATCTTGATGTGTAGAGAGATCTCTGTGGCACCCAAAAAGTAAAAGTGTCAAAATTCCACCTGGGAACAAATTTCTCTTTTCTGTTATCAGTCCTGTCTAAATCTTGTGAATCATGAGAGGCTCTTCCAGAAACTGTTAGAAGGTTCTGTGCCCCACTTCAAATCCTGTCTTAAATTGGCTAGGGGAATGGGTTTCAGGTGTTTTTATTTTTATACAGCTTCTCCCAGGATTCTTACCCTCGTTTGGAAATTGCTGATCTAAATGAAATCTGTACCTTTAATGCCAGTGGACCTGGCCAGAGCAGGCAGCTGACAGGGTCCTGGAGCCTGCTTGGCTCTGCCCCTCTCAGACAGACTGGGCTGCACAGTCATACCTCATACCGGGAGTTGGACGCCTGGCTGAAAGCTGTCTTGCCTGTCTGGGTCTCACCTTCCTGCCCAGCATCTGCAGCCTCTAGAAGCTGTTGGACTTTGGCAGCAGATGGCCCTAATTTTCCAGAAGCGTTTGAAAGTTTATGGTAGACAGCCTTCTCAGAGAGTTCCCTAGTTGAGTGTTATCTGTCATTTCTTGCTACCCCTGCCAGCTGGGTGCCTGGACTCTGCCTTCATCCAGCCCCAGCCCCAGCCAGGTGAGGGTCTTTGCTACCCTCAGGAACGTGGAAGGAGCAGTCACGCCTGGGAAACAGGCCTGGCATGCCGCTCTGGGGGAAGACTTCAAACTACAGTAGTGTTTGTGGAAAATTTAGATTAGTCACTAGTTCATCCAGCTCTTGGCTTTTTATTTTGTCTCCTTTTGGCTTGTGTTATCCGCAACACATTGTTGAGAGAGTTTATATAACCATTCCTTTCTGGAGCACTCTGAGCTGGAGCTGCTCTCTCCATCAGTGGGTGCCCAGGAGGGAAGAGGCAAAAGCACACCTGTCACCTTCATGGTCCTCAAAAGGCCACCACTAGTCAGAGAAACGTGGTAAGGCTCGAGTGCATGATGCACTGATGTGCCTGACCTTCCTGGGTTTGGATGGTGCACCAGAGGTGGAAGATTGGCCCTGGCTTAGTTATGTGCAACGTCTTGAAGAACCGTGTGGCAGATCGGACTGGATATGTCATTAGCCACACCTTAAACATAGCTCCTCCACTATGGAGGAATCAGTGGTTTTCTGCTGCAGTTCAGGCTTTACCACAGAGGGTGGGAACTGGGGGAATCTGGGCAACCCCCGCCTTGATTTAGGTTGAATGGCTTCCCCTTCATCTCTTTCCAACCTGTTTTAGGCACTAGATTTTATGGAAGCTCATGCTGACCAGCAGTGTGCGCAGATAAATCCTCATATCCCTAATCCTTTTTAATGCTCAAAAATCTTTTGATTTTGGATTTGGATTTCTGAGTTGGGGATGGCCAACCAATAAAATCTCTGCAAATATTCCAAAACCTGACAAATTCCCAAATTGGAAATGATTCTGGCTCCAAACATGTTGGACAAAGGAGCCTCAACCTGTAGACCCCCCTAGATGGAGGGAGCAGCCTAGAGCCCAGCAAGGAGCATTGTGTTCTGCTGCAAATAAGAGAAAATGCTGAGCACTCGTGCCCAGCATGTGGTTCAGACAGAACACAAAATCTCAAGGGAAGAAGTAGGAAGAGGAAGCAGGAATGCTGGCAAGGCAGTATAATCTGAGTTTAGGAATATGTATTCCAGGGTCAGGATGGGTCTTACATCCACAGCCTAGGCCAGCAACTTAACTGTGCTCATCTGCAAACTGGCATGATGACTTTCTCACAAGATTAGTGTCAGTAATGAATGCCTGGGCTTGGTTAATGGTTAGTGTATGTCAGCTTTTGTCTTGTGCTATTGATTATAAATGCATTCATTCATTTGCTCATTCATTCATTCAGTGTGTCTTTATGGGGTAGGCATATGTGCTGCTAGGGCTGTGTGCTCACTAATAAGATGAAGAGTCAAAGAGGCAGCTTGGGACCAAAGAGCTCAGGGTGCATCACAGGAGACGTGTGGACCTGTTCCCTAGCAGAACCAGTGAGGTTGGAGCACTTGTAGACCCCTGATGGGTTCTTCCTAGTGGGCATGGAGGAAAGAGGGCAGTTCCTTCTTCACAAGGGCTGAGCTTCTTGGATTTGACCTCGATGGATGCATCACCGAGATGATTTATTTATTGTCCTGAAATGTGCTCCCTGAAGGCAGGCAGGACATCATGCTCACCACCCACACTGTATCTCCCATGAAACAGGACACATCCTGCAGGTAGGGGACGCCAAGAAGGGGCAGGGAAGAGCCTGTGAGGCCAAAGCAGTGGCCAATGCAAGGGCACAGAGTCACTGTCTGGGGATGGTAGGACAGACAGGGATGCATGGAGGCATCAAGGAGAGGAGAGGGGTGGGAGTTCTAATAGGGACTGTGGCTGGCCTGTGACAGGTGTAGGGCTTTTAACTGGGTCTTGAAGAGAGTGAGTGCCGCTTTAAGTGGCATCTGTGTCTTAGATTTGCAGACTGGGTTAAGCATGAAAGAGATTGTAATCAAGAACCAATTGGAAGTAGCAGTTGCAGTTGTTCAGATGAAAGAGGAAGACTTACAGAGGCAGTGGTGTTGAAGATAAAGCTAAACGATTTGCTCTGGAGAAGCCAATACCAGTTTTTAATTCATCTTACCAGTACTTAGTGAACAGACATTATGAGCCATATGAATATTTATCAAAGACTATGTTAGCTTTCTGAAACTGTCACAAAATACTCAAGATAATCACTTTACAAAGAGAGGTTTATTTGGCTCATGGTTTCAGTCCATAGTTGGCACTGTTGCTTTTGGGCCTGTGGCAGCATAGTACATCACAGCAGGAGCACATGACAGAGCAATCTGCTCATCTCATGGTGGACAGGAAGCAAAGAGAAGAAGAAGCAGGGGGTCCCACTGCCTCCTTCAAGGCATGCCCCCAATGTCTGGAAGACCTCTTCTAGGCCCTAAGTTTCCACCACCTCCCAGTAGCACCAAGCTAGAGGCTATGTCTTTACCCCATGGACCTTCAGAGTCATTTTAGATCCAAACTACTGTGTAACAAAGTCCATTCTTATTTAGATGCTTGGTTATTAAAGTGATTTTTTTGGGCATTGTTTTCTGAGCAAGCAACATATGTGCAAGATATAAAATCTAAAATACAGGCATTTATATATTTCCCTTTTCCTATAATTATTGGAATATTCGTCAATTGCCTTTTTTCTCTTAATGTGCCTTGGAGTTGGTTAGTACTAGTTCAGATAGAGTTGCCTTATCTTTCTTCGTTTTTCTTACTATAAATTGTGTTCTATTGGAACTTTTTATTGTGGGATAATTTTAGCTCTCAAGAGTGGCACATATAGTGAGTACTTTCATAATCATAGAAACTGTTATTAAAATGAAGAAATTTACAGATAAATATCAAGTGTTTGAGGAGATAGATATGCTTACCCTGATTTGAACATTATACAAGGTATGCACTCATTGAAATATCACATTGTCCCTCATAAGGTTGTACAATTTTTATGCCAATTTAGAAATTAATTTAAAAAACTAGAAATTCATTTTGGTACAGTACCATTAACTGAAAAAGACTTTAATTTCACCAATTTTCTCATTCATGTCCTTTTTCTGTCCCACAGTCCAAGCCGAGGTCTCCTGTTGTATTTAGGTGTCATGTTTCTTAGTCTCTGATCTGTGACCGTTCTCAGCCTTCCCTTGTCCTTTATGATCTTGACACTTTTGGAGACTTCTGTTCAATTATTTTGTGATTTGAGATTGGCTGATGTTTTCTTATAACTATGTTGAGGATGTGCATTCTTGAGAAGAATACCATTGAGGTACTGTGGTTAATACGTTGTATGAATGGTGATGTTATCTTCAATCACCTGGCTAAGTAAGGTATTATCTTGCAGGATTCTCCAGGGTGACTTACTATTTTTCCCTGTTGTCATTTACTGTTGAGTTTATCTGTTGCAGTTTCCTAACCTGGGCACTATTGACACATGAGGCTGGATAATTCTTTGTTGTTGGGGACTGTTTTGTGTACTTTAGGGTGTTTAGCAGCATCCTTATGAATGCCCCTGACCTACTAGTGATGACCAAAAACTGTCCTCAGACATTGCCAAATGTCCTTTTGGGGAGAGGGTCAAACAGAGAATAGCTGATCTATAGGATAAACAGCTAGAAGTGGATAAAAAAATCTTTTTTGTGTGTGTGTTTTTGTAGTTTTAATCACCTACAACACAACATAAAACATACAGAAAAGTGCAAAAATCATAAGTGTATAATTGCATTTATTTTTCACAAACTGAGCACGTAAGTATGAGCAGCACATCAGGAAATAGAACATTTCTGAGTTCCAGAAGTTTCCCATTGCCGTTTTTTATTCATTCACCCCCTTGCAATAACCACTGTCCTACCTAGTTTTGCCTGTCTCTAAACAAAATCCTGTTTGTGTATCAGTTATTGATATTGCCTAGTTGACCTCCAAAGAAGCTTATCTTTGTACATTTCATGACAGTAAAGGCAAGTGCCTGCTTCCATACATCTTGACCTAGTCTTTCTGATTTTTCTAATCTGAGTATTTAAGAAATTAGTCCATTGCAGGTAGAACTGAATTTCTTTCATTAATGAGTTTAAGTCTTTTATCATATATTGAAAGGCCAGTGTGTTCTCTTTTCTGTGAACTCTCTTCTCTCTCTCTCTCTCTCTCTCTCTCTCTCTCTCTCCATCCTGTATTAATTCTCTCTTCCCTCTTAATAAGTGAGCACATAATGCAGTGGGTTGAAACAGCGCATTCTTATTATCTCTTAGGCTCTGTGTATAGGGGATGTGTGCATGGCTTAGATGGGTCTTTACAGTATGAAGGTGTTGGCTCCAGGTCTGCAGTCTCATGAAAGCTCAGCTTCCAAGCTCACTTAGCAACTGTTGGCAGCACTCCATTCCCTGAAGGTTGTTGGACCAAGGGCCTCAGTCTCCTGCTAGCTTCTTGGTCAGAGGCTGTCCCCAGTTCCTTGCCACATGGTCCTTTCTAACATGGCAGCTTGTGTCATCAAAGCAGACAAGCCAAGGAAACAATACAAACTTTCCTGGGAAGACAGAAATCAGTCTTTTATAACCTTGACATAGGTGTGACTTTTTATCATTTATGCTGCATTTTGTGGATTAAAAGCAAATCATAAAGTTGGAAAGATGGTGGATGTGGTATTCGGTAAAGACAAATGCAGGAAGCAGTGGCTTCATGTTGCAGCCCCTGTCCCAGTGGCATCATCATGAAGAGCTCCCCGCAAACTGTCCAGTGCCATCCCAGAGGCATGGAACTTTGTTCAGTATCTAGCTTTGTGTTCCTGCAGATATGCAAGTGGAGAAGCAGACTTTTATCAAATACTTCAGAGGAGCTGGAAACCTTTGAGTTTCTTGCAAATATATTACCAAAGAAAGCTTTTAGCTAGTAGATACCTCAGAATGCTTGAAGAAGAAAGGAGGGAGGATGAGGAGAAAGAGAATGATGAAAATAATAATAATGAAGGCAAATCCTTAACTAAAAAGGAAATGCTGTAAAAAGCATTCTGGTGAGGACTCACCTGGCTTAGCATCACTGCTTTGAAGTAAGCAAGACATTGTAGTCAATTTTAGTCTCTTTGTTTTCTTTAGTGCAACTTTTGTACCTTCATTTTGCTGAGATTTCTAATAGGTAATATCTTTTCCTGGCTCAGACAGGGCATCTCATGCATCTGTACTATAAATAGCTGAAGGGCAGATAGCCGAGATAGCCACCCTCTTCGACAGGCTTACACTGAAGTTCTAGACCACTAAGAAAGAGCTATCTGTGTAATAATCAGGTGCGATCAGCTGGCCCTACTGCGACTCTGAGCTGTAGTCGAGTTTGCTTAACTTTTTAATTTACTGGTAGATCATGTGTTTCAAAATTTAAGTATTCTTAAGCTGTGGGAGGCAAGTCAGTAGATTTTAGCCCATGCTGAAAGGGAGGATGTTACCTAAGGTCCTGAATAATAGCAAGAGACAGAGTTGGCAGAAGCCATGCTGGAAGGTGGCCTCATCCTCCTAAGTGGAGAATTTCTTTGCTCTTCGTGGTGTATGCTTTCTGACAGCTGTTGTCTTCTCCACTCTTGCCTCTGTCCCATTCTTTCTGTTCTCTCTTTCCAGGAAACATACACCAGCATTTCCCATTCGGTCCTCCCTCTCTCTTCACCCATCCTTTGTATCTCTCTCCTCCTCAGCTCTCCACACTGCATTCTGTCTCATTTCTTTAGATCCGTTTTCCAGTCACCAGTTCCCTCATAGCAATTCATTAATTCTTTTCAACAATTATATATTTAATTTTTAAATGTTTGTTCCTAGTTTCTTTTTCAAATTTCTCCCTGCACAATCCATAGTATCTTGCTGCTTGCTTGTTTATGCAATCTTATCCTCTTATCTTTAAACATTTTATAGTTACTATACATTCTGATCTAATCATTGCATTTCCCAGCACCTGGGCTGTTTGAACATTTTGTTTCTGCTCCCTGCTGCCTGTCACTCAGGTGCTCAATTGTGAGTTTACACTGTGCTGAACAGATCTGTGAAATCATGAGAGTCTAAATGGCCATGGCGTTCCTTCAGGAGGACTTATATTTGCTTCATCAAAAGCCAGGTGCTGGCTGCCTCTCACTTTTCCAGACTTGGTAAACACCTTTTAGATTCTCTGGCTTGTTCAGGGTGTTTCAGCTTGACCTTCTGACCTCATTGCCAGCACCAGACTTACTGCAGTGTCAAGACCATCACCTGTCCTCAGGGGAACCCCATCCTCGTATATGTTTATCACAGATTGATCTGTTTGTATGTATGGGTAACTATAGATTTGTAGATATTTTATAATTGCTTTCTTTCTATTTATAATTGCTTTCTTGGCTGTTTCCTCATGCTTCTAGGCTCACTTCTGGTGAGCTCAGTAACAAGAATTATGTTTTATTAAGCACTTAGCCATTTTATCATGGAAGGGCAGGCCTGCATCTTGCAGAGCATCTTGTCTGCCCTTTTTGTGGGAACAGGGGTGTCCCCCTCAGTTACCCTCCTCCTCAGGGCACCCTCTGGACCCTGCCTCATGAGCATGACAAAAAGAATCCATCTCCTCCTCCTCGCCCTGTCTTCCCTCTGCTCCACTGCCCAGTTTTATTGTTTTTCACAGTGATTATCTTTTTACCTTTAAAAGCTCTCGTATCTCAGTTCTTTTATTTATATTTTATTCTTCTCTTCTCCCACCTAGAAAAGATAAAGAAATTGGTGTATACAAGCATGCAACTTCCTTCTGCTGCCATCCACCACATTCTGCTTTGTTTTCCAGTCGGTTTTTCTTTCTACCATTTCTGCTTTGTCTGTATTTCTGTTGTGTGCATTCTGTTCTTTATCTTCAATCCTCACATTGATTTCAATCAACACTTGGATCCTTCTTCCCTACTAGTATTTTCCCATGAGTTCTCCAGCTAGTTCTTAATTGACTGAAGTTCATTCTATGGTATTTTCTCTAAAAAGGATCTAAGTAATTAAAAGTTCAAAAATGTTTTCAGTTACCAAAATTCTTGAGTAACAGTTTAGTTGATGCAAGCTGAGAATGCTCCAATGAAATATTTGAAATGCTTCTTACAGATTTTGGATTGTTTGTGGGGGAGAAGATTAGGGAATATTTGATGTGAAGGAGATGTCATGCAGGTGGGACCCAAGTCTAAACATGAAATTCATTTATGTTTCATATATACTTTATACACATAGCCTGAAGGTAATTTCACACAATATTTTCAGTGTGCCTGTGTTTTGACTTCAGCCTGTCACATGAAGTCAGGTGTGAAATTTTCTACTTGTATTGTCATGTTGTAACTCAAGAAATTTTAGATTCCCAGATTAGGGATGTTCTTTATCTGAACTTATCTGAACTTCTTGGGTCACATGGTCTTTCTTTGTGACTCTATCACCATTTCCCTACCACCTCAGGGATGCTGCTTCCACAGAGATACCTATAAACAGCCTGGTGTCTTTTCCCATTACCTGCAACTTGATCCATTTTCCTGGCTGCCTAAAGGTTTTTTTCCTTTATCTTTGGATTATAATAACTTTATCAGGACATGCTTCTAGGTTCGTGGTTCTTTGTCATTTTACTTGGAACAAAACTTTCCTTTTCAATCTGAAACTGAGATCTTTCATTTCAGTACAGGTTCTTGAATTCATACTCAAATACCCTTTCTGCTGCATTATTTCAGTTCTTTTCTTTAGGATGCCTGTGATTCTGAGAGTCAGCTTGGGCTCTTTGACCACCACAGATCACCTGCTAGGGCTGTTGTGAAGCTCAGGATGATGGGAATCAGGGGACTTTGTCATTTGTAAAGAATAATGAATGAAAGCTGTCAATCTAGAAAACATCAATGTGACAGGTGATCATGTTGTCTGTCCTACTTGTCCATTAGTGAAAATGAATCCCAGCCAGGGTGACTTCTTGGCTTGGATACACAGGACAATGCTGGTGGCCAACCCTGGGTCAGAGGCTACACTAAAGTCTCCTTTCTGCCCTTCCCTCTTTTCTTTGGCTTTAAACTGAATCCAAAAGTGATCACTATCGTGATTTTCAACACCGTAGTCTTGTCTTTGAACTTTATATATATGAAATTGTGCTTTATTCCATCTTGCTAATATGCAGTAATGTATCTTTTCTGTTGTTGATGGGCATTTGGGTAGTTTCACACTTGAGACTAAAACAAATATTGCTGGAATGAACATTCTTGACAGTGTCTTTGAGGGACACATACACAGGTTTCTTTTCAGTACATATTTAGTATTGGAATTGGTCAGTAGTAGAATGCTCATGTCTTCAACTTTAGTGAATACTGCCAAAGAATTTTCTAAAGTTAGAGTCTTGCCATCAGTACAGAGAGTTCCTTTTGGGCCATATCCTTATTAATACTTGGAATTCTCTTGTTCATTCTAGCCTTTCTGGTGGTGTGCAGAGATGGATGAGATGGATGGATGGGTGGATGATGACAAAAGAGATTGGCTACATTTTCGTATGTTTACCGGCCACTTAAATATCCTCTTTTGTGAAATGCCTGTTCAAGTCTTTTACCCATTTTTCAACTGGGTCTTTTTTTATGACCTGAATTTTTGCTTTGTTTTGTTATTTTTTTAATTTTTATTTATTTATTTTTATTTAATTCTTTTCTTGGTACATTGTAGGTATACAACACAATTACATTTCTCATTGGGAATTGTACCTTTACATAATGCATCTTGGTTCTTATTTTTTCCCCATTCCTAGCCCTCCCTTCACACCCTCCACCCTTCCCTGTTTACAAAGCCTTTATTTCCATTTTTTTTGTTTTGTTATTTAATGTATTCTAGATACAAACATTTTGCTGGTTCTATGTTATGAATATCGTCCCCATGTATTGAAATATCTTCTCTCACTTATTTTGATAAACAAAAGTTCTTAATTTTAATGGACTATAATTCATTATTTTTTTCCTCCGTGTACTGTTTGTATTGTTGAGGAAATCTCTACCTAACCCCATTGTCCTCCTCTCTGATGATTAGAAAAGTTTTATGAGAAAACACTGTCTATAAAATGCATAATAAATGGCTCACACCACCTCCTTCCTCTCTTTCCTCATGTGGCTGTCCTCCTAATCCCAAGTACTCCTACCTCATAAATTCCTCTCCCGAGTCAGCCTTGCCTCCTGAACATGTGTCCATGCATAGATGCAGCACTTTTGAAGAAATGTGAGGTCAAAGTGCTAGGAATCAAATATTTAATGAGGTGCAGTCCGTCTTTATAGGACCAGCTGTGCTGCACTCACTGCTCTCATCCTTTTACCATTCCACCGAGAGCTGAACAGTAATGGGAATGTGTAGACTTTTCTGACCCAAATGTACAGTATTCCACTTGAATCATCAGCTTCTTTAAGGGCACAAGTCGGCTTCTTTATACTTGAAAAATGAGAAAGAGCTGTGGGCTTTGCTCAGCTCGTTTTAAAAGCACCCTCCAACTCTGTTTTCCTCCCCTTTCTCTGCTTTATTTTTGTCCCTTGGACCTCTAAACATTTTTGACTGGAGACAGCACAGTTGCACATCTATTCTACGCAGATGTTTGAGATTGCTTGGATCAGCAGCCCCGTAAACACTCTTTGCCAGACACAGAGACAGTGCTCTGCCACACCAGTGGCCTTTGCACCTTCACCTTGCCCCAGGGACACCAGCAGATCCCCTGGCCACGCCCTGGAGGTGAGGTCTCCCCACTGCAGCTCGGCCTCGAAGACATGATTGGGTCTGGCATCCAGGAAGCCCTATGTCTTTAAAAGCTCCTTAAGTACATCTGTTTCCAATTCTTAGGCCGTGAGGCAAGGATTTGGGTGCAAGTAGTTTATCTGGGAAGCAATCCCGGGAAGTACTGTGAGGAGGCGGTTGGGGGAAGGAGGCAAGAAAGGTGCGTTGCTGGGTGGGTGACTGTCATGGGCAGCAGGGCCACCCTGCCAGGACCCTCTGCAGGAACATGCAGAGCATGCCTCGGGGTCATCTCCCCAGGCAGGACAGCAGTCATCCAGCTCCCACCGCACAGGTTGATGGTGCTGTCTACACCCGCATCCTTTGGGGCAGGACTCTGGCCATGTCTGCTTCAGTGATTTTGATTAATTGTTTCATTCTAAGCACTTTTTCATGTTCAAATTTCTTATTAATACAGTTGGGAGTCTGTGTTTTTAAATGCCTGTTCTTGCTATTTTAATTGTACATTCATGAATGTTGCAAAATTCTCTAGGTGAAATACTGTAAGACATTATGCACAGCTGGGCTAGAAACCTGGCGAGGAAAATGGAACGCTGCTTCTGTAACCCTGCAAGGGCTGAGCCCTTCATTGTCCTTTGAGATCTCACTCCCAGGCCTCATGAAGGCTGCATACGCTTCTGCGCTGCAGAGCTGCTTCTTCCACCAAACTCTCTCTGACGGGGTTTAGTTAGACCCATATCTTGTGCACCCCCAGCAACCTGTAGATATTTGCCTTGTCCCTCACTACATTAAATGAAAAGGAGACTGTTTACAAATAGCTCCTGGGAGCAGGGGCTGTTACCCTGTCACTTCCTAGGCCTCCAGTGCTGGATTCTGGATCGGCTAAATTCAGTCCTTTAAGATAAGCCCTCCAAGGAGTCAATGTTAGGAATTTCATTGCACCAAATGAACCAGGAGAAATGATGTTCCTATTCTCTGGACATCAAGACTCATCCTTTCCCCACATTTCAAATTCCACATCTAAACACAGATAGCCCCACATCCCAACCCCATCCGTGACCTGTGCCCGCAAGTGTTCTTGGCAGTCATGGTTCCTTCCCTTGTCCCGCAGCATCTGATGTGCGCTGGGCTGTGGTGCCTGGTAGAAGGAGACACATCCTGCAGGACCAAGCTGGACCCTCCCCTGGACGGCACCGAGTGCGGGGCAGACAAGGTAACCCCAGCCTCCCAGCGCCGGGGCAGCAGCACACACCTCCTAGAGGCGCTGGTGTCTGTCCTGCTGGAAGACAGCATGCACTCCGCTCAGGAGCCCTGAAACATCACCCAGGGCACTGTGGAAATGCACACAGAGCCTGTTTTCTTGTAAAGATACAAGAACCATCACTTGATATTTTAGATTAGCTCCTTTTGTCACACAAATGAATTTCCTTGAAAGGGAAAATCTTAATCAGTACACTTTAAAGGGAAAACAAATTTCACATGCCATGCACAAAAGGCTATCATAAGTGAATCTAAGGAGAACAGTTTTATCCAGTTCTGGCTAGATGCTAAGAGCAAGACATCCTTGTGTCTGGGAGAGAGCCTGAGTTACCGAGGAGAGCTGGTCAGGTCAGCAGCAACACAGCTTTCTCCATGGTCCTGTTGCATGCCACGAAAGAGTTAAGTGATATTCCATTCCCACTCTGTGATTGGAGACTGCTTTATCACACACTTAGGAAAATCTGTTCTAGAGATTAGCTTTCTTTTACCCTCAGGAAAAACTGAGGTGCACCCATAAGGAGCTGCCTGTGTCATTTCTAAGCACCAAACCCCACCTTGAAGTTCTGACCTCAGAACCTGGAAATGCTGTAACTTAACCTGAAGCAGTTTGTAGAAATTTTAGGTCCCTCCGCAAGCCATGTGGATTAATCTTCTTTCTGAGAATTTAAAAAATCCCAATGGGGGACATTCCATGTGGAAGTTTTAGGCAAAATCCAAAGCCCAGAGGGACATAAGTGTCAGTAAGTAAGGAATGTCAGTAGAGTTAGCAAATGCACTTATCCCCAAATAGTCTATTTTTATGTAAATCTTAATTTAGAAATTCAGATTTTGGCATGGAGGAGGGCATCACAGTCCTTGCTGGGGCCACCCCCGCTGTGTTGCAGTGGTGTCGCGCAGGGGAGTGTGTGAGCAAGACTCCCATCCCGGAGCATGTGGACGGAGACTGGAGCGCATGGGGCAGCTGGAGCATGTGCAGCCGGACGTGTGGGACAGGAGCACGCTTCCGGCAGAGGAAATGCGACAACCCCCCGTAAGTTCCCCTTGACTAAGCCTCTTCCAGAGTGCCTCGATTGGTCTCTCCCACCCACAACCCTTGCTGCCATAAGCTGAGAAAGGTAGCCTAAGGAAACTGGTAGGAGCAGGGTACCGGATACAGAGGTCATGTGTGTGTTGAATGGCATCTCAGCTTCACCAAAGCTCTCTCTGCGAACACTTGGACACTGGAGTCCTGTGGCGAGCTGGCTCCTTTCTTCCTTGATTGGGCCGTGATAGAAAGATTTCCTGAGACAGCTGGAATATAGCCTGTCTCGCCTGCCTCATTCTTTGCTTAGACCAGGGTCATTCTCAGAAAGCCCATGGACCTTCCGGAAAGAGCAGCCAACCTTCAAACTGGCTGTTGGTGGATTTGAGAGACGCCTGCTTGCTCATGAGTCACAAAGTATCTGAGGGGTCAGCTGTCTTATTCATCCAAATATTTTTCATAGGTCTTACTAAAACTAGTTGACAGAAAATAATATTGTGGTGGTTTTACTCTAAAGTTTCTGCCTTAGGTTGTTGTTTCTTTGCTTGTTTTTTACTATAATTACACCAAGATCTTTCCTATTCAGCCTCAGCCATTTGCTGCAGAAAACTCAGGGAGAGATTTTGTGCTTGATTCATGCTTTAGTCAGTGTTACAGACGCCATTTTTCCCAGTAGTGCTATATGAACTGGCATTATATATTATGTTTTTCTAGAATATAATATAACAGAATACCTGGAACATAGTAGATTTTTAATCTATTAGGAGTGACTTCGTAACTAAAAGCATAGAGGGTTTGATGATTAGAAGTCGTATTTGGCTGAATGGCAGGAAATTAATACTGGGTGCATTCAGTTTTTATTCTGCTCTATATTGAAGCTTGACCTCTGGCCCCAAAAAGAGAGCTCTGAGTTTGGATTCATAGTGCCGAGATTTGGGTCTGGTTCTGTTGGTTATTTGTTATGACACCTCAAGGAAGACCCTTCTGTTCTCAGTTCTCAGTTTCCCCATTAGAGGGAGCTGGCAGAGTATAGTTCAAAGAACTAAGCATCAAAGCCAGGACAGGCAAGTCTTCGATCCTAGTACTGTTCCTTATAGGGACCAGTGGTTTTATCTTATCTTTCCATATAAAAGTTAGAAAAATCCATGGGAGTGCATATGCAGTCCTTGGTCTACAGTTAAGAAACAGTCCTCCTCTTATTAGCACTAACAGAAGAATGAGGATGAGACCATTTGTCCTGTCCCATCCACCTCATAGTGCAATTTTGCAGCTCAAGGAAAGGTCATGCTTGTCATGGGTGTCATGGGTGTTCCATGACTGTGTTTGGAGCTGTGGGCCCTTACTGAGATCTGGCCTCCTTTGGCATATTATATATGTCATCCTTCATCAGGCGACATCTCAAAAACATCATAGTAGGGGAAGAGTAGAGCCTCCAAATACCCCAAGGCCCCAATGTCCAAACACTGTAAACAATTAGATTGTTGTTTTGGTGAAGATGGCATCTGTAAGAATAAGTTGCTATCAGTGCTAGAAAATTGTATTAGCATAACTTACAAGAGTCTCAGCATTGTCTTTTTGTCTTGGGATGACATTGGCTACTCTGCCCCTACCCTAGTTGGCAGCCTGCAGAGGAGGTTTTCCACACCTTATGACTTCCTGGTTTGGACCCTGGTAATATTCTAGCTGCTTTCTGCCCTGCCTATCTATGGTTGCTCTGAGATATGATAAGGGCATTTTATGATGGGAGGCTCCTAAAGACCCCCTGGTTCTAACAGCTGTATTAACATACCTACCCTGGCCAAGCCTACAATGAAGTTGCATATTTTGGAGTTCTCTTCCCATCCCTCCAGGTCCAACAGTTCCTGAAGAGAAACTGATCTGAAAATCACAAAGATGTGAAAATGTGTCATTCCTCTTCTTTATCAGCTACCCTACCATACCATAGTGGCCATCAGTTTTATCTCTTGTGGCTCATCTTCTGGAATGTTACCATTGAGGAAGGGGGGGATTGCTGGGACTGCCACACATAAGCACCTGAGGGTTTGTGGGTCTCCACGTGTGGGATTATGTGGGACACGGTGTCTGATGTCCAGCAGTGTCCCACAGGGCAGGGCAGTGGTAGAAGTGCCAGAAAGAAAAGGTTCACTCCTTCCAGGCCTGTGCTCCTCTCTGCTGATGCCTTTTCAACATGATGCCTTCAGTAAGCCTCAAGGAACCCTAAGTCTGAACTCTGCTAAGTGTGTGCTTACAGTGTCAAGCAAAGACACATGCAAGCCCTGCCCACCCCCAGGGGCACAGCCCCTCAGCATTCCCTTGATTTTTTTCCCCTGACACTTCAAACCAGATCCTCACTACACTATGCTCTCTCCTCCCAGCTCACTTCTACCCTCTCAGTACATGCCACCTCCATCTACTGCGTTGCTTGAGTGCAGAGCCTGTGTCAGTCTTCCCTTTGTCTCCTTTCCTTTTTCTCCTCCATGTCTGATCAAGATAGAAATGGCAAATTAAGGGGCCACTTACCATGTACCAGGTTCCCTTAGGCATGTTTCCTGCATACTGTGCTGGAGAGCTGTCTTTGTAGCCCTACTGCACAGATACAAAACTGAATGGTAGACAAGTAGGTAACTTTCCTGAGGTGGCACAGTGAGGCAGTGGTAGGTGGGTTTGGAGCTCAGTTCAGGAAACCAGAAGTCCAAAATCCAGATGTCAGCAGGGCTTCTTCTTGAAATACGGAAGGAGAGTCCATCTGTGCCTCTTTCCTGGCTTCTGGTGGCTCAGGCATCTTTGGGGCATCCCTGCAGTCTCTGCCTCTGTTTTCCTGTGACCTCTTCTCTGTGTCTTCCCACTTTTCTTCTCTTAGAAGGAACTTATCACTGCACTTGGGGCCCACCTGGTCCAAGGTGATCTCATCTCAAGATCTTTAATGGGATCTCCTAAGACTTTTTCCCGATAAAGCCACATTCTCAGATTGTAGGTGGACTTGTCATTGGTAGGGGACAGAGAAGCCACCATTAAACCCACTGCCTCCTCAAAGCCTCCTGACTCTTCACGCACCTGGGTCTAACTCAGGACCATTGCTAGAGCTCTTTTCTTTTCTCTAGCTTGCCCTTGCCCCTCTCTGGACCTCAACCTAACTTTTCCTTAGAGAGCCCTCCTTCCCTGGGGTCCTTGCTCAGGGTGGGGAGCCTCCTTTACTCCCCAGCACCCCTTCTGGATGTTGCAGGCATTATAACAATTGGTCGCTGCTGTCATGTCTTAGCTCATTTGTTTTCACTTTGTCCTTTCCACTGGCCTTTGGGCTCCATGAAGGCCCAGGATGGGCCACACCTGTTTGGCTCCAGCCTACCTGCCATCCCTGCAGCACAGTGGCCACTCTAGAAAACATGTGACCACCTGACTGTCTAACTATGTGCTTGCCCCCAAAAAGCAGTCTTTCTGCTCTTCCAGGGCCCTAAAACACCCCTAAGGGCTCTTCGTCCCTACCCTAAGACAAAGATTATCATAAATAATTAGGCCAAATAGGTAGATGGCCAGGTGGTGGGGAGGAAGACTCAGGCCCTTTCCCTTGAAGCCAGAATGCTTGGAATGGCCAGGCATTGTGGTCCAGGTCCTCCATGGTGAGGTCCACTTGCCACCCAAGCCTGCCCTTTCCTGGCGATGCTGTGACTCACAGCTAGAAGGGCTCAGCGTTATCTCAAGAGTAAGCTTCAATGACAGTATATCTCCATGTCCTATTGGGAACAGAAATAACATGCTGCTTTTCTCTGGGGAGTGTTCCACTAGGTTTTCTCCTGCCTGCAGCCAGGCCAGGTGGATGGTGGGTGACAGCACTGGGTGGGCGCATTAGCAGCCATCGTTGGCACCTCCTAAAGAGGTGCGGGATGTGGACAGCTCGGTATGGGGTCCAGGCTTGCTGTGTGCAGCATGCATTGCACAATGGCCTGATGCGGTGATTGTTATAAAGTACAGCTGATTATGGCCTCAGAGCCAAGTTCTGACCAAAACAGTGTCCTCTCTGTCTCACTCCTTAAATCACCAGGCTCACTGCCTCAGGATTTCGAAAGAATGGCCAGTGCTCCCTGCCTGTGCAGCTCAGGCTTGGAATGCTCCCATGACCCTCTCTCCCCTCTTCTTGCACATGCCTGGCTTCTTTCCCTGCCTTCTGCAGCTGGTTTATTCACTGTCCAAAAATACTGGCAAGAGAGTCCCCTCTCACCCCATCATTTTTTTTCCTAGTCTTGGTCTTTTATAGCTATTGAAGTTTTTATTTTTTACCAGGTGACATGAGGGGCCCTGGGGACCATCCGAGTTTCTAAACCGGCTTCCTAGGCTTGTCCTCTCCTGCCATTTGTGTTGTTGTTAGTGGGAGTTACACCCAAAAAATACAAGGTAGAAAATTCGTCTCTAATTCCATTTCCGGTGCCCATGGAAGGCTTGTTGGAGGCGTGGTGTGGAGAAACGTTCAGGTGCCCTTGTGTAGAGAGCCAGCTCCTCACAGCAAGGTCAGAATGGGAAGGAGAACAGAGACAGAGCTGGGCTGAATTGGGACCCGTCTGCAGTGTAGGACCCCGTGAGCACCACAGAGGCAGGGGAATCAGGTAGTCACTCAAGACTCTGTAGGTACAGGGATGGAGGGATGAAGTCTATGGCTGCAATTGGTTTCTGCCTCCACAGTGAGACCCCAGGAATGTTTTCGCTGTGCCAGTGACCTATGGGTGATTCTCAAAACTCCAGGTTTTCTGGGTATAAGTGTCAGTTCCACAGAGTGCTTGAATACCTTTTCCGAGGAGGCTTTAACACTAGGATGTCTGCTACCCTGAAGGTGGGCCCTGCACCACCTCCCAGACCCTTGGGATTTGCCCTGCTGACTCACAGGAGCTCACAGAGCCAGGGCAGGGGCCAGAACTGCCAGCTCTGCAGAGCTCGCCGTGTCTGGATGGCATACCATACCGGTCTGCACGGCTGTTGTGGCTTTCTCTTCTCATCTATCTTCACTTAATAGGAAAAGCAAAAAATAAATGAGCTGCCACCAGCTGGCTCCTTTCGCTTCTAGCCTCCCCTGGTTCTCTGTGTCCATCCCCTCCGACGGGCAGGGCCAGGTTTGGTGCTTTGCGATCCCTTTCATCTCAGCATCTCTGTTACTGCCAGGCTCTCAGCTTAAATCCGTCCGGTGGTCTAGTCCAGGCACTGTGCAGACCTCCCCAGCAGGAGACCATCCTCACCCTGCAGGAGAGTGGGGTGATCTGCAGTGGAACTCACCTTTCCCTCCACTCTTCCAGTTTCTCACCAAGGCCATTCTAATTTATTCTTTTGTTCATTTGAAACATATTTCTCAAAATGAAACCTGCAGAAAAGTACTATGCCCTGCAGTGTGATGGTCCATCACCCTCCACTGGGTGCACAGGGCATGCAGGCAGTTGCATGTCAGAGCAGTGGCGGGGAGTCACTGGCTCATGTGTGTGACCTTGTGCTACTTCCGGTCCAGGTTTGCAGAATGGCCGTCCCTTCTGCACTGCCATGAGCTGTGGCAGGCCGCCAGTTGCTCCGTGTCTTCCCAGCTCATGTTACCATCAGTCTTTTACACTGTGGCCATTCCAGTGGGTTGGTTGCAGCATCTTGTGGATTTCACCTATCAGTCATGGGGCTGAACATCTGTGTGTTTCTGTGTCATGTGGATAGTCTCTCTCCTTGTGAAAGGCCTGTTCTGGCTATTTTATTTCACATCTAAGCTTCTACTCCATCGGGGTTTAGAAAGCCCACGAGACCAGATATTGGGGACTGATAATAGAGAAGCGCCATAAAAACCCTTCCTTCTCCAGGCTGTCCTTTTTGGCCTCATGATGCCCAGCGGGCAGTGCTTTCACTGAGCTAGAAGCAAGAGCTCTTATGTGTTACATTTACTGCCATCTCATACCTGTCTGTTGGAGCGTTGCTTCCATCGTCGGTAAGACGTGGTCAGGTCCCTTCTGAATCTTTGTGCACACTTAATGTGGTTGCATCTGATCCCTGGGTTGTCTGCTCAACTTGTATGCTAGGGCTGCCATAGCCAAGTGCCACAGACTGGTAGCTTAAACAACAGCTCACAGTTTTATTTTCTCACAGCCGGGGAGGCTAGGAGTCCACGATCCAGGCACTGGTGTGTTTGGTTCCCTCTGAGGTACAACACAAATCTGGTCCACACCTCTCTCCAGCTGATAGTGGTTTGCTGACAATTTCTAGTGTTCCTTGGCGTGTAGAAGCATCATGAGCATCTCTGCTTTCATCTTCTTGTGGTGTGCCCCGTGTGTGTGTGTCTCCAGATCCCCCTTATTATAAGGACACTATTAGATTTGATCATATTAGATTAGGGACTCACCCAACCCCGTTGTGACTTCATCTTAACTAATTACAAAATCTTCAGTGATCCTATAAAGTTCCATTCTGAGCAGGGTTGGGATTTCAACATATACATTAGGGAGATGGGGACACAACTCAGTTTGTAACCGCTTGCCGTAAGACATCTGGTATGTCACTAATCCCTTCTTGGTCCCCAGTCATGGGAACTTACCTGTTGCCATGAAGATGTCTCTCCTACTGGTCCATGCAGCTCTTTAGGGCCAGACCTCTGCTTCTTCCACACTGCTTTATGGCACAGGAATCCTCAGGACCCCTTGACAGGCCCACCAATGTGTATGATCTCCCTAGGCCTCTTCCATGCCCAGAGGAGGGAATTATTCATATGAATTGGACAGAGAGAGATAAAAAGGACCCTTTATTCTACTTGGGGAATTTTCTCCAATACATCTGGGTAGATTGGGAGCTGGCAAATTGGTTTGTAAACCAAATCTGGCTTGCCACCTGGTTTTATGAATAAAGTTTTATTGGAACACAGCCATACTCATTCTTTTACAAGTTGTCTCTGAGTGCCTTTGTACTACAGTGGCAGAGTTTAATGGCTCTGTTGTATGACTGTATGACTCACAAAACCAGGAATATTTCCTCTCTCACCCTTTATCTAAAAAGCTTCATTGGCTTGTGGTATAAAGATAAAAGCCTGCAGACTTCTGCCCCCTTCTGTTGTATCTCTTCCCTAAAGCTATAATCATACGGTGGCCTTGCCATTCAAGCGTGAGAAATGGCAAAGGAAAAAAAGAAAGACCCTCAAGAATTAGTGGCCAGAATATCATGCTGCCAACTGGTATGAACAGTTTGTAAAAATTTATGGAGGAACTGTGAGCTAAGCCCTTTTTTTAAATGCTGAATTTCAATAAAAAGCACAGAGCGCAAACACAAGGAATCTTATTCCCTCACGATGTGCTTGCCACCAAGGAGATGAATGGAACCATTGAGGTTGCCCAGGTTGCTATTCTCCAAGGATAGCGCAGAGCCTTGTGGAGGAGCTGGGAAGAGCCACACTGGCCAGCCAGTTCTGCATCCTGCTGCCCTGCCTCAGTGTCCCTCGTAGGTGTGGACTTAGTCAGGGAACACAGCCTGGTCTCTCGAGCTGCCTAAAACCCTCGTCTAGTCACAGAGTTCCTAGGACTTCATACTGTAGCGTTGATCTCACACTTGCCCTGATAGAGCCAGGTCCCTCATAGCCAGGACTTAAGTGGGCTCTACTCAAAGCCCATGATGAGTCATTCCGATGTATTTCATTAGAAAGTAAATGAGAGCATTTATTCACTCATCCTAAAACTTGTCAACCTCCAGAGTACACCTCCAAGCCATTTAGAGGTCTTCATTTCAGAGAAGTAAAAAATACTTGTTTTAAAAAAATCAAAAATTCCCTTGGGGTTTTCAGAGATACAAATAGCCAAATTTTAGGTCACCAAAACAATGTGTGTGTTTTGCTGTAGTGATAACGAGCTGTGTTGTTTCCATTTCCAGTCCTTGGATGCATTTTTCTGCTTATCGTGTCAACATGCCTTCAGTATGGGTCTAGGATTGCACAGAGAGGGTTGCTTTGGAAGCCTTGCCCCATCCCCACTGCCTCTTGGCAAGAGGGACAACAGAGTGTCCTTGCTGTTTGCTCCAATCACCTGGTTAATACAGACCTCCTTCTTCCTTCTAGCCCTGGGCCTGGAGGCGCACACTGCTTGGGTGCCAGCGTGGAGCATGCAGTCTGTGAGAACCTTCCCTGCCCCAAGGGTCTGCCCAGCTTCCGGGACCAGCAGTGCCAAGTGCATGACCGACTGAGCAGCAAGAAGGGCCTGTTGACAGCAGTGGTTGTTGATGGTAAAGCCCTATGGCATGTCCTTTCACAGTGGTTTCCTTCTCTTCTCCCCCAAGAACCCTAAAAACTACTTTGGGAAACCTCACAGGATGCCCCCACCCCCCCAAAAAAGAAAAACTCACCCAATGAGATGTTCCACTTTCCTACCCAAGTCAGCCAAGGCCCCACTTCTAGAAGAGCGGGGTTGAACTTGACCCAACTTTCAAGGATCTCCCAAGGACAGCTGTCTCAGACAGGCAGCAAGCCAGATTCATCCTGCGCCCCCAACTGCAGCAAGGAGGGTGTGCTGGCAGCCTGCCCCCTGGCGCCATGTGCAGAGGAACCAGGACAGACTGAGAAGAACAGGATTCTATAGGAGCAGGGCGATGTGTTTGTGTGTGTGCTGTCTTGCTTTGCAGCAAAGATGTCCTCCTGCATTTCTTTTCCTGGCTCGTCTTGGATAGGTTTTACTCTTTGGGGAAATTTGGAGAACAGTGTATATAACATCTGGGAAAGATGACAATCAGCACAGGTTGTATTTTCTTTGAAAGAACTTTCTCCTAAATCAAGAGACTATGTGCTACTGGGTTGCCACAGCATTTCCAGTAACTGAAAAAACTCCAGGGAGTGGCTCATATCTCTGTAGGATTTGTGATATTTTTTCATTGTAGGCAAGAACCCCAGGACCAAGTTGAGGGTTTTTGTTTTGTCTTGTTTTGTTTTTTGCCTAAAACTGTTCTTCAGGAAACATGACTTCGTGTTGTAATGCTGACAATATGGTCCCATTTATTGAGCATACTATGTGCCAGACACAAGTTAGCTGTCCATACATGATCTCATTGGATATGCAATGCAAGATGTCCAGAAGATGAGAGGTGACAGCTTATGTGACATGTCTAAGCTCCTACAGCTGACACAGGGGAGGGAACCAACCCCAATTCTGGAGGAGTAAAGTTAACTCTGAAAATAACCAGTAATCACCTGGCTGGTGAAAACATGATAACATGGAGACAGAGTGAGGGAGCTTTAAGAAGAATGAAAACGAGGGCCAGATTTTCAGACAGCCTCCAGTGTGTTTATTCTCCAATGGCAGAATTCTGTCCTAGTGCCAGATCTTTGGTTCCTTCCCCGTGATGGGAAGAACCTCTGAAATTTTCATTCTGTTACCTGTGATGACAAGTTCAAATGTACATAGCTATTTAAAGGTAGGCCCAGGCACTGATGGAAATAGCAGCTTCAGATCTGTAGCTTTTAGCTGGACAACCTGACCTGTTCACTTTAAGATGACTTGTAATGTAGCACATGATGTTCTCAAATCTAAATCATAGCAGGTAACGCCAGCCACCTCACCTGGGGACTGATTTTCAAGTATTGGAGAGCTCCTCTGGACATGATCCTTTCTAAAAAAGAATACCACCTTTGGGGATGGATAACTGTATTGCACTTCTCCGACCGAATTTGAGAGTTCAGTCTTCATACCCTGACTTGCCCTGCACACAAGGAGAGGGCAGACCCCATGATCTTGTAAGGAACACGAGCAGCTGGAGACACAGAGTTGTGCACGGTCCCCTGCTTCTCTCTGCCTGAACATTGCTCCGGTGCAGGAGGAGGCAAGGGGCTTCCAGCCATCTCAGCACATTCAGACTCCTAATCAGGAGTGAGATAGTACCAGAGAAAGTTTCCAAACCTCTGCTTTCCCCAGAAGGAAGATAAAGATGCTTTTAAGCCTCTTTTGTCCTCTCCCCCTTTACTGAAGTCAGATCTAAGATAGACTCACCCTTTTTTCATTTCTACTCAACTGTGTGCACAAAGTTGTTGTTATTCTTTCCTTGGTTGGTTGCTTTAAGTTCTGCCTCGTTTATTCAGTGCAGAAATCCCACTTCAATGTCCGTTTTTCCACAGATTTCTCCAAGTCCAGTTTAAACCTCTGTTTTCCTTCTAACCACTTTTGGATGGGTGAGCTCTTTGGTCACCTTATCATCACAGTGGCTGAGACTTCTGTCTGCCCAGGTCCTCATTCAGGAAGCCTCACAGGAGGCTCCTTGGAACCTCACTGGGTTTAGAATGCATCTTTTCACCCACTTGCTTTTTGTTTCTTTCTGCCTAAGTAATAAATAATTATGCTAGTGTGCCGCTGCCTTTGATCTGAAAAGTACATCCCTGCTTGATAAGGACAGCTAACAGGCCGTAAGTGTTTTGCCTTCAAAGGAGAGACCCTGAGTTCAGGGCTCTATAAAGGCAGCAGCACACGTTCTCCTCTGGGGTAGAATTGTCGTGACTTCTTGCATATTTGGTTTCATTTCTCTCTCATTTATAAACAGAGGCCAGCATTTTTCAAAAGGAGCATTTCACGAGGGTAAGAGCAAAATAATAAATGGCCAATTCAGAAGGCAGATTCTAAGTGTTCCTCTCAAAACCCGCTTTCTAAAAGGCACAATTCTAGCTCAGCCGTGATAGGAACGATTCCTGTGGTCAGGCTCCCGGCTCCTCTGAAGCCCATTATGACTCCCCTATTCATAGCTCTGCTATCGCTGCAGAATTCTTTGGCGAGTGACGCACAGTTCAAGAAAGGCAAAGCAATATTTTTTCTTTTCTGTCTCTCTTTTTAAAGAATTCTTGCAGAGGTAGATTTTCCAAGGGAGGACTCAGGACCACAAATCCATACCCACCTCCAAAAGAAGACAAAGACTTTCCTTAGAAAAGATTTCTGGGTGGAAAAGCCCTTAGACAGAAACCAATTGAGCTGGCTGGTTGCCAGACCCACCCTGTTCCTGCCTTACCCAGTGGAATCTCATCGAAATGGAAAGCTTCAGGGGTACAGCCCTCTGCCCAGGCCAGCAGCAGGCCACGCGCCCACTGAAGAGCTGGAGGGGTTAACCAGAGCTGTGTCTGAACATGGTGCTGCTTTCCCAGCTCTCTCCCTGGCATGGCAGGAGGCCCTCCAGGTCTGAGCCCCTGAAGGGTTGAGGGGTGTGCTAGTTAAGGCCTTCCCACCCCACCTTAGCCAAGCTGTCCATAGTTGCTTAATGAACAGAGAGTATCTCAGAGGACCCGATGGCCAAATTGAGGGTCCAGGACCAGGACCAGGGCCTCTGAAGATGTCAGCACCTTCCTAGGGCGCACATATGGGAGTCACATCCTCTTGCCTAACTGGTCTGTCTACATGTAGGCTAATGGGATCCCATAGCACACCTGATGTAAATTTACATCCCTTGTCCAAATTTAGGGGGGCCAGATATGGTTCAGAACTCAAAGGATTTTAGTGTTAGAAAAGTAAAAACAATGCCATCATCCAAATGGTAATATCCCTGGTGGGACTCTGTAGAGACCTGGACATTTCTACCATGGAACCTACAAATGGCCCTGTTGAATGTGTACCAACTCTTGTCAGTCAAGGCTGGTTTTGTTGTCAAATGTGTGTGCCCCAAGTGTAAGAAAACACTTGGAGTTTTCCAAGTGTTGTGTATTTCTCAGTTACAGACAAGAGAGTATAAGTTTTCTGTGGTTTCCATCAGCAGAAGAGAAATGACTACTCTGTATCTGAATCCCGGTACAGAGATCTCAGTGGAGAGTCTAGTTGGTCCAAATGCTGTCAGGTGATCAATGCTGGTCCAATCAAATAAGGCCTGATTATGAGCTCGTGGTAAGAAGAGAGAATCTGATTGGCCCAGCTGCGATCTAGTGGTCACTGCTGGTCCAGTCAACTGAGGCCTGGCTGCCAGAGAGCTAGTATGAAGTCCCGGTGGGCAGTTTTGGGGACAGGAGGCTGAGCAGCTCCTCAGCTTGTGTCTTCTACATAAGGCCAGGCAGAGCTTGAATGAGCACTTGTGGTGATCTCAGAATTAGATGGTGTCTGTGCCCTAGTAAGACTCCGTAACTGCTGGCAAAGAGAAAGCTCAGGAGTGCTGTGTGCAACAAGTTTCCTCTTTACTGTGGTGCACCAGGAAGAATCCTCTAAACCTCTGCCAAACAGGCGTGGTCACATGGCTCTCAGGCCTCTGATCCCATCTTCTATGCCCTGTATGGTTTCCCTCCAGTCAGTCAGGAAGTCCTGCCAACAGGGCGACCAGAGAGAAGTCAGACCGACTCCAGACAGACCGATTCAATCTGAGTTTCTTCTCAGTGCACACCCACCCTGCAGGAGGGATACTCCAAGCTTCTCTCCTTAGAATGTATAGTTGTGTAACATTTATGCTACCGGGAATGTAATAAGAGTGTTGACACTCTGCTCAAAGCTGCAACCCATCCCATAGTGGTTATTTATTGGGGTCTTTTATTCTAACCATGGCAGACTGGAAGAGAATATTCAGTTTTGAGGAGCTCTGGGCCTCCTTCTGCCTATAGAAAAGGTTCTCTTCAGTTCCTTTGGGAGATAGTGCTGCTCCTCAGTAGAAGTGGGCACACCCTGAATTCTGAGCAGAGTCCTCAGAAAGGGAGATGGACAAACAGCGGGAATTCCACCCAAGCTGAGGATGGAAGCACCTCCTCTGCTCTTTGTTCTGGAGCCTGGTTATCGCAGGCTACCTGAGTCATGGAAGGCAGTGTCTTCAGGTGGAACGGTCGAGTGCAGTTGCCGGGGGCTATGGCATATGTCGTCCCTTGGAAGTTGCTGCTCCTGCTGTGAAGAGCCTCCACTTCTCTGATGCTCACACCAAAGAGCCCAGACAACGTTTAATGTCTTCCGGGCTGGTCTTTCTAGCTTTTCTCAAAATAGTCTCTATTTTTCTACTTTTCTTTCTTTCTGCTCATTAAAGTATACACCCAGAAGCCAGAAATACCCACCGACCTAGTGGTTTGTTTTCAGCCATTTTGCCCCTCAGTGTTTCTGGGCTCCAGGAGTTCTCCATTCAAAGAATATAAACAATGATGGTTGAAAGAGAACCAGGCTGCAGTGAAGAGGTCAGAGTGCAGCCCATGCCCATCCCATAGGTCCCATGTGTATGATGGAATGATGACAGCGTGCACCTGAAATGTACAGGCATTTGGCACTACTTAGCTTGCTGCCTGGCCTGGAGTAGATCATAAATGTCATTTATGTTTTTATCATCATGACTGTTCCTGCTATTGAATTAATTACCTCAAAGCCCCGTTACTCCCAGTATTAAGTCCACACTTCAATCTAAGAGTAATTAAGATCCACAATTTGGAACCACTTTGGCCAAGGGGCACTTCTTTACAGTGAAACATTAGCGGTAGCACGGTGTGTACAGTATACAGACCAATCCACTCAGACTGGAGGGCTGTTTTGCTGCTTCTCTCCCACCAGCTCCCATGGTGCTCGCAGGAAACCTCCACGGACCCCAAAGAACCCATCAGTAATGTTGTCAAATGAGCTCCCGGAAGCTGATCTCAGTTTCGGTCTCCATCTTCCATAGTCGTCTTTCTTCTGGCTACTTCCTTGGGCCCTTCTAGATATAGGGACAGTCATCCACAGTGTGGCCCACAGGAAAGGAGTCATTCCTTCCAGGTTCTGCCCTGCCCTCCCTGAGCTCACATCAGCCTCCCCTCGTGGAACTTGTCACAATTGCACATCTGGGGTTTGGTCTGTACTTGTCCTCGAGACCACAGGGGCCTCAGAAAGCACACATTACTCATCATTCTTCCCTCAGTGGTGCCCACAGGCTGCTTTGTGTGAGGGAGGGACTCCAGCCATGCTTGTTGAATGAGCAAGTGTCGAGGCTCCATTACCTTGCTTACCTAGGAAACTAAAGGTATCTAGTCTACTCTTCAGAGCAACATCTATCTCCCCAACTAGCTAGAAGAGCCGAGTTGAACATATGTGCTCTGGTAAAGATTCCAGCTGGGAGGCCAAGACCACATCAGCTGCAGGAGCCTTTCTCTACCCTGCCCTTTGCTCACCCAGGACCACCGGAAGGACCCACTGGGCAAGGCTGGTGGTGAAGATGAAGACCAGCAGGGAGGCATAAAGTTCTCCCACTCACTGAAGGTTTCCTTTGCAGATTAATCCCATTAATGGTTTTAGGGTTAGGATTCGGATGGGGGGGTCCTCTATTCATTTGTTCAAAAACCCTTACTGTGAGCTTAGGTTCTAGACCCTTAACCCCTAAGGGGTCCCATCTCATCGGTGCTTAAGACCGGAAGTATGTCAAATTTGACATTTCTTAATTTGGAACTGTTGGCATGTATACAATGAGATATCTTAGGGATGGAACCCAAGTCTAAATTCATTTTTGTTTCCTACACACCTTATAGCCTGCAGGTAATTTACACAATATTTTTAGTGTGCCTGTGACCAAACACATGAGGTCAAGTGTGGAATTTTCCACTTTTGATGTCATCTCAGATCTCAAGAAGTTTCAGAAGTTGGAGCATCTTGAATTTTGGATTTTTGGATTAGGGATATTTAACTTGTAATTAAAAATTCATCCTTTTTAGATCTCATTGGCAGTGGGATCTGCCTTACAAGAAATTCCTTTGTAGATAGGATTTTATCAGTTATAGAACAACAAGCTGTTGTTCTTTGCAAATTTATTATCTGAAGCATTCTGGGAGATTTGGGCAGAGTGTGCATAGAGATGCCTATCTTATCCCATTGTCACAGATGGTAGGAGAAGAGAGAGGTCTGGTGTGGTGGTAGTTCCCTGTGTGGTAGCAGCCTTCTATAAAGCTAGGTACAAGAAAGGATTTCCAGGCAGAGGGAAGAGCCTAGGCCAGTGGTGGCAAACCTATGGCATGTGTGCTGCAGGGGTTACACAGAGCCCTCTCTGTCGGCACAAGAACCAAGTTCCCCCGCCAGCTGAGCATGGAATAACAGTTGTTTTTTATAAACTAAAACTTCAGTATTCAGGTTTAAATACAGTATTGGAACTTCGCGATAAATAAGTGGGTTTTGGGTTGCAGTTTGAGCACTCGGTCTCTAAAAGGTTTGCTGTCACTGGCCTAGACAAAAGCATGTAAGCTTATTCTGGAAACTCCCATGGTTCCAGGAGCAGCAGGACCTGGGACTTCCATCTGCCCAGTGACATGGCTCTAGGAGTTGTCCTAGCGGGCCCCAAGTCCCCTTCAGGACCTTACTCCTGCTTGGTATCTTTCAGGACCTCCAAGCTTTATATCACAGCTCTGCAGCTGTTGCCCAGCAGCTAGGGAAACACTGAGACTTTTAGCAAAAGCCACTGCCATGGAGCCTCCATGGAACCTGCTCCCCACGTTGGGTCCTTGTTCACCATCCTTCCTCACCTCCACTATGGCAGCAGCTTCCAGGCTCGGCCTAGACACATAAACTGTACAGGGCCAGCTCACAGCTGTACCTTTCTTCTCCTTGGTGTGTTTAAAGCCTGCAGGAAAAGCAATGTTGCATCTTTGCAAAGCATGAGCAAAGGAGAAGGAAACCCACAGGGCTCCTACCCACACTTCCATGTACCCGAGTCAGGCTTTTCAAAGGTGCTGTTTTAAGAGTCCAAAGAAGCTCTGTGTGTGTGTGTGTGTACCTGAGGACATGTGCTAAGCTGCTGTGACCTTTACCTGTGCCAGTCTCTCTTCTTTGTGCTTGTCCATTACTTGTGTGCCTGTGCCCTGCATGGCCTACAGGCCCCTTCCCATCTCAACATCTGCCAACCTTTCCCTCCTCAGATAAGCCTTGTGAGCTCTACTGCTCACCCCTCGGGAAGGAGTCGCCGCTGCTGGTGGCCGACAGGGTCCTGGATGGCACACCCTGCGGACCCTACGAGACAGACCTCTGTGTGCATGGGAAGTGCCAGGTGAGAGCTTTTTCTTTGTCCTTGGTGGGCTTTGGAAGGAGACTGCCTCTCCCCAAAGGGGGTGTATGGTGGAGGTGAGGTCTCAGGAGGCCAGGGACATGGATTTTCTCAAGGAAGTACCTGGGATGCTGCCTGGCATAGCACTCTGGTCTTGGCACAGATATTCTGACCACAGCACCCCAGGAGCTGTCCTTCCTTGGCCATGGACACCTCCTCTCCTCTTGTTTCAGCCACATTCCCTGGTGCATCCTCGGCACATGAGCCCGCCAAGGCCTGTTGGAGGTGGCAGCTCAGGATTGCCACGCATTCAACATAGGAAGGAAAATCAGGTCTTTCTTTCGGTTTTCACACGTCCTAGTTTGACCTCCATTGGCCAACCCCTGTGTTGATCTAATGAGGGAGTCCCTCCCCCTGAGAGCCACTGAGCGGCCTTCCAATTTTAGTAGGAAAAGAAAAAAATGCTTTTCAGGAGCTATGTGGCTCCAGTTGCTTCAGTCTCCACATCTTCCAAAGCTAACAGCCATCTTTAATCCTCCGGGAAACTTAAAAACATTTGAAATAGTAGGAATCTTTGGGGTTGTGGGGAAGAGACACTTAAATCCTCATTTGATGGTGAGTGTATAGAGGGCCTGCTGAGCCTCAGGTCCACTGCAAGCAGCAGACCTGCATCAACTTCTTTGCTTCTCCAGTGCCTAGCACAGTGTGCAGGCATCGGTATTTTGGTGAGCGACAGAAGAGAAGTAAGAAGACATAGCTGCAAGGGTGAAGTCTAGGACGGACGGTTCCTGCAGCAGTTTCCCTGCAAAGTCCGAACTAGTCCCAAACCGGGATTCTTCAGGGTGAAGCTTGACAAAACCCAGGCTCCTTTGGCACCGCCTGGTTTTGTTATCAAATACGGATAAGTGTGGGTGATAAATGCTTGATGCCTGAGAGTCTTGGCAAGGCAAGCTCCCAGCGAAGGAGGAAGCAATGTGTGCTCAAGCTGAACCCTCAAAGCTGCTGCCTCAAAGCACAGAATGTGCAGGCCCTGCCCGTGGAGTGGTGTGAACAAAGCCTTTATCATTATTGCTAAAATGAAGCATTGCTGACAGTTCTCAGTAAACCTGCTGGCAAGCCCAGTGTGGGATTTGTTTCCTTCCTAAATTACCAGCTTGCCTGGGTAATCTTGTATGCACATGTGTGTTGCAGCCCGGTGACCTACATTCCTTTGCTAACCACTTCCCAAGTCAGAGCTCTTGTGCCCTTTAGGGCAACACCAGCCAAGCCACCACTTGCCCTTTGCCAAGCACCTTCCACAGTGTTCTTGCCAGCAGGGAAGTATTTCTAAGAACCTCAAAATTGTCTAGCCAATAGGGGAGGGAGTTTCTACCAGACATGATTTCAGCTCCTACTGGTCTGTGCCAGTGGGCATTTCCATGACCTTGGTTTTGATCAGCATTTTTAACTAGGAAGTCTTTCCTGTACTGTGACTGAAGAACTGTCAGTTCTTTAGTCGAAGGAACAAGGTCAAGATGCCATTCAAGTCATTTGAATAGTCTTAGCTCTGTGGACATCTGGCACCATGGGACCTGTTGTCTTAATCAGTTTGGCTGCTACCACATAATGGTGTAGACCTCTCAGTGTTCTGGAGGCTGGACGCCCACGGTCAGGGTGCCAGCATAGCTCTAGTAAGGATCGTCTTCCAGGATGCAGACTGCTGATTTGTTGTAGTGTATTCATGTGGTGCAAAGAGAGCTCTTCGGTTTCTTATACAGGCACTAATCACCTCCACAGGCCCACTTCCAGATACCTTTGGGATTCAGAGTTAAACATACAAATTTGGGGAGAACACAAACTTTATTCGGTCCATTGCTGATGTGATGGGAGTGACACTGAGGCACATGCCTTCCCATTCCAGATGCCACTCCATCTCCTCAGACCATGCCCATTCTGTCTCCAGTGCCTCCATCGCTGATGTCATCATTGCGTTTGTTGTCACCTGCACTGAGCCTGGCACTAACCAAGCAAAGTCAGGGGCACAGAGGTGCAGGCAGTGACTCCTTTTGCAATGCTCCATGTGGTCTCATGCTCCTTGAGAGCCTCACTTGGCCAATGAGGAGGCCACCTTTGGGTCATCTCCGCTGGATGGGTGCACTTTGGTGACCCACTGCCTCCAGGCAGCCCATCAATCCTGGCAGAAAAGCCTCCCTGCCAGTAGGTGGCAGCAGCACTGCCTGCAAACACTTAACAAGGTTGAAACCTTGAGAAACAACTTGCTTTCTGCAGGAAGTTAAAGACCATCTCCTGTTATTCAAACATTATTCTTTCTTCAGAGAGACCCTGAAGATTGACCTTTGCCCATTCTTAAACCTCATGAAACCCCAACTGAGTATCCTTACATAAGATTTGTAAACCAAATACTACATATAGAGTATACCTCATTCCAGTAACTCAAATAGAATGTTCTAGATTCCTGTGGTGTTTATGAATGAATAAGACAAGGAAAATTGGTTAAAAAATAACAGCAATCATAATTGTAAAAAATATCAGAAGTATGGTGAGCAGAGAATCTGGATCTATTCACTGATATAATTAAATACAATGGATAAAAGGTAGAAATCATCCATATTACATGTAAGACAGCAGTTATAGAAGCATCATCACAGCATACTTACTGTAGGCTTTTCCTTCTTTTCCCTTCAGCTATAAATTTTGCTATTTTGAGGTAACAGAAGAACACTGGGAAATTTTAAGGAACATAGTAACTAGTTGGTAGGATGAGAGGGCCCCAACATGGCATTTTGAGTAGATTCCACTAAGCTGCAAATAGCAGGCTGATTCAAACCATAACATGAAACATGGAAATATCATTTTATTCCATTTTATGAGGAGTGAGTTAAGTTTCATTCCAGTGAGTCACAAATTACTTAACATGCTGAAATTAAATTTAACAGCACTCATAAAAGTGGGAGGGGACTGAAGGGAAGAAACACAAACATTGTATATTTTTCAGCAAGTCTCTATAAATCAAGAATCCCATCCTTAATGATTCCTACTGTTGGCCTCCAGAAGCTGAGAAGCCAAGGTAATAAGTCTCTTATATACAGCTTGACTCTGGAGCTACTGACATACAGTGGGTGAGTCATATTGACACGTAGCGTTAACAATCGGCAGTGACCAGATCCAAATATACCTGAGGTCTAAATATGCTTGGATTCTCCTTAATGCTTTATTAGCTTATGCACACTGGTAGCCAGTGATTAGGGTCCTACTTCCTTAGGATGTTAATCTGTGTGCAAAACCTGGACTCAGTAGAAACCTTTAGGGCCTGTAAGTTTCCTCAGTGGAGGAATTGTGTCTGATTAACCTATGTTCCTCCCTAAAAGCTGGCCCAGATGGGAGCCTGTGATTTCATATTGAAAAAAGAATTTTGAACAATGAGTGGGTATATGAGTAGATGGTCCCCTGCAGGGACTAGAGTGGGTCTGGAATCTGGAGCTCATTGCAATGGACCATTTTCAGTGTCAAGAATTTATTGGCGAATTTTGTGTACAAAGGTGAGTAGAATTACTGGTAGAATTTAGAAGTATAAGCAAGTACCTCTGTGTAAAGAAGAGATAACAACAGTGCAGGAAAACAAACCAGGCATTGATGCTTGGGCTAGATTTCAACATTGTCCTCCTTTGCTGCCTTTGGGACACCCTGACCCTGCAGCTGACTTCTCCAGAGTGTGTGGCTGTGGGTGTCAAGACTTTATGGAAACCACCCCTCTAATCCTCCATGGTAAAGGTAGTATTGCAAAAATCGTAACAGTGGGGGAAGCAGAGGCCACCAGACAAGAGAATTGCTCCACCTCACTTTGGATAACAAATAAATGGAAGTGTCATTGAAGGAACAAAGTAACAGAGGCCAGAGGCGGAACAAGTGGAGAGTCACAACTAAAAAGAAAGCTCAACCTGAGAGTCCTAGACTGGGGAATGGAGATTGGAAGTGAAGAGCTGACTAAAAACAATGTGAAGAGCCAAGGGCAACATACATCAGCCCTGCTGGGCTCTGGTCTGGTGGGGTACTGGGGAAAATATTAGTGGGCTCCCTTCCAAAGTATGAGGCACATTGTTCACGAAAAACCAGAGCAAGAGGTATGGGCTTTGTGCTCAAGGCACTTACCCTTCTGGGCTTAGGATAGATTCCAGCTTCCCTCCCACTAATCCAGAAAGGAAACATACCACGCCACACTGTCCACCATCAGTTATAGATCTCCTTCCATTGGCCTTGCTGTTCCTCCTTCTCCAGTATGACTGAGCAACCAGAGATCATTAGCTATTTGAAGAAAATCAGCAGCATGAGCAGGAAAGACCAAGAAAAATAAACAGGAAAACTGACCCTGGCAGAAAATTGATGCAGTTAGAGAATTTTGCATAAAGCCATGCTATCAGTCAAGCACATGGACAAAATAAAGTAATTTTGAGATGTAGAAGAGCTTGGAAATTTGATTTTCCATGTATTCATTCTGGAGCAATTACATGTAATTTAGCAAAATGAGGATGAAGTCAAGAAAGAGGAAGATGAACATTATAGGCCCTGGTGGAAATTACCAGGAGCCCAATAAATCCTGGCCTGACAGCTATGCAGCTGGCCCAAAATCTGTATTCAGTTAAAACTCGAAGAAGTCAGTATCTTCCTCCAACCAGCAGATAGGATGAGGCAGTAGTTGAAGGCAGCTACTAGTTCAAGAAAGCAAGTACTGCTCCAGAGGGTTAGCATAGTGGTAGAGTGCTTACCCAGCACACTCCGTTCAGCCCACGTGCTCCATTCTTGCCATGTCCCCACTCCCCCTGGCAACCTGCTGCATTCGGTTCCAGCTGGCACACTCATAGGAGATGTGATCTAAAATGAAGTGAAGGGTGTTTTTTAAAGTTTATTACGGTAAAACACATTGCCTTTAATCCCCCTCAAAACCCTCCTCCTCGGTTCAAACACGTTTATCTCATCACTCTTGCCACTTTCCAAAGCAGTTCTAGAAGTCCTCTTTCATGAGTGTCTTTAGTCATGCTGTGCTGGCTGCCTCAGTGTCCTGAGTTGATTCAAAATGCTTACGTTTCAAGGTCATTTTGACTTTGAGGAAGAGCCAGTGGTCACACGTTGCCAGCTCGAGTGAATGTGCACCGTGATGCTTTTTCAAGCCTGTCTTTCCACTGGATGGCACCCGACAGCAGCATTCTTCTTGATCATACTTCTTGAAGATACTCAGGGGTAAAGGACTTCCAGAACTGCTTTGGAAAGCGGCAAGAATGGTGAGATTAGTGTCTTTGAAGCGAAAGGGAGTATTTTAAGGGAAATTAATGGCAATGTGTCTTTTACTGTAATAAATTTTAAAAATTGAAACATTCATATATTTCAGTCAACCCTCATATGTGCAAAAGAAGAGGGAAGCAGACAACATAATCCAAAGCAAATGTCAAGAAGCCTTCTGGCAGCAACATAAAAATTGTGGAGGTAAAAGGATTAATTCACTCAGATCCACTAAAGCTTGATAATGCTACATTTTCAGGGTAAAGCTGTGTGGGTAGATGTTATGGTAGATTGAAAGTGATATCACATCACAGGGAGAATAGATAGATAGATAGATAGATAGATAGATAGATAGATCTCTTTTGTTCATAAATTAACAGTGCTTATAAGTTGAAGTATGGTTCACTTTAAAAAAAAGAAAGTCCCAATTCGAGTATGAGAGACCTAAGTGTCCTAGGTTAGAGGAGGAGTTGACGTCTGAGGGTCCAGAAGAAAGAGGCAGAGACCCCTTTTTGAAAAACAGGGTCTCTAATTCTCAGTTTTGCCCAGGGCTCATCTTGATAAGAAATCATCATTTTTATGCATTTATTGAGGATGTACTATGTCTCGACACCTTGCCAGCCACTGTGTATGGGGGTGGCGGGACAGGAATACAAAGATTATAAGACGTGGTGTTCTGTGCACTGAGGATCTGTTAGGAAGATGATACATTCATGGGAACCTAACTGCCAGGCGCAAAGGCGTGATTAAGAGCCGATGAGTTTAGATGTAGCAGGAAGCTCAGAGAGGAATTTGATTATCGATGCATGAAGTCTTTGTTGTACACATTCACATGCCAGACACTGGAACACACACTGGGTGTTCTGTAGGACAGCATGGCAGCAGGGGAAATTTAGATGACACACAAGACACCGTGTATCAGATCTGGGAGAAGCTCTCTGGACCAAGTGAGATATTTAGAGTATGCAGAAGTTGTTTAATCAGGAAGTCCCAGCTGAGGTGAAAGACAAGCCAAGCATGAAGTCAGAGACTCCCAGTGCCGGAGCAGAGGTGTGGCTTAGAAATGACAGGAGGCCTGTGTAGGAAAAAAAAAGTTGTGAGCATCTGAGGGAGATGGGGCATCCTAAGGGGCAGGTCCCAGTGACACACACCTAGGGCGAGGGGAAGCTCTGGTGGCGGTGGCCCTGTGGCTGGCCTCCAGCCTGGAGAGCATGGTGGTGGAGCTCTCAGATAGAACATGGAGCAGCATACACATGGTCTCCAGGCTTGGCACTGGGGCATTTCTTGAGGCCCCGCCTTCAAGCAGGATTCTATGCTTGGCCATTTTGCATGCTTAACCCCAATAATTTTATACTGAGCAACCCCTCAGCAGCCAGCTAGGAGGCCAGGTGAAGAACCCAGGAGCCCTATCACAGCCAGTGCCCCCCAGGTTGCAGTGGAGTGGTCTGCCACAGCACGGTGTCACAGTTGACTACGTCTCATCTGTGTCTTCATTTTTCATTAGTACGTTTCATCTGTGTCTTAATGTGTTGCCTAACTCTTCAGCTACCATGAAATCCACTCCTATCTCTTGGCTCCTTACCTGGCCTAGGGCCACTAAAACTTCCAAATTTGCCCTTTACTTGTTCTTGTACTGTGAACAAGTGTGATCCTTTTGTCAAACGCTGCCTTTTTCAGTGTTTACAATGATGATTTGTACATTAAACTAGCTCACCTCTTACCACCTCTTAGTCTGTACTGAAATATACCCAATTATTCTATCGTTTTTGGGCACACAATTATAATTTCCCATTAGTTCTTTCCCATAGAAACAAAAGCATTCAAGGATGAGGCTCTGGGATTATTGAATAGGAAAACTATTCATCTGACCATCTCAATTAGTGAACACTCATGTAATGGTTCTCTTCAGGTGGTCCCAGGACAGCACTGTCAGCTTCACCAGGGAACTTGTAGAAACACAGTCTCAAGCCTGCCCTGATCTATTGGATCAGAAACTCCAGGATTAAATCTAGCAGTCTGTGTTTTAACGGCCTTTCAGATGAGCCTGGTGCCCACTCCAGTTGGAGTACAGTCACCATGATGAAGCAGAGGATTTTCATTCTACTGGGGATCCTGGGCTTGGCATTTGGATCCAGGGATCTGCTGTTCAGCCAGCATTGCTCCAAGTCCTGTTCAGCAGGTGGGAGTGGGAGTGAGGAGGGCAGCACACAGCCTGTTCCTATCAGAGCATCTCAGGAAAAAGCAGAACTGCCCCATCCTAGGATCCTGGTTTCCTTTATGGCTTGAAGCACCAATACCATAGCTGGCGTGCAGGGCTGTTCTTATTCTGGGAGTTTTTGCTTAACAGACAAAAATGAAGAGGAACATTGAAAGCAATTTAACTAGTAAATAAACAAGTGAATAAACACTCTGTGTTTATCTAACATAAACTTAGGTTAGTTTGCATTTTACAAAATTCTCATGTATTCACACAAATGTGTGTGTGAGTGCGGTAGAGAAAAAACAAGAGGTGCCATTTTCTACTTCTTGTGACTCTATGGCTGGACATCCCAGACCCACCAGCTGGAGTTGCCTTCCTGCTGGTCCCAGAAATAACTTACTGAGAAAGTTTCAGAGATGCAGATGTTTTGCTGACCAGGTCTTCCTAAGTGCAAACTAGGGGCACATATCTGGCCTTGCCTCCCTGGACTCTGGGCCTTCCCCTTCTCAGCAGACAGCAGTGTAGTTTCTGTTGTAGGCTTAGACTATTGGTTGTTCCACCCAAGACACAGGTGACTCACACGGCCCCAAAGTGAACATTGAGCATGTGAAATTGTGGCTGCACCAGATGGTGTGTGGGAGCAGCTTTACTTCTTATCAGGGCCTCTGATTCAGCTGCCCTAATGTGCAGCCAGGGCTCAGAGTGTGGGGTGACATCTGTGGGTCCTTTTCCTCTATAGCACATGCTAGAAATATGTATTTTATAAGTATGTGAGTGCAAAGACGAAATATAATCCAGGCTGGATTCTATTTATTTTTTTCTCTTCTGAATTTAAAAGAATTAAAATATTTTCTTGGACCTCTAAAGTATTGGGGAGCCCAGGCACTGTGCCTGCTGGGCCTGATGGAGAATCAGCCCTTCAGGGGATCTGCTTTAAAACCCCTCTGAGTCTTAAAATAACATAGCCCTCTGGTTCTCTAGAAAATCGGCTGTGATGGCATCATCGGGTCTGCAGCCAAGGAAGACCGGTGTGGTGTCTGCAGTGGGGATGGCAAGACTTGCCGAGTGGTGAAGGGTGACTTCAGCCACTCCCGGGGGACCGGTGAGTACTGGCGCTGGGGCTCCTATGTGGACAAAACAGGCAACATGTGCCTCTTGGCCCAGACATTAGGGTTTCACGGATCTCTGCCTTTCCTATTGAAGGTCAAGCTGATAATGGATTGGTGAGCTGCCACTTCCTTTTCATTTCTGAAAGACAAAGAGGAATGAAGTCTTTAAGTTCCTAGAAGTGACGACTAGTTTGCCCGTGCAAGGAAACAGCTCCTGCTGCTCGGCAGCTCGGCCCCAGTGTCCTCGAATCAGTAGTGCCTAGCTTGCTCCATGTCAGCTTCCTTGTCGGGCCATCTGATGTATGGTCAGAGGAGGTGGCAAAGGCACTGCCACGTCATTTTTACCTGTTGATGGGTGAGGTTTTCTCTGTTTCTGAATTTGGTGTCAGGAAATGTAGGATAGCATTTACATGCACCTGTAAAATGTGTGTGAGCTGTATGAGCCAGAAGGGCTCAGATGCCTCTGCCAACTGGGGACCCCAGAGCAACCCAGGGTCCTGGTTCCAAACCTGGACCTTTCCCAGCAGCAGCCTTGCGGAGGTACACCAGCATCCATTTGGTGAGACTTCTTAGTCTCTCTGCTTGCATCATCTTTGCACTTTCCGGCTGCCTGCGGCAGGTGGTTTTCAGATCCCCTGCCCTGGAGGACACCGTTTTGTGGCAGCCAGTGGCATCTGTCAATGATGCTTATTGAAAAGGTCAACAAGAGTACCCCAGCTTCTGGGTTGTGACTTTGACCTGTCCACTGTAGCTGTGCCAGAAGTTTGGAACTTCTCCCTCAGCAGATTACCAATGCCTTTGATTTTTTTTTTTTAAACAAAAGTGTTAGAACTCTTTATTTAAATTGAATGTTGTACCGAGCTCCAATAAATGGACCAGCTGCAGTGGTGCCACTCTATGATAGGCAGGTTGAACAGAGCCATGCACCTTCCTTCCTGCCTCTGGGTGGTTCCGTTGAACACTAAAGAAGGTTCTGCCACACACCTTTGAAAACCTCCACTGCATGCACCAAAGCAGCTCGCTTACGAGGCCCCAGATTAGGAGCAGAAGCATCCTCTCTCTTCTGAAACGCTGATCTGTTCGCTGGCCTTTTGGCCTAGGCAGATCATTCACCTGCCCACAGTCGTGCTCTTTCTCTGGCCTCCTCTCTTTGTCCACCTTGTGCTGGGCTTCCTCTGTGGGTAGACAGTGTAGCCTTCTGCCTGCCAAGGTCAGGCATGTGTGGCCCTGACAGAGGGGCCTTCATGGAAGGACACAGCCAAGGGGAAGCCTCCTTGGCATGGCCATTGTCCTCACCCTGACTTGGAGCTTAACAGTATGTTTTCCTCTAACTTTGGAGGCCCAAAAGCCTTAAGAAACTTCCTTTGGAGAAATATAGCTAGCTTCACCCTCCTGTAATGCTCTGAAATTCCGCATGATTTCCATGTATCAGACTTTCATTTTAAAGCGCAAAACTGTTCTTTTCATTGGCGCCTGTGAGCAAAGAGCCGTATCAGTATGGATTCTGCCTACCTATTATGAACCTGTGTGTGGTGCTCATTCCCATGTGGATGCTTTCCTAGCAGCCTATGTGAGTGCAATTAAATACAAACTCATAATCAGGGTCTGACACCCTGGAATGCACATACACAGAGATATTGGCAAAGGGTCACCCACAAGTCCATTCCCCTAGCAAACGCATGTTCAAATGGATATATGTTTTTTGTTTGTTGTTGTTGTTGTTATTGTTTTGGGTTTTTTTTGGAACCTTGCACTTGAAAAGCAGGCGGCAGAACCACTAAGCTAAATCCCCAGCTCAAACAGATATATATTTTAAACACACAAGATACACAGAAATGGAAGGTAGCTGTCACATGTTCATTACAGTTGACGTGAAGACCCCCAGGCAGACAGCTTGAGCCCCTGTGAGCGTGGGTTAGCTGCAGCTCAGCAGAGGTGCTCTGGGGCCCCAGAGTCTGGCGTGGCACCTCACCCAGGCCTGCAGACATATAAGATAGCCTCAAGCCATAAAGGACAGATAGAAATCAACTGGTGACCCGGGTCGGGGGAGGACATGAAGGCTGAAGGAGAAAAGTATTCTTAGGAGACTCCCTGTAAAAATCCTTTAAAAAACACTAGGTCATTTGACATCTGAGTGACCCATTAGAGTGGGTGTGATAATCCTGTCAGTACAGATAGGAAACTAACTTTCATCTGTGCCAGGCTCCAGGGAATGAGGGAAGAATATCTATCGTATTACCCTTCAGGGTCACTATCAAAGAGAAATACCATACCACAAAGATACAACAGAATCAAATGCAGGCTATCTGCCCAGTTGTACGAAGTCCTGACCCTTGCCTGAACTCTTCTGGGTCCTCTTACCAAAGTTTGTGAACTGAGAATCAAGAGTAGACCCACATAGGATGTGTCACAGCCCCAGCCAAGCAATTGGCTGGATTTCCCACTCTGGGTCAGGAGAGACCCCGCCTGGTGCAGCATCTGGGGAAGTGGTGTCCTGAGTATAGAGTGTCTGTTACTCTCCAAGCTGTGGTCTCCCAGATTGTACAGATGAGGTCCTTGGCTTTGGAAGGAATCCACTCAGCCTGTCTTTCTGCTGGATGGGCTTAGGAGATGCTCAAGCCATGGGTTGAGTGACTGTAGCTGGGCTATTTGAACACAGCAAGTTGAAAGCTCCTGATTTACTTTTCCTTCACCCATCACATTGTCATTTTACCATTCTCTTTATTGTGTCCTGTTCCTTGGTAAGGGCAGTGTGGCTAGTGCTCGTGGACATCGAGGCCACACCCAGACCAAGGTCTCCAGCAAGAACCAAGCAGGATGCCTTGTAGGCTGTGAGTCTCTTTGTGCTTTGTTATTGAAGGGAACCTTCTCAAACAGTAGAGGCAGATAGGTTCATATGTCACACATGTATTCAGTAGTCTGCTTCAGCGCCCGCCATTCCTAAGTTCCATGCTCTGTCTCCAGTGTGGGGTAGGGATCTTCTATGGGAAAGTTTATGGATATCTGATGAGGACCTACCATGAGGCCTCTTTCTCCTTCAATTAAGAATGACAATATCTTTTCCTAAAATGTCCATAGAAATCAATTACAACGTGTTTCTTTTTCTTAGTCAAGAGCAATCTCTGTATGAAGGTGTCCACATTTGTGATGGCAAAGGCGGTTCCCACGTGTTTCTCATGTAAGATGTTTGGCTGTTACATGTGGTTCCCTTGGTGACATGCTTGGTGTGGGGCACATGTTTCACTTACATGTCTGAATGTTTTCTGAATAGAATCAATGGGAATGAGTCATGCATGAAGCTATGGATAAACACAAGGTCCATTTACTGCTTATATATAACTGATGTTCAAGACTGGTTGCCAAAAAGCACACTACAGAATAAAACCAATTTTAAATATATAAAAAAAGATGGAGTTGTGGGATCAAGAGGCTGGATAGACACATCACCTAGCACGCCAAGGCTGGGTTTTTTCTTCAACCACTTTTGCAGAAAATGCTAAGCATGCCAGAGAATTTAGCCTCAGTAGACACCTTCCTCTCGGGGGAAGTTTCCGTACCACAAGACAGGATTTCCCTATTGGCAGAGGGACACTTGGTCCCCTCCTGGTCTTCATGCTGGAGGTAAAGGTGGTGGCCTTGATTTGACCCATCCACACTGGCATTGTGTTCCAGGGAGTGAACTAAAATATGCTGTATCATTATGGGCTTCCCAAGCAATGAGTTCCTTTTACTCAGACCCAGGAGCAAAACAGACATGGCCACACCATAGAGTGATTTGACTCATGGTTTTTCAATTTAATGATGATACAGAAACAATACACATCTAGGAGAATCTACTTTGAACTTTGCCTGATCTTTTCCCAGGCTAAAAATATGCAGTCTGATTCTCTGTCAACCGTGCCGTGCAGCGGCAACAAGCAATAGCTCCCAGGAGCCATGAGCTGCACTGTATGCTAAGCTACGGTGTTCAGTGGCTGAGGTATATTACATGCATTTTGCGGGGGCGGGTACCAGGGATCAAACTCGGGACCTTGTGCTTGTGAGGCAGGCGCTGGAACCACTGAGCTAAATCTCCGGCCCGATTACATGCATTTTTGACTAAGAATATTTTTAACTTCTGATGAGTTTATCAGAACATGACCCAATCATAATTCCAAGAGCATCTGTGCTCTCATAAACAACTTTTATAAAAAGGGAAAAATAGGGCTGAGGATTTGGCTCAGTGGTTTCACCTCCTGCTGTGCAAGCACAAGGACCCGAGTTCGATCCCCAGTACCAAAAAAAAAAAAAAAAAACCAAAGGGAAAAATATAAACTTACACAGAAGCCTTTCTGTATATCTTGATTTATTTACAAAATAAATACTTTGTTTTTTTCCCATATGTTTTATGCAACCTGGGAAAAAAGTTCAAGTACACATCGCCAGAATTTTCCCTGTACTTGATTATGCTTATATAAAATGTCAGTAATTTTTTTTTCAAATATAGCTAATGCTGCTGATAGTACAAGGAAAAATATGGCCACCAATCATCTAAAAGCAAATCTTTGGGGAAAATTCAGTTAAAGTAGTTTCACAGGGAAATGTCTTCATATCCTGGTAATATTAACTATTTAGTAAATTTAACAGGTTAAATGTCAGCATCACTAGGAAGTTCTTCTAACAAGGAGCTCGTAAGGCAAAAATAGCATGTTCTCCTATAACAATAGCAAAGGCATTGAATTCTACCCATGGCTCCCTAATGGAATCAAATCATGTCCCACTTACTGGATTTCTCCTGCTTCTTGCTTTAAGACTAGAATGGACTCCAGGTGAAGCCTTGCTCCCTTCCCTAAAATTAGAACCTGTCTTGTCAATTCTTAGAGTAAATCCTCTTTAAATTCTATATCATGCATGATTCATTGTGTTTGTGTCTAGTGACTACATAGTAGGGCATCTGGCCTGAGGGGTGACAAGGTGCTTGGGACTTGATGGTGGGACTCTTCACTTTCCTGGTTGCTCTTCAGATCAACCTAGTGTGAGCTCTGAGCCCTGGGACAGAATATGGCCTGGGGGACAGTGAGTATGAGGCAGTTTTGTTGTTTTGAGAACAGAGGACAGCCTTCCATTTCAAGGACTTTCTCTTTAACTGCTTCTCTCTGTGTCAAGAAGAGAGAAACTTCATCAGAAAGGAGAGCTTAGCAGATGCACCACCATGACAGCCCAGCCCTGAGAGGTCACCTAAGGATGAGCCCTGCTTGGGTCTTGCACCTTCCCTGAGCTTTGCACTGTTCAGCATCTCCACTCCAGGCCTGTGAGGAGACAGAAAACAGATACCATTTCAATGTTGCAATGTGTGCCAAAGTTACACTTAAAAATAAATGTGTTGACCATGCACTGCTGCAAATGTACCTTGCTCTGGAATGTGGAAAATTAACGAATCAGAACCTCGGCAGCTCTGGCTATTCCCCCAGATTGTGCAGCCTGGTGATTCTAACATTCAGCTTTGTTAATCACAAAGTGAGAAGACTACTACATCACAGTAGCTCCCTTCGGAAAATAATTCCACTGCACAGCAGATCTTGAGCCCAGGTGTGTTAGGTGATTGAAATGGAAATTGTTCTGAAAAAGATTTGAATCACTTTGACCCTGAACAGTTTTGTCTCTGTTTATGACACTTTCCTGTCTTACATGCCCGGAATCCAATAATTCTTCAGATTCTCCAGAAAGAATTGATTTCTCTAAGAGATATTTGTGGCATAAAATCCATGCCGTTACCTTAGAGTTTATTTTTTCTTTTTGCCAAAATTTTGAAGTAGAGAAGCATTCCTAGAGCAAAAGTAAATTGAATTAAAAGCCCTTAAAGCAACTCAGCGGTGCAGGGACCATGTGCCAGCCCCTTGTCAAGTCAGTGCTGCAATTTCCAATTCAGATGCATTTGGAAAGGATTGCGTTCAGAGGACCACACAGTTGGTGGCAGTCATCCTGCCTCGGGGCTAGGATGGATGAGGGTAGAAAATTAGGCAACCGCTGCCCTCAAACTGGGCTGTGTTTACATTTGTGAAGTCTTCCTAGTCATCTAGTAGAACATTTACTTGAAACATCTGGGGCTGATTCTATAGTAGCAATGCCAAGGAGTTTGCTGTCAAATCTGAAGGGTATTGGTAAACTTTGTGTCCAAGATGGCTGACTGAACAAATGCTTATTTCCTTATCTGCACAAAAATCAGCCAAAAGTGAATGCAAAGGAAATTTTTAAGAGGTCTAAGGAGAACAAAGATATCTTAGGTGGGAGTTCATATATGGATGAATCAGAATGTGTGTGGTTGGTTTTGTAGCAATACAAGTAAACAGAACACTGTGCAAAGACCCTGCAGATCTTGGTGGCCTAACACAGTGGTTGATTTCTTCCTCATGCTGTCTGCCCTCTGGCAGTGGCAGGAAGTTCTTTCTGCTTATGGTGGTCACTCATGAACCTAGGCTGTCAGAGACTCTCACACAATGCCACAGTCACCATGGCAGGAAAAAGGAGCTATATCAAACCAGGCCCTGAGCTATGTACACTCCTACCTGGAAGTGACATGTGCCATTTTCACTCAAATGAGGTTCCATCTGACCCAGCTATACCCCTTCTTGGTATCTTCCCGAAAGAATTAAAAGCGTCACAACACAGTGATATATGCACACCCATGTTTAGAGCAGCATAGCTTGTAATAGCTAAATCTTGGAAACAGCCCAAATGCCCATAAACTGATGAATGGATAAAGAAAGTATGGTTGTTATATATAGTGGAATACTAGTCTGCCGTAAAGAAGGATAAGCTTGAGACATTTGTAGCTAAATGGATGGACCTTAAGACCATACTCTTAAGTGAAATCAGTCCAACACACATGTTTAAATACCACATTGTTTCTCTGGTGTGAGGAACTGAAAGGGTAAATAAGGACCAAAATGTGTAATAGATATTGGGAAGTAGGAAGAAAATGTTCAAATGGGAAGGGAAACAAGGGAGGCAGAGGGGGAAAGGAAAGACGAAAAAAGAGAATAGAGGGGGAAAATGGCAAGGACACTTTTATAAATAAAAATTAAACGACAATGACATTACAACATATCGGAATCTATGGGACACAATGAAAGCAGTCTTACGAGGGAAATTCATAGCAGTGAATACGCATATTAGGAAAACAGAACGA